>CM077082.1:72620804-73220804 GCA_039513925.1 Platanthera zijinensis
TGACTTCGGTCGGTAGTTGTTATGGTGTTCGAGGAAGACCGTCCTCCCTTTGACTAGACACCCCGCTTCTCGGAAAAACGGACCACTGTACTGCCAATCCCCCCCCCATAAAGAGTCAAACCCCTAGGTAGCCCACTGTAATACGAATGGGAATGGGTTAAGGGAACCAATCAAGTATAATAAATAAGTGCCTTGGAAAGGGTTTTTGGGATTCACCCCATCATAGCTCCTAGTACCGCTGCGAGCCCTTCACCGGGTAACCCTCGGGAAGTCTAAGGTCAACCTTAAATGGTAGGTATAAGATGATCAAGAGTAACCCCTAGTAATAGTTGTACCTCACACCTACACTTGTACACTTAGGAAGAAGAATTAGTATGGAATGGGTGAGTAGGTCCATAGTCTAAGGGCCTACTAGTAATGACTATGGTTTGGTTGGTAAATTGGAAGTCCAGGGAGCGGATGCTCGGGGACTTGGTGTAGGCTTAGTACCCCTAGAGAGATGGAGGCTCGGTAATATAAGAACTTGTACAAATATAATAATTGTCATGATTGCATGTGCATAAAAGTGGTGGGTCATCGGTACTAGGCGATCGATCACACCGACAGCGGTACGTTGACTCGGCGAAAAGCCTGGTGTGTACAGCCAGCACAAGTACGCGGATACTCTAGGTTGTGTTCTTCTAAGGGCGTACGGAAGGGCTAGGCCTGGTAGTGTGGTTACCCGCCTAGGAGTGGGGGGCCCGACTCACTGTCTCCGTTTGCCACAACGGAGGTTCCTGGGGGTGAAGCTAGCTGCCCGAACAGGGGGAACTAAAGGTCTGTGCGCATAGAGTCGTGTGGGTGTGTTGCACTTGCTTGTGCATTTCATAGCATAATTGTGTGTCATAGCATAAACATGCCACCTAACGTATAAAATGGTATGGGATGTTTTATACGATAGGCCTTGCAAAATGACCCCTTGGTCTATAGGGGTAATCCCTATAAATCAATGGTTATATTTCTTGTACTTTCACTTACTTGCCATTCCTTGTTGTTTGACAACCGACACCCCAACGTATAAGTGGTATAGGAAACTCCATACGATGGGAGCCCTGCAAAAGATCCCTTGGCTTATGCGCTTCCGCGCATAAGTTAAGGTTACATTTCTTACTTTCTGTTTCTATCATATTTACTATAAAATTGCTAGCATAAAACCGCTGTCACCTGTTTATTTGACTTACCCTCCACCTTCATGTCATTCCCTTTCTTCCTCTCCGCTCGGTACCTAGGAGCCATGGGGGAAGGGGTAGGGGATGATAGGGCTTAGTCTTTATGACTAATGGTTTTCGAACCACAACATTTTAGGTGTACCATATGGACGGGTCACAGGTGTTGCAGTTTCTGACAGTGTTGACACCGCGACTATGTTACCATTGTCACCAGCCAGGACATACACGGGTTAAATGCCCCTTGATGGGTGGGAGCACACCAGCTCAGCAGCCAGGAGGCCAAAGACGTAGACGCAGACGTGGATTGCGAGGCGGCGACGGCAGGCCGAAAAGGAAGAAGCACCCAGAGATGCAGTACCAGCAGAGTACAGAGTCTGTGGAGATGGGCCAGTCCAGCTTGGGTGCTCTCGGTTCAGTGATAGTTACGGTGACGCTTAGTTTTAGTTTTGCTTCCGCGAGTGACTTGTAGTGAGGATTACATGTACTGGGCACAAGCCCTCTTTTTTTGTACTCTGATTTTTATTATTATTGTGGACTCTCCCATCATGAAGATTTATTTATATACATGTGATTATTGTGGACTTGCTCTTACTTTATTATGCTACTATTCTGCGATCGAAAAGGGCCGGCAGAATTGGCGTTTTGTAGTGGTGACCTTCCCATGAGTCGGTGTCACCGCAAAGCGGCAGTTCTGGGCTAAGACCCCGGTGGTTGAAAAAGAAAAAAAAAAGGGGTCTTACAGGTGGGTCTTCGATACTGGATTGTCGTTGCACCGACGCCAGTATGATGACTCGGCAAGTGTGGTTTTACACTTCGCCAAACTTAAGTCCGGCAGTTTAGTCGGCAAGAGTACGCAGGAGTCGCTTAGTGTACCAAGCGTTGAGGTGTGCGATAGGTCAGAACGGTAGTGCTATTACTGGTTTTGAGGTGGGCGAGGCCCAACCCACCGCTTGTGTCTGCCACTACGGAGGTATCCTGGGAGGTAACGGCTCTAAAAGGGGGAACTAAAGGTTTGTGTACACAAAGTCGGGTGGGTGAGTTGCACTGCTTGAACATAACATGAACCCACCATATAGATGCATATCATAATCATTCATAATTACCTATAAAACCTAATGTATAAGTTTAATGGGACTCTTATACATTAGGACTTGCCAAACAACCCCTTGGTCCATAAGCTTGTGTGGGCAAGTTTATAAATTAAGGTTATTTCAATATATATATAGTACTTGTAATAACTGACACCCCAACGTATAAAGTGGTATGGGACACTTTATACGATGGGATCCTCGTAGAAGATCCCTTGGCTTATGTGTACTCACATAAGTGGAGGTTTAAATTCCTTTCTTACTTTACCTATTACAACAAAATTATCAATTGCTTGCTAGGTCCCCCTGTCACCTATTTGTTTTACTCTCCACTTTCACGTCCTTCCTTTCTTCCTCCCCGCTCGGTGCCTAGGAGCATGGGGGAAGGGGTGGGGGATGATAGGGCTTAGTCTTATAGACTAACGGTTTTTCGAACCACATCATATTAGGGGATCGTGGAGCCCAGCATGGAGGAGAAGCCCGGGAGACCGGTGCGATTTGAGACATGGAAGTCTAGCTCAGGAGTACAGCCAGCTGGGACCGAAAGTCCCGACTTCTAGTAGTGTTTTATTTTGCTTCCGCATGAGAGACCTGTAGTGAAGATATTGATGTACCGGGCTTAAGCCCTTCATTTCTGTACTCTTTTACTATTCTGTGGATACTCGCTTCGTGGATATTTTTATATATGTGATCTGGATGTGGACTGCATTTTCTTACTATTCTACTTGCTACTACAATTGTGATCGAACAAGGCCGGCAGAGTCGGCGCTTTGTAGTGACGATATTCCCAGGCGCGAAGGTGTCACCGCAAAGCGGCGGTTCTGGGCATAAGACCCCGGTTTTTACGAGTTGTTAAAAAGTCGGTCTTACAACACCTCCCGGCGTTCTCGCTGCTTTTGTTGCTCCCTGTTCCTTCTCACCACGAGGAACTCTGGGCATGTGGTCGCAGAGTGCCCCTCCTCCTGGAGGATGTCGTAGTAAGGTAGCTCCACCCGGACCTCCCTTCTCCTCCTCTGCTGACCTCTCCGCCTCTGCATGGCTATTGCCATAGCCAGATATTAATTGGGGAGAGGAGGCCTCTAGCCCTACCTCCATCCTGGAGGGTGGAGCTGACTCTGGCCCCCTGGTGGTTGTCTCCTCTATATAAACCTCTCCACTAGCCCTTATCCTACAACTCTTGTTGCCTCTAGTCGAGCCGATTATTCGACTCCTGGCATCCACACCTCTATTATTGCTGCTTCAAATGCTACTGTTCCCCCAACCTGGGTTCAGCTCTCCTCACCTCCTAACCTCGTCCACCTCCTGGCCCCTTCTGCTCCTCTGTGGCCCACCTGGCCAACTTCTTCGTGAACTCGGGGTT
This sequence comes from Platanthera zijinensis, assembly GCA_039513925.1. Classification (NCBI taxonomy): domain Eukaryota; kingdom Viridiplantae; phylum Streptophyta; class Magnoliopsida; order Asparagales; family Orchidaceae; genus Platanthera; species Platanthera zijinensis. The sequence continues at coordinate 72,624,461 of CM077082.1, forward strand.
TGACGCCTCCCCATCGACTTCCCTTGCCTCCCTCTCCATCAACTCCTCGTAGGAGAGAGGTGGCACCCTCTTCAGTTCCATCCTGAAGAAACCTTACTGCATCCCCAAGGTGAAGGCCATCATCGGGGTGTGCCCTAGCATATATTGGACCTTGGTGACCTCCTCCTTAAACCGTTCCACGTAACTCCCCAAGGTGTCATTAACCCCCTGCTTGATGTGGAACAGGTACTCCGACTCCTTCTTCCTCTTCTTGGAAGTGGAGAATCTCAACATGAACCCCTAGACCAGATTCTTGAAGCAGTTGATTGAGTTGTCCGGTAGCAAGTGGAACCACTCCCTTGCCTTTTCCTTGAGGGTGATGGCGAAGTGTCTGCACTTAAAATCATCTGACATCTGTCTTATCGAAACCATATCCTAAATCCATTGGATGTGTTGGACCAGGTCATCCTTCCCAGTGTAGTAGGACATCTCCAGCTACTTGAACCACTCTGGAACTGGAGTAGAAGAAACCAACTCGCTAAAGGGGTTGACTCCCCCTACTGGGAGAGCCGGAGGTTCTCGCATCCCCATCTCACCGAACTGACCTCCACTCGCCGAACCGGGGAAGAGCACTCGCCCGAGGAGATCGTGCCGACTCCCTCATCTACAACCTCCTTCCTAGCTTGCTGAGCCAGGGAATCCTCGCCTAGAGCCGGGGCGGCCACAACTAGAACAACTGGTGTCGAGCACTCGGCACGCGCGCCGAGTGCAAACTTGAAGAGGCCAAGCACCTTCTGCCTTAACTCCTCAAACATCCCCACCATGGAGAGAAGGGGAGGGGGTGGCGAGTCTCCCCTGTCCGAACCTTGCCCTTCTCCTCCATCATCGAGCCTGCTGAAGATTTTTGGTGCTGACCACATTCCACGCTCCCCGCACCAAAAATGTTGAAACTGAAAACTCGGTCTCTATGGAGTTCACCTTGGGGAAGGGGTGATCGCACACTTACTTCTCTTTTGCGAGCCAAATGACAAAGGAAAAAGAACAGGGGACAGACCCAAGGGCTCAGCGTGGAGGTCCCACCACACACCCAGAAGATCTTAGAGCGCTTCCCCTCCCTAGTCAAATATTGAACTAAGGATACCTCAGAAAGTACAAGAAGACCGGGGCACAAGTAAGCATGCCTTCTGAGGTACCCCCTTGGGTCTATTTATAGATTTCTGAAAATGGTCTGCAAATAGCCAACCTCCGCTGTTCCAAACAGCTATATGCAGCCTAACTGGGTGTGCCAAAAGTGTAACTTTGTTGTTCTAGCAGGCTATAGGCAGGCCAACAGGGGCAAAATAGTAAAGATACATTATAGAAAAACTGGGTGAGTGACCCTCTAGAACCTCCACTCGCCGGGGGCGGTGAGTGCTCGATAGAGCTGGCACTCGCTGCCTCTTCCCAGCCCCGGGCGAGTGCGGGCCCAACCTACCCCACTAACCCGCTGCTCGCCGAGCCCCTGGGGCGAGTGCGAGCCAACCTGCTCCACTCGCCCCTCAAATGATCCACCCCACTTGGGCGAGTCGATGGGGATTCTAGGGATCTCGCTTCCCTCTTGCTCGCCTAGGACCCGAACTGCTGGAATTTAGCCGATCTGGATCCTATCGAACACTACTTTCCAGATTTGGGGTTGTACAAGATGATTTTAACGTTAAAAAACCCCTTAAATGGGTAAAACCCCACGTGACCGGTACGATGTTTGTCAAACTTCACTATTAGCGGTTGTTTATGTTGGGTACATTGGAAAATGTGTACCTGATTTGAAAAAGCCCAACTTAGCTCAATAATATACATCAAGGTGTATTTGATGTTATTTTAAGTTGACATGTGCAGGTGGAGAAATGTTAAAGAATGCATAAAAATATTCTTGTCCCATGTGTAATGACACCTAAAGAAGATAACAGTGTCGACACTTTAGAATATTTGTGTCGACACTTGAAGGAAGCTGTGTCGACACCGAGAAAGATAGTCGACCACATTTGTGTAGACACTGGAAAGCAGTGTCGACTCACAGAGAAAGATAGTCGACCATATTTGTGTCGACACTGGGAAGTAGTGTCGACACACAGAGAAAGATAGTCGACCACATTTGTGTCGACACTGGGAGGCTGTGTTGACACAATGAGACAGAGTCGACACACATTAACAGAAGTCAACAATACTTGTGTCGACACCAGAAGACTAAGTCAACACATACTGAGTTCTGAATCTACAACAACTGTGTCGACACACAGGACTTGTGTCGACACACTGCAAAGTCAAGAACAAGTTATTCTCTGAAGAAGCAGTGTCGACTTAAAGGCAAACTTGTCGACATCATCAAAGGCTGTGTCGACACCAAAGTTACTTGTGTCGACACATACAGACAGTTGGTCTCGACACTTCCTGACAGTCTATCTCAACATATTGCTGACCAAGACTAAGGCACAGGATCTGTTTGAAGACTTGACAGCTGTGGGTTGCAGCCAGTTAACTGATGTTGTCAGACTTGTCAGAAGACAGTTATAAACCGGATCAGCCGGTTACCATTAAGAAGATCTATAAATAGTCAGATTCAGAGAGAAATAAAAATGAATGAGAAGATTGAACTTTGGCAATCAAATTGAGAAATCAAATCAAGAAGGTGTAATACACTAAAGAAGATCTTCATCAGAAGATCTAAGAAGACGATCTCAGGATCGATCTAAGAAGAGTTCTAACAAGAATTCAGAAGTATCATCAAAGGTGTTGGATAGAGAGGGATCCACTCATTTTGAAGAAGAAGAAGGAAGCCATCAGTGGCTTCTCTAGAATCTGTTTGGAAATCAACTCAGCTAAGTTCAGATTCAAGAAGCTTTGAAGAAAGCTCAGATTCAGTTGATTTCATCAGCTGATCAAGAATTGTCTTGACCTCTTCTCTCTCAATAAAGGCAAGACATTAAACACTTCTTTTCTAAATTTCTATAGGATCTGTTTTACACAGATCTGAGTTGTAAGCTTGTGATATAAAGGCTGAGTGTAGGAGAGTTGATCTCTGAGTGGTAGGGCTGTTTGCCTGAGTGTAGGAGAAGGTTCTTCTCTGAGTTGTAGGCCTTGTGGCAAGGCTGAGGTAGGGCTGTTGAGCCTGAGTTGTAGGAACCTATCCAGGTTCTGAGCTGTAGGATCTGAGGATCTGAGAATAGTGGAAGTTTGGCCGAATCTAGCATACTGCTAGATAGGTGAAGGTGGAAAGTGGATGTACCCAGACCTTGGGGAACCACTATAAAACATTGTGCAATCTGTGATGATTAAATGTCTGTGAATGCTGTGCTGAATGTTTTAATCTTTGTAATTGAATTCTGCCTAAAAATTTAAACAAGCAATTAGAACCTATTCACCCCCCCTCTAGGTGTTTAGGTTGTCTTGAAAGTAAAACTATCAGTTTACACATTATGCGGAGAACTGAGGGAGACATGTCACTACTCGTTACAATAGCGAGATGAGAGATTGAGATTTCTCGGTGGGCAATAGTCCGCCTCACGCGAAGCTGGTGCTTCTCTATTCTTTGATGGAGCATTTCTAGATGTTGCTCGATGAACTTCGCGGCGGACCGTATAGAGATGTGTAAGTGACGACTGGAGTAGCGCCGCGCACGTAAGAGGCTTTGCATAATATTGCACTAAATGTATTCTTCTTGAGAGAGTCGTGTACGTAGATGGATTTTTGGGTGGCCCGGTTGGTGGAGGAGGCTCGTAGAAGGATTTTGGAAGAACTCTGGCCTGAGGAAGAAAAAGACTGAGAGAGGAAAGGTTAGAAATGAAGGGGGTCCTAGGGCCATTTTATAGGCTCCAGGAGGGCCTTTTTGTAGACCATATTTAATAGAGTTTCGGGCGTATATGATGTGCATAATATTTACTAAATGCAGGCCAATTTTTAATTAATGATAACCCCCACTAATCATGGTTGTTAGTGGATGGTTACCCACAAAATGGATGGGGGCAATCACGGCAGAATGATCGGATGGAGGGAAGGTTTGCTACGATAGAGCGTCCACCTCACTGCTTGACAGTCGCCGATGAGGGGTGTGAGGAGCCGCGACTGGCGAGATGGCCTGTCGCGGCGGGAGGCAGTCGCAGGGTGGGGTGACCGGACTTGGCCACCCCTTGCGGGCGGCATCATATGGTCGCGGGAGGAGATCGTGGTGAGGGGGGGTCGTACACGACTCTCCTTGCGAGCGGCGCCCCTCATCCGCGGGAGGCGGACGCTAGGGGGGGCGGCCGAACACGACTGCCATTTGTGGGTGGCACCCCACGACCGCGGGAGGCGGCTGACGGGAGGGCTGATTTGATACGGCTGCCCCTTGTGGGTGGCGCCCCGCGGTCGCGTGAGGCAATCACGGGGATAAGAGGTCGGGCATGGCCTCCGCTTGTGGGAAGAGCCCCGCGACCGTAGGAGTTGGCCACATGGATAGGTGGTTGCAGTATAGCCCCGACGTAGGTGGCTAACCATAGGCCACCTAGCGCCATTGATGGCGGTATGGGTGATCGGTCGTAGTGGTGGATGAGACAGTGTACGCAGATCATTTCTGTGGCAGTCAAACCCATGATCCCACCAAGTTAGTGGGGGATCATGGGGAGGAGGCTATACGTACCATAAATTCTCTATAAATTTAATGATGGACTCATCATATGCCCCCAAAATTCTCGGTGTTTGGAACTGAAGCGTGAGAAGAAAAATGATTTTTTTTCCGTGTCTTCTTCCCCTGCGTCCAAAGTGGTAAGTAATGGATAGGTATCTGTGGAAGAGGTTGGCGGTGATGTGCATGCCAAGGTATGCCATTTATTATTTTGAATGAGTCGATGTGCTCAGAGGTGGAGACATGTGGAGGAAAAAATGTGCGGAGGCGGAGGTGCGAAGGCGAAGGGACAAGCATGCCTGGTCGCAGAATCGGGCTCGCATACATGCACGCGCCTGGTTTCACGTACGCACGGTGGTGCACCTGCTCTGTGCGCTCCCTAGTGCGTGAGGTAGTGCGTTGCGCGCTCTCGCGAGCGAAACCGAGTGTATGTGGGGGTGCGTGCGCTAGTACAAGGTATCATGCGCGCGTGGTGGTGAGCGCATCGGAGGTGCACTAAGGTGCGCTCATCTGTGTGTGTGCACCTGATCGCGTGCACCCGCACACGACGGTGTACGGTCTCTTGGGCACGTGCTCCTGCAAGAGACGGTGTGCGTGCTCCTGCAAGCGGCGGTGAGCATACACTTGCATGCGGCGATGCGCACGTACCTGGGCGTACGCTCCTTCACACACTATTATTCGCATGTTTGCACGAGTTCGTTTGTGCAGGAGTGTACACGTAGGTGGGGCATGCAATTTGGCCCTCTCAGGTGCGTGCACTTATGCATCGTCTATTGCGTCTTTTCGCGTGCGCTTTTTGACTATAAGTGTTTGTGCACGAGGGCTCTTTTGAGCGCCCCAGGTGCGATTGCCACACCGTTGGACTGACGATGTCATCGTTATTTATTTATAGTGCAATTTTTTATAATTCTTGTTTGCTTTTATTTTAAGGTCTCAAAGCGTAATGCACAAGTTTTCCCAATGCGATTGCGCTCCACACTTACTGGTGAGCAAGTTGTGATTTGGAGAAAAAGATACCGGTTACCTGCCGATCTTGAAGTAGGTATTCCCCATGGTAAGGGAAGAGTTCAGAATCCGTCGAAGGCCTGGCTGACCGTATGTGAGACAATAATAAGGTCTGGATTCCAGCTTCCGTCGTGCGAAAAGGTTATTGATATCTTGAAGTTGTATGACGTCCCTTTATCGCAATTTACTCATCTTGGGATGACACGTATCATGGGGCTTGTTGCGTTCTTTAGAGAGCATGGCTCAAAATTCTCCTTGGAGTTATTTAGATATTATTGTGAGGTCCTTGTTGACGACGACGGTAGTGTTGAGATTTACAATAATAAGAGTTGGCTTGATTTTGACAGTCGGGCAGATTGTCGCCACGGTAACACCTTGTTCGGATATGTTCGAAATTCTTGGGGTCTGACGGAGCTTTGGAATTATTTGTCTGCCCGTTGTCATCGTCAAAAGGGATGAGAGTGGGACTTCTCTCCCATGTTATGATTCATAGAGTCTCAGGAGCTGGTGAATCTTTTGTTTAGCCTCTCTCTATTTCTGGAGGAGAAGCTCCTGTGACTATGAGAACTTTCAGTTAATTCTGAGCGTGTTGTAGAGGTGTCGTCGATTTGTGATCAGAAGAGGAAGATTTCCTCGATGGATGCTAGCGAAGGGGATGCGAAGCCTAAATCTTCATTGAGGCAGAGAGATTGCCAAACTGAGAAATTCCTTAAGATGTGGTTGTATTGGCTAATCCTGATGTCGAAGTGTTGGAGTCTTCTGCCCCCCCCCCCAAGTCCTTTGTTTGGAGATGTCTGCCACGTGATTGTCTTCCTCTTTGAAGGTGATGGGTGATGTGGTAAGTGAGCCCCTTTTTTCTGGCTTTTAGTTTAGCTACTTTGTGTAGTTCTGACATTTCCCTTTTTTTGGTTGCAGATTGATGCTAAAGCACATATAGTATTCACGTGGAATGACCATTATATGAGCTTGAAAGATGGATACATGGCCCTTTAGGAGAATATCAGAGTGGCGGAGAGTTCATTGGATGACTTGAAGAAGGAGCATGATCGAGATATATCTCGAATCTGATGGATTGGTTCGGAGTTGAAGACAGAGCTTGAGGGCTCTCAGACAGCGTTGCTGATGGACAAGTCCTTAGTGGATAGTTGTGCACAGTTACTGAAGACTACCTAGGAGGAGGCTTCTCATTTGGAGGTGGAACTGGGGTCTTCAAAGACTGAGGTGGAGCGACTTTCCTCAGATTATCGAGTGGTGATGCTGAAGGTTGTTGGCTTGCTGAGTATAAAGATTTTTTGGACTATATACACGATCGTTGCTTAATTGGCAAGGAGATATGTAAGGAGGTATGGACTAGAGAGGTAGAGCCCTAGATGGAGGATATCTGAAAGGCTGCTCTCAGGTGTGGAGTATCGAAGGTGCTCTGGATGTCAGCTTGGAGGCTTGGGTGTGAGGTGAAGGAATTGTTACACTTTCAGTGACACTTGGAGGAGTCACCAAACCAGTTCAATTCATTGTGGTAGATGCTCCCAACAGCTACTACGCCATCTTCGGAAGGCTTATACTCAATGAGTATCAGGCGGTGGTCTCCACCTTCCATCTGGCCATCAAATTTTCCATGCAAGGGAGGCAATACCGAGTTAGGATTAATCCAAAGCTAGCTCAGGAATGCTATGTCAGGACGGTAAATGTGATCGAGCAAACTCCTCCCCTAGAGGTCCTGGTTTTTGTTCTCTAAGTGTAAATTCCCCCAGAAAATGCTGAAGAACTAGAGGAGGAATCTAGAGAAGGAGCTCACCTGGAACCTGCCCAGGCAACTCAAGGAGTTTCGATTGCTGAGAATGAGGAGAGGAAGTTATGCATCAATGTTGAACTGCTAGAAGAGGAGAAGTCCTAACCGATCTTCTGTCAACTAGAGTGCATGGATGTCTTTGCTTGGTCTGCAGAAGACATGCCGGGAGTTGATCAAGATATCACCTGCCACCATCTTAACATCATACCAAGCTTCCAACCCATCAAGCCAAAGAAGATGATCATGGCAAAGACTCTTGCTGAGCCAATTAGAGAGGAGGTGGTCAAGCTGCCCAAGGTAAAGTTTATTCATGAAAGACAATACCCCGACTAGAACTCTTTCATTATGAATGGTGGTTATTACTACTATCTCATAATGCCTTTCGGGCTCAAGAACACAGACGTAACTTACTATAAATGATGGACTTCATTTTCAAGCAATAAAAGGGGAGAAATCTTGAAGTGTATGTTGATTATCTCCTCATCAAAAATAATACTTTTCATTATATTTATAAGAACTCACAGAGACGTTCAATATTTTGTGGAGGTATAAGATGAAGCTAAACCCTTTGAAGTCCATCTTTGGGGCCAGTAAGGGGAAGTTCCTTAGTCATCTCCTTACACCCAAAGAACTTGCTCCAAACCCTGACAAAGTAAAAGAAATTCTCAACATGGCTTTGCATTATCCCAAAGAAGTTCAGCAACTAGGGAGAAGGATGGTTGGACCCAGCCTGTTTATCTCCAAGTCGGGAGATAAAAGTGCTCCTTTCGTCCATACTTTGCGTGGAGGCTTGAAGTATGAGTTGACCAAAGAGTGTGACGAATCCTTTGAGCAGCTTATGCAATAATTAACGTTAACTCCCATGATCGAAACCCTTGTGTAGGAGAGGTGTTGTTTGTCTATCTAGGATTGGTCCTAAGGCTATCAACTCAGTGCTGGTCAGAGAAGAGAAAGCAGTTTCCTATTTATTATGTTAGTCATTTCCTCAAGAGTGCTAAATCGAGATATTCAATTTTGGAAAAGCTGGTTTTGTCCTTAGTCATCTCTGCACGGAGGCTTAGGCCATACTTTCAGGCACACTCTATTCAGGTAATAACAGATCTTCCTTTAAAAACCACTCTGGAAAAGCCCGAGTATTCAATAAGGTTGGCCAAATGGGCTGTAGAGCTCAGCAAGTTCGATATATCATATATTCCCAAGATATCGATCAAAGCGAAAGTGTTAGCGGATTTTCTGGTATATACAATGGAAGCAGACCCAATTTAGGTAGTGAAGACTCCTTTAGCTTGGATCATCTATATAGATGGAGCATTAGGCAAAAACTCTGCAGGGGTTGAAGTAGTTCACATCAACCCAAATAGTGTCAAACTAGAGCAAGCAGTAAAATTCTATTTCCCAACAATGAACAATGAAGTGTAGTACGAGGCCATCCTAGCAGGTTTAAGATTTGCAAGAGAGTTGGGAGTTGAGCATTTTCAATTCAGGACAGACTCCCTAGTGATGGCATCTCAAGTCTTGGAAACTTTGAGACCAGGGATCCTGTCCTACAGAAGTATCTGGTGCTGGTTAAAGAAAAAATTAGAAATTCAAGGACTTTACCATTCAACATATTCAAAAATCTGAGAATTTGGAAGCAGACATGCTTGCTAAGTTTTGTCTATTGTTAGGAGGAACAACTTCAGAGCTTTTTCGCCCAGCAGTGGAGGAAGGAGAATTGATGCAAATTGATCAACACCCATCTTGGATGGATCCCTTTATCATTTATCTTTCAACAGGAGAGTTCCACCAATCGGTTAAAGATAAGAAGAGTTTCAGAATCAAGGTAGCTTAATATTAACTGGTCTCAGGGATTCTCTACAGGAAGACTTTCCTCTCGCCTATGGTGAGATGTGTTTTAGAAGATGAAATTCCTATTGTGATTCAAGAAGTTCACTCTGGTGAGTGTCGCAGTCACTCAGGAGAGAACTTTGGAGAAGAGAATTCATAGGCAAGGGTATTTCTGTCTTAAGATGAGAAAAGATGCGGAAGCAGACACCTTCCCAAACTGACAATTAACTGTAGATCGCACCGTTTTCCAGACTCGGTCAAGACAGACCTAGGTCACGGGCGTGACCTAGGGGCATGACAAGCCGGATAAATCTTGGTGGTTTTCTCTCCCAACATTTCCTGGGGTTGTTATGGCAGTAATTCTATGGTAGACACGCCCTGGTCACGGGCGTGATTAGGGGGCGTGACTCCTCAGCTGAGAACTCTATAAATAGCAGCAAAGTTCTTAAGCTGAGGGGAGAGAATTTGTTGCTGAAACTTTATAATTCTGGTAAATTTTAGTTGTAATTTTCATTTCTAATTGTAGCATCTCGTTTGTATTTCCTTTCCTAGTGTAGTACTTTTACATTCAAGTTTTGTTTTAATCATGTTTCTCTATACTTTTGTGTGTAATTCCCCCCATCACGATGAGTAGCTAAATTTCCCTTAGCACTTGATCATGATGAACTTTAAAATTAAATGATTTTACTTTATCTTTTATAAATTAGCAAACTTTTTATTTTTCGTTTTCTTCGACTTATCTTTGATTTATAAGCTTCGAATTCTTATTTCATGAACTTGTTTCCCGATCTAAGATCCACACTCTAGTTTATCGAGAAGTTGTGAATGCGAGGAGGTCATTTAAGGATAAATAGAACACAGTTATGCTTTTCGATTTAAGATCCGTATTCTTATTTATCGAGAGGTTGTGAATACAAGAAGATACCTCAAAGGTAGGAGGAGTTAAGTGCGAACCTCGAGAGAATTCATCATGAATCTTTCAGATTGGGGTTAAACCTAATAGTGGGGTTCACAGCGTAAAGCAAACTCTTTTGTTAGATAAAATAATAGTTCTTCTGTGTGAGTACAAATACTTTACAGGCCCGTGGAATACGACACTTGATTCTATACTCCAAACGATATGTGTCCTCGCCTTATCGGGTTACACTCTAATAAGAGTCTGAACTATTTAGTATTATATGAAAACACCCATCAAGTTTTTGGCGTCATTGCCAAGGACTCATTTTTGTCTATATTTTGAAATCACGGTTCTATTACTTTTATTATTTTTTTATTTTTGAGAAAAGAAAAAAAAAGAGCTTTTTAGAGTTCGTTTTCATTGAAAATTTTATTTTAAATTTTTATAATCAAATTTTCTTGAGAAATGGCCGTGTTGGGTTTTCATCCCACAAGATCGCCTAGTACCTTGCAAACCATTCAATGGGTAGTCCTTGGGAAATTCGGGAGAATTTCGTTATAAATTTTTAATTAGAAAATTTTTATTTTTATTGCTGTATGACCCGAGGCAATCCGTCAAATTTTGTTGAATTAGATTCGGAAATTGAGCAAACCATTCAGCAATGCTTACAGGTCCGTAATCTTAATTCCCAAGATTTGATTGAGGAATCTATCGAAGACACTTTTCTTCCTTTGTCTCTACCTTATTCACCTTCTTCTCTTCCTTCTACTTTTATTTCTTCTTCTTCTATTTCTTCCATTTCTTTTTTTATGGGGAACCAAATCCTAATTCGAATATGGTCGATCAAAGCACTATCTTATTATGCCCGGTCAAATTTGGATGACATTCAATCAAGTATTGCTCGACCCGTTATTATGAATAATAATTCTAAATTGAAACCGAGAATCATTGAAATGGTATAATAGTATGTACAATTTGATGGGCTCCGAGATGAGGATCCTAACGCTCATATTTCTAATTTCTTAGAAATATGTGACACTTTTAAAATTAATGGAGTTTCTGGTTATGCGATAAGGTAAAGACTTTTTCATTTTACTTTGCGCATAAAGGCGAAACAATGGTTGGGTTCTCTACCAAAAGGCTCGATCACCACTTGAGCCGAGATGACGGAACATTTTCTTACAAAATATTTTTTGTCATCCAAAATAGCTAAGCTTCGCAATGATATTTCATATTTTTCTCAAGTTGAATCAGAAACGTTATATGACACTTGGGAGAAATTTAAGGAATTACTTCGTCATTGTCCCCATCATCAGATCCCTATTTGGTTACAAATTAAAACCTTCTATAACGACCTTAATAATCAAACAAGACAGAATATTGATTCCGCCGCCGGCGAAACTCTTAACAACAAAACGTCGGCAGCCGCTAAAGAGCTTATAAAAGGTATGGATATGAATACTTATCAATAGAGTACACCCTGATCTCACACAGTTAACTGGTTGGGATGTATGAAATTGATACTTTTACTAACTTATCTCTCCAGGTTGACTTACTTAGCAAGAAAATAGAGGGGATGGCATATGCCTCCTCTACATCTACCATGGAATCTAATCTGAATACGGCAGAACAATTAGAACAAGTGGATTACATGGGTAATTTGAATTGAAAATCGTTCAACCCAAATAGTAATTATGGTAATACATATCATCCTAGCTGGAGGAATCACCCTAATTTATCATGGGGAAACCAAGATAATACAATTAATGCTCCTCTTGCTTCTTCAAATAATTTTTCATTGCAAGCTCTTAAAACATATTCTTTTTAGGTGATGGTTAAAAGATACATAGCTAAGAACGATGCAGATGTTCGCAGCTTGCAAGGCTCCTTGCAAAATTTGGAGAATCATGTAGGATGGTTACTAAAAACCGTCATTGAATTTACTAAGAGAAATCCAACACTGACACCCACAAATTCCTTGACGGTGACTTCTTCTATAGAATCAGAGGCAAGTCTTGAAGATGATACCACGCATTCTAAACCACCACCTCCTCTTCACGAATGCAAGCCCTAGTTGCCTTATTCCGCCTGTTTGATAGAGCGGGCTACTAATATCATTGTTAACTTTAATATTCCGTGCACTTTTGGAGAATCTCATTTTACGAATGCTTTCGCCGATCTCAGTGCAAGTGTTAGCATCTTTCCCTCTAGTTTAGCTCAAAAACTTGATTTAGGAGAGCCTATCCCCACTGATATAACATTAAAACATGTTGATCGTTCCACTAAGGCACCTAAGGAAGATTCTGAGATTGGTGAGACTATTCTTCTAGTAGATCTCATTATCTTAGACATGGAGGAAGATTCTGAACAAGGTAATCCAGTGAGCTGCTTCGGGAAAGCTTAATGACCTTAACCAAAGCACTCTTAGGAGGCACCCCAAGTTTGTATTTATTCTATTTTCTTCCAAAATTTTACTTTAATAAAAATGTATAAAAAATTTATTTTTCCGAAAGTTTTAATTTTATACGCCCTTGTCACGGGAGTGACCGGTTGGCGTGTCTCTTTTATTGATGTTTATTATTATGAATTTTTCTCGTAATAGTCACGGGCATGACCTTCTTTGGTCACGGGCGTGACCTAGGCGAATTGTCCAGTTTAGATTTTGATTGAACGCAACCCTGAGCGACGGGTGTGTCATTGTGGTGTGTTGCGCAACAGCCAGTTTTTACCTGATCTTTGTTGGATTCTTGAAATCCATTTCTTAAATATTACACGCCCCCGAGTCACAAGCATGACTGCAGGGCATATCTGGTATAATTTTTGTTTTCTAAGGCTTTCTTTCCCCCCTTCTTCTCACCAAATCATTCCAAACCCTATTTCTATTCTCATTGAGGTCAAAAATTTTCTTCCCCCTTTTTTTCGACATGCGTCGTTCATCCCGCTTCGTCGCTTCTTCCTCTAGGAACATTGCCGAAGCAGCCATGGTGGAATCCATGCTATCCTTCTCAAATGCAATATACCAAAGATAGAGTAATCGCTTGAACGAAAAAACGTTTGGCATCTTTTGAATTCTTGATTGGGGAGTACTAGCGGTGTTCATCTCCGCTAATTTCATGAGAGGCTATCTATCTACCCTCGGTTGGAACGCCTTCTTCGCCATTGCCGAACCCGTGTTCCTTGAACTCACTGTAGAGTTCCTTGCTTCCCTCTAACTTCGGGGTAATCCTATCAACACATTCATGACATTAAACATGGGAGGATTCATGTATGAGCTATCGCTTCGCCAGTTCAATGCGCTTATGGGTTTATTTGAGGAAGACTTCACCAAATTGTCTGCGTATAATGATCTTAGATCGGAGCTAAATTTCAATGTTGAGCAGTTTTGGTCTGATATTAGCAGTGACATCATGCCTTACAATCCAAAAAGATCTAAAGGACATCATATCGTTTCTCCCGCTCTTCAAATTATTCATCAACTACTGACTTTCTCTCTTACTGGTCGTGGGGATAGCAAGGGAATGCCACTGAACAAGACCTACTATATTTACATAGTTTGGTCCACCGAATTCCCATCAATTTGGGTATGGAGCTCGTGCGCTTCTTCCACCTTCAAGATGAATATGCGTGAATGGGTGCGATGCACGACGGTAAATACATCACTTACCTCACAAAATGATTGGGAGTTTGGGATGCTCTTTCGCAAATGCACTGTGTTCAAGCCTCCATTCTCCTTTCATTTTCCAAACTCCAGACACCTAAGTTAGCACATCGTTGAGATGAAGACGAGACACCCCCTTCAGTAGTGAGTGGTGGGACATCTAATGTTCCCCCTTCTCCACCTCCTCAGCGCCCTTCTCTGGGCCCTTTGTCATACTAGGATCATCAGTTCTTGACACTTCACACTCAGATCGAACAGATAGTTGAGTGAATTAAAGAGCGCTTTACTACACAAAAGTAGTGTCACTCTTAATCCATGCAACACATCTCTAGGGAGTTTGCTGAGTTATGAGATTATTATCGGTAGGATAGGGATGATAGTGATAAGGAGTAGTTTTTTTTTGTCAGTTATTTTTGCGCATTTCTTTTCATTTCCATCTCATGTATCTATTTTTTGCTTTCATACTAAAAATATTGAAAAATGTTTCCAAATTATTATTGCTTATTATGATTCGTCTCACTTCTTTCTGGTCTGCTTTGTGTGACTTGGTTTTCTTCTCAGGGAAGTCCCTTCTTCCTATAATTTTTCATTTATTTTAACAAAGCATTGAGGGCAATGCTTCATTTTAAGTATTGTGGGGGTATAAATCACCAATGTTTTCAAAAAAATAATTTACTTTCAAAAAAAATAGAATTTGTTTTTTGTAATATCGAAAAATAGGGGTTTAAAAATTGTTTAAAAAGAAAAAAAGCTGAAAATATTTTTTTTAAATAGTGATATATATTCTTTAATTAGAGAAATCTTGATTTTTATATTTGCTCACATGTGAAATCCTCAGTAAATTAGCTTTTGTAGAGTTTAGAAGATTTTCTTACTTTATTATATTTTGAATTTTGGAGTAAAACTGTTGGTCATGTTGTGTTTCCAGTCAAGCGAACATATTAGTAGAGTTTTAAGTAGAATTAAATATTCAGCATACTATTAGCCTTATATTTTTCTAATTATGTGTAGATGGTTTATTTCACTTTTAATTCGAAACCGGCATAATCCAAAAATTAATTTAGGTGAGTGTGTAGAAGTTTACTAGAGCAATATTACTCAAGTTAAGAGGAAAGATATTTCTTTTTTGATGTCTAGAACTTACCCCACGCTATTCTCAGGACTTTGCATAGTTAAACTTGTTAACATGAAAAGGAAGTTAGGCATTTTCATTGGCCCGTTTGAGCTTTTGCACCCACACCTAACATTTTTACCTTTGCTAACCCAAGTTGAGCCATATCTTATCTTTTGTTTAAGCTCTACCAAAATATCACCAAAGCCTAAATAACATTCTAATCGCACACCTAAGCCCGAGCTCAAAAAAGTTTGTTTTGAGCTGTGTATGATTTGGACTAGTGTTGTGTTGAGAATGTGAAAGGGCAATCATATGGCCATCATCATTGATGGATTTATTTGAAGGATACCCCGATTCTTAAATATTGTGTAATATCAATCTTAGTGAACATGCTACCCTTTCCCTAAAAATAATTCTAGGATTTATCGGTATTTTTTTAAGGTGATATAATAAATCGAGACATTCTTTTGAAATTTAAAAAATAATGTGCATGCAGAGTAAGTCTTTCTACTAAGATCTCTACATGCACATAGGCGTAAAACTTCACATTTTACTCCTTAGGTTCTTTAATAGTTTTGAAAAATTTTCTACTCTCTATAGAAGGTTGTTTGCTCGGGACTAATAAATGTTTAAGTATGGGGGTATTTGATAATCTAATTTTAGAGTTATTTTTATATAATTTTAATTCAACAATTGGTTTTATTTTAATCATTTTTGTTTAAATACTCTAATTGGCTTCTTTTTGCAATTTAGGTTATTTTGGGCTGCAATTATTAAATTTAAGCTCACTAGAGGAATTTAGGCACTTTTTGGAGGATTTTTGCAAAAGTTAAAAGTTACACTCCTTGGTCACGGGCATGAATAGGGGGCGTGACTAAACTCGCACATCATGCCCATTCTCCAGCGCACCAGAGAAGATGCTACGTCAGATTAAATTTACACGCCCCTATCAAGGGCGTGACAATGGGGCACGTTCAATAGTCTAACGGGCATGGTCAGGCCATCAATCCAACCATTAGCGTTGGCATGACATTACAACAAACATGCCCTGGTCACTGGCATGACTAGAGGGCATTACACCTTCCCAAACCGACGGATTAACTGCAGATTGCGTATTTTCCCTCTGTTTTCCATCTCGGTCAAGACAAGCCTAGTTCACGGACGTGACCTAGGGGAGTGACCCGCCATATAATGACACTTGTTGGTTTTCTCTCCCAGCGTTTCTCGGTTGTTGGGTACATTGGACACAATGTACTTGATTTGAAGAAGTTCTTTCAACTCAATGATATACATAAATATGTATTTGATGTATATTTCAGTTCATGCTTGCAGGTTGCCTATGTCATATTGAATTGACAGGTGGTCCAAGTTACATTGACAGGTGGACTATAAGAAGCTGACTAAAAAGCGAAGAAAATTATCTAAGTACAAAAGCGTCGAGTGAAGTCAGCAAAGTGCTGAGTGAAGTCAGCACAGTCAGCATCTAGCAACTTGCAGTGCAGAAAATTTGCTAAGTACAAAAGTGTCAACACACTTTAACTATGTCGACACCTTTGCAGAAGTTGTGTCGAGACAAGTCTGTTTTCTCGACACTTTGAAGACTAAGTTAACATTGCCGAGACAAGTCAGCTAACTCGACACATTGAAGATTAAATAAAGCAGTGTCGAGACAAGTCAGGTATCTCGGTACCTTGAAGAATAAGTCAGCAATGTCGAGACAAGTCAAATATCTCGACACTTTAAAGCTTAAGACAATAGTGTCGAGATAATACAACTGTCTCGACACAAAGAATACTGAAGTGTAGACTTAAACAAGTGTCGACACCAGCAAACTGGAGTGTCGAGACAATTCAGCTGTCTCGACACAGTGAAAAATTAAAGCAAGTATAAAAGTGTCGACACCCAGCAGACAGTTGTGTCGAGACAATTAAACTATCTCGACACAGTGCAGATTTAAAGATGTCGACACAGATGACTGTTGTGTCGAGACAAGTCAACTGTCTCGACACTTTCAAGTTCAGCCTGAAAATTCTTCTAAGTAAAATTGTGTTGAGACTGCTAAGATGTCTCGACACCTTCTAAGAACACTTAAGTAATATAGTGTCGAGACACTTTGGACATCTCGACACTTACATTTCTGAAGATGTGTAGAGTTAACACAGAAGTGTCAAGATAAGTCAGAAATGTCATCAGCTACAGTAACGTGCTATCTCAATAGAAACAGTTTAAAGGAGAATTTGAAGTATGATGTCACATGTTGATGTCATCAATTAGAAACCAGCAATCCACAAAGTCTATAAATAGAGGGTTTGTCTTCATAGAGAGAAGCAATTTTACAGATCAGAAATTCTCATTGTAATTTCTAGATATAACCTTATCTAGAACATTGCTAGTGGATCTGAGTTGAAGAGGAGGAGATATAGCCTTATCTAGTACATTGCTAGTGAGGAAGAAGAGGTAAAGTGGATGTACCCTAGATAGGGGAACCACTATAAATTCTCTGTGTGCTGTGATTTGCTTGTGTTGTGTTCTGAGATTTGCATGTGCTGCGTTCTGTGGTTTAATTGTGCTGAGTTATTATGAAGCTTATTTCTCAAGTATATTATCTACTGAACATAATATTTATTGAACAGTTAATCTAAGTGAAAAAGAATTTTAAAAGAAACCTATTCACCCCCCCCCCCCTCTAGGTGATTATTTACCCATAAGATTATCTTTCAAGTGGTATTAGAGGGAGGTTTTTCAAGAAAGACTTAACAGTCAGAAAAAGATCCAAAGGGTAGTTGAAAAATATCAGATCTAATGGCTTCTATATCTCATAGAGAACTCAACTATATGAAACTGATAATATGTACTAAGGATAACTTCGTTATATTGAAGCAGGGAGTGAGATTGTTCATAGAGGCTTCAAATCCAAGAATCTTTGTCACTGTACAAGAAGGACCATATATTCCAATAAAGATATCTGTCCTAGATGCAAATGTTAAAACCCCTAAGAAACTATCTGAAATGACAAAGGATGAGGTGGTTCTTGCCACCATGGATAAGAGAGCACAAAATATAATTGTTAGCACAATAGATAATTCAACCTTTCAGAATCTAATGCACTGTAAAACATCCAAGGAGATGTGGGACACACTCATAGTTTACATGGAAGGCACAGAAGAAGTAAGAGATGACAGAAAATCTCCACTAAATTAGCAGTATGAGGCATTCAGACAAGGAAAGACTGATTCTATAGAACTATGTTATGAAAAGTTCTTTAGAATAGTAAATGACTTAAGGAATTATGGCAGAGAATTCTCAAATTATGAGCTTAATAACAAATTTCTGAGATCCCTAAATAAAGATTTGGACATCAAGATTTGTGTCGTAAGAGAAATGGGGAATCTGAGAAACATGTTACCCCAAGACTTATATGGGAAGCTATTGTCACATGAGCTTCAGCTAAATTCAAGAAAAACTGAAGCTGAATATGCCAGAAGTTCAACTCAAACTAGATCTATAGTCTTCAAAGCAGATACATTAAAGAAGTCTAAAAGAGAAATCGCATCATCACCAAGAAGAGATGAAGATGCAAATAACACTGGAACTTGTTCTTCATCAAAAGAATTATCAGATGATGAATTGACACTGTTCACTAGGCAAATCAAGAAAATGATGAGAAGAAGGAAGCACTAGAATAAGAAGAAATCAACTGGATCAAGTTCCAGTAAAAGCAAAGATAAACACAAAATCAAATATGTGGTCAGGTATGATTCTCATCAGAATAAACAATTTAAGACTGACATTATCTGCAATTGTTGTAACAGGATTGGGCATGTCATTGCTGACTGTTCAGTAAAAAGAAAGGAGAACAAAAAGTCAAAAGAAAAGAAGTTCTATAAAGACAAGAAATCAGAAAAGGGTCTAATGGCAAAGAAGCCAAATACCTTATCTGATAGTGATACTAATTCAACTGAATCAGAAGAAGAACATGCTGGAATGTTCTCTTATAAAGAAGAATTTATAAGAGAGGCCATATACAAGGGAAATAACTCCACAACTTCATCACACTATGGTAATTCTGAAGATGATATGGAGGTTAATTTGATGGCACTGTCTGATAATCTAGATACAGAAATAGCTGAATGTCAGGATACTCAGGTAATCTTTGATAATTCCTATTATTCTAAAAATTCTTTTCATGAGACTGTGGATGAGCTAGACTCATGTGACTCAAAGTTTGATTCATATAAGTCTAACCCTGAGACTGAACTGCAGTAGCTCACAGTCAAATTTGAAAAACTATTGGAAGCTCTTGTAAATAACAAGAAGCTTGTCAAAGAACAAGCTATAGAGATTACATCACTAAAAGGTCTTGAGTATCATCATAAGATGGATACTCAGAAAATAGGTCTTAAAAATTCAAAGTTAGAAAAGCTGACTGAGATTATTGATGATCAAATTATGTTGATAAAACAAAAGGATGCAATCATTCAGGAGTTATGACTCAAACTCCTGAATGAGAAAAGACTAGTACTATTATTTTCTAAACCTAAAACTGTGCTGCCCATTATAGATACCTTCTCAGGAATACCTGGAAGTGGACTTGGTTATGTTAATCTTAAGAGAAGAAGAGGCAAAAAGCTAACAGGACAAAAGGGCCCAGTCATTCCACAACCTATGTTTCAGACTAAGGGAAAAGAAACCCAGATATCTGGACCAGTTGGACCAAAATCATATGTGAATAGGAAAGCTATTCCTAATGTGCTTGCTCCAAGGAGGACTGTTGTAACTGAGAGACAAAACAACAATTTTGCTCCCAGTAAAAATACAACTGTCAAGTTTGTTGATTCCTGCCCTAAGGAATGTCAGCACAAAGTTCCTTATGTTCCTCCAAAGAGGAGGTACAACAGATCTGAATGATGGTATTATGGAAAGGTAGGACACTTTGCCTTGGACTGTTGGTTCAATAACACCGTGTTTCATGCTCAGAAAATGTACCCAATTAAGAAGTTCACAGGTGGTCTCAATGGAGACACAACTAACAAGAACCAAGGACCCAAGACAATTTAGGTTTCTAAGGAAAAATAAATTCTTATTTTGCAGGAATGTCCAAGCACCAGAGATAGACCAATCTGGTACTTGGATAGTGGGTATTCCAAATACATGACTGGAACAAGGAGCAATTTAAGGGAATTTATCCTTATGAAGAATGGACCAAAGGTGAAGCTGACAAAGGAATTACCAAAGATTATGGTAAGATCTCAAATGGCTTAGTCACTTTCACTAAAGTAGCTTATGTGGAAGGGTTGCAACACAACCTTATAAGCATAAGACAACTTTATGACCTTGGCTATGACATTTCATTCCACAAGGATGAGTGCCTAATAAAGAAGTCAAGTGACCAAGAGGTCATCTTGACAGGCACTAGGTGTGAGAATGTGTATTGTTTGAACTTTCTTTGTTTAAAGTCAGACTCTCCTATTGGGTCCGACGTTCCTTCACTTGACCTGTGGCGCTCTGCTACTTATTTAAAAAATTAAGTAGCGCCCTTTCCAACAGTTCAGGATTTTGGAACAGTTGGGTATGCGCTTGATCCTACATTTGGTATCAGAGGAGGTCACTGGTTTACGATCGGGGGGGGGGGCGCTATTAAATCCCGATTTTTCCCTTCTACATGTGTGGGCCCGGCGCGTCAGACAATCGTGGACAAGTGGTAACCCCACCTCTAAGCCGTATGGGCCATGTGGTAACCCCACCTCTGAGCTGACGGGTGGTGCTACACGCCGGGGGGATTGTTGGGTCTGGCGTTCCTTCACTTAACCCATGGCGCTCTGCTACTTATTTAAAAAATTAAGTAGCGCCCTTTCCAACAGTCCAGGATTTTGGAACAATTGGGTATGCACTTGATCATACATCGCCCTTATGTCTAGTTACAAATGAGAAAGTCTCACACTGTGTCAAATGGCACAAGAGGCTAGCTCATTTGAACCACAAGGCCATAGACAAAATTTTTAGTAAAGAGCTAGTTAGGAATGGTCCTAACATTAAATGCTCTAAGGAGAGCATTTGCTCTGCATGCTAAAAAGGAAAGCAGACCAAAGCTTCATTCAAAAGTGTTGAAACCAAAGACTCAATGAGGTGTTTATACCTCTTGTATATGGACTTATTTGTACCTATGCCAGTTCATAGTTTAGGAAGGAAAGTCTATACTTTTGTGATTGTTGATGATTATTCAAGATTTACTTGGGTTTTCTTTCTAAGGAAAAATTCTGAAACTCCTGATGTCTTTAAGACATTTGTCAAACAAATACAGAATGAATTGAACAGTTCTGTGGTCAGAATCAGAAGTGATCGTGGAACTGAATTTCAATCTAAATGCATGACAAAGTTTTGTGAAGAACTTGGGATTCAGCAAGAGTTTTCCACTCCAAGAACACCCCAGCAAAATGGATTTGCTGAGAGAAAGAACAGAACTCTCATTGAAGCTGGAAGAATTATTCTGAGTGATTCTTCTCTCCCAGAATAATTCTTGGCTGAATCAATTAACACATCATGTCATGTTCTTAATAGAGCTTCAATCAACAAAAGGTTGAATAAGACTCCTTATGAACTAATGAAGGGCAGAAAACTAAACTTGGCATATTTTAGAATCTTTGGATGTAGATGTTTTGTCCTGAATAATGGGAAAACATATATAAAATTTTCTGAGAAGTCATATGAAGGCATATTTGTTTGTTATAGTAACCACAGCAAGGCCTATAGGGTCTACAACTTGAGGGATCAAATTGTGGAGGAGTCTATTCATGTTGTATTTGATGAAAGATCTATGTTTTACAATGATAAGCTAGGTACATCAAGCACAACAGGAGTAGACTTGAAGCTAAAGGAGCTGTCTATAGAAGATTCAGTTCCAACAAGCCAAAATATATAAGATGGAGTCAATATTATTGAAGAAGAGCTTGCACAGGAACACCAGAAGAAGAAACTCAGCAACAAAATGTAGCTAGTCCAAGAGAAGAAGTCACAATACCAGTAGCTATCAGACATCTAAGGGATCATCCAAGGGAATTGATCATTGGAGATGCAGCTCAGGGTGTGACCACAAGAAGTAGACATCACAACACTATGATGTACTCAAGTTTTCTGTCTCAAACAGAACCAAAGAAATTTGAAGAAGCCAATGTAAATCCATTTTGGATAGGTGCAATGCAGGAAGAATTGAACATGTTCAAGAGATGTAAAGTCTGGAAGCTGGTTCTCAGGCCAGATGACTGTAACATCATAGGAACTAAATGGATATACAGGAACAAACTGGATGAGAATTGTGTTATAGTAGGAAATAAAGCTAGACTGGTTGCAAAGGGATATAGACAAGAAGAGGGCATAGACTTTGATCAAACCTTTGCACCAGTGGCTAGATTGGTGGCTATAAGACTCTTCCTGGCATATGCATCCTATAAAGGATTCAAAGTTTACCAAATGGATGTGAAGTCAGCCTTTCTAAATGGTAACCTTAAAGAAAGGGTCTATGTTGAGCAACCATCAGGTTTTGTTGACTCTACTAAACCTAATAATATTTATCTTTTATTAAGAACTCTCTATGGATTAAAATAAGTCTCAAGGGCTTGGTATGAGACTCTGTCTAAATTCCTTCTAGATAACAAATTCTCAAGAGGGAAAATAGATAAAACATTATTCCTAAGGGAAGTCAAAGACAAGTCCATCTTAGTACAAATATATGTAGATGACATTAAATTAGGTTCTACTGACGAGTCACTTTGCACTAAGTTTTCCAAACCTATGCAAGGTAAGTTTGAGATGAGTAGCATGGGTGAACTCAAGTTTTTCTTGGGTCTCTAAGTTAAGCAAACTATAGATGGACTTTTCATTAGTCAGGCTAAGTTAACCAAGGAGTTAATCAAGAAGTATGGCATGGACAACCACTTCAATGAGAACTCCTATGGGGTCCAGTATGTCTTTAGACAAGGATGGTGCTAGCAAGCCAGTTGATATCACCTTATGTAGGGGCATTGTTGGATCACTGCTCTATCTAACAGCCAGTAGACCAGACATAATGTATGTCACTTGTGTTTTTGCTAGGTATCAAGCATGCCCTAAAAAATCTCACTATATAGCAGTTACAAGAATATTAAGATATCTAAAGGGCACACCTAATCTTGGCCTATGGTATCCTGGGAATAGTGATTTTGAACTGACAGACTTTTCAGATGCTAATTATGCAGGATGTAAGGAGGATAGGAAAAGCACATCAGGTTCTTGTCAATTTCTTTGGAGAAGGCTAGTATCTTGGAGCAGCAAAAAGTAAACAAGTGTTGCAATATCCAATGCTGAATATGAGTACATTTCAGCTAGAAGTTGTTGTGCACAATTACTTTGGATTCAGTATCAATTACAAGATTACAACATAAAGTTAAGTAAAATTCCTTTATTTTGTGATTCTACTAGTGTTATTTCTATTGCAAACAACCCTGTGTCATATAGTAGAACAAAACATATTAAAATTAGATATCACTTTATTAGATAGCATGTAGAATGTAACATCCCTCAAATAACTAGACCCCTAGGAGTGTTTTGTCATGACTAAGTCATGACAAAACCCTAGGAAACCCAAAGAAGACCAAGTGGACAAAGCTCAAGGTGAAAATCACATTGGTCTGCAAATAGTAGAATACCAAGTACAATCCTAGGCATGACTTTAGGGTTTAACTTGGTTCCATGATCCTATCATGACACCTCTAACCCTAAGGTAGGCCAATATATCACTATAGACCCAGTGGGGTCAACCAGAAAGAGGCCAAGATAACTCAAGTTCGGGAAATGTTAAGTGAGTCGATAAGACTCGGCGTGTACATCAGGTATCTACTCTGACAGGGTTTGGGCTTGGTCGTTGAATGTGTGGAGTACACTCAGCGCCATTGACTGAATGGCGTTGAGTGAGCTAAGCTCACTCAGTGCCATAGACTGAATGACGTCTAGTGAGCTCGTCGAGTGAGCTCAGCTCACTCCACGCCGTCTTGCCATATATGGTATGGCGTTGAGTGAGCTGAGCTCACTCAACACCATAGAATGAATGACGTCGAGTGAACTCAGCTCACATCGAGTGAGCTCAGCTCACTCAACGCCGCCTTGCCATATACGGTATGGCGTTGAGTGAGCTAAGCTTACTCTGAAAGTGAGAGTAAGATCTATCTCAACTCTAGAGGGGGGGGGGTGAATAGAGTTTATTCAAATTAATTTCACAGTTTTGAAATAATCAGCACATATAAAATTCAATTTATAGTATAGTGTAGAGTGCTAGTAAAGAGTTAAAAACAAAGAAGTAAAGAGCACAGCACACAGCAAATCAATCACACAAACAAGCCAGAAGACACAAGGAAATATAGTGGTTCCCCAAAAACCTGGGTACATCCACTCTTCTACCACCCTTGGTAGGAATCCACTCAGGATGAGTTGATCAGGTGTCCTGACACCAATGAGCTTTTGATAAGGTGCTCAAAAACCAAAACTGGATTTTTTGATAAGGTGTCTTGCCACCACTGAGTTTTGACAAGGCTCTCCGAACCAAACAGAACTTTTAAAGGGAGTTCAAGAACCCTTTTACAGCAGAAAAAGAAAAGATAAAGAGGTGAAGTTGTCTTCTCTGTTCTCAAATCAAATGAGAGAAGACTAGTGGATCTTTTGTTGTCAAAGCTCCCCCTGAGATGTAGATAGGTTCAGGAATGGAAGCTTTGCTCTAGGGTGATAGGTCTTCAGAAGTTTAGATCTCTAGCAAAAGATTGTTTCAGCAAAAGGCTGAAAGATGAGGTGTCAGGAGTTCTTGAGATGAAGCTGTGATCACTTTTCTGTAAGCAAAAAGATTGTTATTCTGATTCTTCAGAATTGATCACTTGTCATCTGTCACAGCTTAATTCTTGTTGTTGTGCTCTCTGTGTATTATATTGTATATTCTATCTGACTGAAGATAAAAAGGAAGATCTGATTCTCTGAAAAAAAATTCTTGTCAAAGATAGCCGTTGGCAGTCATAAATGTCTTCCATAAAAAGTCTTGTCTTCTAGAGGAAGGTCCAATAAAACATTCCCTGAATAATTCCTTGAAACTTGCTCCAGAATAAAGACAAACGGCTGGCAGATCTCCTTGACATAAATGCTGAGAGAATTCAAAAACATTCCAAAGACTAGCAGCATTTGAATCCTTAGAATCGTTGATCTCTCATAAAAATCGTCGATCTGAGCTCTACGATCGTCGAACTGAGCTCAGAGATGGAAACAGATCAAACAGACAGAAAATGTCGAACTGAGCTCGAAGATCGTCGAACCGAGCTCAGCGACCTGAAGAATAGCTGAAGAGAGATCGTCGACCTAAGCTCGAAGAACGTCGACCGAAGCTCGACGACTTTAGCAAGGTTGAGCTCAGAGAGCGTCGAATCGAGTTCGACGTTTCGTCGACCGGAGCTCGACGAAAATTGCTTTAGACTTGGCTCTATATCCTTGATCTTGGAATGGTCCTGGGGGCAGCTTCAAACCTAAGTTCTAAGCCCTAGACTCATTCTAATGTTGACCTTTACAATTATACAACTAGGTCAACCTGGTTTCCTAAGACAAACATAGTGATCCTTACCCAAATTAGTAATAGGGTGTTCCAACAATCTCCCCCTATTTGGGTTAGGATTACTATTTACAGACAGAATTAGGAAATAAATAAGCATACATTCAAAACAGAAGCTAAATCAACAATGCAGTAGGAAAGATATAGCAGCAATGCAGATCACAGATAAAAAGTCAGTAAATATCCAGAGGAGGATGATTGTTCAGCTTACACAATTCACTTCTTCTTAGTTCCCTTTTTAAACATAATTTCTCTGTTGGGATTGAGGGCTTCTTTCTTGGATCTTCTATCATCTTCTGCACCTAAGGAAGTTTGAGATCTGGGCCTTGGAACTACAGCCTCAGGGTGCAGCTTCATATAATCTTCTGGATTAAAGAATTTTCTTGATGCATATCTCTCCAGTTCTTTCTTTCTCTGATCTGATAGAGTTGTTATGTTGGAAGTGTCCTTGCCTTGCTCTCTGGCCTTTTTCATTTGATCAAGAGCAGCCAACTCTTTCATTCTAGCTGTCCAGGACAAGGGGTTGTTCTCAGGATCCTCAAATGGAACAGGAGGTTCATATCTGTTGATGGATTCAGAATCAGTAGGAGGAGTCCTGGAGACAACTGTATCTTTTAGCTTATAAGGGAAAGGACCTGAAGTAGAATCAGTATGGTCTTGTCCTTCCCTTTGTTGAAATCTGTGCCCTCTCTGGCTTCCTCTATATTGACCCCCTCTAGATTGATATCCCCTTTGATGTTGCCCCCTTTGATAGTATCTCTGATAAGACTGGGAGGAGCTTTGTTTGGAAGCTGGAGCTTGAGAGGCTGAGCCTGAACCAGAATCTGGAGGAGGAGGAGGAGGAGGCTGATACTGAGAAGATCCTTTTTCATACTTATCCAGCTTCCTTCTCTTCTTCATAGCCTTTAATTGGTTCTTGGAATACTGCATCCAAGGCTCAGATATGGGGCAGTCATGCAGAATATAGTAGGGAATGTCATTAGAATCCTTTGCCTGAGATGGGGGGGACTGTCATCATGGCCTTGCTTCTGGCCTTCCTCTTCTTGGCAATAGTATTTGCAGAGTCATCTGATTCAGTTTGAAATTGATCACTCTCTGAACTTTGAGGTCTATCATACAAATCATCAATGCTTTTTATGTATTTCTCTTGTAACTTCAACTGATCAGGAGTCAGGGTAGGAGCAGCAGCAGCAGCAGAAATTTGAGCAGAAGGAACTTTTGAAGCAGAAATAACATCAGGAGATGGAGCAGAAGCAGCAGCAGCAATAGGAGCAGAAACAACAGCAGGTGCAGGTTCTTCCAGGTAAGAAGCAAGTTCTTTAGCAGCAGATGTATCTTCAATTACAGGAACCATTTCAGTATCTTCAGTAATAGCAGCAGCAGCTTCATCAACAAGAGGCACAATGGCCTTAGTAGCAGCATCAGAGATGGAAACATAAACATCCACAGCCTTCCAGGAATTTACATATGCTTCAATTTGGCTGGGATCACAGACAGAAATAGGCATAATGGCCTTAGACAAGTCTTCAGTATGTGGAACTGGCAAAGATCTGGAGTAAACTATATCAAACTCAGAGAGCAGGCTCTGGAGGTCCATTACAAAAGCAGGAGCAGGAGCAAGAGCTGGAGCAGACTCAGGCACATCCACTACTTCAGAAGGCATCTCCCCCTGCCTGGATTCAGGGAGAACTGAATCAAGGCACCCAGAAGAGGTAATTGCCTGAGAGGGAATGAAGGAGGAGAGCTTGGAAGACAGCTCCTTGACATGGGTTAGGAGTGGAGCCAGAGTGGTCTCCAGTAATGAGGTTAGCTTAGGAGCTAGCAGCTCATATAACCTGTCTGCCATGGCTGATAGATCTACATGCTCAAGAGGGGCTTGAGCAGAGGTAGGAGAGAAGGTTGTTGGAAGGATGTTGGCTGGAGCTGGTGGCAGGGAGAATGTGGAGATAGGAGGTGTGGGAATGGATGGCTCTGAGAGTGGAATGGTGAAGATAGAGGTTGTTGAGATGGAGCTAGATGAGGCAAGAGATGGGGTGAAGGATGGTTGAGAAAGAATTTCGTGGAGAAGTTGTTGATAAGAGGAAGTTGAGGGAAGCTCAGGAGGAGTGGAAGAAGAATCATCCATAAAGGAATCATCTACAAGAGAAAATGATTGTGAGGTGAAGATTGGATAAGAGAAAAGAGGATGGAATTCCTCTGAGGTAGATGCTGGAGGGGGTGAAACTGGTGAAGAAATGGTAATGGGGGGAAGATATGGCTATGGTGGTGATTGGAGGTGAGGATGAAATGGCTGGGGTAGAGACATCTGGAGGAGGAGGAGAAGCAGGCAACACTTCTGCTGGGGCAGAGACTAGAGGTGGAGTGACTGAGGCAGTCCTGGTGCCTGAAGTCAGTGGTGCAGCAGCTTTGGTAGGGTTTACAATCTGCCTGTCCCATTTGCTGAAAAGGGCACAGGAGAGCCTCTTGGATGCATTAATGAACATCCCAGAAGAGGTTAGCAGCTCAGGGCATCTGGAATGCAGATAGACCCCTAGAATTCTCCCAAAACTGACAGCAGTCTTATTCAGCTTCTTCTTAATCAGGTTGAAGAAAATTGATCCCCAGTCTAGATGTTTCTTATCAAGCAGAGCTCCCATTAGACAAAATTGATATCTTGATATGGTATCATGGGCTGAGTGCTTGGCCAGAAGCACTTTCCCAACTACATCAGCCAAAAATTGTAATTCTATCGACAGATTTTTCTTCAGCAGTTTGTTAGGGTTCACAGCATTGTGACCCATTCTATCAAGCATGGAGTCATATTCCTCTCCAGATAACTCTATGGAATCTTCTCCAGAACTAAGATGAAAAATTTCAGTTAAAAGAGACGGGGACAATTGTACCTGAGTCCCTTTTATGAAGCTGACGACAGAGTTCTCATTCTCATCTGTCGCTGTATAACACCATTCTTTTATTTCTTATGATGCAATCTTCATTCTGGTAGTCATTATTTGGGATAGCTTCTGTTCTCTGAATAGATTGAGAATGTCTTTGAAGCGCTGATCGCTTCCATAAAATGAGTTCATGTCGATATCAAACCCGGTGTCGAATTTCATTTTGGAAATCGCGGCACAAGAGCCAGCCATTTGTACCTGCAACAAAGAACCAAACACGACCAAGCGTAGAAGATTTGGAGGGAAAAAGAAGAAAGTTGCAGAGAGTATGAAAGCGCAAAGATGAACGACGGCCGAGGAAATGATTTTATATTAGGGTTCGATGGCGAAACGGAAAATCGTGGAGCTCGGTTCGACAAAACGTCGATCTCAGCTCGACGATTTGGGCTACAGAAGGAATCTATAGAGACTTCAATATCATCGATCTTCGTTCGACGATGTTGAAAAGCGTCGAGCTCCACTCGATGACCTCTGAACAGAAAGAGAGGAAACCTGGAGCTAACGGAGGCGCTGAACTCAGATCGACGATTTCGGAAACGTCGATCTCTGGTCGATGTTTTTTAGAAAAACGTCGATCTACGTTCGACGATTTCTGGGAAAGCGTCGAGCGCAGTTCAGAGACAGAGCCTATTCTACAGACACAAAAAGAACTGATTTTTTTAGCCTAGTCTTGGTGTGTTTTAACTTTTCAAAAATCTTGTAAATTAGTTTAGGCTTCCTCCATCTAACATGCCTAACTGATTTAGGAAGAAACTGTGTTTCTTTTCATCCAAAGGCTTGGTGAAAATATCTCCCCTTTGCAAATCAGTAGGGATATATTGAAGTTCAATTTTATTTTTCTCTACATTATCCCTTAGAAAATGATGCATAATCTCTATGTGTTTTGTCCTACTATGGAGGACTGGATTTTGTGCTATAGAGATAGCACTAGTATTATCACAAAAAATTTTAGACTTCTCTATGTTGTAGCCATAGTCTATGAGCTGATTTTGTATCCACAATATTTGTGAACTGCAACTGCCTGCAGCCATATATTCAGCTTCAGCAGTTGAGGTTGACACAGATGTTTGCTTCTTACAAAACCAGGAGACAAGTCTGTCACCAAGGAACTGACAAGTTCCACTGGTGCTTTTCCTGTCTACTCTGCATCCAGCATAATTAGCATCTGAGAATCCAGTTAAGTCAAATGCTGAGTCTTTTGGATACCAGAGTCCTAGATTTGGACAACTTTTTACATACCTAAGAATCCTCTTCACTAAAGTTAAGTGTGATTCTCTAAGGCTCACCTGGAATCTAGCACATATGCATGTAGCAAACATTATATCTGGTCTACTAGCTGTAAGGTACAATAGAGAGCCAATCATTGCTCTATATGTTGTCTGATCAACTGGTTTCTCATGTTCATCAGCATCCAATACAGCATTGGTAGGCATGGGTGTTTTCATACAAGATGCCTCAGACATACCAAATCTCTTAACCAATTCTTTAGCATACTTGGTTTGGGAAATAAATATGCCCTCAGCATGCTGTTTTACTTGCAATCCTAAGAAGAAGGAGAGCTCACCCATGCTACTCATTTCAAATTTGGAATGCATCAGGTTGGAAAACCTTCTGCACAAGTTTGAATCAGTAGATCCAAATATGATATCATCTACATAAATTTGTACTAGTAGGGTATGGGACTTATGGGTTCTAATAAAAAGAGTTTGGTCTACTCTCCCCCTAACAAAATCATTTTCCAGAAGAAAGCATGCTAGGGTCTCATACCATGCTCTTGGAGCTTGCTTGAGACCATATAATGCTTTATGCAATTTGAAAACATAATCAGGGTGAGTTAGAGAGATAAAACCTGGAGGTTGTCTAACATAGACTTCCTCTTTGATGTCCCCATTGAGAAATGCACTCTTCACATCAATCTGGTAGACCTTGAATCCCTTGTGAGCAGCATAAGCTAGGAATATTCTAATGGCCTCTAACCTTGCAACTGGTGCAAAGGTCTGCTCATAGTCTATTCCTTCTTGTTGAGAATAGCCTTGAGCAACTAGCCTTGCCTTGTTTCTGACAATAACTCCTTGATCATCCAGCTTGTTTCTGAACACCCACTTTGTTCCAACAATGGAGTGATCCTTTGGCTTAGGCACTAGTTCCCAAACTTTATTCCTTTCAAATTGATGCAACTCCTCTTGCATTGCAATGATCCAGTGTGGATCTTGCTCTGCATCTTGAATGGATTGAGGCTCAACTTGAGATAGGAAGCAGGTGTGCATCAGGTTTTGGTTGACCTGATTTCTGGTTTGCACACCAGCTGAGATGTCTCCAATTACTTGTGAAATTGGATGATCTCTTGTTGTTACTAAATCAACAGGGGGTGTTGATTGTTCACCAACCTGTATTGTTGTTTCCTCTTGTGGAATAACAACTGGCTCTTCAGGATGATTTTCTTCAAAAGGTTTAACTTCTTCTTCATCATCACTGCTCTCATCCTTTTGTTGAGAGGTTGTTCCTTCTTCTTTAACCTGTAATCTGTCCATACTTTCTGAAATAGAGTGTACCTGCAAAGGTTCTATGGTAGAAGTAGACTTCTCCTTATAACACATGTTAGTCTCATCAAAAGTAACATGAACAGATTCATCAATTTTATAGGAAGATTTATTATATACCCTATAGGCCTTGCTGATCATGGAGTATCCTAGAAACACTCCTTCATCAGCTTTAGCTTGGAATTTTGCTAGATACTTCTTGTCATTATTATGAATATAACAAGTACACCCAAAAATTTTAAAATAATCTATTTTAGGTTTCTTCCCTTTGAGCAATTCATAGGGAGTCTTGCCCTTTAGTTTATGTATCAGGCTTCTGCTTAACACATAGTTGGAGGTGTTCACTGCCTCAGCCCAAAAGGATAGAGGTAGGTGAGCATCTGTCAATAATGTAGTAGCAGATTCAATTAGGGTTCTATTTTTCCTTTCAACTACCCCATTTTGTTGAGGAGTTCTAGGAGCTGAGAAAGTGTGCCTGATCCCTTCACTTTGACAGAACTCTTGCATAAGAAGAGAATCAAACTCTGTCCCATGATCACTTCTGATTAGGGCAATGTGAGTGTTGAACTCAATCTGTATGCATTTGAGAAACTCTATCAAACACTTAAAGTTATCAAACTTCTTCCTCAGAAAGAATACCCAAGTGAATCTAGAGAAGTCATCTACAATCACTAAAGCATAAGATTTCCCTCCTAAGCTTTGTACTATAATGGGTCCAAAAAGGTCCATGTGTAGCAGATACAAAATCCTAGGTGAATCACTCTTATTAAGTGACTTAAAGCTATTTTTAGTTTGCTTGCCTAATTGACAAGCTTTGCAAAGTCCTTCCTTCTTGTAGGGGCCAGAAGGTAGTCCTCTAACAAGGTTGTCCTTGGATAGCCTAGCAATGGTTATAAGGTTTAGATGTCCTAATCTCTTATGCCATAAAACATTTGGCTTAGATATGGAATTGAATAAACAGATATCTACTTTAGATGAAAGAAAATCTACTAAGTAAATGTTACCTGTCCTTTTACCTGTTAACACAGTTGTGTTATCCTCTGCCTTGATCTTGCACAGGGATTTGTTGAAAGTCACCTTGTATCCTTCATCACATAGCTGACTGATACTTATCAGATTGTGCTTCAGTCCTTCTACATATGCCATCTTCTTGAAAGTGACTGAGCCTATCTGAGCAGCACCATATTCTTTGGTTTGGCCAAAATTTGAATCACCAAAAATCACTTTGGGTCCAAGTTTGGTTGTGAAGGATGATAGGTTCTCCCTGTTCCCTGTCATGTGCTTTGAGCACCCACTATCCAGATACCATTGTTGGTTAGATACTGGATAGGTCTTCACCTGCACATGAACAGCTTATTTGTTTTTGACCCAGTTAACCTTGGGCCTAGGTTGATATCCTTTGAATTCAGAAATGAAAAATATCTCAGGTTGACTCTTATAGCCTTCAGGATGGTATCTCCTAGGAGGTACTATCCATTCAGTATAGGGGTTAAAGCCTTGGGATGTGGGACTTCTGGGATTGAATCTAGATGTGTCATTGAAGGAATGTTCACAGACCTGATCTCTATTCGACGATCGTGGAGCTGAGGTCGACGATCTTGGGTCAGATCGTCGATCTCTATTCGAAGATCGATTATTCTGGAGTTCAGAGTTTGGATATCGTCGAGCTGAGGTCGACGATCTTGGGTTAGATTGTCGAGCTCTGTTCGACGATCGTCGAGCTCTGCTCGACGCAATCTGTTGAACTGAAATTTTCTCAAGTAGATCTGCATTCTTCCTAGCTACCTCTACTACTCCCTTTCCTTTGTCAGAGACAAATTTGATTGGAGTTGTTAATATTATAGGTTGGCTGGATGAGGCACCCAAGCCCAGTGTGCTATTAAGTCTAGAGTTCACTGTGCTTGTAATGTCCATCAGTCTGATACTTCTCCCATTTAGGGATTCTTCAAACTTTTTGGCTTTTGATAGTTCACTTTTCAGTGAAGCTATCTCTTCCCTACAGCATTCCAACTCCTCAGAGAGTTTGAGGTTCTCTGATTTTATAGTGCTATACTCAAATAGTTGTTTTCTGAGGGAAGTGATTTCCTTCTCAGACTCCAACAGATCTAGGCATAGTACCTTAAACTCATGTTTAAAATCCTCAAAACCGAAATCAAATGAATTGATTACCTGATCTTCTTCTAGTTGAGCTTCTGAATCTGATTCTGACTCTTCTGCTTCTGAGTCTGTTTGAGAGGCATTGATAGCCATCATGTAGAATTCCTTTTCATCAGCATCATCCTCATCATCACTGGAGCTGGATGAGGCTTCAGAGTCCTCTTCAGTTTCACTCCATGTCTCAGCAACAAATCCCTTCCATGTATGTTTGTTCTTGCTGAAGGAGGGTTTGTCTGAGCTGTTCTTTCTGAAGACTTTTTCCTTTCTTCTTTCTCTTCTATCTTTCTTGTCCTTGTTCTTATTTTCTGGACAGTCAGGCACAATATGGCCTGGTTTTCTGCAACCAAAACATATGATTTCTTTATTGTTATTTGATTTATCATACCTTGGTTTATCATGACCCTTGTATGATCTCTTTCTGAAGTCTTTTCTGGCCATCTTGTAGAATCTTTTGGCCAGTAGACTTAGGAGCTCATCATTTCCTGTAGCTTTATCTTCAGGCTACTCTTCTGCAGCTTTGAAGGCTATGGTTTTTTCTTTTCTTATGACTGGAGAAGTAGCCTTTTGTTCTTCTTCTCTATTTTTAATGAGCAGCTCAAAGGATTTGAGCTTGCCCAGGAGAGCTTTTGTGGTAATCTCATTTTGACTTCTGGCATCTTTGATTGGCCAGATTCTTAAATCCCAAGTGCTGGGGAAGCACATTAAGATTTTGTCATTCAGCTCAGTCAATGAGATTTCTTTATCCAAAGTCTTTAACTCATTGACAATCAGACTTAGTCTATTATACATGTCAGCCACTGATTCAGCTTCTCCCTTTTTGAAGTTCTCATATTGGCTTATCAGATGGATCTCCTGTCTTTCCTTTCATCAGCAGACCCTGAGACAATTTTAGAGAGCTTGTCCCAAATTCCTTTGACTGAGTTGTAGTCAGCTACCTTCTGAAATATCTCATCAGACATTGTCTGAGCTAAGATATTCATGGCCTTTGCATCTGCAGTTTTCCATTTCTTTATGTCTGCATCTGTTCCTGAGAGAGGTGGAACAGTACTTGTGCTTGTGGTCTCTAGAGGTGTTGGGCACACTGTCAAAACAGAATTAAATATATCATCATCAATAGAATTCATATAAAGTTTAATCCTTGCCTTCCAGAGTGCAAATTTGGAAAGGTTGCACACTGGAGGTCTGGTGCTTGCATAATCTTTGTTCTGTGCCATGTCTTTGAATAATATAAGATATAAAGAAAATAACTCTCTTAAGAGATTGATCTTATCAAGGATCTTTTGGTTCAGGTGTTAGCCTGTATGAGCAACCAACCTCCCTCTGATACCAATTGAAAGTGAGAGTAAGATCTATCTCAACTCTAGAGGGGGGTGAATAGAGTTTATTCAAATTAATTTCACAGTTTTGAAATAATCAGCACATATAAAATTCAATTTATAGTATAGTGTAGAGTGCTAGTAAAGAGTTAAAAACAAAGAAGTAAAGAGCACAGCACACAGCAAATCAATCACACAAACAAGCCAAAAGACACAAGGAAATATAGTGGTTCCCCAAAAACCTAGGTACATCCACTCTTCTACCACCCTTGGTAGGAATCCACTCAGAATGAGTTGATCAGGTGTCCTGACACCAATAAGCTTTTGATAAGGTGCTCAAAAACCAAAACTAGATTTTTTGATAAGGTATCTTGCCACCACTGAGTTTTGACAAGGCTCTCAGAACCAGACAGAACTTTTGAAGGGAGTTCAAGAACCCTTTTACAGCAGAAAAAGAAAATATAAAGAGGTGAAGTTGTCTTCTCTGTTCTCAAATCAAATGAGAGAAGACTAGTGGATCTTTTATTGTCAAAGCTCCCCCTGAGATGTAGATAGGTTCAGGAATGGAAGCTTTGCTCTAGGGTGATAGGTCTTCAGAAGTTTAGATCTCCAGTAAAAGATTGTTTCAGCAAAAGGCTGAAAGATGAGGTGTCTGGAGTTCTTGAGATGAAGCTGTGATCACTTTTCTGTAATCAAAAAGATTGTTATTC
Source organism: Platanthera zijinensis (assembly GCA_039513925.1). Taxonomy (NCBI): domain Eukaryota; kingdom Viridiplantae; phylum Streptophyta; class Magnoliopsida; order Asparagales; family Orchidaceae; genus Platanthera; species Platanthera zijinensis. The sequence continues at coordinate 72,659,638 of CM077082.1, forward strand.
TGATTCTTCAGAATTGATCACTTGTTATCTGTCACAGCTTAATTCTTGTTGTTGTGCTCTCTGTGTATTATATTGTATATTCTATCTGACTGAAGATAAAAAGGAAGATCTGATTCTTTGAAAAAAAATTCTTGTCAAAGATAGCCGTTGGCAGTCATAAATGTCTTCCATAAAAAGTCTTGTCTTCTAGAGGAAGGTCCAATAAAACATTCCCTGAATAATTCCTTAAAACTTGCTCCAGAATAAAGACAAATGGCTGGCAGATCTCTTTGACATAAATGCTGAGAGAATTCAAAAACATTCCAAAGTCTGGCAGCATTTGAATCCTTAGAATCGTTGATCTCTCAGAAAAATCGTCGATCTAAGCTCTACGATCGTCGAACTGAGCTCAGAGATGGAAACAGATCAAACAGACAGAAAACGTCGAACTGAGCTCGAAGATCGTCGAACCGAGCTCAGCGACCTGAAGAATAGCTGAAGAGAGATCGTCGATCTGAGCTCGAAGAACGTCGACCGAAGCTCGACGACTTTAGCAAGGTTGAGCTCAGAGAGCGTCGAACCGAGTTCGATGTTTCGTCGACCGGAGCTCGACGAAAATTACCTTAGACTTGGCTCTATATCCTTGATCTTGGAATGGTCCTAGGGGCAGCTTCAAACCTAAGTTCTAAGCCCTAGACTCATTCTAATGTTGACCTTTACAACTATACAACTAGGTCAACCTAGTTTCCTAAGACAAACATAGTGATCCTTACCCAAATTAGTAATAGGGTGTTCCAACATACTCAATGCCATAAAATGAATGGCGTCGAGTGAGCTCAGCTCACTCTACGCCATCTTGCCATATACGGTATGGCGTTGAGTGAGTTGAGCTCACTCAACGCCATAGAATGAATGGCGTCGAGTGAGCTCAGCTCACTCAATGCCGTCTTGTCATATACGGTATGGAGTTGAGTGAGCTCAGCTCACTCAATGCCATAGACTGAATGGCATTGAGTGCGCTAAGCTCACTCAACGCCATAGACTGAAAGGCGTTGAGTGAGCTCAGCTCACTCAATGCCGTCTTTCCATATACGGTATGGCGTTGAGTGAGCTGAGCTCACTCAATGCCATAAAATAAATGGCATCGAGTGAGCTGAGCTCAGCTCACTCAACGCCTTCTTGCCATATACGATATGGCGTTGAGTGAACTTAGCTCACTCAACTCCATAGATTGAATGGCGTTGAGTGAGCTGAGCTCACTCAACGCCATAGACTGAATGGCGTCGAGTGAGCTGAGCTCACAGTGAGCTGAGCTCACTCAACGCCATAGACTGAATGGCGTCGAGTGAGCTGAGCTCACAGTGAGCTGAGCTTACTCAACGCCATTGTACTTGGGAAAATTTCTAGCAAATTTCAGCCTGTTTGCTGGTTCGGCTGAACCGGGTCTTCTCGGGAATTGTGCTAAACTAAAGTAATAAGCCCCGGTTATTTTATTAAGTCTCATTTTAAGCAATAACACACCTGTATCAATGCTGACACGCCCGTGTCACCAATCGACATGCCCGTGTCAACTCACTAAATGCCATTTTCCTAAGTCTCATTTTAAGTAATAACACACCTGTATTAATGCTGACACGCCCGTCTCACCAATCGACATGCCCGTGTCAACACTATTCCTTGTTAACGAAGAGAGAGAAAGTGAGGAGTTGTTCCATGCATGGCCTGGGAGGCCAAGGGCCCACTCTCTTGCTAGAATCACCTCCCCCGGCCATGGCAGCAACTAAGAGAGAGAAAGAGAGGGGTAGTAATGAGGAAAGACTTTGGGCTCATATTTCCCTTCCCCAGCCACCCCCATTCAATTCACTAGGACAAGGGAGTGCAGCCAGCTGTTCTTTGACTTGTTTGAGCCATGTTTCACCCCCCTACCTACCATGTCCGCTAACTTTGACTAAGGCCAATAATGGCAATGCATCCCACAACAACCTAACACCTCATCTCTCCCTCTTAAAAGCTTCATTGGACTCCAAGGATGAATTCCCACACTTTTCCTGAAGGAGCAAATGGGTTCTCTGGGTTGTTGTAAGAACCCGACCACCACCACCACCATGCCAATCCGGACATCGGCAAGGCTGCAGCCACCCCCACAGGTCCTCCCTTTCCTCTTTTTCTATGGTTAGATCTTAGGAATCATTAGAGATAAGAATCGGGCTCAATCGAGCTGATCCAAGTGAGAAAAATGGAGAAATTCAAAAGAAAATCATGGTGGCGGTTCGCCGGAAACCACCACCTCCGGCGGCCAAACCACCATCGGGCATTAGCCACCACCTCGACGAAGGTGGTGGTGGTGGTGGCTGGCCGGAGGAGTTGCCAGATGGCCGGCAGTGGCTCACAAAAAAGCTACATGAAATGGCATTCTTTTTTTGGTTCTGTTCGGGCTTGGAAGAAGATGAACAGTAACTTATATTAATTAATTATTATATTTATATATATAATATAGTTACTTGTTAACCCTTTAACCTTCACATTTTGATGTCGTTAAACAAAGCACTTAGAGGCTAGATCATGAAAACTATTAACATGAAAATTGTAGATCTATGAGTCTACTCTATTTTTAAATTAATTTTAACCAATTTGGAGTCCTGGTTAGATCACAACACGAATTTTGGTGAGATCTATACATAGGGCTGACCAAAGAATGAATTGGATGCTCAATCTAAACCAGACCTCCAAATGACTTGAAATTTGGGGTATGGGCTATTCTTATATATATCCAAAACATATCCAAAAATTAGAATTTTTGGAGAATATTTTTCTATAGTTTTTAGAAAAATTTAATAATCCATGAATAAATTAATGAGGTGTCCTAAACATATCAAAACTCCTCCATATTTTGGTGGGTGGTCTTAGAGGGCATGTTAGGGCTTTGTTAAAAATTTCATATCATTTGGAGATGTTTTGGTTTGGTATTGACCCAACCCTAGGTATACCCTTATAGGGTTATTTAGGTCAAAGAGCTATTTTTAATGTTTGAGTGGAGAAATCACCTCAACAGAGGCTGATATTTTGGCCACTGATTTTATATGGCATGTAGCACCCTCCAATGGATTTTTGGTGGTTTGGGGTACGGTAGCCCTAGAACCCTAGGGTAGGCCCTTTTACGGAGATTGTTAGGGTATGAATGTCATGGGGTCAAATGACCTTGGAATGGCTTGAAACTTGGTGGAAGGGATCCTAGGGTGGATATGGTCCTTTGGTTGAAGTTTTATTGAATTTGGAAGCCTTTAACCACCCTCAAATCCCTAACCCTAGTTTAGGGCACAAGCCCAATAGTTGGGTTTAGGCAATCAAAACACCTCAAGATAACTTGAAACTTGGGCAGGGTATTTCTCTGATAAAAAGAGTCCTAAAATAAGTTTGGTGGAATTTTTGGATACATTTTAGTAGTACCAACTTCACAAGTTCATTTACTTTGAAAATTGTTTAATAATTTGCTTAAAGCTCATTACTTGTTAATAAATTATGAAACTTGACTCAGAGCATTTGTATGCCACTAGAATCATCCTTGAATTTTCCCTGAATTTTTGGAAGTAAAATTGTTGTGCTTATCTCTTTAAATAATTTATTGTGGGATATATTAAAAATTAAAATTATGGGCCTAAACATTGCTGAAAAATTGGATACTTTGGATTGTACGCAAAATATTCATAATGCATATAACATAAATTTTGTGGAAAATTATCTTATCTGAAATTGGTACTTCATGTTCAATCTTGGAATTTTTGGTCACTAGAATAATTAAATAAATTATTAAATAAATAGTAAAATTGTGAAACTCTGGATTTAGGCCTCTAATTTCATAATACCCCTCCAATAATTATTATAGGAGTATTGGGTGATTATTTGATGTACCTCCGATTTTGCATGTCATATAGCCTCAGTGATCTGCATATAGTAAAACTACAGAAATTATATTGGAGTATAAATTTGGGCACATGAGTCAGGTTTAGTTATTTGTTGGTTTGGATAAACTAAAATGAGTTCATCAATGGATGTAGGATGAGTAGAGGGTTTGATTTGTTTGTGTTAGATGGTGCTCGGGATCGACGAAAGATCGTCTTTCCCGTAGAGAGAAAGTGTTAAAAATACTAGGGTTAGATCCAAGGAAATAGTAAGGGACCTGGAATTGGGTATTAACCAATAAGAATAAGTGCCTTACGAAAGGGAGCTTTGGGCTTCAGCCCATCGTAGCTCCTACTGCCCTCGAGAGCCCTTCACAGGGAATACCTTGGGCAGTCCTTGGCTAAACCTAAATCATAGGCAAAATTGAAATGCAAGAGTAACTAGTAAATCTAGGGTTTCACCTTCTCACACCTCGATGTATCGAGGAAATAGGTTGGGTCACTCGGGCTGTAAGCCCAGTGGTTTTGGTGATGGGCAGGTTAGCCCGGCGAGCTTTGGCTCGATAATGGTTTGTGATGGGCAGGAAGGTCCGACGAGCTTTGTCTCGGTTGTTGTTTATGATGGACAGGATGGTCCGGGGAGCTTTGGCTCGGTAGCTGATACATAAGGTTGCATGTGCATAAGTATAAGGTGGTGGGTCTTCGGTATTGGAGGGTCGATGCACCGACGCCAATACATTGACTCGACAAGTGTGGTTTAGCACTTGGCCAAATAAAGTCTGGTGCGCCAGCCGGCAAGAGTACGCAGGAGCTCCGCTTAGTGCACCAGTGTTGAGGCGTACGATAGGTCTGACTGGTAGTGCTATTACCGGTTTAGAGGTGAGCGAGGCCCAACCCACCACTTCTGTTTGCCACTACGGAGGTATCCTGGGAGGTTCGACTCTAGAAAGGGGGAACTAAAGGTCTGTGTACACCGAGTCGAGTGGGTGGGTTGCACTTGCATGTTCACGTCATGTCATAATTGTATTTCATAGCAGAATCATTGCATATAACCCGACACCTAATGTATAAGTGGTATGGGGTGCTTTATACATTAGGCCCTGCAAAACGACCCCTTGGTTTATAAGTTCGTGCGAGCGTGCTTATAAGTTAAGGTTTTTATTCAGTATTACATATTTATGCTTGCTAATAAAACCGACACCCTATCATATAAATCATTATGAGACTTTTTATACGATAGGTGCCCTACAAGAGATCCCTTAGCTTATGTATTTTCACATAAGATAAGGTTACTTTCTTATTCAGTGTTCCATACCTTTATTACCGTCTTATATACCTTAGAAATGCTAGATTAGTTCCGCCGCCATCTGCTTGACTGTTATTCTCCACTATCATATCCTTCCCTTTCCTTCTCTCCGCTCGGTGCCTAGGAGCTATGGGGGAAGGGGCGGGAGATGATAGGACTTAGTCTTTTAGACTAACGGTTTTCGAACCACATCATTCTAGGGGACTATGGAGCCCAACATGGAGGAGCATCCCCGGAGGTCGGCACACTTGGAGATCGGGCAATCTAGTACCGGAGTTCAGACGACAGGTACTGTGAGTTCTGATCGCTAGTAGTTATATTAGTTTTGCTTCCGCGATGAGAGATTTGTAGTTAGGACTTGATGTACTAGGCATAAGCCCAAGATTTAGTTATATATTATATCTGTGGGCACTCCCTTCGTGGAGATTATTTACTATTTATATGTGATTTCTGTGGACTTGCTTTATTTATTTTGCTATAGTTGTGATCGATTCGGCCGGCAGGATCGGCGTTTTTTAGTGATGATCTTCCCGGGTGCGAAGGAGTCACCGCAAAGCGGCGGTTCTAGGACTAAGACCCTGGTGTTTTAAGGAAAAAAATGGGGGTCTTATAAGTGGTATCAGAGGAAAACCTCGATCACAAAGTAGCAGTCCACATTCCCCAGGTCACCCCCGTGCGAGTTTAGTTTGGGACAAACTAAGCAACGGAAGCAGTGGTGGGCCCATATGTGGGATCACATGAAATTGTCCACTTTTAGTTTGTTTGGAGCGATTACTTATAATTGGCTTTTGTTACGCAGCCCCCAGTGCAGCCTACACCACAGGGCGGAGTCCAGAATACTCCGAATGTTGCACCACCTCCCCCGGTCCCCACTCCATTCATACAATCAGAGATGGGGCAGACTATGACAGCCATTCTGGAAGCTTTCAGGTCCCAACAAGTTCCGGCACCGCAGCCAAACCCGGGGGCCAATTGCCTCAGCATCTTCTGAGGACTCTCTCCCTCATCCTACTTGGGGATAGAGTCAGCTGTTTGGACAGAGGAGTGGCTGGACATTATGTACGAGATGTTGACCGGGATACGGTCCCCCTGGGAGGAGAGGGTGCCTTTGGTGATCTCTTGCTTGGAGTCTCATGCCAAGTGATGGTGGAAGACGTCATTGGATACGCCTTTTGCTGATATGGAGGTTGCAAAAATTACTTGGGTGGAGTTCAGGGCCGCGTTACTGGAGCATTTTGTTCCACAATCGGCTAGGGATGAGCTGGAGGACAGGTTCCTGCAGTTGAAGTAGGGCAACAAGACAGTGGTAGAATACCACCGGGAGTTCAACCATTTAGCCCGGTTTGTGGACTCCTATCAGCTGGATGAGGCAGGATACACCAAAAGGTTCTATAAGATCCTGCAGGAGGAGTTGAGGGAGGCCCGTTTGTTCGTATCTGACGGGCCTATACCTCGGATATTAGAGATGTCTAATAGGATTGAGGCTGATTGGAAAATGAATCCGGGTTGGAAGAGGCCAACGAAGGACCAGAGTCGGGGAGCCAGGAATGATCAGCGGTGGGGCCGCATCACTGATTGGAGAGAGGGAAGAAGAGTAGAGGACCATCCTCGTCAAGAGGTGAGATAGGAGCCGAGGGAGCCGGTGTTAGTGGCTCCTCAGCCTCTTCAAATGAGGGAGGCACCGAGACCCGGGGGTATGGCATTTCCCCCGCCAGAGTGCTACAACTGCCATCCGATAGGGCACCTCCGGAGAAATATCCCCATGAGGGGAGCACCTCTACCAGCACCACAGGCTGTCCTGTATGCGCAGCAGTTTGGAGGTCGAGGACATGGATACCAGGGTGGAGATCGCAGGCAGGACAGGGAGCAAGTTTATGCACTAGATCTGGCTCAACCCCGGAACCCGGAGCAAGTGATCACAGGTACGCAAGAAAGTTTTAAGTTTTTCTTTCCTGAACACTTAAATTTATGGATATAAATTGATAATCTAGGAAAGAAAACCATAACTAGATTCTAAGACTTTTAACTCCCCCCCCCCAGGCATAGTTTTCATCAGCGGCAAGCCCGCCTATACGTTGTTCGATACGGGTGCTTCGCACTCATTCGTATCGGCGGCCTTTGTAGAAGGGTTGGAAGGCGTGGAGCGATTCACAAGTTTGATGATGAGGATACGATTACCCGACGGATCGGAGTTGTTCACCTCTGCCCACTACAACATGGAGGCGGAGATCTGTGGAAAGATATTTGATGCACCAGTGACAATTATGAAGATGCGAGTCTTTGATTTGATCCTGGGAATGACATGGTCTCACTAGAACAATGCTCAGATTGACTGCATGTCCAATAGAATTACTGTGAGGCATGGGGATTCCTACATCGTCATCGAAGGTATTAGATCTATTCCCCCTCTCTTGTTGTCATCCGTGCACGCCGTCAAGGCCCACTTGCAAGGGGAGGAAGTCTATGAGGTGTTGTTTGAAATGGCTGAGGCCAAGGGTTCCATCTCGGATATCCCGGTGGTGCGAGATTTTGCCGACGTATTCCCAGAGAATCTGCCAGGGCTACCCCCGCACCGGGAGCAGGATTTCCGGATACAGCTAGTGTCGGGTGCTAAGCCGGCAGCTAGAGCCCCTTACCGGATGGCCTCGAAGGAGCTGACAGAGTTTCGAAGCCAGCTCCAGGAACTGGTGGATAATGGATTTGTCCGGCCAAGCTCTTCACCATGGGGATCCCTGGTCTTGTTCGTCAAAAAGAAGAACGGGACACTTAGATTGTGCATCGACTACCGAGTACTAAACCGAATGACAGTCCGAAATACCTATCCACTACCAAGGATAAATGAGTTTTTTGACCAGTTGGAAGGAGCGCAATTCTTTTCAAAATTGGATTGGAGGTCGATCTACTATCAGTTGCAGATCCAGGAGGAAGACATACTGAAGACTTTCTTCAGTAGCAGATATGGGCTATTCGAGTTCACCGTGATACCCTTCGGGCTCACGAATGCACCGTCGGCATTCATGAGCCTCATGAATCGGGTGTTCGAGGCATATTTGGATGTGTTCGTCATCGTGTTTATTGATGACATCCTCATTTACTCGAGGACAGAGTAGGAGCACACACGACATCTGACACTGACCCTAGAGAGACTGCGGGAGCACCAACTTTATGCGAAGATCAACAAATGTCAGTTCTGGTTGAGAGAAGTGGCTTTTTTAGGCCATATCATCAGTGGTGCCGGGTTGGCGGTGGACCCGGCCAAGATTCAAGCAGTACGGGATTGGCCGCAGCTGAAGACGGCCACAGATGTGCGGAGTTTCGTAGGACTTGCCAGTTATTACCGGAAGTTCGTAGAGGGATTTTCTCGTATTGCCCTTCCACTCACATCCCTGATAAGGAAAGAGGTACCCTTTGTCTGGACCACATAGTGTGAGGTGACTTTTCAAGAGCTGAAGGGTCGGCTCACCTCAGCTCCTATACTTGCCCTCCCTTCAGGTAAAGAAGGATTTCAGGTCTACACCGACGCTTCCTACCAGGACATGGATTCAGTGCTGATGCAGAATGGTCATGTGATAGCATATGCTTCTCGGCAGCTGAAGAAGCATGAGCAAAACTACCCAATTCATAACTTAGAAATGGGAGCTGTCATATTTACTCTGAAAGTCTGACAGCACTATCTGTACGGTGTCCATTGTGACATATACTCCGATCATAAAAATTTGAGGTATGTGGACACGCAGAAAGAGCTGAACATCAGGCAGAGACGATGGGTGGAGTTTCTAGCAGACTACCAGTACGAGATGCACTATCACCCGGGGAAGGGAAATGTGGTGGTAGATGCGCTGAGCCGAAAGGCCGCAAACCCTGGAGCAGGAACGCAGTTGATGGCCTTGGAGTTGGTCCAGATGTTAGAAAACATGCAAATATCCTTTGTGACCGAGGATCACCCTGAGTTGTACCGGGAGTATCTATCGTCATTGATTTCCACGAATGACATTCGAGACCGAGTCAGAGATGGGAAGAGGGAGGATGAACAGCTAGAGCCGATATTCCAGGCCTTAGAAGCAGGCACTAATGGAGATTTCTCGCTGAGGGATGTCCTAGTGTGTTTCAGAGGACGGGTTTACATACCCGAGGGAGGCCAGTTCCGGGAGGATATCATGATAGAGGCTCATTGCAGTCGGTATTCGGTGCACCCGGGAATTACGAAGATGACTGCAGACCTGAAGAAGACCATTTACTGGCCAGGCATGAAGAAGGATATCACCTACTTCGTGACCCATTGCGATGCATGCCAGTTAGTGAAAGCGGAGTGCATAAACCCCGCAGGATTATTGCAGCCACTCCTAGTTCCGGAGTGGAAGTTCGATGATATTGTCATGGACTTTATACATAGGCTTCCCCGATCGCGGACGGAGAACGATTTGATCTGGGTGATCGTTGACCGACTGACGAAGGTAGTCAGATTTATTCCGATCAAAAAGGACGACTCAGCTGGTGTGTTAGTTCGGAAGTTTGTGGAGCAGTTCGTCTGTTATCATGGCATACCCAGGTCGATTGTATCAGACCGGGATGGACGGTTTACGTCCAGGGAGTGGAGATCAGTGCAGACTTATTTGGACACTAGGCTAACATTCAGTACAGCATTTCATCCCCAAACGAATGGGCAAATGGAACGCACCAATCGGACTCTGGAAGATTTGCTGTGACTTTGCATATTAGATCGCGGTGAGCCTTGGGAGAAGCTGTTGCCACTGATCGAGTTCTCATATAATAACAGCTACCAGTCCAGTATAAGGATGGCTCCCTATGAGGCTCTATACAGACGGAGGTGTAGGACTCCGCTGTCATGGATACAAGACGAGGATCCGAAGGCTTTGGGTTCAGAGTTTGTCGAGGACACCAAGGCTAAGGTGAGATTGATACGGGACAGGATGTTAGAGGCACAGAGCCGACAGGCTAAGTATTACGATGCTAGACACCATCAGATGGAGTTCCGGGTGGGGGAACATGTGTTCTTGAAGATCCGACCAATGCATGGGGTTTCACGGGTACGCGGTCGGAAGAAGAAGCTAAGCCCAAGATATATGTGGCATTAGAGGATCCGGGAGCGGATCGGTACCTTGGCATACAGGCTAGAGCTGCCACCGGAGCTGGCAAGTTTGCATGATTGTTCCATGAATCCTCTCTTAGGAGGGCTCTACTACGCCTGGAGCAGCGGATTACAGCCACAGAAGGGCCGGTAGCATCTGATCGGTCAGTTCACCTGGAACCATTTCGGATTGACGACAAAGGAATACGAGTCTTACGCTGCAAGAAGGTTCCATTGGTCAAGGTCATGTTGAGGAATCATGGGGTAGAGGAGAACACATGGGAGCCCCAGGACTTGATGCGGCAACGGTACCCGGAGCTTTTCGGTCAGGTATTACTCATAACCTCTCGGGATGTTACAATTTACTTTTCATATTTGAAATCCTGTGGGCTTAACTAGAATTTTGAGGACGAAATTTTTTTGTTTATATATTGGGATTTGTAACATATCTTAAACAACTAGACCCCTAGGAGTGTTTTTTCATGACTAAGTCATTACAAAACCCTAGGTAACCCAAAGAAGACCAAGTGGACAAAGCTCAAGGTGAAAATCACCTTGGTCTGCAAATAGTAGAATCCCAAGTACAATCCTAGGCATGACTTTAGGGTTTAACTTGGTTCCATGATCCTATCATGACACCTCTAACCCTAAGGGAGGCCAATATATCACTATAGACCCATTGGGATCAACCAGAAAGAGGCCATGATAACTCAAGTCCGGGAAACATTAAGTGATTCGATAAGCCTCGGCGAGTACATCAGGTATCTACTCAGATAGGGTTTGGGCTTGGGCGTTGAGTGCGTGGAGTACACTCAGCTCCATTGACTGGATGACATTGAGTGAGCTAATCTCACTCAGCGCCATAGACTGAATGGTGTCGAGTGAGCTAAGCTCACTCAACGCCATAGACTGAATGGCGTCGAGTGAGCTCAGATCACTCAACGCCGTCTTGCCATATACGGTATGGCGTTGAGTGAGCTGAGCTCACTTAATGCCATAGAATGAATGGTGTTTAGCTCACTCAACGTCGTCTTGCCATATACGGTATGGTGTTGAGTGAGCTGAGCTCACGCTCACTCAATGCTGTAGAATGAATTGTGTCGAGTCAGCTCAGCTCACTCAATGCCGTCTTGCCATATACAGTATGGCGTTGAGTGAGCTGAGTTCACTCAACGCCATAGAATGAATGGCGTCGAGTGAGCTAAACTCACTCAACGCCGTCTTGCTATATACGGTATGGCATTGAGCTCACTCAACGCCATAGACTGAACGACGTTGAGTGAGCTAAGCTCACTCAATGCCATAGACTGAACGACGTTGAGTGAGCTAAGCTCACTCAACGCCCTAGACTGAAAGGCGTCGAGTGAGCTCAGCTCAATCAACGCCGTCTTGCCATATACGGTATGGCGTTGAGTGAGCTGAGCTCACTCAACGCCATAGAATAAATGGCGTCGAGTGAGCTTAGCTCAGATCACTCAACGCCGTCTTGCCATATATGATATGGCATTGAGTGAGCTGAGCTCACTCAACGCCATAGAGTGAATGGCATTGAGTCTATGGCATTGAGTGAGCTCAACTAACTCAACGCCATTGTAGTTGGGAAAATTTCTGGCAAATTTCAGCATGTTTGCTGGTTTGGCTGAACCGGGTCTTCTCGGGAACTGTGCTAAACTAAAGTAATAAGCCCCAGTTATTTTATTAAGTCTCATTTTAAGCTATAACACACTTGTATCAATGCTGACACGTCCGTGTCACCAATCGACATGACCGTGTCAGCTCACTCAACGCCATTTTCCTAAGTCTCATTTTAAGCAATAACACACCTGTATCAATGCTGACACGCCCGTGTCACCAATCGACATGCCCGTGTCAGCACTATTCCTTGTTAACGAAGAGAGAGAAAGTGAGGAGTTGTGCCATGCATAGCCTGGGAGGCCAAGGGCCCACTCTCTTGCTAGAATCACCTCCCCCGGCCATGGCAGCAACTAAGAGAGAGAAAGAGAGGGGGAGTAATGAGGAAAGACTTTGGGCTCATCTTTCCCTTCCCCAGCCACCCCCATTCAATTCACTAGGACAAGGGGAGTGCAGCCAGCTACTCTTTGACTGGTTTGAGCCATGTTTCACCCCCCCTCCCCTACCTACCATGGTCCTCCCCTTCCTCTTTTTCTATAGTTAGATCTTAGGAATCTTTAGAGATAAGAATCGGGCTCAATCCAGCCGATCCAAGTGAGAAAAATAGAGAAATTCCAAAGAAAATCATGGTGGCGGTTCGCCGGAAACCACCACCTCCGGCGGCCAAACCACCGCCGGGTGTTAGCCACCACCTCGACGAAGGTGGTGGTGGTGGTGGCTGGCCGGTGGAGTGGCCGAATGGCCTGCGGTGGCTCACGAAAAAGCTACAGGAAATGGCGTTCTTTTTTTGGTTCTGTTCGGGCTTGGAAGAAGATGAACAGTAACTTATATTCATTAATAATTATATTTATATATATAATATAGTTACTTGTTAACCCTTTAACCTTCACATTTTGATGTCGTTAAACGAGGCACTTAGAGGCTAGATCAGTATAAACTGTTAACATAAAAATTGTAGATCTATGAGTCTACTTTATTTTAAAATTGATTTGAACCAATTCTGAGTCCTGGTTAGATCACAGAACTCATTTTTGTGAGATCTATACATAGGGCTGACAAGAGAATGAATTGGATGCCAAATCTAAACCAGACCTCCAAATGACTTGAAATTTGGGATATGGGCTATTCGTATTTATATCCAGGACATATCCAAAAATTAGAATTTTTGGAGAACATTTTTCTATAGTTTTTAGAAAAATTTAATAATCAATGATTAAATTAATTAGGTGTTCTAAACATCTCAAAACTCCCCCATATTTTGGTGGGTGGTCTTAGAGGGCATGTTAGAGCTCAGGTAAAAAATTTCATCTCATTTGGAGATGTTTTTGTTAGGTATTGACCCAACCCTAGGTATACCCTTATAGGGTTATTTAGGTCAAAGTACTATTTTTAATGTTTGAGTGGACAAATCACCTCAACAAAGGCTGATATTTTGGCCACTGATTTTATATGGCATGTAGCACCCTCCAATTGGATTTGGGGTGGTTTGGGGTACGGTAGACCTAGTACCCTAGGGTAGGCCCTTTTACGGTGATTTTTAGGGTATGAAGGTCATGGGGTCAAATGACCTTGGAATGACTTGAGACTTGGTGGAAGGGATCCTAGGGTGGATATGGTCCTCTGGTTGAAGTTTTATTGAATTTGGAAGCCTTTAACTACCCTCAAATCCCTAATCCTATTTTAGGGCACAAGCCCAATAGTTTAGTTTAGGCAATCAAAACACCTCACAATAACTTGAAACTTGGGCAGGGTATTTTTCTGATAAAAGAGTCCTAAAATAATTTTGGTGGAATTTTTGGATACATTTTAGTAGTACCAACTTCACAAGTTCATTTACTTGGAAAATTGTTCAATAATTTGCTTAAAGCTCATTACTTGTTAATAAATTATGAAACTTGACTCAGAGCATTTGTATGCCACTAGAATCATCCTTGAATTTTCTCTGAATTTTTGGAAGTAAAATTGTTATGCTTATCTCTTTAAATAATTTATTGTGGGATATATTAAAAATTAAAATTAGGGGCCTAAACCTTGCTGAAAAATTGGGATACCTTGGATTGTATGCTAAATATTCATAATTCATATAACATAAATTTGGTGGAAAATTATCTTATCTGAAATTGGTACTTCATGTTCAGTCTTGGAATTTTTGGTCACTAGAATAATTAAATAAATTATCAGATAAATAGGAAAATTGTGAATCTCTGGATTTAGGCCTCTAAGTTCATAATACCCCTACGATAATTATTATATGAGTATTGGGTGATTAATTGATGTACCTCCGGTTTTACATGTCATATAGCATCAGTGGTCTGCATATAGTAAAATTGTAGAAATTATGTTGGAATATAAATTTGGGCACATGAGTCTGGTTTAGTGGTTTGTTGGTTTGGATAAATTAAAATGAGTTCATCACTAGAGGTAGGATGAGTAGAGGGTTTGATTAGTTAGTGTTAGATGGTGCTCGGGATCAACGAAAGATCGTCTTTCCCGTAGAGAGGAAGTTTCAAAAATACTAGGGTTAGATCCAAGGCAATAGTAAGGGACCTAGAATTGGGTATTAACCAATAAGAATAAGTGTCTTGTGAAAGGGAGCTTTGGGCTTCAGCCCATCGTAGCTCCTAGTGCCCTCGAGATCCCTTCACAGGGAATACCTTGGGCAGTCCTGGGCTAAACCTAAATCGTAAGCAAAATTGAAATGCAAGAGTAACTAGTAAATCTAGGGTTTCACCTTCTCACACCTCGATGTATCGAGGAAATAGGTTGGGTCACTCGGGCTGTAAGCCCAGTGGTTTTGGTGATGGGCAGGTTAGCCCGGCGAGCTTTGGCTTGATAATGGTTTGTGATGGGCAGGATGGCCCGACGAGCTTTGTCTCGGTTGTTGTTTATGATGGACAGGATGGTCCGGGGAGCTTTGGTTCGGTAGCTGATACATAAGGTTACATGTGCATAAGTATAAGGTGGTGGGTCTTCGGTATTGGAGGGTCGATGCACCGACGCCAATACATTGACTCGACAAGTGTGGTTTAGCACTTAGCCAAATAAAGTTTGTTGCGCCAGCCGGCAAGAGTACGCAGGAGCTCCGCTTAGTGCACCAGTGTTGAGGCGTACGATAGGTCTAACTGGTAGTGCTATTACCGGTTTAGAGGTGGACGAGGCCCAACCCACCGCTTCTATTTGCCACTACGGAGGTATCCTGGGAGGTTCGACTCTAGAAAGGGGGAACTAAAGGTCTTTGTACACCGAGTCGAGAGGGTGGGTTGCACTTGCATGTTCACGTTATGTCATAATTGTATTTCATAGCAGAATCATTACATATAACCCGACACCTAATGTATAAGTGGTATGGGGCGCTTTATACATCAGGCCCTACAAAACGACCCCTTCGTTTATAAGTTTGTGTGAGCGTGCTTATAAGTTAAGGTTTTTATTCAGTATTACATATTTATGCTTGCTAGTAAAACTAATACCCTATCATATAAATCGTTATGAGACTTTTTATACGATAGGTGCCCTACAAGAGATCCCTTAGCTTATGTATTTTCACATAAGATAAGGTTACTTTCTTATTCAGTGTTCCATACCTTTATTACCGTCTTATATACCTTAGAAATGCTAGATTAGTTCCGCCGCCATCTGCTTGACTGTTATTCTCCACTATCATATCCTTCCCTTTCCTTCTCTCCGCTCGGTGCCTAGGAGCCATGGGGGAAGGGGCGGGGGATGATAGGACTTAGTCTTTTAGACTAACGGTTTTCAAACCACATCATTTTAGGGGACCATGGAGCCCAACACTGAGGAGCATCCCCGGAGGTCGGCACGCTTGGAGATCGGGCAGTCTAGTACCGGAGTTCAGACGGCAGGTACTGTGAGTTCTGATCGCTAGTAGTTATATTAGTTTTGCTTCCGCGGTGAGAGATATGTAGTGAGGACTTGATGTACTGGGCATAAGTCCAAGATTTAGTTATATGTTATATCTGTGGACACTCCCTTCATGGAGATTATTTACTATTTCTATGTGATTTGTGTGGACTTGATTTATTTATTTTGCTACAGTTGTGATCGATTCGGCCGGCAGTATCGGAGTTTTGTAGTGATGACCTTCCTAGGTGCGAAGGAGTTACCACAAAGCGGCGGTTCTGGGCTTAAGACCACGGTGTTTTTAGGAAAAAAATGGGGGGTTTTACATAGAAAATGAAGATATTAGTTTAGAATTTGTTCCAACAAATAAACAAATTGCTGATATTTTTACTAAGCCCTTAGAAGAAGAGAAATTTAATTTCTTTAATTTTGAATTTGAAATGTTGAATCTTGAGTAATTGATGCACATATAAAAACTAATACAAAATAAGAATAAAATAATTAGTAAGTAATTATGTTTACTCAATTAAATATCAAGGATAGACCTCATAAATGTCAAGTATCTACATTTTAGAAAACAAAATTTTGCCAAAGTCAAAAGTTGTGTCGAGACATCAGAGAATGTATCGAGACATCTTAGAAAGTGTCGAGACACCAGAAAGTGTGTCGACAATATAAATAGTAATGTGTCGAGACACTAGAAAGTGTGTCGACAATGCAAAACTGCAAAGTGTCGAGAAACTAAAGTAAGTGTCGAGACATAAGAGTGTCGAAACCCAAAGGTATATGTCGAGAGACATTATCCTTGTGTCGACACATCTCGACAAACAATTTTTCCCTGTATTTACCTAAAAATTTGGAAAAGTCTAAATACAGCGCGCCCTTTCATCTTCAGGAAAGATTAGACTATAAATAGGGTGTGAGAGTAGGAGTCGACTATGCTTTCTTAATTTCTTGAGCTTTTGATTCCTGAGTGTCAAGACCTAGATCAGTCGACACTCGTCAATCCTTTATCTCCTCTCCAATGGCTCCTAAGATTGACGATAACATATTTGAGGGGTATGAGCTTGTTCACAATGGATTCAACTCAGCAGATGAAGATATTAAGAATGTAATAACCCTAATCAAAGAAGCAGGTCTGGAATATCTGCTCTCTGAACCGACAAATAACTGGAAATGAGAAGTTTAAGAATTCATCTCCAATGCTCATTTGGATTCAAACTCAGACAAGATTAAGTCTAAAGTGAATGGAGAAAAGGTAAAATCACAACCAGGAGATTGACTAAGGTTTTTCAAATACCAAAAATTGATCAGGATGATGACCATGATTCTGCCAGGACTTCAGATTCTTTGAAGTGGTGTGGATTGGCTCCAACCACAAAGATTGGAAGCACCTTGAATAGGAAGGGTATGAATACCCAAGGCAAATTCCTGTCTAAAATAGTAGGAAAGGTGCTGCTGTGCAAGACAGGGGCACATGACAGGATCTCAGCATTTATGTTTGAGCTAATGACCAGAATTATTTTCAAAATCAAGACTAACTGGAGTAGAGTAGTCTTTGACAAAATTGCAGAAAGTATCAAGAAGCCTAATATGGGCAGAATTTTAAGCCTATACTTAGTGTAAGCCATTCCTGACAAAATCAATATGAAGATTGGATCTAAAATTAATCATATGAGAAGAATGGATATGAGAATATTAGCAAGGTGGGATACGGTCCTATCCAAGGAAACACCTGCAGTGGAGAAGGAGAAGGATAAAAAGAAGAAGGTTGTAGTTGTGGAAGAATATTCTTCCAGTGAATCTGAAGAACAAGAAAATTCTACCTCAGCAAAACAGGATGATACATTGGCTGAAAAATCTCAAAGGCCCTCACCTGGAACTGGTGATCAGGTGCAGGGGGAGACAATCCCAGATAGGGATCCAATTAAGGGGGAGAACCTCAATGATCTGCCAGATATTGATATAGATACAGCAAATACAATAGTAATGGAAGTAGTACAAGAGCTGTATAATGTGTTGAAGCAAGTAGAGGTTCCTAAACAGGAAATGCCTGACAAAGAGATTGAGGATGCAATACCTAAGGAGACTAAAGAAGAAATCCTTCTGAATAAAGATATAAATATCAAGGGGGAGATGACTGAACTTCTAGAGGACCCTGTTCCTGATACAGAAGCTCAAAAAGATGAGGTTAACCTGGATAACACTAATATTGGTGAAGAAGTTGCAATGGTTGAGGGTGAGTTATCAGATCAGGCCCCAATTACTGAAATAGCTAAAGAGCCTACATCTGTTGAGGCGGTTAGTTCTTCAGAATCAAAGGAGGAGGAAGCCTCTCAGTTAAAGAAAAGAAAATTATCTGAACTTAAAAAAAAGAAGTAGAAGTTATAAGAAAATTATTCAGTCTGGACCAACATCTGCTCCTACAATGGATTCAAGCTCACTTCTAGTTCAACTACAGATAATGCTTGATCAACGAAGAAATCAACTAGAAAACTATATGGAAGAAAGCAACAAGGAGTTGTAGTTTCAGCTGGCCAAAGAAATCAAATCAATTAGATTTGAGGTAAATCTATTAAAGAAAGATATGACTGATTTTTTTCAGAGAGGTGCTAATGTTGTAGTATACATTGCTAAACAGCAAGTAAAGTCACAGAAAGTTGAAAATGACATAGCTATAAAACAAGGTTATGTCATGGAAAATCAAACAAGAATGAATAAGAATATGATAGTTATGCATGATACTACATTAGCTGAGATAGCTAAGAAAACTACTGCTCTGGAGACTAAGATAACCTCTACCTCCAAGGATATTGAAACTCAGCTATCTACTAAATCAGCCTCTATGCTTCAAGATATTAAGGCTTCTCACAAAGAATTGGATGAACATCTGCTCAAGGTCAAGAATTCTGTATCCCCAGCAATTTTCTAGATGGTCAAGTCAGATTTCACAAGAATGACCAAAGAGATCATATCAAAAGAGAAGTCATAAAGGGGGAGAGAGTAATGATAAAGGCAAGCTTTAAGCATGCTATTTGGCCCTCAAATAGGCTAAGAGAAACTCTAGGCCATCCTCCCATATGGTATGATGAAGATCAAACTACTAAATCTAGTTTCCAGCCAGCTCATTTTGAGTCCATTCAAACTGTTGTCCAGACCATGTCTAGTCCTCCACCATAAATTTAGAATATAGTATGTGAGGCGGTGGAGATGACTGCTTCTACATTGTTAAAGGAAAATGAAGCTCAACTATCAAAGAAAAGATTCAGGGAACGGGCTGAAGCAAAGCCTGATTTTGATTAATGGAGTCCAACTTCTAGATCCATTATTCTCACTGCATGGAAAGCAGTCAATAACAATATAGCTGATAGGGGAAAATGGTATTTAGAGCAAGAGTGGGTCAAACACACAAAGTAGCAGGAGATCCTCTACAAATTCAGAAAAGATCTGAAGGCAGGGAAGATCCCAGCTAACTCTATTGAACTTAGCAAATATTTTCCCAAGCCCTATCATTATTTTGAGAGACAGAGGCTCAAGCAAGAAGAAATTTCTAAATCTAAGGATGCCAAGGGAATGGAGAGAGTGGCTGATGACAAAGTGTCTGAATTCAAAGATAAAATTCAATCTGGAAAAGGCATTATCATCAAAGAGCCAGAGCAATCTTTGAATATTTTTGTTTCTAGGCATTATGTAATTTTGTTTTAAGAACATTATAACAAAACAAAAATTAAAAAAATGTAATCATTGAATAAATTTAAATGAAAATTTTGGTTGCACTTGGTGATATCTGGGTTATTATTGTTGTGTTCTTTTATATTTTGTTCAGCATTTTTCTTATACAACATAATTATTATATTTTGATATTGTGGTGTATATCATTGAATTGGGATTATGACTTCTCCAAATGGGGGAGATTGTTGGGTACATTGGACACAATATACTTGATTTAAAGAAGCCCTTTTAACTCAATGATATACACAAATATGTATTTGATGTATATTTCAGTTCATGCTTGTAGGTTGCATATATCATATTGATTTGACAGGTCGTCTAAGTTACATTGACAGGTGGACTCTAAGAAGCTGACTAAAAAGTGAAGAAAATTGTCTAAGTACAAAAATGTCGAGTGAAGTCAGTACAGTCAGCATCTAGTAAATTGCAGTGCAGAAAATTAGCTAAGTACAAAAGTGTCGACACACTTCAACTATGTTGACACCTTTGCAGAAGTTATGTCGAGACAAGTCTATTATCTCGACACTTTGAAGACTAAGTCAACAATGTCAAGACAAGTCAGCTAACTCGGCGCATTGAAGATTCAATACAGCAGTGTCGAGACAAGTCAGCTACCTCAGTATCTTGAATAATAAGTCAGCAGTGTCGAGACAAGTCAAATATCTCGACACTTTAAAGCTTAAGACAATAGTGTCGAGACAGTACAACTGTCCGACACAAAGAATACTGAAGTGTATACTTAAATAAGTATCGACACCAGCAGACTGGAGTGTTGAGACAATTCAGCTGTCTCGACACAGTGAAGAATTAAAGCAAGTATAAAAGTGTCGACACCCAGCAGATAGTTGTGTCGAGACAATTCAACTGTCTCAATATAGTGTACATTTACAGATGTCGACACAGATGACAGTTGTGTCGAGATAAGTCAACTATCTCGACACTTCCAAGTTGAGCCTGAAAATTCTTCTAAGTAAAATTGTGTCGAAACTGCTAAGATGTCTCGACACCTCTTAAAAACACTTAAGTAATATAGTGTCGATATATTTTGGACATCTCGATACTTATGTTTCTAAAGATGTGCAGAGTTAACACAGAAGTGTCAAGACAAGTCATAAATGTCACATCAGTTACAGTAACGTGGTATCTCAACAGAAACCGTTTAAAGGAGAATTTGAAGTATGATGTCACATGCTGATGTCATCAATCAGAAACCAGCAATCCACAAAGGCTATAAATATAGGGGTTGTCTTCATAGAGATAAGAAATTTTACAGATCAGAAATTCTCATTTTAATTTCTTACAAGCCAAGGGGAGAATGACAACTCCAAGGAGGAGAAGGAAGACGAAAGTCTTCAAGAAGATCTTCATATCCTTTCATCAAGTGATCAGAAAATTCAAGTGGATCTGTTCTACAATTTCTTCAAGAAAATCAAGCCGATCATCAAGAAGATTGCAGATTCAGAGAAGTATCTCTTCAGCCATATTATTCATTAAGATTTAATAAAGTGCAGCTGAATTGAAGAATCTGAATTCATTCAGATAAGTCAGATTACAAATTTGTTTTCTAATTATATTAACCTCTTAATTTTTATAAGATCTCTGTGAGATCTGAGTGGGTAGGAGAGTTAATCTCTGAGTTGTAAGCCTAATTTATAAAGGCTGAGGTAGGGTTCTTGAGGGACCTGAGGTTGGTGATTTGAGTGGGATCACTGAGGTGTAAGCCTGTGTTATAAAGACTGAGGTAGGGTTCTTGAGGGACCTGAGGTAGGAGATTGGGTGAATCTCTGAGGTGGGACCTGTTGGTCTAAGTGTAAGTTTCTCAACAGAAACTGAGCCTATAAAATCTTTGGATCTTAGTTGAAGAGGAGGAGATATAACCTAATCTAGCACATTGTTAGTGAGTAAAAAGGGGGAAAGTGGATGTACCCTAGATAAGGGAACCACTATAAATTATTTGTATGTTGTGATTTGATTGTGCTTGTGTCTAATTCTGAGATTTGCATGTGCTGTGTTCTGTGGTTTAATTGTGCTGAGTTATTGTGAAGCTTATTTCTCAAGTATATTATTTGTTGAACATAATATCTGTTGAACAGTTAATCTAAGTGACAAAGAATTTTAAAAGACACTTATTCACCCCCCCAGGTGATTATCTACCCATAGGATTATCTTTCACCGGGGGTTTTATGGCGGCAGTTTCACTGTATACACACCCTGGTCACCGACATGAACAGGGGCATGACACCTCAGCTGATAACTTTATAAATAGTAGCAATATTCTTAAGCTGAGGAGGGAGAATTTAGGGCTGAAACTTTGTAATTTGGGTCAGTTCTATTTATAATTTTCATTTCTAATTGTAGCGTAGCTTTTGTATTTCTTTTCCTAGTGTCATACTTTTCAATTCAAGTTTTGTTCTAATTGTGTTTCTTTTTATTTTATTTTTTTGTAATTTCCCCATTGTGATGAGTAGCTAAATTTCCATTATCATTTGATCATGATGAACTTTAGAATGAAATGAATTTTACTTTATCTTCTATAAATTATCAAGCTTTCTCTTTTTTTTTTCTTTGACTTATCTTCGATTTATTATCTTCGAATTCTTATTTAATGAACTCGTTTTCTGATATAAGATCCATACCCTAGTTTGCTTAGAGGTTGTGAATGCGAGGTCATTCAAGGACAAATAGAACGTGATTATGTTTTTCGATTTAAGATCCATATTTTAGTTTACAGAGAGGTTGTGAATATGAGAAGATCACTCAAGGGTAAGAGGAGTTATGTGTGAACCTCGAGAGAGGTCGTCATAAATCTTCCATATTGGGGTTAAACCCAATAGTGGGGTTCAAATCGTAAAGCAAGCTTAGGTGTTTCGACTGGACGAGGGGTCTTAATCCTTGCATCTAAGGTTAGTTGAGAGCATATTCTTGAGAGAGGCGCTTTCATAAATTGGGAACCTCCACAGTCAAAGTTGTTTATTTTGAGAGTTTGCAATTTAATTTTTTAGTAAAGTTCATTTTATCCAAAGGGATTCTAGATCAAGTACTCAATTTAATCTCATCGCTCTCCTTAATATTTTAATCGCTTTTTCTCTTATTGTCAAATTAACAAACTCTTTTGTTAGATAAAATAATAGCTCTTTCGTGTGAGTACAAGTAGTCGACAGACCCGTGAAATACGACACTTGATTCTATACTCTAAACGACATGTGCACTTGCCTTATCGGGTTACACTCAAATAAGAGTCGGAACTATTTAGTAGTATATGAAAACACCAATCAAGATACCTCTCAAGGTTTCTCACGGCATAGAAGCTCTCATTCTTGTGGAATTCGAGGTACCAACCCCCAGAGTCTTGCTTGCTTGGCAAGGCTGGGAGGACTGGATAGAAATCAACGATGAGAAGATAAAGTGCAGTTTGAATTTGATCGAAGAACTTCAGGATGAAGCTACTGTCAGGTAGGAAGAGTTCAAAAATAGTGTAGCGAAATATTTTGATAAGAATGTTATAGTTATAGATATTCTGGTTGGAGACCTCATTCTGAAAAAGGTTGATACTGCCGTCAGAGCTGGTTCAGTAGGAAAGCTCAACCTGAATTTGGCAGGCCCATACATCATCAAGGAAGTATTAAAGAATGGTGTCTATTTACTACAAACTTATGACAGAGAGGACATCTCCCGTGCCTGGAGTGGTGATGACTTGAAGCAGTTTTATTCTTAAATAATGTCTTTTTTTCATCTATTTGTTTCTATTCATTCAATGATTATTTCAATGAAGAACCCCATACTGACACGTTTTCATGTCAAGTGATCTCTTTTTAGTTATTAATAGATCGTTGGGCTGAAAGACATTGCCGAATCCTACTTGAACCCCCACCAGAATTGTTGTCATTAGTGTAACACCACGATGACCGCGTGTAGCGGGGAAATTTCAAACCACGTAGTGGGAGCTTGCAGATTATCGTGTGGAGGAATTTTGGATCACAGATCCCAGTTGGTATATAACACACCTTTGCATTAAGGAGGGTCAGGGTGTTCGTTAGCTCTACCATGCTTCAAGTGGGATATTATTACAGTTTTGATGATCTTTTGAGGAAAGAAATGTTGTCATGTGTTCACCTGCCCGGCTGATCATCTTAGTCTGTGACTTTCGAATACTAAAAGGTACTCTCAAGCGGTGCCTATAGGGGACCACAATTATGTTGATCTCTTGAGGAAAGTAATGCTTCCTTGCACGCACCTGCCCGATTGATCAACTTAACATGTATTCCTAGGCATGAGAGCAGTGGATCCATCTCGCTTGTTGAGGAAAAATTGTTCTGATGATTATTTGAGGAAAGCAATGCTGCTCTGCACGCACCTTCCCACTTGTCACCTTAGTCTATAACTCATTCTTCTTTTCCTTTTTGCAGTTCACGAATACCTTTTTTAAAACCACAGACTTCAATTGCAATGTCTTATATATTGAAGCTCGAATGATCCTATTCTTGTGATACGGATTACCTTCTCTATTGCGGCTTTGATTGGACCGTTTTATCAATTAGTGTGGCCTGGACTGTATTCTCTATTAACTATTGCGGCTTAAACTGTTCTCTGTTAATTTTTACAGCCAGAATTTTCTAACCTATCAATTATTACAGATTGATATATTATGATCAAAATTTGCAATCTGGGATAAAAATACTATTCCAAAATTCAAATCCATCTCAACAATTCTTTTCATCTGATATTAATCGCGGTTATTGCGGTTAAGATTGCGGGGTTTATTTGCATTAATAGAATCTATGGCCTGGATTTTGGGTTCATCTCAGGCATTATTTGAGAATAGTTTAAATTGACAAAGCAGTTAATATCAACAGATTAAATTCATAGTCGTCTGCATTCTCAATGATCAAACTTTGTAATTATGTTGAAAATTGGAAACATTCTTGTGGCTTGATTGGTCAATATTACGACCTCAATCATCTGAGGTTTGGATTACATCAATAATCCTATCAAGTTGATCATCTCACAAGGTTATATGAACGAATAAATAGCAGACTGCAAATATTTCTCTGGAAAGTATATTTGCCTTAAGCTATGCGGTCAGACATTATACACGTGGAAGCTTAAATAATGAAGGTGAACTGGTAAAAACTAAACCGCATAAGATAAAAATCATTCTGCAGATAACACAAGAATAAAGGTAAATGTATCTTTCATTCTTCAAAAAATTATATATGTAAACTCGTGTGGTTAAAAAAACTGACCACAGAGCTTTTTCAATAACCAAAAAACAATTGTCTAATCTCCCGCCTTGATTCTTTTGGTCGCAGGTTGCCCTCCAGAACTCACAGAACCATCAACATCGACCTGGGGTGAATAGTCCTTGCTTCATGTACTTAGGCTCGAAGTTGTTTCACTACTATCGCTTATTTTGTATTCATTGGGGGGCTCTTATCGCTGGAACTACCGGACTCCTCAGATGTGGTTTGCGCAGTCTCTTTTTTCTCACTGCCAGTGTTAGACTCATCATCGTCTACCTCTTCTTTTTTTGTGCCTTCTTTTGCGCCCACTTCTATTTCTTTGCCTTCTTCTTCCTCTTCTTCTCCAGGTTCTTCTTGGACCTTGGCTTTGTCTTTGGCTACGTGTTCCATCACAGCCACCTTTCTCTTGCACTCTGAGAAGAGCTCGATAAAAGAAGTATTCTCATAGCCCTCTTTGACACAACCCAGTTCGCATAATAGGCGAACTACATCTTCAACGGTCTCTTTGATGAAGGGGAAGACTGCGTCCTTGAATTTATAATTGTTGGGGTCATAGGCCACCTGTAAAGATTCAAGCGAGGAAATGGTCATGTGGGGGTCTTATGAAATATGGTCGCAGCGATCAGGAAGTTGTCTTTGTGGGTTTGAGGGAAAGCAAGGAATGAATAAACTGAGATTCTGAGGATGAGCACAATATTTTAACTTGTTCTTATTAACACCTCTATCAGCATACTTATAATACAGGAGGATAAAGAGATAAGTTTAAAAGAGTTACATCAAGTCAAACTATGACTTTGACTGTACATGGACATAACTGCATACAGGTGCACAGGTTATTGGATAAACTGCATACACACTAAGGAACACGATTTATACTCACAATTCCCCCTTTAAACCGTGCTTGATACAATCCCTAAACCTAACTTTGAGCGCAGTTCCAGAAATCGCATTCTGGGTAGCGGCTTCGTCATGGCATCGGCGAGTTGATTTGCAGAGGCACAGTACTCAACAGCGATGTTGTTCTTCTCCACCTGATCTCGAATAAAATGGAATCGCATCTCTATGTGTTTACTTTTCCGTTGAGTTACAGGGTTTTTGGCGAGATGAATCGTGGAAGTATTGTCGCAGAAAATGGTAACTGTAGCCTTTTCTTCTTTTCCTTCAATTTCTGAAAGAAGATTTTGTAGCCAAAGCGCTTCACAGCAGGCGTTGCTCAAGGCCATGTATTCTGCCTCCATGGTTGATAATGCCACGGTAGGTTGTTTACGAGAGGCCCATATAATGGCCATGGAGCCGAAATACATAATATGCCCACTTGTACTACGCCGATCATCTATGCTGGATGCCCAGTCGGAGTCGGAGAAGCCACTGATTTTTGGATTTGGATCAGTGGCATATACAAGTCCCAAATACATCGATCCTTTGAGATAGCGCAGGATTCATTTTGCAGCAGCTAAATGAGATACAAGGGGCTTACTGGAAAAACGAGATACCTGATTTACTGCATGCTCAATGTCTGGTCTTGTATGAGTGATGTAGCTTAAGGATCCAATTAATGATCGATAAAGATTTTCATCGACCACCTCCTCTTCTGCATGCTTTGTTAATTTCACCCCTGTCTCCATTGGTGTGTTAGCTGGATTGCAATCTTGCATATGATATTTTAGAAGTAAATCCTTAATGTATTTGTGCTGTGAAATTGCAATCCCTGATGGTGCTTGATGAATTTCCAGTCCGAGAAAATACTTCACAGGGCCCAAATCTGTCATTTCATATTTCTTTTGCATAAGCTCCTTGAATTCATTTATCATTAACATGTTGCTGCCAGCAATTAGAAGATCATCAACATATAGCCCAACTAAGAGAGTTTGATCTTTATGATGTTTGACATATAGGGAAGGATCACTTGGGCATCTTTGAAAGTGTTGTTGTAACATGTAATTGTCAATATTTTGATTCCATGCCCTTGGGGCTTGTTTAAGGCCGTATAGAGCCTTGTTCAATTTGTATACTTTATTTGCATCTTCTCCTTCCCTTGAATACCCAGGTGGTTGCATAACATAGATATCTTCTTTAATATCTCCATTTAGAAATGCGGCTTTGACATCTAAATGGTAGATAGGGTATTTCTTTTGAGTGGCATAGGCTAATATTAGCCTAACAGTATCCATTCTTACCACTGGTGCAAAGGTATCATGATAGTCTCTTCCTTGTTGCTGAGAGTATCCCTTTGCAACCAATCGAGCTTTATGTTTGGCAACTGAACCATCTGCATTTAATTTTGTTTTGAACAACCATTTCAAACCAACTGGTTTTAGGTGGGTTGGAGGTTTCACTAGTTGCCATGGTTTGGAGTTCTTCATTCATTGCTTCCTTCCATATTTCTTCTTTCTCGGCTTCTTGGTAAGTACTTGGAGTTGTTGTCATGAATGCAACTTCAGCAGTAGCATATATCTCTTGTAGACTACGCATTTTATGTGGCGATGATGAGTCTGTATCTGATTCATGATCAGATGAGGCTTCAGCTATAGCCTCAGTGGGTACCAACTGTGGGAATTCATCAACCCACTCAGAATCAAGAGGTAGGATGGGGCTCAAGGATGGCTCAACCCCTCTAGGTTTGCATTTCTCTGACTGCCACTTCCACATACTTTCTTCATCAAAGCTAACATTTCTGCTGATTATAATCTTTTTGGTATCTGGATGATATAATTTATAAGCTTTGGAGGTGTCACTGTAGCCTATAAAGACATAACACTCTCCTTTCTTGTCTAACTTATCTCTTTGCTGTGAAGGAATGAGAGCATAAGCAGGACATCCAAAGATCTTGCAATGTGCAATTGAAGGTTTAGTGTGATAAAGTTGCTCATAAGGTGTGCAATCCTTTAGAGCTTTTGTTGGGGTTCTATTGAGTAAGTATACTGCTGTTTTGCAAGCATCAGCCCATAACTGTTTTGGTACTTCTTTATTTAGTAAGAGGCATTTAGCCATTTCAGCAATAGTGCGATTTCGTCGCTCCACTACCCCATTCTGTTGTGGAGACCTTGGAGCAGTTAATTCTCGTTTAATGCCATTCATTTGACAAAAACTTGAGAACTGATGAGAGGTGAATTCTCCCCCTCTATCTGTTCGAAAACACTTGATGGGTAGATTCATGTTCTTCTCCATTTCTAGTTTAAACTTCTTGAACAAATCAAAAGCTTCACTTTTGTGTTTTAAGAAGTATATCCACATATAACGAGAATAATCATCCACTAGAAGGAAAAAAATAAGACATACCTCCCACGGATGTAGTGTTGGTGGGACCCCATAAGTCCCCATGAATAAGTTCCAAAGGATGCTTTGTTTGAATACCAGTTAATCTTTTATATGGTAGGACATGTAGTTTTGCTTCAGCACATGTTTTACAAAACAACTTTGAAGATGATATAGGAGGAATACCACGTACCAATTGTTTCTTTGACATAGCTTGCATGGCATCCCAATGTAAGTGGCCTAACCTTGCATGCCATAGCTTCTCTTTAGTAAGAGCATCCTGAGCAGCTTTACAGGTAATAGCTTGCATGGCAACATTAGATATATCCAGGGTAAACACCTTATTTTCTATCATTTGAGCAGTGGCAATTATTCTGTCACTTTGATTGTCTTTTATTTTGCATTGATTTGATTGAAATAGTACCTCATATCCCTTGTGCAACAGTTGTCCAACACTTAGTAAATTCTGAGCAAGTGTAGGCACAAAATGAACATCTGGGATGTGTCTTATTTGACCTGCAGAGGCGATTGAGACAATTCCTCTTCCTTCTATGGGAACAGTTTTTCCATCTCCAAGGTGCACAGAGGATTTGAACTCCTCATCAATCGATAAGAAATTTGCTTTGTCATTTGACATGTGGCTTGAACAGCCACTGTCAATATACCAGGTGGAAGGTTGAGGAGTGGAAGCTTGCAAACATGTATAAAACATCTCTTCATGCTCTTCAGGTTTACCTTTACTTTGCTCCGAAAACTTTGCGTGTTCAGACGATGTGTACCAATAATCCTTTGCAGAGTGATTAGGGATACGACATCGTTTGCAACGTGAATAACAGTCCTTTGAGTCATGGGTTTGTTTATCACAAATGATACAATATTTTTGATACTTGGGATTCGATGTTTGACCTTGTTTTGATTGATACGTTTTCTGACCTGTACCTTTTCCTTTTCCATCTTGAAATCGTGGAGTTCTGTCCTTTGTATCACTTGATATAGCAAGTTTGTTTGGTTTATATGATGGTTTCTTTAGATGCACATTCATCTTGAAGGCTTGTTCTAGAGGAGCTAAATCTCTGTTAATTCGCTCCTCATGTGACTTGAGGGATCCGGTTAGTTTTGTTAGGGACAAAGTTTTGAGGTTTTTTGATTCCTCAATAGCCATCACAGCCGGATTGAAAGGTGGTGTTAACCCCCTTATGATTTTAGGCACAAGTTTGCTATCCTCTATTGTATCTCCAAAACTACGAATTTGATTAATGAGGTTAACAATCCTAGAGATGAAGGTGTCTATCGATTCTCCAGATTGCATACGCATTAATTCAAAATCTGTCCATAGTCTTTGCAATTTCATTTCAATTACCTTTGCACTGCCTTTGTATTCATCTTTTAAAGTGTCCCAGGCCTGTTTGGCAGTTTCAGCTCCCATTATACGTGGAAAGACTGCTTCAGAGACGCCTTGATGTAGTATTGAAACAGCTCGAGCATCTTTTATCATTAGTTCCTCTAACTGTTTCTTTATACTTGCTTCTGATGGTTTTGTTTGATCGGTATATGCAGGTAATTGAGGTCCCGATGTCACTAGCTCCCAAAGTCCTTGAGAAAGAAACACATATTTCATCTGGATGCTCCATTGATCATATTTCTCACCATTAAAAATCGGTATGGCTGAATGAGAATAGCCAAACGCAGTAGATGAGGAGGACGAAGCCATGATTCCGATGATGAGTCTCAAGCCAAGAGCAGATCCAAAGCTCTGATACCAATTGTGGGTTTGAGGGAAAGCAAGGAATGAATAAACTGAGATTCTGAGGATGAGCACAATATTTTAACTTGTTCTTATTAACACCTCTATCAGCATACTTATAATACAGGAGGATAAAGAGATAAGTTTAAAAGAGTTACATCAAGTCAAACTATGACTTTGACTGTACATGGACATAACTGCATACAGGTGCACAGGTTATTGGATAAACTGCATACACACTAAGGAACACGGTTTATACTCACAGTCTTACCGCTTCCTTCTCCTTCATCTGGGTGAGCTCTGCCTTTAATCACGTTACTTTCTCTTAAAGATTTTGTTTATCCCTCATTTCTTCTCTCATAGCACAACCCATAAAGTGGCTAGCAGTCATGCTGCTCGCCTGAGCCTAAGCAGTGAAATATTGTAAGTCCTCAAGGGTGATCTCTTGCAGATCTCTAAAGTTACATTTTCTGTATAATGCATTGCTCGCCACAAAGGCGTGCCAAGTAAGCTTCCCGCTTCTCCAAGTGGGAAGAGCGGTTGACACTTTGACATGCTTTCTCTTGTGGTGCCACTGCATTGTCGGGTTACCCTAAAGATCTTTCAGCTTGTCGCCTATCCCATGGAGCGAATAGGATTCATAGGAAGAATAGCCCACCGTGGATTGTCTTCTTCCTGCCGTCTCTTTGCTAGCTCCTCCCTCTTCTCCTTTTGAGTAAGGGTCAGACCGCCTAGGGTTTGCGGTGGATTTGCAGGCACTACCAAGTGTGCTGCAAAAAGTATTATTAGTAAGCGGGTAATGCGGATAGAGATATTTTAACCGCAGAAAATACTTACTGTCTTGCCAAACTACTCCTTCCAGGCTTGGGAGTAGTGGAAGGTAGTATTCAATATCAAGTTGTGTATCCCATATAAAATCAATAATCGTATTTTTGAGGTTCGACAGCTTGTAAGATTTGAAATCACTGTCTGCACACTCCTACATATGCATGTGGATTAGACCCAGGTCACCCTCAAACTTCAAGTAGCGAGCTGACTAGTTGTGAACCTTATTTGGCGGATTCCCAACTTTCATTCCTCAACAGTTGAAATACAGGATGCCTTTGAAAGCTGCGTTTCCGAATGCAGTGATAGATTGCAAAGAAAATACTTTACTATAGATATTCATGGAAAAGGTTACCCGCTCATATCGCAAGTAAGCAAGGTAGTTGTAGATTGCAACAATTGTATTCGGGGCGAGCTGACAAGGAATGACCCTGTAATATTCAAAGATCTCTGCGGCCTCCCACATAAGGGGGAACTTGAAGCCGCTCTCGAAGTGATCGATGGGAATTGCGATTTAGTTAGCAAAATGTGAGTTCATTCTTTCTTTCCTCTTTGGAAGTTGCACATATATTGGAAAATTTTGCATATGCTTCTAGACAAAGAGTCAATGGTCATCCTATGTAAGTCGGCATTTCTTATGATCCGCGGCACAGAAGACCTTAGCCGATTGAACTCGGGCAAATACCATTTTCTCAGACCGCAGAGAATTCTATTTTGCAAGCATTTCCTACCATAAAAGAAGAAAGACAGTTGTATTTATAGAACAAGTTAGCCTGCATATAACTATATAGGCCGCAATCTTCATCTGCCAATTTGCACGGCTCCGAACCTTCACTAGCAACGTAATTCAGAAAAGAGAAGTTAAAGAAATCTGGTCGCACAGATCGCAAGCAGATGTTTAGTTCACACAAGAAAATATTTCGCATTGCTGCGAATAAGAAAAGCAAAGATAAAATTAAATCATTTTCAACCAAAATAGTCTCAAACACAACACAACATCTTCCAACAAATAATATTACATCAAAAATTTTCCAATTCAAGGACCGCGGTCGGTGCGATAAGTGTGATCTGTGCGGTCTCTACAAAGTTGTGCAACTTGATCGCTCACTTGTAGAATCACAACGTACATCTGTTAGAGATGATAATGCATCATGCTAAAAGACATGTGAACTCGATAAGCCTCACGATCTAAAAGACTCAGTGGAACCATGTGTTTCAAGGTCACTCTCAAATCGCCAGGTAGCGTGGACTGTTCAATTATCCCGGCTGGAGGGTTGGAAGTTTCGCCTATAACCGCGCGGTCTGGCTGTCGCAGTCTCTCGGTTCTCACCTCTCTAGGCCACTGGCTGTAAGACCCCCTTTTTTTTTTGAAAACTCGATTCATACCTCGGGGTCTTATGCCAAGAATCGCCGCTTTGCGGTGACACCTTCGCACCCGGGAAGGTCATCACTACAACGCGCCGATTCTGCCGGCCTTTTCGATCACAATCAAGTAGCAAGTAGAACAGTAAAGAGAAATGTAGTCCACAATATAATATCACATATAAATAAAAACTCCACGAGGGGAGCGTCCACAGTATAACATCAGAGTAAAATCAGAGTACTAAAAGGAAAAGGTCTTAAGCCCGGTACAACCACACCTCACTACATGGTCACTCAAACGGAAGCTGAAAAACAAACTGCTACTAAGGAACGGAACTCACAGTCCCGGCTGTCTGAACTCCTGAGCTAGACTGCCCTGTCTCCAAGCGCACCGGCCTCCTGGGCTGCTCCTCCGGGCTGGGCTCCACGATTCCCTAAAATGATGTGGTCCGAAAACCGTTAGTCTATAAGACTAAGCCCTATCATCCCCCACCCCTTCCCACATGCCCAAAGGCACCGAGCGGAGAGGAAGAAAGAGAAGGACATAAAGGTGGAGAGTAGTCAAAAGCAGATGACGGTGGACCTAACTAGCAAGTTATAACAGACGAACAATATAAGTGTTATAATAGGTAAAACAGAAAGGTAAGTAAGTAAGAAATTAAACCTTCACTTATGTGAGTGCACATAAGCCAAGGGATCTTTTACAAGGCTCCCATCGTATAAATGTCTCATTCCACTTATACGTTCGGGTGTCGGTTATCACAAACATTATATAAATATTTAAATTGACCTTAATCTATAAAACTTGCCCACACAAGCTTATAGACCAAGGGGTCGTTTTGCAGGTCCTAATGTATAAGCGTCCCATACCACTTATATATTAGGTGTCAAGGTTCTTATGAATGATTATGTATGCAACTATATGGTGGGTTAATGATGTACATGCAGTGCAACTCACACACCCGACTTTGTGTACACAAACCTTTAGTTCCCCCTTTCAGAGCCGTTACCTCCCAGGATACCTCCGTAGTGGCAGACGGAAGCGGTGGGTTGGGCCTCGTCCACCTCAAAACAAGTATTTTCACTACCGGTCTGACCTATCGTACGCCCTCAACGCCTGGTGCACAAGGAGGACTCCTGCGTACTCTTGCCGACTGGACCGCCGGACTTAAGTTTGGCGAGGTGCTAGCCACCTTGCCGAGTCAACGCTATTGGTGTCGGTGCAACAAACTCCCCAATATCGAAGACCCACCACCTTAAAGTTTCCTATTTATGCACATGCAACCTTTAATATAAGAAGTCAAGAGTAAAGCTTCCGGACCAAACCGTCCGTCTCAAACACAAACTGAGACTAAGCTCCCCGGACTAAACCGTCCGGTCTCAATTCCAAACCTCATCCCTTTGAGCACCGCGAGATGGCGCCCCTTTGAACACCTCGGGATGACTTAACCTTTTCCAAATGTCTATCTAACTAGTGTGTGAAGTGTAAACCGATTTCAAATAATTACTCTTTTGATTTATTTAAGATTTACGTTAGCCCGAGACTGCCTCCGGATTATGCCCCGTAAAGGGTTCTCAATAACACTAGGAACCAAGATCACGGCATTACGGCCCGAAGTTCCCTTTCGCATGACACTTATTGTTGTTGGTTGTTTTTCCCTTACGCATTCCCTTTTAAAATTGCATCAAACTAAACCTAGGGTGAATTTGACTCTTCACTCCTATGGGGACGACGATCTTTCGTCGGTCCCACGCACCTTCTACCACAACCACTCACTTCTAGTCACTCCTTAGAACCTTCCATGACAACCTATCTAAATCAATCCCAATCAGCTCATTGAGAAACTCCAACATTTCCCTAAGTCGGCTCCAAATGCGATCTTTTACGAAAACACTATATGCAGACCAGCCTACACTATATGATGACCTTGATAAGATGTCCTTTGTGTCTTCATCCGAATGACCTAAGTTATTTACTGGGGTCCTATCATGCCATAAATGAATCAATTCCAGATTATAACATTTTCTCAATTAATCTAATAATTAATTAATTTTCCTACAAATCCAAGGTCTACCAATTTGAACATGAGGTAGACTTTTTAGCTATGTAAAAATCATAATAAATTCAGAATAAATTTTGTTATATCTAAAAAGGATATATCCAAGGTTTGACATTTTTTCTCTAAGGTCTAAGGGGCCTAATCATATTTTATCAATAATTCATTTCTTTCATGACTAATGAATAAACTACATCAAATCTTCATTCAAATAATTTGAATCAATTACAGGGTACTAATAACACCATGAAAACAACACTAGATAATTTTCATAATTTTCCTACTGGAAATTAATTTATAATAAATCATTTACTAAATTCTTAATCTAACATGCTTGTGAATCAAGTACCATAATCATAACTCCAAAAATCTTGAATAAATTGCCACTAGTAAATATTGGTTTAAGAACCCTATTTACCAAATTTCATAATTTTCCAGAAAGTATTTAAGCCATAATATATTTTAAAACCATAAAGCCTTTTTATAACACTTGTGAAAGAACTACTAGATTTCTTCAACATAAAATTAAAATAAAAATTCAAGAGCATTCTTGCTAGCCAACAACATCTAATTCCAGAGTTTCACGGGGTCTTATTTGACTTAAAAATCTTTAATAAATAAAATATCAAAATAGGGCTATACCCACATTCATAAGTGAAGTACTAGAAATAATTATCTAAAAATTCTAGTAAAAACATCCAAGGGTCCTAACTACCCTAGAAACACTTTACCCAAGTTTAATAGCTTTTAAATGAATTTAAGTTACTGTTTTGACCTAAAAGCCCTTCTACCCTAAAACTAGGGTTTAGGTTTTGAGGTACCTACCTACCTCTAAATTCTCTAATATTTCAACCAAAGGGTTAAATACCCATTAACAAACTCTCCACCAAATCTCAAGACCATACAAGGGCATTTGCCCCTATGACCTTCACAAGCCCCCAAAGTCCTCATTTAGGGTTTGAACCTGGGCCCTAGGGTAAACTCACCCTAATCCACCCCATTTTCCCTAAGGGGTTCTTAGGATCATTTCAAACCAATGGTCAAAATATCAACCTCTGTTGAGATGAGATGATCTCTCAAGTGTCAAAAGTACCTTTTCCCTAAATTTCCCTTCCCTAGGTCCAAACTAGGGTTTAGTGAATTCCTATTCAAAACTCAACCAAATGAGTTGAAATTTGAACCAGACCTAGATACCTATACCAGGGACACCTCACCAAAATTTGGGAGGGTATGGAGGTCATTTGACCCTTTAATTATCTTGCCCTAGCTTTTCTAGGGTTAGGGAAAAACCCTAAGCTACACTATTCCAAATGCTCTCCAATTTTTATAGGGGCTGGATCTAGGTAATAATAAGCCCCTGTCCAAAATTCAGGGAATTTGGACCAAGGATTAGGTGTGGGGAATTATTTTAAAATTTGCCTTACTTATAGGACCTACCCTAGAGAAATGGCCCTATAGGTGAGTATACTTGTCCAAAAATTTTCCATTACATATCAAACTGTAGATAATAAAAATGCCTACAACATTTATGTTGATCATTTTTGATGAACATGCCCCTAAAGGATCTAAATAATTTTTAGAAGAAATCTGCCCTAGTTGTTGGACATACCCTTACTAAAAAGGCTCTACAGGGCAGTCCCCTCATCCAATATTTCACCACTGCATATCAAATTGTAGGTATTTAAAATACCTACAACTTTCATGTTATGACCTTTTTCAGTAGGTGTCCATAAGAGGCCTAAATTTAATTTACAGTAAAACTGTTTTATTAAAATACAGAAAAAGAATTAATAAAAGCTGTAATTCGTGTATTTAAGTCTCGAACACATCTTAAAGCAATCTGAGGGCAGTTGTACTTCGCCTTCTCCAAATGGCCTGAACCAGAATCGTGAGAAGTGAATCTTACGGGTCTTTTCCCAGCTACCAGGGGCGGCGCCACCACCGGGAAACAACTCCTACATGTTCCCGGTGGTGGGGGCTAACCTTGCCGGCGGCTAGGGCGGCCGGAGGTGGCGGCGCCACCCTACCCAAGACCACCAAAAATCCATTAAAAATGGTGTTTTTCTAGGTTTGCACTCCACTCGACCGGCTCGTTTGAGCCCGGGCTTACTCCTAACATGTCTAAGATCTATGCATGAGAAAAAGGGAGTGAGGGAGGACATTAGTTCGGGCACGAATGCGGGTTGAACGGCGGGATGCCATGGTGGCGGTGGTGGCGGCGTTTCTCTCCTTGGTGGCTCCGGCAAGGGTTCTCTCCTCCTCTGATTTTGAAAATGGTATCCTCTCTCTCCTAAGTGAGTATATAAGGGGGAGAGGGGAAGAGGGGCGGTTTCATCCAAGAGGTAAAACACCCCTTCATAGTGGGGGGTGGGTTAGAGGTGAGGAGGGGTGAAACCACCTCTTGGTGGCCGGGAAAGGGTTGGGGGGAAGAGGTGCCAGCCATTAGGTGGCTGTGGGCCCCTCCTTGGCCGAATTCATGCCTCCTCCCTCTTCAAAACACCCCTTCACCTCTCCACCACCTTTTCTCTCTCCTCTATATAACCAAATACTCATTTTTTCTCTCTCCTAGTCACCCTCACGAATTTTCTTCCCCTAGAAGCCTAAAATCAGCCCATAAAATTAATATTAAAACCTTAAATACCATATGAGAGGGGGGGCTCACCATTCTACCATGAAAATACCCTTAATTCACACTTTCTCTCTCCTATATTTAGCCTATTTCTCACTTCTTTCTCTCTCCTAGTCAACATGTTGGCTAGCCTAGGGTTTAGGCTATAGACAGCCATAATAACTCATAATAAAACCCTATGAGTCTACATGAGGGGGCTTGAGCTTGAGTTAACCCAATTGAGCTAGGTTTGACTTGATTTGGGTTTAGGGTTGACTTGGTCAATTTGACCTTCCGAGTCAACATCAATAGACCCCTAGGGACCCATTGACCTCCCCTAAGGCCTAGGTATTGTTAGGTAGGGTAGACTTGGCATAAAGAGGGTGAGTTGATCCAGGGAAGGGTTACTTTGGCCTAACTAGGGCTTAAGTTGACTTGGGTCAACTTAGCCACTAGGTTTGCACCCAATGGGTCCTTGGTGACCCATTGATCTCATATTAGGTCTAGGAATGCCTTGGAGTCAGATTGAACCCACTAGGCCACCAAAATCAGGGTTTTAAGATTTTACTATTTGCAGCCCAAGTGAGTCT
The DNA here is from genome assembly GCA_039513925.1 of Platanthera zijinensis. Taxonomy (NCBI): domain Eukaryota; kingdom Viridiplantae; phylum Streptophyta; class Magnoliopsida; order Asparagales; family Orchidaceae; genus Platanthera; species Platanthera zijinensis. The sequence continues at coordinate 72,696,817 of CM077082.1, forward strand.
CAACTAAACTAGTTGGGTCACTTGACCTCCTAGGTTCAACCTAGGACTTGTTATGACCTAGGAATGTTCAAGTCACTCCTTAGGGGGGGTTTAATTTGAAAATGGGATGTTACAAATCCCAATAAACAAAACAAAAATTTCATCCCCGAAATTAAGGTTAAGTCTATGGGAGCTTTTCCACCGGGTTATCTTATGCTTGTAAAATCCCACGAGGGTTGAATTGCTTAACCAAGGTTAATAAATAAGGGCTAGCCCCAATAAACAAAGGATTGGCCTCTAATCTTAGGTGATACTCCGGTGTAAAACAAGTATGGAAAAATAATTACAAGCATCTTGAGAAGTTAGAAGATATTACCTGGCTAAACAACTCCGGGTACTTCTCTCGCATCAAGTCCTCGGGTTCCCAAGTATGCTCCTCTTGCCCATGATTCCTCCACAAGACTTTGACTAGCGGGATCTTCTTGCGGCGCAAGACCCGTATCCCCTGGTCGTCAATCCGTATCAGCTCCACCTGTACGGACCGATCTGTAGCTACCGGCCCATCAGTGGTGGTAATCTGTAGCTCCAGGCGTAGTAGAGCCCTCCTGAGTGAAGATACATGGAACACGTCGTGTAGGCCGGACAACTCCTGCGATAGATCCAGTCTGTAAGCTAATGGACCGATCCGCTCCAGGATCCTAAAAGGCCCCATGTATCTCGGACTGAGCTTCTTCCGCCGACCACGTACTCGTGAAACCCCGTGCATCGGCCGGATCTTCAAGAATACCCGATCCCCAACCTGAGACTCTACTAAACGATGCCGAGCGTCATAATACTTTGTCTGTCTGCTTTGTGCCTCTAGCATCCTCTCTCGAATCAGTCGCACCTGAGCCTCTGTGTCTTCAACAAACTCCGAATCTAGCATCTTCGGATTCGCATCATGTATCCAAGACAAGGGAGTCTGGCATCTCCTCCCATACAAGGCCTCGTACGGAGCCATCCGTATACTGGACTGATGGCTGTTATTGTAAGAAAACTCCACTATGGGCAACATCCGCTCCCAGGGCTCTCTGTGATCCACAATACACAGCCTCAGTAAGTCTTCTAGAGTCCTGTTGGTACGCTCCGTCTGCACGTCAGTCTGGGGATGGAAGGCCGTACTGAAGGCCAGTCGTGTGCCAAGGTAAGACTGCACTGATCTCCACTCTCTGGATGTGAACCGACCATCTCGATCAGATACGATCGTCCTGGGCACTCCATGGTAACGAATAAACTGCTCCACGAACTTCCGAACCAAAACTCCAATAGAGTCATCCTTCCTGATCGGGATGAACCTAGCCACCTTCGTCAGCCGGTCAACGATTACCCAGATAGAATCGTTTCCCGTGTGTGAACGAGGGAGGCCATGGATGAAGTCCATCGCGATATCATCAAACTTCCACTCCAGTACTGGGAGTGGTTGCAACAGTCCAGCGGGGTGTCTGCACTCTGCCTTCACTAACTGGCACGCCTCGCAGTGGGTCACGAAATAAGTGATGTCCTTCTTCATGCCCGGCCAGTAGAGTGTCTTCTTCAAATCCGTCGTCATCTTCGTAATCCGGGGATGTATAGAGTATCGGCTATGATGAGCCTTTGTCATAATGTCCTCCCGAATCTGCCCTCCATCCGGTATGTAAGTTCGACCCTTGAAGTATACCAGATCACCTCTCATCGAATAGTCCCCAGCTGAGCCTGCCTCTATGGACCTGAAAATCGACTCCAATTTGGCATCCTGCCTCTGCCAATCTCTAACTCTGTCATGAATCGTGTCGGTGGCGCTCGTCGCAGCTAAATACTCCTCGTACAGATCGGTGTCTTCGGACGATACCAAGGTGATGTGCATATCCTCAAAACTCCGCAATATTTCTAAAGACATGACCTGGTGCCCTGCTCCTGAAGTAGTAGCTCTCCGGCTCAAGGCATCGGCTACCACATTTGCCTTACCCGGATGGTAGTGCATCTCATACTGATAGTCTGCCAGGAACTCCACCCATCTCCGTTGTCTAATGTTCAGCTCCTTCTGCGTATCCACATACTTCAGATTTTTATGATCTGAAAATATGTCGTAGTGAACTCCATAGAGATAATGGCGCCAGACCCTCAGCGCAAAAATAACCGCACCCAACTCCAGATCGTGCACTGGGTAGTTTTGTTCATGCTTCTTTAGCTGGGGTGAAGCGTAAGCAATAACATGCTCATTCTGCATCAGAACAGCTCCCAAGCCCTGGTAGGAGGCATCTGTATACACCGGGAATCCTTCTTTCCCCGAAGGGAGAGTCAGTATAGGAGCCGAGGAGAGTCTCTCCTTCAACTCTTGAAAAGCTGCCTCGCATTTCGGGGTCCACACAAAAGGTGTCTCCTTCCTCGTCAAAGATGTGAGAGGGAATGCAAGACCGAAAATCCTTCTACGAACTTCCGGTAGTAACCAGCAAGTCCTAAGAAGCTCCGAACATCTGTAGCTATCTTCAATCGTGGCCAATCTCGGACTGCTTGAACTTCCACTGGATCCACTGCCAACCCAGCTCCACTGATAACATGACCCAAAAAGGCCACCTCCTTCAACCAAAACTGGCACTTGCTGAATTTTGCGTACAACTGATGCTCCGACAATCTTTGTAGTGTCAGTGCCAAATGCCTCGAGTGCTCCTCTTCCTTCCGAGAGTAAATGAGAATGTCATCGATAAAAACGATAACAAAAACATCCAAGTAAGACTAGAAAACCTTGTTCATGAGAGTCATGAACGCTGATGGCGCATTCGTGAGCCCAAAGGGCATCACGGTAAACTCGTATAGACCATATCTGCTACTAAAAGCAGTCTTCGGGATGTCCTCTTCTCGGATCCGTAACTGGTAGTAGCCCAATCTCAAATCCAGCTTTGAGAAGAAGTGAGCTCCCTCCAGCTGGTCGAACAGCTCGTCTATCCTTGGCAACGGATAAGTATTTCGGACCGTCAGTCGATTCAAGGCCCAGTAACCTATGCACAGTCTAAGTGTCCCATCCTTCTTCTTGACGAATAATACAGGGGCTCCCCATGGCGAGGAACTTGGCCGGACATAACCGGCTTCCACCAGCTCCTGTAATTGGCTCCGGAATTCCACCATCTCCTTTGGTGCCATCCGGTAGGGGGCTCTAGATGCTGGCTTAGCCCCTGGCACAAGCAAAATCTGAAAGTCCTGCTCTCTGTGCGGGGGTAGTCCTAGTAACTTCTCGGGAAAAACATCCTCGAAATCTCGCACAACAGGAATCTCCGCTACAAGAACATTGGCCTCCGCCATCTCGAATAAAACCTGGTAAATCTCGTCTCCCTGTATATGGGCCTTGACGGCCTGAATAGATGACAAAAAGGAAAAGGAGGCATGTCTTATACCTTCTATTACGACGGAAGAATCTCCATGCCTCAGAATAATCTTCTTGGCCACGCAGTCAATTAGGGCATGGTTCCAATATAACCATGACATGCCCAAAATCAAATCATATGAAGGCATCCTCAGGATTGCAGCTGGTGCCTCGAATGCTTTCCCGCCAGTTTGTGCCTCCATGGTGCAATGCGCAGTGGTGTGTAGCTCGGACCCGTCAGCTAGTCGTACCCTCAATGCCAAGCCGATGAATCTCTCCACGCCTGCCAAGCCAGCAATGAAGGCCTCTGATACAAATGAGCGTGACGCACCCGTATCGAACAAAGTATATGCGGGCTTGTCACTGATGAGGACAATGCCTGGGGTAATAAAATTTTTGAAGTCTAGTTAAAGTTTCCTTTCCCAGTTTGTAATTTCTTTGTTTAGAGTCTAATTATTAAACAAAGGAAATATAAAAACTTTTGACGTACCTGTGATTACCTCCTCAGGATGTCGAGGCTGGGCCAGATCTAATGCATATACCTGTTCCCTCTCCTGCCGGCGATCTCCGCCCTGATATCCACGACCTTGGCCGCGTCCTCGGCCTCCATAGTGCTGAGCCAGTGGGGCAATCTGCGGTGCTGGAGGGGGTGCTCCCCTCATAGGACAGTTCCTCTTGATATGCCCCAACTGGTGACAGTAGAAGCATTCCGGCGGAGTGTAAGCCCCACCTCTCGGTCTCTGCACGTCTTGCATCTGAGGTCTCTGCAGTTCCCGCACCTGAATAGGCTGAGGGGCCAGTGTCACCTGCTCCCTCGCTCCTGCCTCACCTCCTATCAAGGCTGAACCTTTGTCCTCCTGCCATCTACTGCATGGCCTCGACGCTGATCGTTCCGGGCTCCTCGGCTCTGATCCTCCGTTGGCCGCTTTCGGCCTCTGGTGGTGTGCCAATCTGCCTCTAACATCTTTGCCATCTCCAGAATACGGGAGATAGGCCCGTCCGACACAAATAGAAGGGCATCCCTCATGTCTTCCCGCAGACCTTTGAAGAACCTCTTCGTGTACGCTGCCTCATCTAGCTGGTAAGAGTCTGCAAAATGAGCCAGATGGTTGAACTCTCGATGGTATTCCACCACTGTCCTGGTACCTTGCTTCAACTGCAAGAAACGGTCCTCCAACTCGTCTCGGGCTGACTGTGGAACAAAATGCTCCAACAACATAGGCCTGAACTCATCCCATGAAACCTCAGCAGCCAGTCTCCCAGCAAAAGTAGTATCCAGAACTGTCTTCCACCGCCGCTTGGCGTGAGACTCCAAGCAGGACACAACCAAAGGTACTCTCTCCTCCCACGGGCTCCGTATCCCTGTCAGCATTTCCTCCATGATGTCCAGCCACTCTTCTGTCCGCACTGCTGACTCCATCCCCAAGAAGGATGGAGGAGAAAGTCCTCGGAAGATGCTGAGCTAGTTGGCTCCTGGTATCTGCTGTGGAGCCGGGGCCTGTTGGGCCCTGAAAGCATCCAAGATGGCAGTCAAAGTTTGCCCCATGTCGGTTTGTAGGAACTGAGCGGGAACTGGTGGAATCGGTGCAGTATCCGGGGTCTGCTGGGCCCCACCCTGTAATGTAGGCAGTGTTGGAGGCTGCACAACAAAACTTCATCGTCAGAAAACATTAACTCAATCAAAAATGGACATATATTATGTGATCCCCATATGGGCCCACCACGCTTCCTCTGATACCACTTGTAAGACCCCTTTTTTTTTGAAAACTCGATTCATAACTCGGGGTCTTATACCCAGAACCGCCGCTTTGCGGTGACACCTTCGCACCCGGGAAGGTCGTCACTACAACCCGCCGATTCTGCCAGCCTTTTCGATCACAATCAAGTAGCAAGTAGAACAGTAAAGAGAAATGCAGTCCACAATATAATATCCCATATAAATAAAAACTCCACGAGCGGAGCATCCACAGTATAACATCAGAGTAAAATCAGAGTACTGAAAGGAAAAGGTCTTAAGCTCGGTACAACCACACCTCACTACATGGTCACTCAAACGGAAGCTGAAAAACAAACTGCTACTAAGGAACGGAACTCACGGTCCCGACTGTCTGAGCTCCTGAGCTAGACTGCCCTGTCTCCAAGCGCACCGGCCTCCTGGGCTGCTCCTCCGGGCTGGGCTCCACGATTCCCTAAAATGATGTGGTCTGAAAACCGTTAGTCTATAAGACTAAGCTCTATCATCCCCCACCCCTTCCCCCATGCCCTAAGGCACCGAGCGGAGAGGAAGAAAGGGAAGGACATAAAGGTGGAGAGTAGTCAAAAGCAGATGACGGTGGACCTAACTAGCAAGTTATAACAGGCGAACAATATAAGTGTTATAATAGGTAAAATAGAAAGGTAAGTAAGTAAGAAATTAAACCTTCACTTATGTGAGTGCACATAAGCCAAGGGATCTTTTACAAGGCTCCCATCGTATAAATGTCTCATTCCACTTATACGTTGGGGTGTCGGTTATCACAAGCATTATATAAATATTTAAATTGACCTTAATCTATAAAACTTGCCCACACAAGCTTATAGACCAAGGGGTCGTTTTGCATGTCCTAATGTATAAGCGTCCCATACCACTTATACATTAGGTGTCAAGGTTCTTATGAATGATTATGTATGCAACTATATGGTGGGTTAATAATGTACATGTAGTGCAACTCACACACCCGACTTTGTGTACACAAACCTTTAGTTCCCCCTTTCAGAGCCGTTACCTCCCAGGATACCTCCGTAGTGGCAGAAGGAAGCGGTGGGTTGGGCCTCGCCCACCTCAAAACCAGTATTTGCACTACTGGTCTGACCTATCGTACGCCCTCAACGCCTAGTGTACAAGGCGGACTCCTGCATACTCTTGCCGACTCGACCGCCGGACTTAAGTTTGGCGAGGTGCTAGCCACCTTGCCGAGTCAACGCTATTGGTGTCGGTGCAACGAACTCCCCAATATCGAAGACCCACCACCTTAAAGTTTCCTATTTATGCACATGCAACCTTTAATATAAGAAGTCAAGAGTATAGCTTCCGGACCAAACCATCCATCTCAAACACAAACCGAGACTAAGCTCCCCAGACTAAACCGTCCGGTCTCAATTCCAAACCTCATCCCTTTGAGCACCGCGGGATGGCGCCACTTTGAACACCTCGGGACGACTTAACCTTTTCCAAATGTCTATCTAACTAGTGTGTGAAGTGTAAACCGATTTCAATTAATTACTCTTTTGATTTATTTAAGATTTACGTTAGCCCGAGACTGCCTCCGGATTATGCCCCGTAAAGGGTTCTCAATAACACTAGGAACCAAGACGGTGGCATTACGGCCCGAAGTTCCCTTTCACATGACACTTATTGTTGTTGGTTGTTTTTCCCTTACCCGTTCCCTTTTAAAATTGCATCAAACTAAACCTAGGGTGAATTTAACTCTTCACTCCTATGGGGACGACGATCTTTCGTCGGTCCCACGCACCTTCTACCACAACCACTCACTTCTAGTCACTCCTTAGAACCTTCCATGACAACCTATCTAAATCCATCCCAATCAGCTCATTGAGAAACTCCAACATTGCCCTAAGTCGGCTCCAAATGCGATCTTTTACGAAAACACTACATGCAGACCAGCCTACACTATATGATGACCATGATAGGATGTCCTTTGTGTCTTCATCCGAATGACCTAAGTTATTTACTGGGGTCCTATCATGTCATAAATGAATCAATTCCAGATTATAACCATTTTCTCAATTAATCTAATAATTAATTAATTTTCCTACAAATCCAAGGTCTACCAATTTGAACATGAGGTAGACTTTTTAGCTATGTAAAAATCATAATAAATTCAGAATAAATTCTGTTATATCTAAAAAGGATATATCCAAGGTTTGACATTTTTTCTCTAAGGTCTAAGGGGCCTAATCATGTTTTATCAATAATTCATTTCTTTCATGACTAATGAATAAACTACATCAAATCTTCATTCAAATAATTTGAATCAATTACAGGGTACTAATAACACCATGAAAACAGCACTAGATATGTTTCATAATTTTCCTACTGGAAATTAATTTATAATAAATCATTTACTAAATTCTTAATCTAACATGCTTGTGAATCAAGTACCATAATCATACCTCCAAAAATCTTGAGTAAATTGCCACTAGTAAATATTGGTTTAAGGACTCTATTTACCAAATTTCATAATTTTCCAGAAAGTATTTAAGCCATAATATATTTTAAAACCATAAAGTCCTTTTATAACACTTGTGAAAGAACTACTAGATTTCTTCAACATAAAATTAAAATAAAAATTCAGGAGCATTCTTGCTAGCCAACAACATCTAATTCCAGAGTTTCATGGGGTCTTATTTGACTTAAAAATCTTTAATAAATAAAATATCAAAATAGGGCTATATCCACATTCATAAGTGAAGTACTAGAAATAATTATCTAAAAATTCTAGTAAAAACATCCAAGGGTCCTAACTACCCTTGAAACACTCTACCCAAGTTTCATAGCTTTTAAATGAATTTAAGTTACTGTTTTGACCTAAAAGCCCTTCTACCCTAAAACTAGGGTTTAGGTTTTGAGGTACCTACCTACCTCTACATTCTCTAATATTTCAACACGAGGGTTAAATACCCATTAACAACCTCTCCACCAAATCTCAAAACCATACAAGGGCATTTGCCCCTATGACCTTCATAAGCCCCCAAAGTCCTCATTTAGGGTTTGAACCTGGGCCCTAGGGTAAACTCACCCTAATCTACCCCATTTTCCCCAAGGGGTTCTTAGGATCATTTCAAACCAATGGTCAAAATCTCAACCTCTGTTGAGGTGAGATGATCTCTCAAGTGTCAAAAGTACCTTTTCCCTAAATTTCCCTTCCCTAGGTCTAAACTAGGGTTTAGTGAATTCCTATTTAAAACTCAACCAAATGAGTTGAAATTTGAACCAGAACTAGATACCTATACCAGGGACACCTCACCAAAATTTGGGAGGGTATGGAGGTCATTTGACCCTTTAATTATCTTGCCCTAGCTTTTCTAGGGTTAGGGAAAAACCCTAAGCTACACTATCCAAAATGGTCTCCAATTTTTACAGGGGCTGGATCTAGGTAATAATAAGCCCCTGTCCAAAATTCAGGGAATTTGGACCAAGGGTTAGGTGTGGGGAATTATTTTAAAATCTGCCTACTTATAGGACCTACCCTAGAAAAATGGCCCTATAGGTCAGTATACTTGTCTTAAAATTTTCCATTACATATCAAACTATAGATAATAAAAATGCCTACAACATTTATGTTGATCATTTTTGATGAACATGCCCCTAAAGGGCCTAAATAATTTTTAGAAGAAATCTGCCCTAGTTGTAGGACATACCCTTACTAAAAAGGCTCTACAGGGCAGTCCCCTCATCCAAGTTTTCCCCACTACATATCAAATTGTAGGTATTTAAAATACCTACAACTTTCATGTTATGACCTTTTTCAGTATGTGTACATAATGGGCCTAAATTTAATTTACAGTGAAACTGTTTTATTAAAATACAGAAAAAGAATTAATAAAAGCTGTAATTCGTGTATTTAAGTCTCGCACGTATCTTAAAGCAATCCGAGGGCAGCTGTACTTCGTCTTATCCAAATGGCCTGAACTAGAACCGTGAGAAGTGAATCTTACGGGTCTTTTCCCGGCCACCAGGGGCGGCGCCACCACCGGGAAACAACTCCTACATGTTCCTGGTGGTGGGGGCTAACCTTGCTGGCGGCTAGGGCGGCCGGAGGTGGCGGTGCCGCCCTACCCAAGCCCACCAAAACTCCATTAAAAATGGTGTTTTTCTAGGTTTGCACTCCACTCGACCGGCTCGTTTGAGCCCGGGCTTACTCTTAACATGTCTAAGATCTATGCATGAGAAAAAGGGAGTGAGGGAGGACCTGAGTTCGGGCACGAATGCGGGTTGAACGGCGGGATGCCATGGTGGCGGCGGTGGCGGCGTTTCTCTCCTTGGTGGCTCCGGCAAGGGTTCTCTCCTCCTTCTCTGATTTCGAAAATGGTCTCCCCTCTCTCCTAAGTGAATACATAAGGGGGAGAGGGGAAGAGGGGGCGGTTTCATCCAAGAGGCAAAACACGCTTTCATGGTGGGGGTGGGTTAGAGGTGAGGAGGGGTGAAACCACCTCTTGGTGGCCGGGAAAGGGTTGGGGGGAAGAGGTGCCAGCCATTAGGTGGTTGTGGGCCCCTCCTTGGCTGAATTCATGCCTCCTCCCTCTTCAAAACACCCCTTTACCTCTCCACCACCTTTTCTCTCTCCTCTATATAACCAAATACTCATTTTTTCTCTCTCCTAGTCACCCTCATGAATTTTCTTCCCCTAGAAGCCTAAAATTAGCCCATAAAATTAATATTAAAACCTTAAATGCCATATGAGAGGGGGGCTCACCATTCTACCACGAAAATACCCTTAATTCACACTTTCTCTCTCTTATATTTAGCCTATTTCTCACTTCTTTCTCTCTCCTAGTCAACATGTTGGCTAGCCTAGGGTTTAGGCTATAGGCAGCCATAATAACTCCTAATAAAACCCTATGAGTCTATATGAGGGGGCTTGAGCTTGAGTTAACCCAATTGAGCTAGGTTTGACTTGATTTGGGTTTAGGGTTGACTTGGTCAATTTGACCTTCCGAGTCAACATCAATAGACCCCTAGGGACCCATTGACCTCCCTTAAGGCCTAGGTATGGTTAGGTAGGGTAGACTTGGCATAAAGAGGGTGAGTTGATCCAGGGCAGGGTTACTTTGGCCTAACTAGGGCTTAAGTTGACTTGGGTCAACTTAGCCACTAGGTTTGCACCCAATGGGTCCTTGGTGACCCATTGATCTCATGTTAGATCTAGGAATGCCTTGGAGTCAGATTGAACCCACTAGGCCACCAAAATCAGGGTTTTAAGATTTTACTATTTGCAGCCCAAGTGAGTCTCAACTAACTAGTTGGGTCACTTGACCTCCTAGGTTCAACCTAGGACTTGTTATGACCTAGGAATGTTCAAGTCACTCCTAAGGGGGGTTCTAATTTGAAAATGGGATGTTACAAATCCCAATAATCAAAACAAAAATTTCGTCCCCGAAATTAAGGTTAAGTCTATGGGAGCTTTTCCACCGGGTTATCTTAAGCTTGTAACATCCCACGAGGGTTGAATTGCTTAACCAAGGTTAATAAACAAGGGCTAGCCCCAATAAACAAAGGATTAGCCTCTAATCTTAGGTGATACTCCGGTGTAAAACAAGTATGGAAAAATAATTACAAGCATCTTGAGAAGTTAGAAGATATTACCTGGCTAAACAACTCTGGGTACTTCTCTCGCATCAAGTCCTCGGGTTCCCAAGTATGCTCCTCTTGCCCATTATTCCTCAACAAGACTTTGACTAGCGGGATCTTCTTGCGGCGCAAGACCCGTATCCCCTGGTCGTCAATCCGTATCGGCTCCACCTGTACGGACCGATCTGTAGCTACCGGCCCATCAGTGGTGGTAATCTGTAGCTCCGGGCATAGTAGAGCCCTCCTGAGTGAAGATACGTGGAACACGTCGTGTAGGCCGGACAGCTCCTGCGATAGCTCCAGTCTGTAAGCTAATGGACCGATCCGCTCCAAGATCCTGAAAGGCCCCATGTATCTCGGACTAAGCTTCTTCCGCCGACCACGTACTCGTGAAACCCCGTGCATCGGCCGGATCTTCAAGAATACCCAGTCCCCAACCTGAGACTCTACTAAACGATGTCGAGCATCATAATACTTTGCCTGTCTGCTTTGTGCCTCTAGCATCCTCTCTAATCAGTCGCACCTGAGCCTTGGTGTCTTCAACAAACTCTGAATCTAGCATCTTTGGATCCGCATCATGTATCCAAGACAAGGGAGTCCGGCATCTCCTCCCATACAAGGCCTCGTACGGAGCCATCCGTATACTGGACTGATGGCTGTTATTGTAAGAAAACTCCACTAGGGGCAACATCCGCTCCCAGGGCTCTCCGTGATCGACAATACACAGCCTCAGTAAGTCTTCTAGCATCCTGTTGGTACGCTCCGTCTGCCCGTCAGTCTGGGGATGGAAGGCCGTACTGAAGGCCAGTCGTGTGCCAAGGTAAGACTGCACTGATCTCCACTCTCTGGATGTGAACCGACCATCTCGATCAGATACGATCGTCCTGGGCACTCCATGGTAACGAATAAACTGCTCCACGAACTTCCGAACCAAAACTCCAACAGAGTCATCCTTCCTGATCGGGATGAACCTAGCCACCTTCGTCAGCCGGTCAACGATTACCCAGATAGAATCATTTCCCGTGCGTGAACGAGGGAGGCCATAGATGAAGTCCATCGCGATATCATCAAACTTCCACTCCGGCACTGGGAGTGGCTGCAGCAGTCCAGCGGGGTGTCTGCACTCTGCCTTCACTAACTGGCACGCCTCGTAGTGGGTCATGAAATAAGTGATGTCCTTCTTCATGCCCGGCCAGTAGAGTGTCTTCTTCAAATCCGTCATCATCTTCGTAATCCCGGGATGTATTGACGTATCGGCTATGATGAGCCTCTGTCATAATGTCCTCCTGAATCTGCCCTCCATCCGGTATGTAAGTCCGACCCTTGAAGTATACCAGATCACCTCTCATCGAATAGTCCCCAGCTGAGCCTGCCTCTATGGCCCTGAAAATCGGCTCCAATTTGTCATCCTGCCTCTGCCAATCTCTAACTCTGTCATGAATAGTGTCGGTGGCGCTCGTCGCAGCTAAATACTCCTCGTACAGATCAGTGTCTTCGGACGATACCAAGGTGATGTGCATATCCTCAAAACTCTGCAATATTTCTAAAGACATGACCTGGTGCCCTGCTCCTGAAGTAGTAGCTCTCCGGCTCAAGGCATCGGCTACTATGTTTGCCTTACCCGGATGGTAGTGCATCTCATACTGATAGTCTGCTAGGAACTCCACCCATCTCCGTTGTCTAATGTTCAGCTCCTTCTGCGTATCCACATACTTCAGATTTTTATGATCTGAAAATATGTCGCAGTGAACTCCATAGAGATAATGGCGCCAGACCTTCAGCGCAAAAATAACCGCACCCAACTCCAGATCGTGCACTGGGTAGTTTTGTTCATGCTTCTTTAGCTGGCGTGAAGCGTAAGCAATAACATGCCCATTCTGCATCAGAACAGCTCCTAAGCCCTGGTAGGAGGCATCTTTATACACCTGGAATCCTTCTTTCCCCGAAGGGAGAGTCAGTATAGGAGCCAAGGTTAGTCTCTCCTTCAACTCTTGAAAAGCTGCCTCGCATTTCGGGGTCCACACAAAAGGTGTCTCCTTCCTCGTCAAAGATGTGAGAGGGAGTGCAAGACTAGAAAATCCTTCTACGAACTTCCGGTAGTAACCGGCAAGTCCTAAGAAGCTACGAACATCTGTAGCTGTCTTCAATCGTGGCCAATCTCAGACTACTTGAACTTTCGCTGGATCCACTGCCAACCCAGCTCCACTGATAACATGACCCAAAAAGGCCACCTCCTACAACAAAAACTGGCACTTGCTGAATTTTGCATACAACTGATGCTCCCGCAATCTTTGTAGTGTCAGTGCCAAATGCCTCGAGTGCTCCTCTTCCGTCCGAGAGTAAATGAGAATGTCATCGATAAAAACGATAACAAAAACATCCAAGTAAGACTCAAAAACCTTTTTCATGAGAGTCATGAACGCTGATGGCGCATTCGTGAGCCCAAAGGGCATCACGGTAAACTCGTATAGACCATATCTGCTACTAAAAGCAGTCTTCGGGATGTCCTCTTCTCGGATCCGTAACTGGTAGTAGCCCGATCTCAAATCCAGCTTTGAGAAGAAGTGAGCTCCCTCCAGCTGGTCGAACAGCTCGTCTATCCTTGGCAACGGATAAGTATTTCGGACCGTCAATCGATTCAAGGCCCGGTAATCTATGCACAGTCTAAGTGTCCCATCCTTCTTCTTGACGAACAATACAGGGGCTCCCTATGGCGAGGAACTTGGCCGGACATAACCGGCTTCCACCAGCTCCTGTAATTGGCTCCGGAATTCCACCAGCTCCTTTGGGGCCATCCGGTAGGGGGCTCTAGATGCTGGCTTAGCCCCTGGCACCAGCAAAATCTAAAAGTCCTGCTCTCTATGCGGGGGTAGCCCCGGTAACTTCTCGGGAAAAACATCCTCGAAATCTCGCACAACAGGAATCTCCGCTACAAGAACATTGGCCTCCGCCATCTCGAATAAAACCTGGTAAATCTCGTCGCCCTGTATATGGGCCTTGACATCCTGAATAGATGACAAAAATGAAAAGGAGGCATGTCTTATACCTTCTATTACGACGGAAGAATCTCCATGCCTCAGAATAATCTTCTTGGCCACGCAGTCAATTAGGGCATGGTTCCAATATAACCATGGCATGCCCAAAATCAAATCATATGAAGGCATCCTCAGGATTGCGGCTGGTGCCTCGAATGCTTTCCTGCCAGTTTGTGCCTCCATGTTGCAATGCGCAGTGGTGTGTAGCTCGGACCCGTCAGCTAGTCGTACCCTCAATGCCAAGCCGATGAATCTCTCCATGCCTGCCAAGCCAGCAATGAAGGCCTCTGATACAAATGAGCGTGATGCACCCGTATCGAACAAAGTATATGTGGGCTTGTCGCTGATGAGGACAATGCCTGGGGTAACAAATTTTTTGAAGTCTAGTTAAAGTTTCCTTTCCCAGTTTGTAATTTCTTTGTTTAGAGTCTAATTATTAAACAAAGGAAATATAAAAACTTTTGACGTACCTGTGATTACCTCCTCAGGATGTCGAGGCTAGGCCAGATCTAATGCATATACCTATTCCCTCTCCTGCCGGCGATCTCCGCCCTGATATCCACGACATTGGCCGCGTCCTCGACCTCCATAGTGCTGAGCCGGTGGGGCAATCTGTGGTGCTGGAGGGGGTGCTCCCCTCATAGGACAGTTCCTCTTGATATGCCCCAACTGGTGACAGTAGAAGCATTCTGGCGGAGTGTAAGCCCCACCTTCCGGTCTCTACACGTCTTGCATCTGAGGTCTCGGCAGTTCCCGCACCTGAATAGGCTGAGGCGCCAGTGTCACCTGCTCCCTCGGCTCCTACCTCACCTCCTGTCGAGGCTGAACCTCTGTCCTCCTGCCATCTGTTGCATGGCCTCGACGCTGATCGCTTCGGGCTCCTCGGCTCTGATCCTCCGTTGGCAGCTTCCGGCCTCTGGTGGTGTGCCAATCTGCCTCTAACCTCTTTGCCATCTCCAGAATACGGGAGATAGGCCCGTCCGACACAAATAGAAGGGCATCCCTCATGTCTTCCCGCAGACCTTTGAAGAACCTCTTCATGTACGCTGCCTCATCTAGCTGGTAAGAGTCTGCAAAATGAGCCAGATGGTTGAACTCTCGATGGTATTCCACCACCATCCTGGTACCTTGCTTTAACTGCAAGAAACGGTCCTCCAACTCGTTTCGGGCCGACTGTGGAACAAAATGCTCCAACAACATAGGCCTGAACTCATCCCATGAAACCTCAACAGCCAGTCTCCCAACAAAAGTAGTATCCAGAACTATCTTCCACCACCGCTTGGCGTGAGACTCCAAGCAGGACACAACCAAAGGTACTCTCTCCTCCCACAGGCTCCGTATCCCTGTCAGCATTTCCTCCATGATGTCCAGCCACTCTTCTGTCCGCACTGCTGACTCCGTCCCCAAGAAGGACGGAGGAGAAAGTCCTCGGAAGATGCTGAACCAGTTGGCTCCTGGTATCTGCTGTGGAGTCGGGGCCTGTTGGGCCCTGAAAGCATCCAAGATGGCAGTCAAAGTCTACCCCATGTCGGTTTGTAGGAACTGAGCGGGAACTGGTGGAATCGGTGCAGTATCCGGGGTCTGCTGGGCCCCACCCTGTAATGTAGGCAGTGTTGGAGGCTGCATAACAAAACTTCATCGTCAGAAAACGTTAACTCAATCTAAAATGGACATATATTATGTGATCCCCATATGGGCCCACCACTGCTTCCGCTGCTTAGTTTGTCCGCAAACTAAACTCGAACGGGGGTGACCTATGGTTTTAGTGGACTGTTATTTGATTGATCGGGGTTTTCCTCTGATACCACTTTGTAAGACCCCCTTTTTTTTTGAAAACTCGATTCATACCTCGGGGTCTTATGCCCAGAATCGCCGCTTTGCGGTGACACCTTCGCACCCGGGAAGGTCATCACTACAACGCATCGATTCTGCCGGCCTTTTCGATCACAATCAAGTAGCATGTAGTAAAGAAAGAGAAATGCAGTCCACAATAATAAATCACATATATATAAACTCCACGAAGGGAGTGTCCACAGTATAACATCAGAGTAAAAACAGAGTACTGAACGGAAGAGGGCTTAAGCCCAGTACAACAACACCTCACTACATGGCCACTCAAACGGAAGCTGAAAAACAAACTGCTACTAAGGAACGGAACTCACGGTCCCGGCTGTCTGAACTCCTGAGCTAGACTGCCCTGTCTCCAAGCGCACCGGCCTCCTGGGCTGCTCCTCCGGGCTGGGCTCCACGATTCCCTAAAATGATGTGGTCCGAAAACCGTTAGTCTATAAGACTAAGCCCTATCATCCCCCACCCCTTCCCCCATGCCCTAAAGCACCGAGCGGAGAGGAAGAAAGGGAAGGACATAAAGGTGGAGAGTAGTCAAAAGCAGATGACGGTGGACCTAACTAGCAAGTTATAACCGGCGAACAATATAAGTGTTATAATAGGTAAAACAGAAAGGTAAGTAAGTAAGAAATTAAACCTTCACTTATGTGAGTGCACATAAGCCAAGGGATCTTTTACAAGGCTCCCATCGTATAAATGTCCCATTCCACTTATACGTTGGAGTGTCGGTTATCACAAGCATTATATAAATATTTAAATTGACCTTAATCTATAAAACTTGCCCACACAAGCTTATAGACCAAGGGGTCATTTTGCAGGTCCTAATGTATAAGCGTCCCATACCACTTATACATTAGGTGTCAAGGTTCTTATGAATGATTATGTATGCAACTATATGGTGGGTTAATGAAGTACATGCAGTGCAACTCACACACCCGACTTTGTGTACACAAACCTTTAGTTCCCCCTTTCAGAGCCGTTACCTCCCAGGATACCTCCGTAGTGGCAGACGGAAGCGGTGGGTTGGGCCTCGCCCACCTCAAAACCAGTATTTGCACTACCGGTCTGACCTATCGTACGCCCTCAACGCCTGGTGCACAAGGCGGACTCCTGTGTACTCTTGCCGACTGGACCGCCGGACTTAAGTTTGGCGAGGTGCTAGCCACCTTGCCGAGTCAACGCTATTGGTGTCGGTGCAATGAATTCCCCAATATTGAAGACCCACCGCCTTAAAGTTTCCTATTTATGCACATGCAACCTTTAATATAAGAAGTCAAGAGTAAAGCTTCCGGACGAAACCGTCCGTCTCAAACACAAACCGAGACTAAGCTCCCTGAACTAAACCGTCCGGTCTCAATTCCAAACCTCATCCCTTTGAGCACCGCGGGATGGCGCCCCTTTGAACACCTCGGGACGACTTAACCTTTTCCAAATGTCTATCTAACTAGTGTGTGAAGTGTAAACCTATTTCAATTAATTACTCTTTTGATTTATTTAAGATTTACGTTAGCCCGAGACTGCCTCCGGATTATGCCCCGTAAAGGGTTCTCAATAACACTAGGAACCAAGACAGCGGCATTACGGCCCGAAGTTCCCTTTCGCATGACACTTATTGTTGTTGGTTGTTTTTCCCTTACCCGTTCACTTTTAAAATTGCATCAAACTAAACCTAGGGTGAATTTGACTCTTCACTCCTATGGGGACGACGATCTTTCATCGGTCCCACGCACGTTCTACCACAACCACTCACTTCTAGTCACTCCTTAGAACCTTCCATGATAACCTATCTAAATCCATCCCAATCAGCTCATTGAGAAACTTCCGCATTGCCCTAAGTCGGCTCCAAATGCGATCTTTTACGAAAACACTACATGCAGACCAGCCTACACTATATGATGACCTTGATTGGATGTCCTATCATGTCATAAATGAATCAATTCCTGATTATAACCATTTTCTCAATTAATCTAATAATTAATTAATTTTCCTACAAATCCAAGGTCTACCAATTTGAACATGAGGTAGACTTTTTAGCTATGTAAAAATCATAATAAATTCAGAATAAATTTTGTTATATCTAAAAAGGATATATCCAAGGTTTGACATTTTTTCTCTAAGGTCTAAGGGGCCTAATCATGTTTTATCAATAATTCATTTCTTTCATGACTAATGAATAAACTACATCAAATCTTTATTCAAATAATTTGAATCAATTACAGGGTACTAATAACACCATGAAAACAGCACTAGATAAGTTTCATAATTTTCCTGCTGGAAATTAATTTATAATAAATCATTTACTAAATTCTTAATCTAACATGCTTGTGAATCAAGTACCATAATCATAACTCCAAAAACCTTGAATAAATTGCCACTAGTAAATATTGGTTTAAGGACCCTATTTACCAAATTTCATAATTTTCCAGAAAGTATTTAAGCCATAATATATTTTAAAACCATAAAGCCCTTTTATAACACTTGTGAAAGAACTACTAAATTTCTTCAACATAAAATTAAAATAAAAATTCAAAAGCATTCTTGCTGGCCAACAACATCTAATTCTATAGTTTTATGGGGTCTTATTTGACTTAAAAATCTTTAATAAATAAAATATCAAAATAGGGCTATACCCACATTCATAAGTGAAGTACTAGAAATAATTATCTAAAAATTCTAGTAAAAACATCCAAGGGTCCTAACTACCCTAGAAACACTCTACCCAAGTTTCATAGCTTTTAAATGAATTTAAGTTACTGTTTTGACCTAAAAGCCCTTCTACCCTAAAACTAGGGTTTAGGTTTTGAGGTACCTACCTACCTCTACATTTTCTAATATTTCAACCAGAGGGTTAAATACCCATTAACAACCTCTCCACCAAATCTCAAGACCATACAAGGGCATTTGCCTCTATGACCTTCGCAAGCCCCCAAAGTACTCATTTAGGGTTTGAACCTGGGCCCTAGGGTAAACTCACCCTAATCCACCCCATTTTCCCCAAGGGGTTCTTAGGATCATTTCAAACCAATGGTCAAAATCTCAACCTCTGTTGAGGTGAGATGATCTCTCAAGTGTCAAAAGTACCTTTTCCCTAAATTTCCCTTCCCTAGGTCCAAACTAGGGATTAGTGAATTCCTATTCAAAACTCAACCAAATGAGTTGAAATTTGAACCAGACCTAGATACCTATACCAAGGACACCTCACCAAAATTTGGGAGGGTATGGAGGTCATTTGACCCTTTAATTATCTTTCCCTAGCTTTTCTAGGGTTAGGGAAAAACCCTAAGCTACACTATCCCAAATGGTCTCCAATTTTTACAGGGGCTGGATCTAGGTAATATTAAGCCCCTGTCCAAAATTTAGGGAATTTGGACCAAGGGTTAGGTGTGGGGAATTATTTTAAAATCTGCCTTACTTATAGGACCTACCCTAGAAAAATGGCCCTATAGGTCAGTATACTTGTCCTAAAATTTTCCATTACATATCAAACTGTAGATAATAAAAATGCCTACAACATTTTTGTTGATCATTTTTGATGAACATGCCCCTAAAGGGCCTAAATAATTTTTAGAAGAAATCTGCCCTAGTTGTAGGACATACACTTACTAAAAAGGCTCTACAGGGCAGTCCCCTCATCCAATTTTTCACCACTGCATATCAAATTGTAGGTATTTAAAATACCTACAACTTTCATGTTATGACCTTTTTCAGTAGGTGTCCATAATGGGCCTAAATTTAATTTACAGTGAAACTGTTTTATTAAAATACAGAAAAAGAATTAATAAAAGCTGTAATTCGTGTATTTAAGTCTCGCACGCATCTTAAAGCAATCTGAGGGCAGTTGTACTTCATCTTCTCCAAATGGCCTGAACCAAAACCGTGAGAAGTGAATCTTACGGGTCTTTTCCCGGCCACCAGGGGCGGCGCCCCCACCAGGAAACAACTCCTACATGTTCCCGGTGGTGGGGGCTAACCTTGCCGGCGACTAGGGCGGCCGGAGGTGGAGGCGCCGCCCTACCCAAGCCCACCAAAACTCCATTAAAAAGGTGTTTTTCTAGGTTTTCACTCCACTCGACCGGCTCGTTTGAGCCCGGGCTTACTCCTAACATGTCTAAGATCTATGCATGAGAAAAAGGGAGTGAGGGAGGACCTGAGTTCAGGCACGAATGTGGGTTGAACGGCGGGATGCCGTGGTGGCCGTGGTGGCGGCGTTTCTCTCCTTGGTGGCTCCGGCAAGGGTTCTCTCCTCCTTCTCTGATTTCGAAAATGGTCTCCCCTCTCTCCTAAGTGAGTATATAAGGGGGAGAGGGGAAGAGGGGGCGGTTTCATCCAAGAGGCAAAACACCCCTTCATGGTGGGGGGTGGGTTAGAGGTGAGGAGGGGTGAAACCACCTCTTGGTGGCCGGGAAAGGGGTGGGGGGAAGAGGTGCCAGCCATTAGGTGGTTGTGGGCCCCTCCTTGGCTGAATTCATGCATCCTCCCTCTTCAAAACACCCCTTCACCTCTCCACCACCTTTTCTCTCTCCTCTATATAACCAAATACTCATTTTTTCTCTCTCCTAGTCACCCTCACGAATTTTCTTCCCCTAGAAGCCTAAAATCAGCCCATAAAATTAATATTAAAACCTTAAATGCCATATGAGAGGGGGGCTCACCATTCTACCACGAAAATACCCTTAATTCACACTTTCTCTCTCCTATATTTAGCCTATTTCTCACTTCTTTCTCTCTCCTAGTCAACATGTTGGCTAGCCTAGGGTTTAGGCTATAGGCAGCCATAATAACTCCTAATAAAACCCTATGAGTCTACATGAGGGGGCTTGAGCTTGAGTTAACCCAATTGAGCTAGGTTTGACTTGATTTGGGTTTAGGGTTGACTTGGTCAATTTGACCTTCCGAACCAACATCAATAGACCCCTAAGGACCCATTGACCTCCCCTAAGTCCTAGGTATGGTTAGGTAGGGTAGACTTGGCATAAAGAGGGTGAGTTGATCCAGGGCAGGGTTACTTTGGCCTAACTAGGGCTTAAGTTGACTTGGGTCAACTTAGCCACTAGGTTTGCACCCAATGGGTCCTTGGTGACCCATTGATCTCATATTAGGTCTAGGAATGCCTTGGAGTCAGATTGAACCCACTAGACCACCAAAATCAGGGTTTTAAGATTTTACTATTTGCAGCCCAAGTGAGTCTCAACTAACTAGTTGAGTCACTTGACCTCCTAGGTTCAACCTAGGACTTGTTATGACCTAGGAATGTTCAAGTCACTCCTAAGGGGGGGTCTAATTTGAAAATGGGATGTTACACTGGCTCTTGCTCTCTCTCTCACCAAGTTTAGATACTTATCCTTGTAATATTTGGTATCGCCCTAAGACCGCCGCCTAACTTTCTTTTCCCTTTCAAAAGAAGCAGAGATGGTCGCAATCTTGTCTTGCAAGGCTTTCTCCCTCTCTAGCCATTCCTTTTTCTCCGTCTCTAGTTTGGCGTAAAGGGCCTCCTCCCTTTTTAGCGTAGCCCCTCCATCGCTAGTGCGGCCTTTTCCCTTTCTAGCGTGGCTCGCCGTTCTTTTTCCATCAGAACCTTCATAAGGTCTAGATGCTTGTTCAATTCATTCAGCACCTCCTGACCCTCTCTATTCAGTTCATTGATAGGCCGTGTTGGTAGAGGCGGAGGCAACAGCAAGAATTCTCCCGATTCTGTGGAGGTCGATGGTTCTTTTGGAGCTGAAAATAAAGAAAAATAAGTTAAGAATTCCTTGCTAAAGCAGATCAGAGCAAGCAAGATTTTAAAGAACAGGACCGCTAGTCCGTGAAGTTCCTTCTAGCCTGGTTATAGCAGCAACCTGGTGATTATCAAAAATAGGGAGCCTAATCACTCGAGTTCAATTTGACTAAGATGTCCGCCCCAGTCTTGATGAGCCTTTTTTCTCCTCTTATCCAACTCCTTGCTGGAAAGGCCTATGTCTCCAGTCTCTGTTATTACCTTCATCGGTCTCTTTTTTGTGGGGGAAACCTATAAGGAGGCAAAAGCTTGATATCCTTGGGTGTTGGGTTTAGTTTCCTAAACACAGAAGTTTGGCAGCAGCTTGCAAGTCCGACGCTGCCCGCCTATCTGTTTCCTCCTTTTCCTTGGTCGCCTTCTCGACCTCGATCTGCTTCCTCAACTTTTTTTCTCGTCTCCTTTAGAAATAATGCCAGAAGTATCCCTCTTACCAACTCTAACTTCTAGAACCTGCACATCAGAATATTCAGCCGCCAGGCCTCCATGAGTGGGCTAAATAGCCTCCATGAAAGATTTATCAATCTTTTCAAGCTTGTCAAGATTTTGCAAAATCTCGTTAGTAGAGATACTGACTGAGGAAAGCATGGTCTCATTGTTGCCAATAGTAGCAACAGGAGTTACCAGGGCAGACTCATGAACTTCTTTTTCCCGCGGTTTGTGCTGGAGGCTGGCAACTCCAACCTTATCTGAGACATTTGGCTTTTGGATTTCCTCGATCCTCATGCTCACTCGTTGGTAAACAATAGCCCTATCCATATTACTCTTCTTCCCAAAGGATTTGGATTCCAGCTCCTTCTGCTGTCATTTATTCACGGTAAGCTGAACAAACTGTAGTAGACCTTCACGAACAGATATAGTATCCATTGTAGTAAGAACTGAAGAGATTGTGGAATGATTGTTAGTTCATCTCTCTTCTTCAGTTCACCCCTCTTCAGTCAGCTATTTTTTGGCATGCCTCTCCCCAGCCAACTTTTCGGCGGACTGTTGCTTCACAAAATCTTGGTTGATCTCCTCGCCCAGGTCCATTCTCAACATCACTATTCCAAAAGTGGATATGAATACATCCATATCAAGCTCGGGGTCGACCACAGAAAATGCTAACGGATCAACAACCACTAGTGCATCGGTGGGAACAATCTTATAAGCTATGTGAGAGGCGGACTTTAGCTATTGAGGTTAGCTAAAATTACAGTCTTGACTCCTCCAGACGATTCTCTAGTGGTGCAAATAAGGGATTCAAGCTTTTTGGCAATAACCTTCTTGACCGTCACCCACAACTTGATCTTCTCCTCACGTGTGTCTACTAATGACATGAGTTTTCCAAGACTAGACATTGTGGTCTAGAAAAAGCTAACCCCGAGAGGAGAATATCGCCTCGTGATTGAAGGATTTTTCTAAAAACTACAAAGCCTTTGGAGATATTAATAGACCTCCCAACCTTAATAATATTTGCGGCCTCGTTATTAAAGCCAACATTTTCGAAATTCTCAGAAATTCAAAAATGTGATGAGATCATATTTACCCAGGAGTCCGCAACCATGCTTCAAGCCTACTATCAGGTTATGGCAATCTGGATTTCCAAACCACAAAGGTCACCCAATTTCCAACCAGCAATCGCCCGATAAGATCTCTAGGCTGCAAGGGAGGCTAACCACCCGTTCATACGGTCTGGTAGTCTTTTTCCTCCTTTTTATATCCCATCACCTCTGCTCGGTTCTCATGTAGCCCGGGTAGGCAGTTATTTTAGCCTTTCCCATTCGGGCAGGCCCCCGAGCCTATAAATAGGGGGTGGCACTCACCAAGGCACGCTAACTCAAATACAGTAGCCTACTTTTTATAGGACGCGATCTCGATTTTCGGGCTTTGCAGTCTACTATTCGCATAGATTTCCTTTTTTTTCTTCCCTTGTAATCAAAGCATTCAATCAAAGGAAAGTCCACTGTAAGAGTGGCATTTGTCGTGACGGGTGAAGTCTGGTGTTGTCGCTGCTAGCAGCTTTTACTATCCACATTTTCCCAACCACTAGTAATCGGCTACTCGCAGCCTTATCCTTCCCCTAACTCCTATGTGTGTGTGGTTGTAGAGGTGCACTTCTTGTGCTAACACCATCTTGTCAATATTTAATCATGATAGTGAGTATAAATAAAAATACCATTCCTTATTTGTTCAAAGAATAGAAGAAGAGACAATGAACTACACATGTGCGTGCGCATATGCACTACACCAGACCAAATTCGAATTTCAGATTTGAGATTTGAGATTTAGGGAATAATTGAATTATATTTTGGGATTTGGGGAATAACAGAAGATGAGACTATAAACTCGACACAATTTACGTTGACTTCTTCCTTTACGCAGCGATGTGTGTATTCTGTTAACTGCTTACTTCTAAGTATAACTGTTATAATTTATTATGTGATTTTTTCTTGCTGTTTTTCGACACTCATATATTAGAGCTTTTCTAGATTAGTTTTGCATGCTTTGGAAATATTCTACTCTCGGTTTCACTCATGATCTTTCCCTCTCACTCTTCAACAATCTTCTTCGCGCTTCTATTTTCTTGGCATTTGCTCTATTAAGCGAGATTTCAGGTGCTCTATGCTTCTCCGATGTCGGTGCACATCAGATTTTTTTGATCTAGCTAGGTGTTGTATCTTGGAGAAGTGAGCATCAGTTGAAAACTCTATCGGAGGGTGATGCAACAAAATCAGGGTAGTGATTACATGCCTTACCCATGCTTGATTCTAAACTATAATTTTTTTTTAATTTAATTTCTCACCTCTCTATTTATTCAAAGTTTTATTATCATCTTATTATAAAGATCTATTATTAGAGTTTTTAAAAACTGAAAAAAAAAATATAAATTAAAGGAATATATAAAAAATATTCTAACATTCGAAAGAGGTTATAGACCCACATCACGTTATCTCTTATGAAAGGGTCATGTTGGTCTATAATCCCACAAACTGCCTTGTACCAGTGAGAACCCATCATTAGGTATTCCTTGGGAAGCCCAAGAATAACAAGATAAATAAAATAAAATTATCAAAATGATGTTCTCTATTTTTATTGTCATATGCACAAGAATTTATTATTTATATTTCAAATTTCTGAAATCTGTAATGGCATCTAGATATGAGAATTTAACCATGATTAAACCTGAAAAATTTAACGGAAATGATTTTTATCGTTGGCAAGCATAAGTAGAATATTGGCTTACTACCCTAGGTCTTTTGTCAGCAATCTTTGTTGATCCTTCTATTGAAACTGAATACACTGGCGTTGTAACTACAGTCTCCTCATCCCTAACATCATCTTCATATTCTAGTGCAAATACCATTAGAACATTTGTTAGATGTGTCCCTTATAGAGATACAGTAGATATAGAATATCATTGCTACAAACGAATTCTTAGTGCCTTGTATGACTGCCTTTACAATGTTTTCCTTCAATATCGTATGACTAAGGATTTGTGGTATGTCATTAAAGCACGCTATAACCTTGATAACATGGGTATAGAATGCTACAAAATTTTAAACCTCCTTAAATTCAAGATTGATGTCTCCAAGCCTATCAATCATCAACTCAACAACTAGATGAGATGTTGTCCAAGATTCGAGTTGATGACTCAATTTTATCTGAAAATTATCTAGTAATAGGTCTCATCGATTCTGTTCCTAATTCTTGATCTAGCTTTAACAATAGACTAAGACATGACCAATCCAATCTCACTTATGCTCAAATCCAAAATATTATCCGCATAGAGGAGGAACATAAGTATACAAATTATAAAACTCCTAAGGAACATGCTCCAAGAGTTAATTTGCCTGAATCAAATGGCAACCAATCCACTCACCATCACTATAAAGCTAAGGGGAAGATCCATAAGAAACTTTTCTATCCAGGTTCCCTCCATCAACTATCCAGTCATCTTAAGCCTGGTTCTTCAAACCAAAACCCATATAAAGGGAAATGGTGCTTCATCTATGGTCGCAAAAATCATTTGTCAACCAACTGCTTCTAGAAGAAGAATGAACCTATGGTTGGAAAATCCCATGGCTCCAAGCCTCAAGCAAATCGTATCCAAGCACAGGATCAACTTATCTTTATGTTAGATTGTGCTTCATTTATAGTCGCGCAAATCATTTGTCAACCAACTACTTCTATAAGAAGACTGAACCCATGGTTGGAAAATTCAATGGCTCCAAGCCTCAAGCCAATCGTATCCAAGCACAGGATCAACTTATCTTTAGGTTAGATTATACTACTAGTCTTCATCTCACTTGTTCATCAGATTTGTGGTTTGATTTCGGAGCAAATGTTCATACTTATTTTTATCATTCTTGTTTTGCCACCTTTCAATACATTAGTGAAGGAAGTGTGACATTAGGAGATGCTTCTTCGGCATAAATACTTGGAAGCAGGCGAGTGGATCTTAGGTTGATATCAGGGAAGACATTAGCCCTACATGATGTGCTTTATGTGTCGAGAGTTAGGAAAAATATTGTGAGTGGTACCTTGTTAGTAAAGAAAGGTTATAAGATTGTATAAAAGATAAATAAAGTTGTAATAACTCTTAATGATATTTTTATTGGAAAAGATTTTGTATCAGATAGTTTATTTAAAGTAAATATTGTTGATTTGGAAGTTAACCAAATTTCATCTTCCTTATTTTCACATTCTCCTAATTTTTGGCATGTTAATTCACTCGGATGTGTGTGAATCGAACCCCTAACCTACTAGATACGGAAATAAATATTTTGTAACTTTCACAGATGATTTCACCAAACTTTGTTACATATATTTAATAAAAACTAAAGATAAAGTATTTTCATATTTAAATATTTTCAAAGCTAAAGTAGAAAATCAATTAGGATCATCTATTAAAACTCTTAGATCTGACAAAGGTGGAGAATACACTTAAATATATTAACCCAATTTGCCAAGAATATGAGATAATTCATCAATTAACTGCTCCCTATTCACCTCAATTGAATGGTATAGCTGAACTTAAACATCGAAACTTGATGAACATGGTCAATGTCATGTTAGCCGAGTCCAGTGCCCCAAAAAATCTTTGGGGAGAAGAGTTTCTCGCTTCCTCTTTTATTCTTAATAGGATTTCTTCAAAACAAAGTGATAAAATCCCTTATGAATTATTTAAATTAAGAAAGCTTAACCTTCATATTTTTCGAGCGTGAGGGTGTTTGGCTAAAGTTGCAATTCCTGAACTTAAAAGAAAGAAAATAGGAGTTAAAACAATAGACTCTATTTTTATAGGCTATGCATATGATAATAGTGCTAATAAATTTCTCATTACTAATTTCTTAATTAGTGAAATCCTTAATAACTTTATTATAAAAGCTAGAGATGCAGTTTATTTTGAAGATAGATTCCCATATAAACTAAATATCTCATCTCAATCTTTTAATAGCTCAACCCAAGCTTCTTCTTCTTCTCTAGACCAATTAGAAATCGATGAACTTAGAAGAAGTAAAAGAGTTAGAACCAAAAGGACATTTGGAGAGAGAGTTACTTCACTAATCTAGTTGAAGGAGAACCAAATTCTTATGAGGAAGCTATGACCTCATCTGATTATCCCTTTTGGAAAGCAATCATAAATCTAAAAATTAATTCTATTATTGAAAATAAAATTTATATTCTAACTATCTCTCGGTGCCAAAGTCATAGGTTGTAGATTGATTTTTAGGAAGAAACTAAATCTGAACGACTCTATAGATAAATTTAAGGCTTGCCTTATTGCTAAAGGATATGCCCAAAAATAAGAAATAAGTTATGTAGACACATATGCACTTATAGCTAGGATTACATCTCTTCATGCTCTAGTCGCCTTAGCTATGATACATAAGATCATAATTCATCAAATGGATGTTAAGACCGTCTTATTGCATGGATACTTAGAAGAAGAAGTCTACATGACTCAACCGAAGGCTTCATAGTTAAAGGTCAAGAAACTAAAGTTTTCAAACTTGTTAAATCTCTTTATGGACTAATAGTACTAATTCCAAAATGAACAAGTTCATGAAAATCAGAAACAAATTAATGAAGCAAAGAAGAAAAGAAGTGATATCACTCAACTAGGTAAAGTCAAAATTGAATCTGTCTGATAATCTTACCAAGGGATTGTCCGGAAGAGATATTTTATTGTAATCGAGGGAAACGGGCCTTAAGCCCACATGATTTGCTGCGAACGGTGGATACCCAATCCATGTTTTTGGAGATTCCATGAATTGGGTGCAATATGGTAGAAACGAATCCGTTGATGTAGCACAGTTGGGGCACAAATTTAAAGGTTGAGAAACCTTCTCCCCATTCCAATGATGTTGTGTTCTACGCAATAGGTTAGGATGAACTTAAGTTCTTAATGGTTTCTAAAGGCATAAATTTTTGCGAGATATTAAATACGAAATTTCTCTTGATGCACCACCTATGTGGGTGTAGTCGTGAGGCCGTAACTTTGGGATCATGGCTGCACCCTAATAACCTTCATGAAAAATCAAGGAATGTGCATGGTCATTAATGCGCCCACCGCCATAACCCAAGAATATCCAATCTTTTATGGGCTTATCTAATTTACCGGTCAAAAGTTTATAATTCAAAACTTCTGACACATTATACTCTTCAGTAGTGGAAATAAGTATTAATTATAGGTTCAAGATAATCATTCCGCCTATACCCATTGCATTAGATACAACTTGATGAAAGAAATTTGCATTTGATTTTATCTATAATGAATAATATCATAATTACTGAAGTTCACATTTTGGTTTATTGCTTTTGTGAGGGATTGTTAGAAATTTTAAACGAAAACATTTTATTTATAATATTTTAATCGAGCCAAGTTTGGTATTTGGCTTTGAGCTCCACACACATGATGAAAAGCTCCAAATCAAAGGAGAGAATCCAATTTTTTGGATGGAACCTTTTATGAATGAATGGATTGGACATTTAGTCTCACCTTGCTCATTTACTCTCTTGTTAGTGAGTATATAAACAACTTCACTCCTTCATATTTGTTCAGAGAAATATAAGGAGGAATTATGAAGCACAAACGTGCGCGCGCGCGCAACGAATCCGAATTTGGGATTTGGGAAAGAATTAAATGGAATTGTATTTTTGTACAAAATACTTTTGGCACTTTTGAATCGTAAATCTTTGAGTTGTGTCGACTTCTCCGAGTTGCATCATTTTTTCCTATCGGGGTCAACTTGCATCGATAAGGATGCGTAGAAACCACCTTGCGTAACCTTGGACTCAACACTTGCATTGATATGTATTTTGTCGACTTACTTCAGCGTGAGATGCGTCGATAAGCACTTGACGTGAGTCGACAAGAATTCGACGCAACCCGCGTTGACTTCTTCCTTTATGCAGCAATGTGCGTATTCTGTTAACCGCTTATTTGATGTGTTTCTCGCCATTAATTGTTTACGTTTGAATTCTAACATTTTCCTGCACAATTAAAACTTCCAAGTATAACAGTTATAATTTATTATGTGGTTATTTTCTTGATGTTTTTCGAGACTCCTATATTGGAGATTTTAATGATTAAATTTGCACGCTCTGGAAATATTCTGCTCTCAGTTTCACTCTTGCTCTCTCCCTCTCATTCTTTGATGATCTTCTTTGCACTTCTATTTTTTGACATTTTCTTCATCAACTGAGTTCGGGTGCTCTATGCTTATTCGGTGTCCTCACACATTGGAGTTTCGGGATCTAGTCGGGTGTTAAGTTATACCTAGGAGAAGTGAGTATCGATTGAAAACCATGTCAGAGGGTGGTGCAACTCTTTAGGGCAGTGATCACATGCCTTATCCAGGCTTAATTCTAAACTATATTTTTTTCTGAAGTTTATTTCTCACCTCTCAGTTTATTCAAAGTTTTATTATCATCTTGTTATAAAGATCTATTATTAGAGTTTTCAAAATCGAAAAATATAAAAATTATAGGAATATATAAAAAAATATTCTAACAAAATCTAGTCACTATCCTACGACATGAATTTACATTTTTGCCCATACCTACATTGAAATATTAATAATTATAAAATAAAGCTCTCCTAGGAACAAACCCATAACCTGTCATATGTTACATAATGATTTTGAATGGTCGGGAAGCATAGCACACGAGAGTTCACGAGTGAAGAAAGCGTCATCATGCCTGGGCAATGTCGTAGCCAAAGTACTGCTGTGTAGAGCATGGGAGGCCCCCATGCACTGTCACTCGTGTGTGTGTGTCTATATATATATAAATTAAATGATGATTTTTATAAACAAAAAATATATATTATTTTGTGAATACGTAAAAATTATTCTAACTATATGTGGTTATGGGTAGACCAATAGATTTGTTAATCATATTCACTATGAGTTCAAATTATAAGCATAAAATTTTTTATATTAATGATCCAAGGATCTGCCACATTATGTTACATAGTATTAACATTCCAAGGCTAGGGATTAACTACTAGTAGCTATAGTTAATTGCATGGCAAACAATCACAAATATCATAAAATATTTTATGGGTTACAACCAAAACTAAATGTGTTAATAGTATAATAGTATTGTAATAAAAAATATATCCATATGATTAGAACAACACAATATCCAAAAAAAAAAAAATCAATACAAGACCAATCCAATAGATTTAGTTTCAATTCATTTATTTTGCAAATACAATAAATATAAGGTATCAAATCATGATGTCCAAATCCTAGCCTAAGAAATTGCATCATCTTTTAATCGAGCTTTCAGTTGTAACATACTCATTCCTACTAGACCCCTTGAGTTTGTTAGGGCATGACATGTGGTATGACATGTTTGTTAGAACAAGATGGTGACCCTTGGACCCAACATGACAAGGTGTACTCACCGTTTGCACCTAAAGGGGGCACACGTTAACCTACGTCAATTCACCTCAAATTGAATTCACAAGTCCAAATTGACCTTACACATACCCCCCTCATCACTAAGAGAGGTCATTAGTTCTAATAACCCATTGGACTCAACCCATTTCATGGAATTGACCAAAGCAAACTATGGGTCAACATATCTCAATTCACCCCTAACATGGCTCAAATAGACTTCAATTGGTCAAATTGACCTCGCCCCACCTTCATAACCTCATTGGGGAGTCAAATGACCATGGACCTCAACTTGAAGCCAACCAAATCAAGCAATTTGACCAAAATCAAAGTTAGGTCAACCTTAGGTCAAATCACACTTATATGGGTCAATTAGCCCCAATAGGGTCCCACCATGGCCCCAACCAACATTGGGTGGTGTCATGGGACCCATGGCCATCAAGTGGAGTTAGCCACCTCATCATTTTGACCAAGTCAACCCCAAAGTCAACATTGGTCAAATAGTGGCCTAAAGAGGAAATTAAGAGCCCAAAACAATTCTAGGGGTTAAGGCCATAAACTAAGGCCCATCCTACAGCCTATTAGCATAATGACACCATATGCCCTCTGATTTTGAAAAAGGGAGACATGCATGTGTCAATTTGGAGAAATCCCCCACTTTTTTATAAGGGACAAATGAGGATTTTGTGGATTGAGAGCAACTTATCCCTCCTCTCCTCTTCCCAAGCCCATATATGAGGACCTCATGAGGTTCCCTATCAGATTCTAGCAAGTCCATAACACTTGGCATCTAAGAGGAGCTTCCAATGTAGAGACCTACCACCCCCTTAAAGGCAATTCCATATACAGCCCACCTCAACCCAAATTGAACCTCCCATCATATTTCCCGTGCCCTAAGGATTTGATCCAGTACTTTACATCAAAGGAATTGATGGGAAATTAAGAGATCAAGCTACCTCGTCGAAGAGAAGAAGTTCCATGGCCAACTGCCACAACACTCATCGTCAAACCCCAAATACAGTGTGTTTCTCCTTCCCTCCCTCTGTGCTAGATTCCTAGTTCAATTGGGAGAGAAATCAGACTCAATTGATCCTGATTCCATGTGAGATAGGTGAGGAAATCACAAGATTTTATGCTTACTTGGGTTTGTCGGAGAGGTGCTTTCCGACGGCCATGTCGTCGTCGTTCGATGGCCACCACCTCAATAGAGGTGGTGGTGGTGGTGGCCAGCCGTGGAGGCCAGTGGTTGACCGGGAAAATGGCTTGGGATATGGCCTATGTCAGGCAAATCCCAAACCTTGGATGGAGGAGAAAGAAAACCAGATGCCATTTATTTCAACTTCATGATTCGTGCATGATGATAATTCATATACTATAGACATTTTTTATAGTTTAATGAAAACTTTAACTAAACATGTATAAGTGATATATATGGCTATACAACCTCAAATTAACCCAAATCTATGGTAAATTGTCTATTAGGTCATTAAAAGCCTATGGCTAAATTTTGGGAACATTTGGCTGAGTGTATGTGGAAATATTCCGCATTAAAATAAGGTATAGTATGGTAAATTAATTATTTTGTTATGCAAAAGATATTTTGTGTATTTTCCCTTAAATACTTATTGCATGCCAATGAGTCTTTGGCCATGCATGTATTATGATAATATGTATCACCTTTTGATGAATGAAAATTTTTGAAATAGATTTTCCTTTAGTTTAATTAAATATCACATATGTCACACATTTAAATTAATAAAATAATTGTGACCAAATAAATTAGGAAAAAGCCAAATCTTTTTCATATGAGTGATTAGGTCATAACCAAGGTTGTTAGGATCGAGATCCTAGATGAGATTGTTTCGAGGTTGGATCGGATCTGATGGTATGATTGGATCGATGATCACTTTAAAAAATCTGAATCATAGGTTCTTAAGATCCTATAATCTGGATTGCCATCTTGACAACCTTGGTCATAACACACCTTTGAAAATTTTTTGAGAATTTTTTAGCATCATTTTCTTTGAATATTGTATTTATTTGGATTTACCTCACATGTGAATATATGAAAAAAACATGGCTAGATTATTCTGGAAAATTTCAATATTTTGGCCAATCACTTTTTAAAGCAATATAAATCTCTGGTAATTTTCCATGAAATTTTGGAAGAATATTTCATGTAGTGAACATGTAAATATTAATTTATCTCACTTACGAAATTATAAATATTTATGATTATATTATTATCGAAAAATTTCCAATCTCTGATAAAAATTATTTTGAATCTTTACAAACCTCTAGAAAAATTACTTAGAATATTTGGGCATCAATTTTATATTCTTCATGTTCTGTATTGGATGTTACCCCATATTTGATAAAATTAATTATTAGACCCAAATTAAATGAAAAATCTCTAAAATTCTGGTAGACCATATTTCATATCATGTTGAACCTTTAGAATTAATTTTAGATGCACTGGTCTTGAAATTATGATAGTTTCTTCATAAATGACTGATTAGTAATATTAGTGCATGTGGTCTTCATTATGTTCTAGTGATTTGACCATTGTAATCATATTGGATGTAGATAAAAATTGACATATGATAGTAGGACTACATATATATCACCTGCAAAAATTAATAGAATTGTTGGAGCATAAATGTATTATAGTTTGAGTTAAAATATGATTTATGTCACATTCAAGTATTAATGAAATTTTAGTAAGTTATTTACTTTGAGAAATTAAATTTTTCTGGAATAATCTCATTTTGATCATATTACATCTCTGGTATTAATTTTGGAGCATATAGATGAGTTTTGGTGGAGAGTCACACATAGGTCTTAATCTATAAGGATAGGAAGTGAGGAGCGTTTAACAAAACGCGTGCTAGTGAGTAAACTCGAGGACAAACCTAGGACTTGACAAAAGGTGAATAGTTGTATATTAAGAGGTTGTTGACTTTTGATTGGTGTCCTAGGGAACCTAGTCAAGTGATGATGAGTGATAGAGAACATGGATGCTAAAGGGAGGAGTAAATATTGGATTTCTATGGTGGATAAGTACTCCCCCAAAAAGAGTTATAAATTTGTCTTAGGCTAGTAAATGTAACATTGAAAGAGGTCTTAAATTAAGGGTAGCCACCTATAAGAGTAATTATCTTGAGAAAGGGAGGTTTGAGTTTCAGCCGATTATACCTCCTAGTACCGCTACAAGCCCTTCACTGGTAAGACCTCGGGAAGTCCAAGATTCACCCTAAATCGTTAATTTTAACTAAACACTAAATAAGAGTAAAAAAGTAAGAAGATATTAGGACCAGTGGACATCATCCTATGTAGATGTTGGGTTATGGTTGAGGAGGAATGAATAGTATGGGGAGATAAAGATCGGTTTGTAACACCTCCCCTGTAATGACCGTATAATATGGGTCCGGTCGGGGCCCCATAACATACATACGGCACAGCTTAAGCATTATAAGATGATATAAACTACCCAACTCAAAACTAAGACTAATTACAGCGGAAACAAGAAAACAAGACTAGAAGTTATCCACTAACATACGAGTATCAATACGGCCTTAAGGCCTTACAACAATTAAGAGTTCCAAAACTGAAATAATAATCATCAAACATCAACTTGCATAAGCACTCCTAGGCTACCTCGGCATGCAAGCCGGAAACATAGTGCATTGAGCATAACAATCAACAAAACAAATCTACTTCATAAAATGAAACACTTCATGAGGCTTAGGCTTTTTTGGTCAGCGAGCTTGCCCCTGCTTGCAATCCTTGCCCTGAAAAATTTGTGGTAACGTGGGTTAGTAAAGGCTGACCTCAACTGTGTAACCAACACATCTCCTCCCGGCCGTCCCCAGTGGACCCCGGGGTACACCACCACCCTGCAGGTCATCACTTCATATGCAATATACATAAACATGTAAAGCTATAAAACAGGTTTGGATGTCTCATACAACAAACATGTTTCTAAGTTGAGCATGTAATATAAAGGGGCCTACAATGCAGCATGTATGCAATCCTGGGTTTCACCCAAGGCATATTAAGCGTATGATTCTAACACATCAACAATCGGGTACTTCCAATTTCCCCATCGGCATTCAAGTCGCAAACACAAGGGTACTTCCAATTTCCCCACACGATATACAAGCCGCCACACGGAACACTTGCCTAGGCCCCACCGGCTTTTAGGTATCAAACCCGGGCTTGCCTGCAAGCTCTGACTTCTCACGTCAGGATTCCGTCTCACACACAAACCGATTCTAAGAACCCTTACAGGACCCAACCCGCTCGTGGGCTTCATCGCCAGGGCTTGTCCTAAGCTTGGCATTCTCGTCAGTTTCACAGAAGGGGACTTGTCTCGCCGGGACACTCTCCACACATGACTTTAACGTCACAGTCTAGCCAGCCGACCATAGAGACAAACTACGCCTTAGCACATCACAATCCCAAGCCTTTCTCTCCCTAATCCACCATTCGTACCGTACCGTTCCCGCGCCCTAGCGTGTACTCTAATTTCCACCCAGTTCAGTTCTGGTTACACGTGCTCACACAAAAGAGGGGGAAAACATCACAAACGACATCTTACCGCAAACGGATTTCCAACAAAATCCTTAAGGATCGTTATGCAACATCACCGAGTCGGACTAACAGACGCGACTATAGCTTCAACAACAATGCCTAATCCACTAACGAAGTGGATTTATAATGCGGATAATGTCGGGGATGGACACAATCGACCTAGTGGTTCCTCTTGAACCAAGGCAACCCGAACCCCTCTCATTTGAGAGATCCAGTGCTTACATGCTTGAAAGAAAGCAAGAAAAGAATAGATGTCATGTACGCGTCCTAAAAGCGAGTGGAGAAATGTCGTTATCTTATGACTCCTCTTCCTCGCCATGGAAACCTTGATTTACAAGGATGAAAATGAGCGCCTCCAAGTCCTCTCCATGGATCTGGACTCGGATCAACGATCGGATCCCTGAAGCTTCGCTAATGGCGGAGAAAGTCCTTCTTCTTCCTCCTCCAAAATCTCTCCTCCAAACCCTAAGTCAACTCCAAAAGAGAGAAAAAATGAGGGAGAAATCCCGCTCAGCCCTATATAAGTACTCTAGAGGGAGTGTTTTGGGCCTTAGGATCAAATCCTAAGTGAAATCGGACGGCTAAAAAGCCAAACGACGCAACTGCTTCTGCACGCTATCGCCGGGCGGTAACTACCTACCGCCGGGCGGTAGCTTCCCGAGAGCTCGGTCAAGAAAAATAAGGTCAAGCAAACGTCAGTGGTAGTACTAATGCTGCGTGGTAGCTCACTCAATGCCAACCACTCAACACCTCCACTAAACTCCTGCCTCTCAACACACTCAACGCCAAGCTACCGTCGAGTGGTAGCTAGCTAACATCGCGCGATAACAACTCGACACTCGACGAATGGGGCTTCTGCCTCGAAATTTGTACTCAACGGAACAAGGCTATCGCTGGGCGATAACTACTATCGTCGGGTGGTAGTTTCCAGAGATTCAAGATCTGGAAAAACCGGGGTGTTACAACTCCTCCCCCTTAGAAGAATTTTGTCCTCGAAATTTAGTATGCATACAAACAAAAGCATACCTGAAGTAAAAAAGTTTCGGGAAATCCTCCTGCATTTCCTATTCACGCTCCCAAGAGAACTCGTCTCGCCCGCAATTATCCCAACGCACTTTCACGAGCTTAACTTCTTTTTTATGCAACTACCGAACTTCCTAATCCTCTGTGCTCACTAGGAGGACTTTCGTCCTCAAGTCCTCTTCGACCGGCACCGCTGCCGACTCGACCACAATGCTCGTCTCCAACAAGGATTTCCTCAAAACTGAGACATTGAAGATATCGTGTAATACACTCATCTCTGCATACAACACTAACCGGTAAGCGGCTTATCAAATGTGATATGTAACTTCGAACGACCCAAAAAACCTCGGACTCAACTTCTTGAGTCGGCGAATCCGTGAAACACCTTTGAACAGCTTAATCTTTAGGTATACCCAATTGCATACCACGAACTCTACGTTCCTATGGCGAGCGTTGAAATACTTCGCTTGCTGATCCTGAGTAACCTTCATGCGCTCCTGAATGGTCCGCACCAACTCACAAGCATCAACCACCGCCTCTTTTCTCAAAAGTTTGGTGTCTCCCGCCCATTCTTGTCATGGCGTCGCCTAGGAGTCTAGACGTCAGGGCACCCAATTGTAAACAAGGCGTTTGGCGCCTTTTTTTATTAAAAAAATGGGAATAGACTGCGGTTTATATATAAAACGCAGTCTATTTAAAAATAAACCCAAGCTAGGGTTTATGGTAGAATAGACTGCGGTTTATATATAAACCGCAGTCTATCCTACGGTTCAGTGGTAAATAGACTACGGTTTATATAAAACCGCAGTTTATTCTACCTCTGAACAGTAGAATAGACTGCGGTTTATATATAAACAGCAGTCTATTGGTAGAATAGACTGCAGTTTATACATAAACCGCAGTGTATTCTACGGTGCAGTGGTAGAATAGACTGCGGTTTATGTATAAACCGCGGTCTATACTATCTATTTTAACCCTAAACCGTAAAAATCAAGTTTTACCCCGGGTTTTTGGTTCTTCTTTTTACAGTCGCTGCTCTTCCTGCTCTTTGCGAGAAACCCTAAAGGCAATTTTTGTCAAGTTGCTGCTCTCCTTTGCTCCGATTTGACGATTCTTCTTCGGCAAATCTAATCTTCTCACTTAGGTATACTATTTCTTAATACCCTTCTCTGTTTTTTTCAGTACTGTAGTAGTATAGTATTAGTGCTTTATTACTGTATTATCATACATGATACAACATAATGTGCCGAAATATTTCTGTTTAACTCCTATAATACATTTCTAAACCTCCTGATTAACATAGTAACATATATATTAAATTATCTATATGTGTGAATCGTGTGATTGTGTGGTAGACTGCTATTAGGAAGTTAGGAACTACTAACTAGTAGCTCAATATCATATTTATAAACAAGTAAACAACACAATGTATGAATTTTGTTAGGTTTTTTGTATGGTTTAGGTTTTTTTTTAGGGTTTTACAAGAAAATGTCGGATAAGGGATCTTCATCGAGGTCAACAAGAGGCTTCACAAAAATGAATGAATTGAATAAGCTTAGGTTAGAGGGGAAGAAGCTTATTATTTCTTTCCGTGATGATGGCCGCATTATTCCGGGGCCTGAAACAAATAAACTAATGAGTTATATGGGATTTATTGTGAATTCTTATGTTCCAATTACATATGTTGCATGGAAGGATGTTGATAAACAGATTAAAGATCAAATGTGAGCAGAATTACATAACTTTGGTGTTTTAGTTATTTTTTAATTGATATTGTCTATTAATTTCAGATTTATTTTGATAATATTGATGGTCATTATAAGGCATTAATGAAAAGCATGGGTGAAAGTTGGAGGACTATGAAATCAAAACTTTTCATCAAATATGTTAAAGATGTTGATTTGGAGCATCAATACAATGTTCCTGTCAAGTATAGTTTTATTACTGCCGAAGACTGGAGAGTTTTTGTCGATCATCGTACCACTCCAGAATATATGGTTATGTGTTCTTAACTTCTTATTAAATTCAATGTTTTATATCATTCTTTAACTTTATAACTTATAAGCAAATTAGGTATTAACACATATTTATTTGTGTAGGAGAAAAGTAAGGTTAATACAGAGAGAGCAAAAGCAAGAAAGGCCTTTCATACTACTTCCAAAATGGGTTATTCTTGATTAGAAAAAAGAATGGTATTACCTCTCTATTTCTCTCTCGTATTTTATTTTTAAAAATTTGGCTTTCTCAATTATTTGTATGATAATTTAATTTCATTTTATTATCAAGGTTGAACAAGATGAAGCTGCACCAATTTCACATGCAGAGTTATGGAAAGCCGGTCATAAAAGAAAGACCGGTGAATACATTATTCAAGATGTAGCTGAGTTGGCATCTAAAATGGTAAGTGTAAATATATCATTTCATCATTTTTAAATTATTGATACTTGATAGTAATATTTCTTGAGAATTATATTTTCTTATCTGCAATTCTGTTCCAATGTTTATTACTTTTGTTTAGGATGAGATGTCGAGCCAAGAGTCCCAGAGTGCTGAAATAATGTCACAGGGAAGAAATGACATTCTTGCATCTATTC
Organism: Platanthera zijinensis; assembly: GCA_039513925.1. Taxonomy (NCBI): domain Eukaryota; kingdom Viridiplantae; phylum Streptophyta; class Magnoliopsida; order Asparagales; family Orchidaceae; genus Platanthera; species Platanthera zijinensis. The sequence goes on from CM077082.1 coordinate 72,735,277, forward strand.
TAGGACAAGAACAATGTCACAAGTTTTTTCAAGAATGATAGGCGGAGTGAGAGGACACCGGTAGCTTATATTGAAAATGTTGAAACTATAGTACAAGAAAGATTGAGCCAGCAACAAGAATTTTGGAGCCAAAATGAACAAGCGTAACAAGAATTATGGAGACAAAAAGATCAAGCGCAACAAGCTGAGATTAGTACTATGAAGAATCAAATTGAAGAACTTATGCGCATGTTTAGGTCTTGAACTGGAACAAGTGTTGCACTTGCAGTTGCACAGGTATTTTTATGTTTAAATATTTAGCTGGAAAAAGTATTCTTTTTTTGCGCAGGTAATTAACTATTTTTTATGTTATTTTGGGTTTCCCAGCCGGAGCATGAATCCAGGTCACAAGAACCTTAGTGTAGTCAGAATAAACATGCCTCACATGAAATAATACCTTATATGGTATTATAACTTACAATATTATTTGTGACTTTTATATAATCAATGAATTCAGTAATGATGTCCATAATATTAATTCTTTTATTTTCACAGGATGGTGAGCATATAAATGAATTCATTGATATGTTTCCCAGTTTCATAACTAAAATGAAGAATGAAGATAAAATAATAACTCTTGAATTAGATTCAACAGTTTTTGGGAGTGCTGAATCAACATGTACATACTTTGAAAATTCAGAGCTGCATGATTTTCTAAATATGAAAATGATTGGAGCTAACATCGTATTAGCATGCATTGGGTGAGTACTGTGAATCTGACCACTGAGTATTACAAAATTAAGAATTTTTATTAATATATTAATTGATTTTGAGTTTACATGTTGTTTGCAGGTACATAGAATCACATTTAAAGAATGTTACATACAGTACAGGTGTATATTTTTATAATCCACATGCCATTTTTGCTTTTAATGATGACTATGCCAAAGAACATTCAAAAACACGAGTTGAAGATCTAAAAAATAGGCTTAGGCCGCTTACTCAACTCCAAACGGATTCTTTACTATTTTTGCCCTATAATAGATTGTAAGTATGAAAATTCTCTGTATCAGATATCAATGATTAATGATTATTACTATTTTTATTTTAGGTATGTTATTAATTTTTTTCATTTGTTTAATTATTTCACAGACAACATTGGATGTTGGCTATTATTGATTATAAAAATTATACAGTTTATTGGCTTGATCCCCTAAATAATGACATCCGTGATGATATTAAAAATGTTATTACAAAGTAAGTTTATTAATTAGTTATTTACTTAGTTTCTTATTTGGAATTCAGATTTTGCTATGAACTAAATTTTTTTTATTTTATGAAGTGTATTTAAAGATTTAGCAAAAGTGCGGCGTACCAGTCTTAAAAACTAAAGGTTACAAAGTTGATTCCTGTAGGTTTTAGACTTACAGCCTATATAAGTATATATATTGTAATTTAAATTCAATAACCTACATGATTCCGGTAATTTTAGAGTACTTACCAATTGTTTATTTATGTAGTGCCCAAAACAACCGGATAGTATTCAATGTGGGTATTACATCATGTGTTACATGATTGATATAGTTGATGCTCTTAAAATTGTGTCAATGCCATCTTTGGTAAAGGTATGTGACGTATGTCTACAACCCTTTAGTGCATGTAGATTTGTAATAATTATATTGAATTGATTTTAACAATTTATTTTTTATTGCAGATGTATCATGGAGTGAAACAATTTTCCCAGGATAAAATAGATAACATTAGAAATAAGATTTGTCATTATATAATTACTGTAAATGATGATTAAATATTTTTTTGTAGAATAATTGCACATGATATCATGATTACACTATTGAAAATTTGAAATTCATTTGATAAATGAGAATTGAGAGTTCTTTAAATTGTTCATTGTGATGATTTTTTAGCCGTTATTTATTTCATTGTCCCTACCTAACTCTGCAATCTATAGGTCCTATTTGTGAAAGATGGAAGAACAAAACAACAACAATTTTTGCTCCATCTATTGGTAGCAATGAACTTGATCCAAAAACGGATCTTAAACGAAAAGCAAAGTCAAATGATCCTGGTTAGAAGTATGGTCATTGGCCTAACCTAGAGGATAAAAATACAGTTAAATGTAATTTGTGTGGTAGATTGATAAAGGGGGGTATCAAAAGGTTGAAGAAACATTTATGTGGCGGGTATGGAGATGTATCCAAGTGCTTCAAGACTACTTCTAAAATAGCAGCTGAGATGTATTCAGCTTTAAAGGCAAAAAAAAGACAATGTGGATCTGACTGTTGATGATAATAATGAGAGTGACCAAGAAAGAGAGCCAACAGGGTCACAAACAAGTGTAAAAAAGAGAAAGGTAATCCACTTGCCACAGAAAAGGGGGCCTATGGATGCTCATGTAAGGCGTGCTCCTGAAGATGTAGTCAATGATAGACATGCAAAAGGTCCTGCACAAACTACTATCGAGAGATGTTTTAGATCACCTAAAGAGAAAAAGAGAGTTGATAGTTATGTGGCTGATTGGTTCTATGAATGTGGAATTCCATTCAATGCCGCAAAGGTGCGGAGTTTTGAAGTCATGCTTGAAGAAGTTGGACAATATGGGTCTGGTTATAAAGGCCCTAGTTATCATGATTTGAGAGTCCCATTGTTGTTGAGTACAAAAGAAAAGGTTAAGGTGGTGAAGAAAAACTATCAAGCATACTGGAGGAGATATGGTTGCACACTTATGTCAGATGGTTGGACAGACAGGAGAGGTAGACATTTGATCAATTTCCTAGTCAACTGTCCAGAAGGAACCTATTTTATGGGTTCTGTAGATACATCCAGTCAGATTTCAAGATGCTACAATATTATCAGAGTTGCTTGATAGTAAGATTAGAGAGATAAGAACAGAGTGCATTGTTCAGGTAAATGTTTTGGTTTCACTAATTTTCATATTTCAAGTTTATTAGTCTGCAACTTTCAATATATACAAAGTTATATCGTATGCAGGTGGTGACTGACAATGCTTCCAACTATAAGGTAGCGTGTAGAATTTTAATGGAGAAAAGACCCACATTATTCTGGACTCCATGTGCAGCTCATTGCATTGATCTCATGCTAAAAAATATAGGCAAACTACCATCAACAAAATTATGATAAAAAAGGCAAAGATGATTACAAATTTCATCTACAGACACACTCGTTTACTTGAAGCAGTCAGGAGTACTATAGGTGGTGATCTAGTTAGGCATTCGGTAACTAGATTTGCAACATCATTTCTTACCCTACAAAGTTTGCTTAAAAATGAGGAGAAGCTGAAACTATTCTTTATGTCGCCTTCATGGAATGCCTCTACTTTGGCAAAAACTGAATCCGGAAAACAAGTTGTTGAAATAATACTTTCAACCATTTTTTGGAATGGAGTTAGAGATTGTCTAAAAGGAGGAAAGCCACTAATTGTCGTTTTGCGATTAGTAGATGGGGATGAAAGGCCGGCTATGCCTGAAGTATATGTGGCGATGGAAGAAGCAAAGCAAAAGATTAAAGAACATTTTGATAATAAAGAAAGACTATATAAGAAGATTATTGAAATTGTTGAAAAAAGATGGACAAATTAAATGAAAAAACAATTATATAGGGCTGCTTTATTTCTTAATCCAGGCAAATATTTTGAATACGAGGAGAAACATTATGATGATGCATGGAAATTTCAAGATGCTTTCAATGATGTTATTGCAAGACTAGTTCCCGATCAAGAATTGCAAGACAGGATTGCAGAGCAAGGTACTAACTACAAAGCATCTCGAAATAGTTTTGGTAAGCCTATGGATATTAGGCAACGAACCACCTTAAATCCAAGTAAGTATTGATTACGTTTTTATTTTTTTTCTTAAATTATTTATATGTCAAATAATTTATATTTGTCTTAAATTAATAGTTGATTGGTGGGGTGCACATAGAGGACCAAATGTTGACCTTACAAAGGTAGCATTGGGCATACTCGGCTAATGTTGTTCATCTTCTAGTTGTGAGCGCAATTGGAGCACTTTTGAGTTTGTAAGTAACTACGTATACCAAAAATCAATATAAAATTTAATATTTTTATAGTTACTAATAAGTAATAAGTTTGCTATTAACTTGAATTAAGCGATCTTGTATACATCTAATATAATCGTCGTCTACAAGCACGATTCCAAGAAAGACGTGAAAAGGGAAGAAATTACAACCCTTTAGTGCTTGACGAGCTAGATTGGAGTAATGAGTGGATGGTGAACAAACCAGAGGCAGAAGAAGCTCGAGTTTTTGATGATGATAACCTCACATGGAATGATGTAGAGAGAGATATTGGAACTGGGGCTCGAAATTTACGAAGTGTGGCTGAAGGGGATGAGGACTTAGATCATTTTTTCATTGCCAATGATGATGAAGATATTGAGGATAATTATGGACAAAACCCAAGTACCTCACACCAACCAAACACATGCAATGTCAATAATAACTTACTAGATGATGATTCTAGTTGAACTTTTCTGATTTTTAATATTTTTTTAAAAACATTATTCATGCTTTCCTTATGGATTGGATGATGATTCTAGTTGACATTTTGGATTTGGTAGTTTGGTACATTATTTTATTAAATATTTAAATGTTATTGCTTTCTCTGTGTGTTTACTGTTTAAACTTGGTATTTGGTACTTGGTGGCTGTGCCAGTGTGTGTATAATTGTATCTGGTAGTTTGGTACTTGGTGGCTGTGTACTTTGCTATGAAAAAAAACTATGTGGCTGTGTATGTATTTGGTAGTTTGCTACTTGGCCGGCTGTGTTTGCATTTGGTAGTTTCTAGTTTGCTACTTTGTGGTTGCGTAACTTGTGTTTGTATTTGGTAGTTTACTGAATTACTGCTAAGTGCTAGTGCTAACTGCCCAAGTGCCCATATATGATATATTGATATATACAGAAGCTACTTCTTACTGAGTTACTACTATGAAGAAAAACCGTGGCTGTGTTCGTACTTTGTATTCTGTATTTTGGTGTAAGTTATTAACTTATGTCTTAATATTAAAAAAAAAGCTTTAGACTGCGGTTATTATAATAACCGCAGTCTAAAGTATGACTGGCAGTATATAAACTGCGGTTATTATAATTACCGCACTGTATTATACTATAGACTGCAGTTATTATAATAACCGTAGTCTATAGTAACCGCAGTCTTTAGACTGAAGACTATAGACTACAGTTATTATAATAACCGAAGTCAATAGTGTTTTATATATAAAAAAATTTAAATAGAAGGAAATTGGCGCCTTGCGACTTGCTCGCCTTGTGGTCGCTTAGGCGTCCGCCTTGTCGCCTAAGCATCAAGGCGCTCGGCGCTCGCCTTGGTTCGCTTTGAAGCCGTGACAAGAATGCTCCCGCCTCTGTCCAAGACATCGGTGTTCGACACCGCCTTCCATACAAAGCTTCGTATGGCGCCATCTTTATACTTGTCTGGTAACTATTATTATAGGCAAACTCCACCATGAAGAGGTGATCTTCCCACTTCTTTCCAAAATTGAGGGTACACATCCTCAGCATATCCTCCATTGTACGATTCAGTCTTTCTGTTTGTCCATCGGTTTGAGGATGGAATGTCGTACTGAACTTGAGCTTCGTGCCCAGACTTTTTTTGTACCAACCTCCAGTCTTTGGACGTGAATCGTCCATCGCGATCACTAACGATACTCTTAGGAATCTCATGCAACTACACAATGTTGAGAACATACAACTCTACCAGCTTCTCCACGCTATCCTCTTTCCGATTTGGGATGAAATGAGCCACTTTGGTCAAGCGATCCACGATCACCCAAATCGCGTCATTACCCTGATGTGATCGAGGTAAACCATACACAAAGTCTATAGAGATGTCATCGAATTTCCACTCGGGGATAGGAAGAGGCTTCAGGAATCCGCCCGACTTCTAACACTCAGCCTTCACTAAGGAACAAGTTTGGCACCGACTCACGTACAAAGCTACATCTCACTTTAAACCAGGCCACCAAAAGGATTTCTTCATATCCGAGTACATCTTTGTGTTGCTTGGGTAAATGGAGTACTTCGTAAAATGAGGCTCAAACATCAACGCCTCACGGAGCTTGTCGAACTGCGACACACATATCCTTCCATCCTTCCTCAGGATCCCATCAATCATCTCCCAGACGCTACCTTCGCCCTTTTGAGCTTCCACCACAAATGGTTGGAACTCTACATCCAAACTAGTCGCTTCCCAAACACGATCAGATAAGTCATTTTGCAACTCAATCTAGTTCAACCGAGCCATGCTAGACTCACCTCTTGCTACACACTCAATGCCAAGGGACTCCTTGTCCCGCACCAACCGCTCATCATGAGCTTCGATCCAACTCCCTTATCCAGAGTATTTTCTACTAAAGGCATCCGCCATCACATTGGCTTTGCCTGGCGTATACTGAATCGCCACGTCATAGTCCCCAAGAAATTTGACCCATCTGCGTAGCCGCATGTTCAAATCTTTTTGATATAGAAGATACTTCAAGCTTTTATGGCCCGTGAAGATTTCCACCTTCGCACCATACACATAGTGTCGCCACAATTTCAATGCAAAAATTACCGCCGTCAACTCCAAGTCATGGACGGGGTAATTCCTCTTATGAGGTTTCAACTGCCTAGACCCAAAGGCTATCATACTGCCATGTTGCACTAACACGTAACCTAAATCGCTTCCTGATGCGTCACTAAAAATCTAAAATCCTTCCCATCATAAGTGGGAGGGCTCAGCTTCTGAAACTGCGAGATGAAGGCCATCTCTGCTGGCACCACCACTGGAGGTCTTAAGGGTGCAGGAGGAGGAGGGACAGCTAACCCCCCTGCAGGACCTTGCACTCCTTGAGTCTGACCTGCCACAACCTCCACCAGGGACTGAATCTGGGCCTGCATCTCTACCATTTGTCTGCTCATGGCATCTCTACTCTGCCGCATGCTCTCGATCACCGCGTCATTCTGAGCTCCAGACGACTCACCCTCAGACAGGGGAGTCGATCTAGTCGAAGGACGTCTCGTCATCCTAAAATCATAGCAACACTAGTTAGATCCTAGTACAATGGCTAGACCCACTACCAGTACAGACAATACATATATAGATATAAACTTAAAGCTGCCAAACTTACTCTGGGAGTTTATTTTTTTTACAAAAAAAAATTGATTATATGTCCTAACCTAAGATGGTTAACCACCAACATACTAATTCATGTGCCTAGATCGGGAATGTATGAATTTGTATTACTTTTGACTTGAAAGCTTATGTGTGTACACATGTCACCCTGCCAGTCTTTAGCTTGGCACATTGTGCTTATGCAATGTTATGCTATGCATGATTGTGCTATGCATTCTTAAAAGTCCCTAAGGCATGTTATGAGCGGCGTACGCATGAAAATATTATGCATCCCAAACTACATAACATTCGCATGCAACGAAAAAGAAAATGTGCTAGTCGCAGCCATGTGGTGAGGTTATGCATCCCATACTACGTAACCCTCACATGTTGCCCCTATGGTGGATCTATATACGAACGCATAGTATGCATCCCATACTATATAATATGCCCTGTATACTTCATGTTATGCTATGAGTGTAGTGTTCGTGCTTTTGCCAAGATGGGCTGATGTCATATCGGTGTGTGAATGACATGATGCTGAACTACTAAAGCAATCAAAGGAAGGTTGCCCGACTAACTTGTCAAGCAACCTCCCTCTGATACCAACTGTCACAACCCGCATTTTCACCGAATTAAAAAATTATCAGAGTATGATAAAACACGCGTCATGATGCCACGTCAAGCAGGGGATAACTGCTGATGCTAGGGCAAAACCATCTACTATACTTTATGAAAGAAATTCATAAGTTTAATGATTAGAAAAATCAGTTATATTTTAGAGGTCGTATCCCTCGGCTCAGTGGATCACCTAGTCCACAGTTAAAAACTATACTTAAGCGTTGCGGAAAAATACTTATTCAGGTTTGACATCCTAAGAAGTGCATAAGAGCCCTAAGAGGACAACTTATGCTATGCAAGACTCTACATTTAATTTATATTATATATATAAGAAAATGATCTTTATACGTTGTTTGGAAAATAGTGATTTACTTTTATAAAACATGCTGATCATGCAATATACTTACAATAATAATTGTAGTTTTAAAATAACTAGCAACCTAGCATAAATCCTCCCCAGAGTAAGTAGACTATCTCCAGAAAATGGTAGCAGCAAAAGTAATATATCTAGTACAAAGGTAAACACTACCAGTGGGCGCCAACAACCTGACACGAACCCACTGGCAAATATGTATGTCTGTAAGAAAAGTACTGAAAAACTACCTTACTAACAAAGCAACAGGACCTCCAAGGCCCAAGAGACCACCAGAAACTCCACCGCAACCTAGCTACCAAACTGGCAACTGCTCAGAACCTGAGGCATTCAAAAGAATAAAGAATACCTCAGCAAGCAAAACAAGGAAAAACTGCATGAAAGTGTCAACCAGGGAAATAAATGGAGGAGAACACACAGCAGTAAAATTCCCAACTGCCCAAAGCAAGACAACAAGAAATGCACTACGTGCGAGGAAACAGCATCAACCCTGCCCAGAAACTACATCATGCGGGGTCTACTAGGCTACCAAGAGCCCAAAGTGCTTCAATCTAGCAAGGAAGAAACTTCTAACACCCTAAGCTGTGGGAGATGGTAGTAGCAAAACAAACAACATAGATCCGGGTTGGAGGCAAATTAAGTCCCCCAACCACCATTTCCAAGCCAACAAGCTCAAGGGTCTACATGTGAAAGCACAAGGGACCTTCCACCCCCTTGCCCAGCCCGTACCTGAGCAAGATAGAAGAATAAGGGTGGCCTTGTCTAAATTACACAACACCTCCCTCATGAAGAGCTCCAAACCACCACTACTAACCACGACCCACGATTCGGCCTTTAGTAAAGAAAAACATGGCCGACAAGGAAACTCAAAATATAAACAAGGAATTCACTCAGGAACGAAAATCGAGGTAGAGGAAAAAAGCATTGAGATGACTCAACACGGCATGGCGTTGAGTGAGCCCCACTCGCTCAACGCCTAACCAGACTTTGGCGTTGAGTGAGTTAGCCTCACTCAGTGCCAGAAACAACCATGGCATTGAGTGAGGTTCACTCACTCAACGCCCTCCGCAAGAACAGCTCTTGCGTTGAGTGAGCTAACCTCACTCAACGCCAAAACAGCTATGGAGTTGACTGAGGTCCACTCCCTCAACGCCTTCAGCAAAAGAGGCAGTGGCGTTGAGTGAGCTAACCTCACTCAATGCCAAAATAGCTATGGCGTTGAGTGAGGTCTACTCACTCAACGCCTTAGCACTAAACCGCAGGAAAACCCTAAACCAACGCCAACAGGAAGAGGTCGGCGGGATTGCCGATTGATTCTCACCGAATTGGCGGGAATCCAGATTATTCTCGTCGAATCGGCGGGAATCCATATTGATTCTCGTCGAATCGGCGAGAATCAAGATTGATTCTCATCTAATCGGCGGGAATCCAGATTGATTCGCGTCGAATCGGCGGGAATCCAGATTGATTCTCGCCGAATCGGCGGGAATCCAGATTGATTCTCGCCGAATCGGCGGGAATCCAGATTGATTCTCCCCGAATCGGCGGGAATCCAGATTGATTATCGTCGAATCGGCGGGAATCCAGATTGATTCTCGTCAAATCAGCGGGAATCCAGATTGATTCTCGCCGAATCGGCGGGAATCACTAACGATACTCGTCGAAATCGGCGAGAATCACTTAGTGATTCCCGTCGATTTTGACTTAGACAAATTTCTCACTCAGTCGCCTCACTACTTAGCCGCAAAAGAACAGACCAAACTATGGCTTTGAGTGTGTGCACCACAATCAACGCCAAGCACGGGCGGCTTTTGTCTTTGAGTGTGTGCACCACAATCAACACCAAATCCCGAGAACCCACCAAGACTGGTTCTAACCAGAGCACTACCCCTAAAACCTCCCTCACCTTCTCTCTCGGCTCCACCCGCAAAAGCACCCAACCAGAACAAAAAAATCTTGAGTCTAAAGGGTGAAACAACCAGCGGGTTGAGCAAAAATAGCACAAGGAGGGGGGCTCATAAAGGGAAACTGAAGCACAGAGTATTAAGCAAACAAAAAGAGAAAAACTTGGCTTCTATCCTAAGGCTAACGGGGTAGTTAAGAGGAGGATAAACAAAACAGCAAGTGCAAGGGCCACTTGCCTCGGTTTCCAACGAAGCTTGGTCGGCTTTCCCTTAACTGCACACGGCACCAGCAGCAGTAACACCCTAACAGCAAAAATCCTGAACTTTAATGGCGGAAATAGGCCAAAACCAGAGTCCAAATCTCCTAAAAACCCTACGAAAAACAAATTACTTACCGTAGAAACGAATGTCTAAGAGAGAGCAAGACAACGCAGCTTTCGGAATCGAAATCCGTCCACGAACACCCCCGAAATCACCGTCCGAAAGCTAGGGCTAACCGCCGTTCCGCCTCTGTTTTTCCGCGAACAGGAGCAGACGGTTTTCTTCTTTTAGTCTCGGGAAGAAGGAGGAAGGAGAAGTGGACCCGCCACTTCTTAAATAAGCTTTTATATAAGCTTTAAAAGCATCGGTTAAGCAAAACCGAATCCCAACCGCCGGCTCCCTTATTTAGATAAGAGGATTTCTACTAGGCTTTACTAATGGCACACCCAAAACGACGCGAAAACCAAACTATCTCGGAATTCGACGAAATTCGCACCGTAGATAAATATCCACGCTACGAACGCAACGACGAAGTCGAAACTAACTTTCGATGAACAGGACTCAAGTTAACTCACCCGAAGCCAAAACACAGCACCCCCAAGAGGCCACACCGGGTCACTGTTGCGATCCTGGATCGCTACTAACAGGAAATACTAAGAAAGGCCTAAAGAAGGATGGCCGGAGGTGAGAGAGAGGACGAACGGCCGGGGAGAAGATGGCCGGAGTTGGGAGAGATGAGGGGGGGTCGGGACAAAGCAGAAAACAGAGCAACTTTATTAATTCCTTTTCATAATCCCATCTACAATCTATAACCTCCTATTTATATTACTAATTACAAGCTATAACCACTCATTTTTGAGCACGTGGCATAATGATCGTAACATTACATTCCCCTTTGAAAACGACGTCCTCGTCGTTTGTTCATCTAAATTTTAATGTAATTGCATCCTTCGAATGTAGCCACCACTGAAGTTGAGGACGAAGAATATTTTGTTGTCCGGACCGAACAATAAGAACTAGAATGTCCTCCTGGATCAAATACAAGAATAATTGAAGAGGTTGGTATTGGCTTGACCATCGCTTCATCGAGTAGTTCTTGCTCATGTGATTGTCTTGACAACGGTGGCAAAAATCTGTTTACCGCAAGATAATTTTGGCCCATCATGGTATCTTGGTCGAGGAAATAGTGACGAGGAGTGCCAAGAAAAGTGGAAAATTTATTGAGCTCTAGCGGGACAATTTCGATGTTGTTCTTCATCATAAGAGTGGTGGATGACAACTTTGGATCCGTAATAGCAATCACACTAGTTTGGTCATTGCCCAAATTTTGCACTTGTTCAAAGTTTGACGTGGTCATGGCGGGTGGAAATGTCGTCCATTCTGTCGGAGCTATTCTTGGCCAAGGTTTCACGACATATTGCTTTTCAAAAGCGTCCTCATAATTGTCCTTGAATGTCGAGATGAAATTCGGTACGATGGTAGAAGGACCGTATTCCCTAACTATGGCATCAACAAACATCGGAAATGTTAAAGCTGGATGAACGCTCAATATAGTCCGATACCAGCTAGATGCGGGTCTATCTAAGTGTAGAGCTGTGAGATCATGAATTCTGCCGGCCGAATGTTGTTATACGAAAAATATAACTGTAATTTGTAAAGCCAATCTAAGGAATTCCCATCAGAAAATCGCGGACAAGAGATATTTTGTTTGCAAAATATTGTCCATGTGCTGCTGAAAAGAATCAAAACTGCGTAGCATATCTTGCTTTAAGACTTCAATTGCAATGCATAAATCATTGTCCGTCATTTGCCTTTATAGATCAAACTTCTACAAAAAAATTTTTTGTTGATTCACACTTTTCTAACTGTCCTTTTACTTCAATTGATTTGCATGAGGGCCCGACAGATTCTTGGAGCTGAAAAGAGTAAATAGGGTTTTTTTTCTCTTCCTTTTTTCTTTTAAACACCAAGCAGGGCTTGGCCGGGTACCTCGACAAAAGACTGAAGAAAATGCCCAAGAAAACTGGTGGAGGACTGCAGGAGAAAGAGTGGTATGTTGTTCTTGATTTCAGTCGCAGAGACGAACGAGCGCGAGCTTGCAGTGGCAGCGGAGGCGGCGGCGGCGGCGGCGGTGGCGGCACCGCGGCGGCGGTGGCGGTGGATCTTGTGTAGAATAAGAGCGTTGTTCTAGATTTACTTCTTGGTGATCGGCTCTGTTTAATTGCAGCAATTGGAGGACCAAGGGGGGACTGGAGCTTTCTTACAGCTTATGATGCAAGAGGAAGTGCAGAAAATAGTTTTGTTGGAGGAAATCTTGATTTTTTAGAGATGACTGTTCCGGTAGAGGCGGAATAACTCGCCGGAGTGGGAGAAGAGTTCTTGTTCGCTGGTGTGGGAGGGCAGTTCTTGATCGCCGGAGATGTTCGCCGCATTATCTCAACGAGAGAGCACCAAATGTTGCGATCCTGGATCGGTACTAACAGGAAATACTAAGAAAGGCCTAAAGAAGGATGGCCGGAGGTGAAAGAGAGGCGAACGGTCGGGGAGAAGATGGGAGAGATGGCCGGAGTGGGAGAGTGAGGGGGGTCGGGACAAAGCAGAAAACAGAGCAACTTTATTAATTCCTTTTCATAATCCCATCTACAATCTATAACCTCCTATTTATATTACTAATTACAAGCTATAACCACTCATTTTGAGCACGTGGCATAATGATCGTTACAGTCACCCAAAACGACTCGGCTTACTAGGGAGATCTTGCCAACAGGCTACAAAATAGGTCACTCAGTTCTAAGGAACTAAACCACACTCCACATATGGCACAAGCCAAGAAAACGCGTCGACGTAACGCCAAACGAGAATTAAATAATCGCAGAAAAAATCGGGGGCGTTACAACGGGCGTAGCCCGTGCGAAGATGCTCGTATACACACACACACACACACAAGTTACAGTGCACGGGGTGCCCCCGTGCCCGCATGACATTACTCGTGCGGAGAACATTTGGTCATGGGGGTCACATTTGTCATTGGTGGCAACATTGGTCGCGGGCGGCAATATTCGTCGGGAGCTACAACATTGGTATTGTAGGTGTCTCTAGTCCAATCTATCAAATAAGAAGCTTATTGTTAGGGCAAGACTACGGGGAGCAACTACGGGAGAGAGATCTAGAGAAAACTAGGAGAATTTAGGGTTAGGGAGGAAGGAAGGAGAATACCTGATAACATTCTTCATGACCCCCAAAAGGGGGCTGCCCGGATATAAATATATCGGGCATGGAGGGGCAGGCCGCCCCTACAAGGGGGCTGAACCCGCCTGGTTCAGCCCCTGGCCGGCCGGTTCAGTGAGTGGGGGCTGAACCCAAAGGTTCAGCCCCGTTGTTAAGCGCTCCCCTAGTTCTCCGTACATAATGACACCCGGCAAAGCGCAGCGGGGGCGTAACATTCCCCTCCCCATCAAGAGCCAACTTGTCCTCAAGGTGTAGTGCGGGTAGAGCTCTTTGAAGTCAAAGAAATCGACCCAAGAGTTGTGTGCTGGCGAGAGGCCCTTCCATTTGACCAAGAGCTCGGGCCGGTATTCCGTGCCCCGACTCTTCCACCGGTGCCCCAAAATATCCTCGGACAGCGGCCGCAGCTCCCCCAGAGAAGTAGCCTCGGGCAAGTCAGTACTGGGATGGACATGCGGACCCAACTTCCGCTTGAGCAAGGAGACATGGAACGTAGGATGAATGCGGGACCCCTCCTACAATGCTAAAGTATAGGCCACCGGCCCCACCCTGCTGATGATCTGAAAGGGGCCGTAGTAGCGCCGGGACAGCTTCTGGTTGCCACGATGAGCAACGGACAACTGGCGGTACGGCTGGAGCTTAAGAAAGACTTCGTCACCCACGGCGAACTCCCGCTCCGTACGGTGCTTGTCCGCCTGAGTCTTCATGCGGTCCTGTGCCAGGCGGAGATTTGCCCGAAGAGTGACCAGCATGCGATCCCGATCCAGAAGAGCACGATCCACGGCCGGAAGAGCTGTGCTACCCGGCTCATAACTAGCCAAAGACGGCAGAGGCCGTCCGTAAACCACCTCAAAAGGCGTCATTTTGCTGGCGGAGTGATAGGACGTGTTGTAACAGTATTCAGCCCAATGTAACCAATCCGGCCAACTCCGAGGCTCATCCATAACAAAGCAACGAAGGTACGTCTCGACACCCCGATTGAGCACCTCGGTCTGGCCATCCGACTGTGGGTGATGCGCTGTGCTGAAGTGTAAGCGAGTGCCCTGCAACCGGAAAAGCTCCCTCCAAAACCCACTGATAAAGGTGGGGTCTCGATCAGAAATAATGGCACGAGGAAGACCATGCAGACGAACAATTTCCCGAGCAAAGAGTGCCGCCACAGATTCCCCAGAGTACGGATGCCTGAGGGCCAGGAAATGACCATACTTGGAGAGCTTATCTACCACCACCAGAATCACGGACTTGCCCTTAGACTTAGGCAGCCCATCGATAAAGTCCATGGACACCGTGTCCCAAACAAGCTGCGGAATATCCAACGCACGAGTAGCCCTGCAGGAGAAAAGTCTCATATTTCTGTCGTTGGCAGATGTCACATTGCCGAACAAACTGCTGAATGTCCCGTCGCATGCCAGCCAAAAACAGTTAGCACGTGCCCGCTGAAGGGTGCGTAGCACCCCCGCATGCCCCCCTGTGGGCGACGAGTGGAACTCATGCATCAGTACGATCTTCCAGGCTGAATTGGCGGGCACGACCACCCGACCCCGATAGTATAGCCGATAATTACACAGATGATAGCCGACCGCTACCTGTTCGCCTCGCTGGAGAGCCTCCACCATCGGTCCGAGCGTGTCGGATCGCAGCACCTCCGCCTGGATATCCTCCAGTGAATCGATCAGCGGACCCGAAAGGTGAGAAAGAGCTGCCTCGGGCAGACGGGGAGAGAGCATCGGCCACCACATTCTCTTTACCCCGACGATAAACGATCTCGTAGTCATAGCCCAGAAGTTTGGTAACCCATTTCTGCTGTAGCGGCGAAGAGACCCGCTGGTCCAGGAAATGCTTCAAGCTCTGATGGTCCGTCCGAATCTTAAAATGTCGGCCCAGCAAATAGGGCCGCCAGACGGCCACTGCATGAATGATCGCCAATAACTCCTTCTCGTAGGCGGAGAGGCCAAACGTACGAGGAGCTAATTCCTTGCTGTAAAAGGCTATGGGCCGCCCCGCCTGCATCAGAACCGCCCCGATGCCGACTCCTGACACATCCGTCTCCAAAATGAACTCCTGCATGAAATTTGGTAGTGCCAACACTGGTGTGGAGGTCATAGCTCGCTTGAGAGCCTGAAATGCCTCATCCGCCTCCTCATTCCAAGAGAAAGAATCCTTCTATAGCAGCTGGGTCAATGGCCTAGCATTCTTGCTATAGTCCTGTACGAAGCGTCGGTAGTAACCGGTGAGGACCAAGAAACCCCGCAAAGCGCGAACTGTCACCGGTCGTGGCCAGGACTGCATACTCTGTATCTTCCGCAGGTCGGACCGCACTCCCTGACCAGAGACCAAATGGCCTAAATACTCCACCTCCTCCTGTCTGAACGAGCACTTGGAACGGTTGGCATACAGGTGGTGCTGGCGCAGGCGACCAAGGACCTGTTCTACGTGGCGCACGTGGTCCTCCCAATTGGCGTTGTAGATGAGGATATCATCAAAGAAGATCAAGACAAAGACCCGCAAAAAATCTCTGAATATCTCGTTCATGTTAGCCTGGAATGTAGCGGGCCCCCCAGTCAGCCCGTTCGCCATAACCAAAAACTCATAGTGACCGTCATGAGTCCGGAACGCCGTCTTGTTGATGTCCTCCTGCGCCATCAAAATTTGATAATAGCCGGAACGGAGGTCTAACTTGGTGAATCGTCGTGCTCCATGAAGCTCATCTAGCAATTCCTCGATGTGAGGAATCGGAAAATTATCCTTGACAGTAGCACCGTTCAAGGCACGGTAGTCCACACAAAATCGCCAGGACCCGTCCTTCTTTTTGACCAAAATAATGGGAGCCGAAAAAGAACTAGTACTCGGCCGAATGATGCCAGCCTCCAGCATCGCGCGGACGCTGCGTTCAATCTCCGCTTTCTGAACATGTGGGTAGCGGTACGGACGAACATTCGTAGGCTCAGCCCCCGCCTTGAGCGGAATACGGTGATCTCGAAACCTCGGTGGTGGCAAGGAGCGTGGTTCCTGGAAAACATCAGCAAACTCTATCAGAAGTAACCGTAACTGAACCGGTACCTCAGAAGGAGTGGACTTGCCTGTCTGAACCGTCCTGAGAATGGCCATCATCTGCCCCTCCCCGCTTAACCGCTGCATGCTGCGAAGAGAGACCTCTTTAACAGGAGATGACATCATACCCTTCAGGAAAAACTGTTTCTCGCCATGCACGAACTCCATGGTCATGTGTTTCCAATCAAAAGTCACACGTTGTAGCTGGCGCAACCACTGAACTCCCAACACCATGTCGGAGCCACGAATAGGCAGTAGGTAGACATCAGTCTGTCCCACATAACCATGTATCTACATCTCCACTCCCTTCAGTACCCCCTCACACTGCAGCTTGTTGTCGTCCGCCACCATAACGTGACAAGCCGCTCCCTTATCAACCAGGTGCCCAACTCGTCGTGCCACGTCGGGGTGTATGAAGTTGTGGGTACTCCCACTGTCCACCAGGATAGTAACTTTCTCTTGGGCAATCCGGCCCGCCAACCGCATAGTAAGCAGGGGAGCACAACCCTCGGGAGCATGTAAAGAGACCCTGAACTTCATCTCATCCAAGTCCCCGTCTACCTCCAACTCCTCAACCGACGCCGGCTCGTCTCCGTCCTGCTGCAACATGAAAACCTGTAGCTTCTGACACTTATGACCGGGCACAAACTTCTCATCGCAATTAAAGCAGAGGCCCGTCTCCTTCCGAGCGGCCAACTCGCTCCAAGACAACCGAGTCACCGTCGGTTTGTTACCCACAGGTTGCTCCCGGCGCGCCGCTGTGGCCGGGGTCGAAGACAGCCTGCTCATGAGCCGCGCCCGCTGCCTGTTAAACCTCTCCTCCTAGATCCGTGCCAAGGTAATGGCCTGGTTCAAGGAATGTGGCATGAGCGCCTGTACCTCGTCTCGAATGTGCTCCTTGAGGCCTGATATGAAACAGCTGTAGAGAGTCCTTTCCGGCCACTGAACCCGATTTGCTAATTTATCAAACTCCGTGCGATACTCCATCACGGAGCCCTTTTGACGCAGCTTCTGAAGGAGGGCCCCAAAGTTCTCATACTCCAGTGGACCAAATTGGGCTGTAAATCCATCCACAAACTCCCCCCAAGGCACGTACTCCCGGCCCCGCAGGAACCACTGCGTCCACTGGAAGGCGTCGTCCTTCAAGTGGAAGGACGCCAGCTGCACCCACTGCCCTTCTGGAACCTCCTGGTACTGGAAGAAAAGCTCCGCTTGTGAATCCATTCCAAGGCGTCACCGCCCTCAAACTCTGGAAAGTACATGCGGGTAAGTCCGGGGGTCAGACGTTGTGTCCCTGGACCTCCGTCCCGCCTTGCGTGTTCCCCATGCTCAAATCCGCCGTAGCCGTGCTGTTGTCCCGCTCCCCAAGGCGGAAGTTGCGGCTGGCCGCCCCATCCTGGGCCAAAACCGGCCATTCCCGGTGGCCCAAATCCGCGTGGAGGAGGAAGGAGTCCCCCCCTTGGCTGTCCCGCCATGTCGGGTGGCCGCCAGAGCCCGAAAGGCTCATCCCCGCCTTGGCGCCACTGTTCCTGGCCCGATCCGAAGTCGCTGAAGCCCGCAGCTGCAGATCCTGGCGGGAACGACCCCGACGGACCTCCAAACGCCGCTGCCAGGCCCGCCGGAGGTCCATGGGCCGCCGACGCCGCACCCTCCCGCCGTCCGAGCCACGCCGCGCCGGGCGGAGCCCCTCCGGCAAGCCGCACGCCCGCTACCCCTTCCGCAAGCCGCGCGGCGGCCGAAACCGCGGATCGCCCCCGATCCGGCCGAGTCGTCAGTCACCGGGGTTTTCCCTTTCAATAGGGTCTTCAACTCTTCCAATCGGGCTTCCAACCGCCCCTCTAGGGCCGCCATCGAATCGGTTAGGCCAATAACATTCTCCTCTAGGGTTTCAATCCGCGAGGACTCCTCTTGATTGCGAGTGTTCACTATGGAGAGAATCGAAGCCTCTGATACCAAATGTTAGGGCAAGACTACGGGGAGCAACTACGGGAGAGAGATCTAGAGAAAACTAGGAGAATTTAGGGTTAGGGAGGAAGGAAGGAGAATACCTAATACATTCTTCATGCCCCCCCAAAAGGGGGCTGCCCGGATATAAATATATCCGGGCATGGAGGGGCCGGCCGGCCCTCCAAGGGGCTGAACCCGCCTGGTTCAGCCCTGGCCGGGCCGTTCAGTGAGTGGGGGCTGAACCCAAAGGTTCATCCCCGTTGTTAAGCGCTCCCCTGGTTCTCCGTACATAATGACGCTCGGCAAAGCGCAGCGGGGGCGTAACACTTATATTTTGAATTAATTATAATGAGGATAAAATGTTAAACGACATTCGATGCGGTGACATAAAATTCAACAAAATAGTATCAACAATGTCTGGCTTCAAGATGAAGTAGAGTACTTTCGGAGGGAGAGCATGAAGCTTCCCGCGTAGCGACGGCTGAGGTGCCTACAGATCAAAGCATAGTGCAGATCAGGGACTGATCCTGAAAGGGAATGAATATATGGAAAAAGAGCATGTCGTATCAACGGAGAATTTTGAGATTCTTCAATAGAAAGCAGAACTTGTCGTGGGATAGGGGCGGAGGCAGTAGGTAATCGTTGATCCATTCGGGCAATATTGAATATGGAAGTATTTAGGAACACATTATAACAAAGACTTCATCATTTGACAGCCATAATAAAGCCTACAATCAAAAACTTTATTCGAATGGGAATTATGTTTTACCAGAGAGAGAATCTAAGGCTTCTAGGTGAAAGAACAATGTATCTATACAGTATTCCTTTGTCAATTATGCCCCTAAAAAGTGAAAGAACAAAAACGGGGAAGAAGCAATATTCGCGGATCAATCAACATAAGCAACATAAGCGTAGACATTCATATATAGTTCAACATTTAATACATATGCAACTCATAGATTTGAGAGATATTAAGAAAACAAAAAAAATTGAGAGATAAGAAGCCTTCAATGAAAAACAGATTGGGCAAGAGGAAATATAGCGGAACTGGATTTCGAAGATGTAAACATATTATCTGTGAGGAACGACCGCCTCTGGCTGCATGCTATGTAGATCTGGAAGGAATACGCCCGACTGAGAGGTCAGTCACTGATGGAGGAGAAGGATAACAGCCGATGGATGAGAGACATCAAGCGGTGTTCTGGTGGAGGATGAGGAGAAAAGCTGATGAAAGTTGAGGAGTTGTCTGCAGCAGGCAGAGATGTATTTAATCACCGTTTTCGAGCGGCATTAGGGTGTCGCGGTAGAAGTTTGAGTCGTCGGTGAGTGCGGGAGAGTTGGTAAAAGGGTCTGTGCGAAGAAACCGTCGTATTCGAGCGACATTAGGGTGTCGCGGTAGAAGCTTGAGTCACCGGTGAGTGCGAGAGAGGTTGTCGAAGGACAGTGCGAAGTAGTTGTGCGGGGATGAGTTCTGTTGGAAGCGGATTAGGGTAGGGGGATTTTATGTCAGCGGATTTTGCGATTTGATCGGACGGTTTTTAATGTGCAGATGTCTTTGATCGTGCGGGCATTATTATTTCCGTGGGACAAACCCATGATTCAATTTCACACCTATCTTGCCGCTCTTACCATACTTTCATTTCACACCGTTGAATGCTATCTGAAAGTTAAAATTTATCGGCATGCCTTTATCATCCACGATCCACGCTCTCCCCGCATTCTAGACGATTCCAAAAAAAACAAACCAAATAAAACCATCGCTATCCATTTCATTTCTGCTTTCACGGTAAGCCCTTGCACTCTCTTTCTATCTTTCTCTCTCCCTCTTTTTCTCTCTCTTCAGTCCCCCAAGTGTTTGTAGCTTTAAGAGGTCTAAACTTTTCAGTTTTTTAATCCAAAAATAACTAACAGCGAAGATTAAGGTTCTGTTTGGGACAACTTATGCTGATCTATAATCTCTACTTAAAACGCAAAAGTTGTTTTATAGCTGTTTGTTTGTGCAACTTATATAAAATCACTTATTTTAAAACAGATTATAAGTTGATTTTTTATAAGCTATCCGGGTCCAGCTTACGATTACTCATAAGCGCTTATTTCTTAAAAAAAGCCATATGAGTGATTTTTTCTCCGGATGTGATTTTTTCGTTCGGATGCGAATTTTTCGCTCGGGCTCGAATTTTTCGCCAAGACTCGAATTTTTCGCTCGGGCGCAAATTGTTCGCCCGGGCGCGAATTTTTCGCCCGGGCGCGAATTTTTCGTCCGGGCGCATTTTTTCGTCCGGGTGCATTTTTTCGTCCGGGCGCAATTTTTTCGCCCAGTCGCGTTTTTTCTCCCGGGCGCGTTATTTTTTCGCCCGGGCACATTATTTTTTCGTCCGGACGCGTTATTTTTTCGCCCGGGCGCGTTATTTTTTCGCCCGGCGCGTTATTTTTTTCGCCCGGGCGCGTTATTTTTCGCCCGGGCGCGTATTTTTCGCCCGGGCGCGTATTTTTCGCCCGGGCGCGTATTTTTCGCCCGGGCGCGTATTTTTCGCCCGACCGCGTTTTTTCGCCCGGCCGCGTTTTTTCGCCCGGACGCGTTTTTTCGCCCGGACGCGTTTTTTTCGCCCGGGCGCGATTTTTTTTTTCGCCCGGGCGCGAATTTTTCGCCCGAACGCGATTTTTTCGCCCGGAAGCGATTTTTTCGCATGAAAATGATTTTTTCACCCAGGTGCGCTAAGAAGCAATTTTTTCGCTCGGACGCGTATTTTTTTCGCTCGGGCATGATTTTTTCATCCGGACGCGTTTTTTCGTTTTCTCCCGGCGAAAAAAGTGTTTCGGGTTGAAAAAATTTTGTTGGGGAAAAAATCACACCTGTGAGAAAAAATTGCGCCCGAGACAAAAAACACGGTCGGTCGAAAAAATCGCGCTCGGGCGAAAAAAACGCGCCCCGACAAAAAAATGCGCCTCGGCGAAAAAAAACGCGCCCGGACGAAAAAACCGCGACCGAGCGAAAAAAACCGCGATCGGACGGAAAAAAACGCGCTCGAGCGAAAAAAATGTGCCCGGGCGAAAAAAACCGCGGTCGGGCGAAAAAATTGCACCCGCATAAAAAAAAGCACCCGGTTGAAAAAAATCGAGCGGGCGAAAGAACGCGATCGAGCGAAAAAACGCAACCTGGCGAAAAAATCACGCCTGGGCGAAAATAAACCAGCTTGGGCGAAAACAATCTTGACTGGACGAAAAAAATCGTGACGGGCGAAAAAACAGGACCGAGCGAAAAATCGACCCCAGGCAAAAAAATCGTGCACGGATAAAAAAAAAACGCGTACAAACAAATCCTTATGAATGAATGAAATTTTAGATAAGCATTTTTGGACAAACTATCCAAACAGTCGACTGCTTATTCATCATTGATTATATAAAATCTCTATTCAACCATCAATTTTTAATTAGCGGCTTATTCATCATCCTAAGCTGTCCCAAACAGAGCATAAGAGTTTGGGCTTTTTGACTCAATTTAAAGGTCATGATGGAATACAACTACTACATCTTTATAGTAGTTTAATATATATATTGTTAGGATATTTAATATATGTCGGCGCTTGTCGAGACCGACTCGAAACGACCCAATGGGTTACGTGTCACTAGGGTGTAACGGCTCTACGCTGAAGATACTATATAAGGTCATTACACATTTAATGAGCCTTACATATATATATATATGTAAGGCTGACCTCTTCTCAGCGCCGCCGCCGCCGGCTGCGGGCTCGCCGGGCACCGGCCGCCCGGGGTTCGTCGGCGGGCACGCCGACGAACCCCGGGCGGCCGGTGCCCGGCGAGCCCGCAGCCGGCGGCGGCGGCGCTGAGAAGAGGTCAAATTTTTTTTGCAGCGCCGCCGCCGCCGGCTGCGGGCTCGCCGGGCACCGCCCGCCCGGGGTTCGTCGGCGTGCAAGCCGACGAACGCCGGCCGCCCGATGCCCGGCGAGGCCGCAGCCGGCGACGGCGGCGCTGCAAAAAAACTCTTCGCACGGGATCCTGTGCGAATGTATTCGCACAGGATCCCGCCCCTATATATATATATATATATATATATATATATATATATATATATATATATATATATATATATATATATATATATATATATATATATATATACACACATACATATATATATATATACACATATATATATATATACACATATATACACATATATATACACATATTCGGGAGAGACTATTGATAGCCCAAGATCGTCAAGCAAAGTACTACAATGCCAAACATCGGAACGTGGAGTTCGCGGTGGGTGATTGGGTATATTTGAAGATCAAACCCTTCAAAGGCGTGTCCAGGATTCGGCGTTTGAAAAAGCTAAGTCCGAGAGTACTTGGATTTATTCGTGTATGGTTTGGTATTATCCTATGACCTCACCGTCTGTTTGTGGCATATAGTGTGGGGCCCCGACCGGACCTTCTACTATACGTCATGTAACGGATTGGGTCGTTACATTTTGGTATCAGCTTCGTTCGGTCTTCCTCTCTCGAATTCGTGGTCGAATTCTTTTATGGGGTGGCGAGCGCGTGTTTATGCGCCCTGCTGTAACGCTAATGAACTCTGGAATGTCCACTAAGGAATGTACAAAATCTTGTTTGAGGAATCTGCGCGTTCTTTTTTGTGTTGTTTGGCTTGCATACGATCGCTAATGTGTGTCTTGTCCACCTATAGGTGACGCGTAGTGGTGCTGGGCAGTCTGAGCCCCAGCGCTCTGATGAGAGTGCGGTACCAGCTGAGGTGCCAACACCTCCTCCATCTGCGGAAATTGTTCGCTTAGTTGTTGAGGCTCTATTTGCCATGATTCAGCCGACCGGGCAAGCGCAGCCGGCAGAAGTGTCAGTTCGTGTTGATGGAAGACCCGAGCTGGTTGAGGCAGTCGATCCACGAGCAGCTGACCGACAGTTGAAGCAATTCATGAGCTTCAGTCCGTCTACGTTTACGGGACTGGGATCCCCAATGCAGGCAGAGGATTGGTTATCGCGTGTCAAGCGGATAATGACAGCGATCAGGGCGGAGGAAACTCTAAAGGTCACCTTGGCCACCTTCATGCTTGAAGGAGAGGCGCGGTTGTGGTGGGACGAGGTTGAGGTACACCATTTGGCGGGCAGGCAATTAATGCAAGTATCGATTGAGGAGTTCTCTCGAATATTTCTGGCGAAGCATGTCCCAGCGGCGCAACGCATTGCCATGGAAAATGAGTTCCAACGGTTAAATCAAGGAGAAGATAGCGTGGATATCTACTTGCATAAGTTTACCAGGTTGGGGCGGTATGCGGGAACAATCTTCGCGGATGACCAAAGGAAAACGAATCGGTTCTATGAAGGATTGCGGGATGAGTTGAGATTCCTGCTTTCGAGTTCAGTGAACCAAGGGTTTCAGGCGTTGGTTGACACTGCATGTGCGTTGGAGAAGGACATGCGATGGGTGCAAGGGAACAAGGGCTTGGTTGTGTCAAAGCCAGAGGTTCAAGCACCTCGCCCGAGCAAATCGTTCTACCAGAAGAAAGGGGGCAAGAGGTCCAAGCCGTCTGGGCAAGTGACTACAACCGTTGTGTCGGGGGAGACATCAAGGCCGGATTCTCGTACATGCTATAACTGTGGCCGGGTGGGGCATATAGCCCGTGACTGTCGGGTTGTTCAGCCCAAAGGGGAAAAGAAGACGGGTGCGTCTTATGCTGAGAAGGGCAAAGCGGTGGTTGATTCCTCTGCGTCCCAGGCACAGCCCCGAATCTATCAGCTTGGCCAGCAGGAGGCGATTAAGCAAAGTGATGTCGTCACAGGTACGAGTTGATATAGCTTACTTGCTTAAGTACTATTGCTTTTGGTTATGTATAGCTTGTGCATGATGTGTGTGCTGCAGGCTTTGTCCTGATTCGGAATAATTTGGCGAGAGCCCAGTTTGATACGGGTGCTTCGCATTCTTTTCTGTCTGAGGATTTCGTATCTCGAATTGGGGTGCCGAGTCATGTGATGGTTGATAGTACAAGGGTGCTATTGCCGAATGGCTTTGTGATGCTTGCGTATAGGGCTTGCGATGTGGATGTTCAAATAGGAAGTCGGGATTTCGGTTTGAGTGCAGCTGTGCTACCGTTATCGGAGTTTGATGTGATCTTTGGTATGGACTAGCTCTCAGAGCAGCATGCCTGTATTGATTGCAACTCCAAGGAAATTATACTGGGCCAGAATACCGGACTTGTGATGAAGTTCGCTGGTATGCGAGGAGTTGGCGGGACTCTGTTGTCTGCGCTCCAAGTCGTCAATGCTGTTCGGAAGGGCGCGGAGTTATACTTCACGCTAATTCAGGCTGTTGAGCCAAAGGCCAGTGTAGGTGAAGTTCTGGTTGTGTCAGAGTTTGCCGATGTGTTTCCTAAAGATATTCCTGGGTTACCACCCCAGCAGGAGATTGACTTCTCTATTGAGTTGGTGCCAGGTGCTAAACCTGTGGCCCGCTCATCATATCGCGTCGCGCCAAAAGAGATGGCTGAATTGAAGGTCCAATTGCAAGAGTTGTTGGAGCAAGGATACATACGCCCAAGTATGTCACCTTGGAGCGCGCATGTTCTATTTGTGAAAAAGAAAGACGGTAGTTTACGGTTATGTATTGACTACCGCGAATTGAATAAGCTGACAGAGAAAAACAAATATCCGATTCCACGGATTGATGACCTATTTGATCAGCTGGCATGATCAACGGTCTATTCCAAGTTGGATTTGAAATCGGGATATTATCAGTTGAGGATTCGGGAAGGTGACATTCCCAAGACGGCGTTTGGAACACGCTACGGTCATTATGAGTTCACGGTAATGCCGTTTGGCCAATGTAAGTCGCCTTCGGTATTTATGGATTTAATGCATCGAACGTTCCGAGAGCAGACCATGCGAGCTGAATTTCCCGAACTGTTTGTATAAACTGTAGACCGTGTACCAGGTCGAGTATGGGTTAACGACGAGGGTTCGACCCATTCGGATCGAGGATCGAGCCGAGAAACAGTTGCGGAACAAAGTGATCGGGATGGTCAAGGTCCGATGGGACAATTGTGGCCGTGAAGAGCTAACATGGGAGCGAGAGCAGACCATGCGAGCTGAATTTCCCGAACTGTTTGTATAAACTGTAGACCGTGTACCTTGTGTTATAACAGAGTTATCAAGTTATAGCATTGTTTTTCCTTGTTTCCTTGCCGTGCAAATTTCGGGACGAAATTTTGTTAAGGGGGGGGGAGGATTGTAACACCCCAAAAAGTCTCAAAAATGGATTTGAGGTGCAGGTTGTTTTACACGGCCTGGGACACGGGCGTGTCCCAAGGCGTGTCAGATTTGACACAGGCGTGTCCGATGCCGTGTGCCTACCCGTGTACTGCTGGTTGAGTTTGGAGCTCGATGAGGCAGGGGTGACACGGGCGTGTCTCATGACTGACACGGGCGTGTCAGGTTCGACACGGGCGTGTCGATGCCTGTATTCTGGTAAAGTTCAGTCGGTACGAGTACCGCGTGTGCCGCTTAAGGGTAAACGGCCTGTGACACGGGCGTGTCACAGGCCGTGTCAGCCAAAAAAGTGGGTTTTTGGAAAAATCGTGGCCATTCATTTTCTCTCTTTGGATCCAAGGGCTCAGGTGATTCCTGGCTGGATTAAATCAGCAGAGGCTTGATGAAGAAATCATTCTTCATTTGGTTAAGGAAGAGAGAAAGAGAGAGGAGGAAGAAGAAGGAGGATGAGATCAAGCCACCGGCGGAGCTCCCGTGGTCCGATTCGTGATCCGAGGCCAGCGTTGTGAAGGCAAAGCTGCTGCGGTTATTTTTCACCGACTAGTTTTTGATGGCTCCCAAGAGATCGACAAGGGTAATGATCTCCCTTCTTGGACATGTGAAGTCCTTCTTTTCTACATTGCATAGGGAAAACCCTTCCCCGCGAGTGTGCGGTGGGTTGTGGTGTCCCTTGGGGTAGATATGTGAAGTCCCCCTTGTTAGAGTCCGGAATTGGAGTACGGATCTAGGCATGCTGTGTAAAGCCCATCTGGACATGCTAGTCTGGATTGGTGATGCTTGTTTGCATATCGGAGAAGGCTCCGTGATTATGGCTTGTGTTGCCTTTTGCCTACCTGTTGCTTGGTGCAGTAGGAAGTACTGGATGAAGTCCAGGAAATGAAGAGGGTTGGATGCAACTCTTGTGGCAGTGCGTTGCCACTTTGTGTGCGGTTGAGCCGTTGGGCTGCAACTCGATGAAAAGGCAGATTGCCGAACAGGAAAGGTGAAAACCGACCCGCGCCTATAAATTGCCATGGATACTTCCGTATTCGAGGTGGCACGGCGACTTGAGCAACGGGGGGTGGCTGATCCGTACCTGCGTTAGGTCCGTCCGACTTGGAAGCCTGGTTATGGGTTTTGTTGGAGCGCCTAATGAGAGTCTTAGGCCCGCGCGCCGAAAAGACTAGAATGCTCAAATACCGTGTAGACGGTGGTGTTGACCCTGGTATTCCGGTACACCAAGAATGTGCCCTGAGTGCACGGACTGTCGGGCCGTGTGGCCGACGATTGTGATGGCTTGAATGTGCCTGCGCGCACATAGTTGCTATTGTTGATACCATGCTGTGCAGGGAAAGATTGTGACTGCCCCGAGAAAGGGGTAGGATTGTTATAATTGGGTCAGCTGAATGATGACCGTTGTCTTGTTTGCCACTGTTTGGGTGGTTTGTCCCTATGCAGGTGCTGGAGAGTCAAGTGGTAAGTGAAGGGCTGAAGCCCTTGCTGCTGTTGCTGCTGCTGCTGCGGCTAGCCCTTGAAGGCTGAGCAAATGATTTTGTTTGTTTTGTTTTTCCTCATGTATGGCCGGCCTGCGCGTCGAGGTTTGTAATCCATGTTGTATGGAAAGAGGAACTGTAAGACCGTAAGGCCAAACCTTTGTTGTACATTCCGTGGTTGTATATATAACTGTGGTTTATATATATTGGACATTCCTGGTTAGAGTTCAATTTACACCTTAAAGCTTCCGTTAGAATGCTCTGAGTTAGGATTCGTGTATGGTTTGGTATTATCCTGTGACCTCACCGTCTGTTTGTGGCATATAGTGTGGGGCCCCGACCGGACCTTCTACTATACGTCATGTAACGGATGGGGTCGTTACATTATATATATATGTACATATATATATATATGTATATATATATATATATGTACATATGTATATATGTACATATATATATATATATACATATATATATACACACACATATATATGTATATATACATATAGACACGTATATATACATATATACACATATATACACATATATACATATATACACGTGTCTATATGTATATATGTGTATATGTGTATATGTGTATATGTGTGTATATATATATATATATCTATATATATATATATATATATATATATATATATGTGTGTGTGTGTATATTATATGTGTATATGTATATATATATATATACACACACACACACACACGTTTAAACCTATATATATGTAGGTTTAATGTATATCCGTTTAACTTGTATTTAGTTATATACGTGCCTTTTGGATCTGCGCCTTCTACAGGCATTTTTAGGAAAAGTGTTCAACATGAACGTTGTAGATATGGACGATATCTACAACGTTCATGTTGAACACTTTTCCTAAAAATGCCGTTTAGGCCCCCGATTTGTCCCCTGATTCTACAACTTTCATGTTTTTTTTCGGGGGACCAATCGGGGGCCTAAACGGCATTTTTTAGGAAAAGTGTTCAACATGAAAGTTGTAGATATCGTCCAAATCTACAACTTTCATGTTGAACACTTTTCCTAAAAATTCCCGTATAAGACGCAAATCCAAAAAACATATATATAACTAAATACCCTTAACGTGTTTTTCCATTTTACCGTATATATATACATATATATATACACATATACATATATCTTATATATATAAGGGAATATAGATATTTGGAGGCACACCATAGATTAAATATTGATCATTGGATCATGAGAGAGAGCATGAGGGGGGAGATTTGGGAGAGAGGGAGTGGAGGGAGAGTGAGAGAGAGGGGGCGGGAGAGAGAAGGAAAGAGAGATAGAGGTGGAGTGATAAAGAGAGAGAGGGAGAGATTAATTAATTTGTATAGATTAAAATTTGCCAAATTGTATAAAATAAAAATAGGAATAGTATTTCATATTTTTTTGCGGTCATTTTAAGTACTCATATGTATATGTTTTGAAAAAAAGATTTCGAGTGCGTGCGCAACCCGCTCATAGGCGGACGCATCCTGCAGCGACGCATCGAGCACAAGCGTAGCCCGTGCGCAGGAGGACGAAGCCCACCTGAA
Source organism: Platanthera zijinensis (assembly GCA_039513925.1). Lineage (NCBI taxonomy): Eukaryota > Viridiplantae > Streptophyta > Magnoliopsida > Asparagales > Orchidaceae > Platanthera > Platanthera zijinensis. The sequence continues at coordinate 72,764,158 of CM077082.1, forward strand.
TGCGCCCGAAGGCCGCCCAAGAGCATCGAGCACCGGCTTAGCCGCACGATCGTGCTTAATCAAAGGTCACGGATCCTCCACCTAAGCAAATGCCACGGATTGCCAGTTACGGCACAGGTACTCACGACAACCTAAACCCTCCTGATTCGCATTCCTCTCGATGCCTCCTTACGATCCCGCGACTCTTCTCCCTTTTGCCCGCTGCAACTTCGCGATCCAACCTAGGGTTCACTTCGGAGCTCTTCGCATATGGATCATCCTTCCTCCGCTTTCCTGTGCTCCTAAATCCCGCCCTTCGTGGTTTTAACTCTAACCCGCGCACCTCTTCTCGCTGTCATGAAAACCCTCGCACCTTCCCTGCACATCTCCCCTTCATCGACGACGGCAAACATCGGTAACCCTCTCACCTTTGACTCTCTCCCCCTACCACTCCTCTTCCTATTCCCCCGCCGCCGCCGCTCCACGTCTTCGGCAATGATGGCCGGATCACAGCCCCATTCAAATCTGGAGGTCTGCAACCCGCAACCCTATTCACTCGTCCCAATCTCTTACCCGCAGCGTTGATTCCTTTTAACTCATAGGGTTTGATTCTCCGGCTATAATGTCTCCCGAGAGAAAGTCCTATATCGTTTGGTGCTTTCTTCCGCAGATGGCTAGGGCTCCGCATATCGATAGTGTGTGTGAAGGAGCATTCAAGATTGCTACGGATTCTTCTACAATTATGCGGTAAAAATGGTTTTCCACATTTTAGTGGTGGCTTCTGATGATGGCGATGATTTCTTTCTTCGTCGGAATCACTACCCTCGCACCTCGCATGTGCCTCCTCTTCATCCAACGGCTTGGATCTGGCCTCCAAACGATTCTATAGACCATTGGAAGCCCCCATCACTACCGCTCCTCTTCCTCTTCCCAAACAAGTTATCCTCGTCAATTTCTTTATGGAATTATGTTTTATTTTCAATATCTATTTTTAGTTTATAAATGAAACTCGGTTTTTTTTACCAATTTTTAACCCAGATTTTAAATCTTATTTTCATATGTGACCACCCAAGAACAATGTCATCCCGTGTGTAATGTCGCCACTCATGATCACTGTCAGCGCCACGACGAATATCGCCACCCACGACACATGTTTTCACTCACGACAAATGTCGTTGGTTTGCGGGCTTCCCGCAAGGACACAATGAGAATGGGCAAAGCCCGTTCGAAAATTTTCACCAGTCACGAATAATGTCGATGCCCACGAATAATGTTGTCACCTAAGAACAATATCGCCGCCCACGACCAATGTCGTTGGTTTGTGGGCGAAGCTTGTTCGGATGTGGGCGTAGTCCGCAACGCCGCATCGAGAACGGGCACTCCCGACGAATTTCACCGCCCCCGAAAAATGTCGCCGCCCCTGCACTATGTCGTCGCCCACAAACAATGTCGCCGCCCACGACAAATATCTCACCCTCGACCAATATTGTCGCCCACGACACATGTGGCCACCCATGACCAATGTCGTTGACAAGCGTGCTTCGCCCGCTTGATTGCGGGCGAAGACCGCAGCGACACATCAAGAACGGGCGGAGCCCGTTCGAAGATGCTAGTATACATATATATACATATACATATATATACATATATGTAAATATACATATATATACATACATATACATATACATATATATGGGTCCCCTGCAGTGTCGTTGGATTTAATCCAACGGCAAGGAAAAAGAGCCCGCTGCATTACAGCGGGGGCGGCCGGCGGCGGCGGGCTCGCCGGCCACCGGCTTCTCTGGGCTCGTCCGCAACCACAACGACGAGCCTAGATCGGCCGGTGGCCGGCGAGCCCGCAGTCGCCGGCCGCTCCGCTGTAATGCAAATGCAACAAGGGCGGCAGTGGCGGCACCGCCCTTGCTAAAAAAGTTTGCATTACAGCGGGGCGGCCAGCGGCTGCGGGCACGTCGGTAGCCCTGGGCTCGTTGGACACCGACGAGCCCGGGCGGCCGGCGGCCGGCAAGCCCGCAGCCGCCGGCCGGCAAGCCCGCAGCCGCCGGCCGGCGAGCCCGCACCGCCCCTGCTAAAAAAAATTTGCATTACAGCGGGGCGTCCAGCGGCTGCAAGCTCGCCGGCAGCCCTGGGCTCGTTGGACACCGACGAGCCCAGGGAGGCCGGCGACCGGCGAGCCCGCAGCCGCTGGCCGCCCCGCTGTTAAAACAAATTTGCATTACAGTGGGGCGGCTGTGGGCTCGCCGGCAACCCTGGGCTCATTGGACGCCGACGAGCCCAGGACGGCCGGTGGCCGGCGAGCTCGCAGCCGCCGACCGACCCGCTTTCACGCCCTTCCCTGCACGTGGATAATTGGAAATATGTGTTACGCGTATTTCCATTTATCCGTATATATATATATATATATATATATATATATATATATATATATATATATATATATATATATATATAGACACACACACGAGCATCTTCGCTGTTCGATGCTCTCGGGAGGTCTTCACCCACATCCAGGAAGGTTTCGCCTGCTGTCGCACGGGTTCGCCCATGCTCGATATCTCTTAGCGAGCTACGCGCACTTATGAACATTTACTTTTATTCAAAACATATACATATGAGTACTTAAAATGACTCAATATTTCAATTTTATTTTGTGAGCAAAATGAAAATTTTTACCTCAATATTCAATTTCAATCTTTGTGTCTAAATACATTAGGAAAATACCAATAAGTATATATAGGCTTGGGAAAGGCCAACATATCGATTTATGAGATTAACTATGTGATATATGATGTAAGATTTAATATGAGAAAAACTAAATTAAAATTGTTTATTGTAATTAACAAATGAATTATCAATCATATTACACTGATTAAGTTAAAATGTCCAATAATAGTGTAGCAAAATATAATGTGGAAATGCTAACTCTGGTGCTGAATCTAATATTGTTCCGAAGATAAATTTGAGAAAGCAGAACTAAAATAAAATGACATGTATTTGTTGCTTAATTAAATTCTCAAGGAGGATAATAATGGTAACAATAACATTACCATTGGCACCTCAACATTCTCCATAGAAATTTTATATTGTGTTGAAATTTTTTGTTGTGTGAGAAAAGATGTGAGTTAATGCCACCGTGACAACACAGCGCTGTATGACGGTTTTGGTGTTGAGCAGCCTATAGCATCCGCAAGAACAGGAGCTGCCTGGGAGGAAGAATCGCTGCCACCCGTATTTCTCTCTCTCTCTCTCTCTTGCGTGTGCACTCGGAGTGCCCGCTGGTCTTGAGTGTTGTAGCCAGTCTTGGAGGAGATATCTGCCGGCGTTGCAAGAGGGTGTTGCCGTCAGACTTGGTGGAGTTTGTTGCTGGCGTAGCAGATGACGTTCTTTGGAGTGGAGAGGTGTGGTGTCGACGGCGTGCGTGAGTGCAGTAGCCTCGTCGGTAGTTTTCCTCCGGTGACGACGTTGTTCTCCGGTGGTGGTTGCGGTTGAACGTCGACTTCGACGTTGAAGGTTCCAGTGAACCTTGTATGTCCGCAGGGCGGATTGCAGTACAGATCTTTTACTCTCTTGTGCTCGTGCGTGTCCGGCGGATCCGTGTGTTTTTCATTCGACGCTTAAATATTCGGAAAGTTTTAGTAGCTACACTTTTTTTTGGGTTGTATTTGCATTTATATTTTCATTATATAAATTGTGATTATTGTATTCTTGTTATCTGTGATTTCTTTATAGTTGTGTTGCGTGTATACCAGATTTTACAACAAGTGGTATTAGAGCGAGATTGCGAGTAGGTGACTGATTGTACGTTCCAGGTTTTAGGTTTGGGTCAACGGTATGTAACGACATCGATCCTCTCCCTATCTTCATTGATCTGATCTGTGAATTAATCAGTTTACCTAGAGGTACTGCAGACAGCTTTGGCAGCGAAAAATACGGTGTTGGTCAGATATTCGGTGGAGAAATTTGACGACAACGACAACTTTCACCTATGGCAGATTCGGGTCAAGGATATGTCGGTTGAGCAGGGGTTGATCCAAGTGCTGCAGGGGCATGATTCTTTGCCCGCTCCGATGACGGATTCTGAGTGGACGAAGATGGATAAGCGCACTACTAGCACTATCAGGATGTGTGTCAACGACAAGGTGCTGTTCAACATCGGTATTGAAAAGTCCGTTGTTACACTGTAGGAGAAGTTGGAGGGACTCTACATGAGCAAGTAATTGACCACGAGACTGTTACTAAAGCAGAGACTGTACATCATGAAGATGCGGGAAGATGATAACCTGCAGGAACAGTTCAATGTGTAACACCCTCATTCAGTCACGAATAATATAATAGAAGGTCCGGCCGAGGCCCCACGCCATATTATACGAACAGACTAAAGAGTTACGAAATGAAATCAATTTTTTATTTATTTTGAAAACACACCCAAACATAGAGTTGCATTCTAAGGGAAGCATTTAGGACTTATAAGCCTAAATACCCAAAAAGGAATGTCCACTAACAAAGAAACCAGGAAAGAAAAGGCATACACCTCATAGTGTTGGTCTTAAGGCCTTACATCAATAATGTTTCTCCAAAACAAAATTGGATTCCATACATCGGCACGCAGGCCGGCAACACATGAAAACAATAGCAAAAAAATTGGGCTTTCGTGGACCGGCACAGCTGTGTGCTCCATCCCGCTACTTCTCGCTTGGCTCCGCAGCACGTGCACGCAAAACATTTCACCAAGCGGTGGAAATCAAGGCAGCGATCAGCAGAGCTGACCAAATTATAACGACCCCACCCATTCCTCGGGATGGTGGTGCTTCTTCCCTGCAAGCAATTAGAATGTTTACATATTTAATATAAATGTGCAACTTAAGCACCACACATCACATGCTTTGGCCCAACCAACCAAACATCCAGTGCACTCAGGGCACCTTAACAGTGTACCGGGTTTCCCCGAGTCACACTTTTTTCCATCATAGACATACAATAGTGCATAAAACACCCCAACGGTGAACTCCGCTTGTCCACCACCATTCTCAATCACAGACTGGATGGTTCTACTAGAGCATTACTAACCAGGCTTATATCCTAGACTCACCCCTATGCCAATGACAATTACCGCCTACTTTAGGTCTATTTAGCCGAACGACATAGAGCTGGTACAGTTCAGCCCTTTTCCATTCCTCAAATTGTCGTGTCAATTAACGACAATGACGTGGGCATCCCCTTTCCCGTACATGACATAACGTACATTATGTTCCAAGGTTGGTACTCGTGGCCATCAAAGTTGGGCACCCAAGGTGCGCAACTCAACACGCTATCACACGGTCTCCAAGAGACCGGTTACACACACAACACAACAAAAGCTCCCCGGGAGCTAATGTTAATGATACATTGATCTTATGCAAACATTAGGGTGTTTCCTAGAGCACACCTTCAGCACTAACTGCCACTCCGGGCATACCCCTATTCCGAACATTCAACTTCCACGGAGTCTTCTCCGAGAACCCATAGAACATCACCAATACAGACCACACGTCCGGATGGGCTTCACACAGCATGCCTAAAAATGGACTCGCACTTTCGGGTACTAAATGTAATTAAATAGCGGGGACATACACATCGACCCATCGGAGAGCACCCTTCCCCCACCCGTCGGTGGGGAGGGGCTTCCATGCAAACATACTAAAATGAAGGGATTCACATGCCCAAGAAAAAAATCGTTACCCTTAATGCGCGTTTCGGAGTCATAGCTCGGTCGTCGCAGATTTGGTTTCTACACACCAATATGAGCTCCAAATCGAACACTTTGTCGTGATCTCTAGCCAAACCTTATTTCTCACCACCAACACCTCTGAACGGCCTCCTACCGCAAGTGTAAGCTCAACCCTAACCCCTCTTGGTCGACCAAGAGGAGAGGAGGTCGGCAAAGGAAAGAGATACGAGGTTTATCTTTGTTGGTAGCGGCCGAGACATGGAAGGAGAAGGGAGGTCGGGCTCGATCCTTCCAGCAGCGACAGGAGAGAGGGACGGGGCTCCGACAATAGTGACTAGGGAGAGGGAGGTCAGGCTCAACCATTCCAATGGTGACGGAAGAGAGAGGGACGTCAGGCTCGGGTGCTTCACGTGAGATAAAAGTCGAGAGAGAGAGAGAGAGAGAGAGAGAGAGAGAGAGAGATCGGGAGAGGAAATCAGCTCGGTTTGTGAGGGGAGGGGGACTTTAGGTTTTATAGAAAACCCTAGCCAAACTGCTATCCACAGACCACCGACTAAAAATACACCAAAACTCACAAATCGCCCACCGATGTCCACTATCCGCACACCTACTTCGTAGACTTTAGTTATCATAACCCTTATCCCCATACCACGCCCTTTAAACGCACACCAAAATAAGTTCGGTTAAATTTGGGGCGTTATAATTATCTCCTCCTTAAAGAGATTTCATCCCGAAATTTAAAATACGAATAACGAAATGAAATTCGTCATACCTGAGTAAAATAGATCAGGGTACTCCTCGCGCATGACCTCTCCTAGCTCTAAAGAGAGATCCTCGCGACTACAATTATCCCAACGGACTCTCACCATCTTTATGGCCTTTCTCTGAAACTGTCGTATGTCTCTATCGACGATGCAAATTAGCATCACCTTGGTAGATAGGCCACTATCCACCGGCACACTATCGGCCTACAACACGCAATCGGGCTCCCGCACTACCTTCCTCAACACAGAAATGTGGAAGACGTCGTGCATCCCATTCAGCTCCGTCGATAAAGCAAGTCGGTAAGCTGCCTCGCTGATGCGCTCGGTGATCTAGAATGGACCTAAATACCTGGGACACAACTTCTTCAAGCGTTAAACTCTTGACAATCCCTTGTAAAGCTTTATCTTCAATTACACTCAATCTCCAACCGTGATGTTGGAACACCCTATTACTAATTTGGATCAGGATCACTATGTTAATAGGATTGTTGCTTTGACCTTGTTATATAGAGAAAATGTCAACTAGTTAGGTCTAAGGCTTAGGACTTAGGATTGAAGATTTCCCCAAGACCTCCTAGTTCAGATGCAGAAGCCAAGAAGAAGAATTGAAGTTGTCGTCGAGCTCAGATCGACGAAGCGTCGAACTTAGTTCGACTATCTGTGAGTTCAGGCTGTCAAAGCGTCGACCTCAGTTCGACGATCTCTGAGCTCAATTCGACGAGGCGTCGAACTGTAACGCCCCCGAATTTTCGATGATTTATTTAAATCCTTTTTCGGCGTTACGTGGACGTTTTCCGCCTCGAGCCGTTGTTAGAGTACCTCGTTAGGTGTTCTTAGAGGTTTAGCCTGTTTGCGGGTTTCCCCAGCTAGCCGGTGTCTGTTTTGGAGACCCGGTTGAGCCTTTCAGGGAATTCCCGTGTTTGGCTTCGGGCGAGGTTAGCTCGAGTTTTGTTCGTCGGAAGTCGTTTTTGACTTCGCCGTTGTTCTCGTAGCCCGGGTATTTAGCTACGGTGCGATTTTGGTCGAAATCCGAGGACGTCGCGTTTTCGCGTCGTTTTGGTGGTAGTTAATTTGCGCGAGTCGTCATTTTCTATGACGGCATGGCTTTTTACGCATGTGTTGCGTGCCGGTATTTTGTACGTGCTCGTGTGCGCGTGTGCGCGCGCGCGTGTGCGTGCGCGCGGGGTTGGGTATGTTTGCGTGTGCGTGTCGGCGTTCGTGTTAGTATGTGTGCGCGGAGGGGTACGATTTCGTGCGTGCTCTTGCGTGCTAGGTTTTATATTTATGTACGTACGCGGGCGTGTGCATGCGTGCGAGGGTGTATACTATTATGTGTATTAATAGTTATTTGGGTTGTATGTTATTAGGGATTAATTAGGGTATTAGTTGAGGTTATTAATTATATTAATTATAATTTATATATTAGTATAAGTTATCTTATATATTAATTAGTATTAGGTTAATTATATTTAAGTTTTATAATAAAACCTTCCCCCCTTATAAAATTAATCAAAACCGGCCCTCTCTCCCGTGAACAAGCCGCCCCCCCCCCTTTTTAATTTTTATTTCTCCTGTGCGAACTCCCGACCCGAGCGGAACGGCGACCTAGCCGGCCCCTTCCGCCGCCCGCCGCCGGCAGCCCCGGCCTCCCCTCCCCGATCCGAGCCCGGATCCGTGATCCCCTAGGCGAGATCTTCGTTCCGAGGTAATTTATTTTGAGTTTCACCGTAGATTTTTTTCGTGATTTGGAATGGATGTGGTTTGTTTTTTTCGCTCCTTGTGTTGATAGAATGCAATCTTAGGTTGGTTGGAGTGATTGGAAGCCTTCCGGAATTTTTGGGCGTCCGCCATAGCGCCGTTGTGCTGGCGAAATTTTTGGTGATTTAGCAAGGCAAGTGCTTCCCCTCTTTTCGCCGTTTGGCCTCCCTTTTTGTTAAATTCCTTGATAATTTCTGTTATTCGTGCAATTTAGAAATTTTTAATTGAAATTATCCTAACCCTAATCCCTTTTGAATCGCGTTAGAAAATTAGGGTTATATCCCTCCCGCTAGTAGCCCCCGATTTAGGACGGCGTCGCGGTAGGTGTGTAGCGTTGATGTGGGTTAGCGTCGGGTTGGGTTTATGTTAGGCCTAGGTGTAGGTCTAGGTTTTGGGATTTTTGCCTAGTTTGCCTATTTGGGGTGTTTAGGTGTGCTTGTGCACGCACGGCCTATGGTCGTGCGTCTAGTAATCGTGCGACCCGATGTCGGTGCTCGTACGCTAGGCTTAGAATCGAGTGAGTGTACTCACTCGCAGCGGCGTTGCGTAATCGCAACGACAAATCCCTTAGCGTTGATTTCTCCCCGAGTGTTTTGCTCGTGTATCGAGAGTCCCTTGTCGGCTGTTACCTTTCGAAGGCCGAATCGTGGGTTGTGGTCAGTAGTGGTGGTGGATGGCTCTTTTAGGGGTTGTGTGGCGTGATGTAGCCTTGACCACGCTCTTTACCTTGACCCGAGTAGTTTCTGGGCAAGTGAGTGTTGGGTCTTTTGTGCCTTCACGTGTCAACCCTTGAGCAATTTGTTGACTTGGAATTAGTGGTTGGGCGTTTTGGAACGCTTTCAACCTGATGCCAAGTTTCTTGTTTTTGCTACTGCCGCCTCTCACAGTTTAGGATGTTAGGCGTTTCTTCCGTAGGTGTTGCAGCATTTTTGGCATCATGGCCATGTTGACTCTGCAGGTTTTTAGGCAGAGTAGTTGCTGTTTTCCCGCACTTGGTGCAGGTTTGCTTTTCGCCCTTCCTTGGGCATTGTTGTTTTTACTCTACTTTGTACTCTCTTTACCTTACTTTACTCGCTTTTACCTTACTTTCCTTTTTAGCACTTGCATTCCTTGCTCTGAGGTGTTCTTTTTTTTCTTCTGAACGCCTCAGGTTCTGGGCAGTAGCCAGTAGGTGGCTGTTGCTGTGGTGCTGTTGGAGGTCCTTCTGTTGACTGTTGAGACTCTCTTGAGTCTTAGTGAGGTAGTTTTACTGTTTTCTTACAGACATACATACTTGCCAGTGGGTTCGTGTCAGCTGTTGGCGCCCCTGGTAGTTTTACCTTTTTGTACTAGATATGTTTTCTTCTTACTGCTACCCTTTCTGGGAGATAGTCTATTTGCTCTGGGAAGTTTTATGCTAGGTTGCTAGTTACTTTAAAAGCTAAAAGTAAAACTATATTATGTATAAGCATATGATCAGCATGATTTCTAAAAAAGAACTCACTTAACGTACTTTCATAATTACGTATAACAAATGATTTTCCTATATATGTATAAATTAAAACTAGAGTTTTGGTTCAGCGTAAGGGCCCTTCGGGATCACTTATGCGCTCATTTAGGATGTTGTCATAAATGAAGTATCTTCCGCTACGTATAAAAATCAGTTTTGAAACCGTGGACTCTCTGGTCCACTGAGCCGAGGGATACGGCCAATCAATAAATCAAGTTTTTATAATCAATAAAGTCATGATTTGAAAGGATTTGGAGCGTCGCCTGAACGTCGGCAGTTATCCCCTGCTCGACGTGGCATCACAGCGCGTAGATTTTCTCTTACTCTGATTTAATAAATAGTGAGAAAAATGCGGGTTGTGACACGAACCCAGTTCGACGATCTCTGAGCTCAGATCGACGATTTCTGTCCAAGTCAAATTCAAATATCTCTGAGCTCAGTTCGACGATAGTTGAGCTCAGATCGACGATTTCATTTTGAGATCGATGATTTCTGGGATTTTGTCAGCTTGTTAAGGATTTTAAATTAGAGCATTTATTGCAGAAGATTTCTAGCCGTTATAATAAATATGGAGCAAGTTTCAAGGAAATAAAGAAGGAATGTACTTAGGTTATTTCCTCCAGAGACAGTTGACAATTAAGGAAAGCATTTATGACTTTGCTAACGGCTATTTTCAAGATTGGACGACTAGAGCTCTTATCATCATAATTCAGAGAGAACAAAAAGGCATAGTAGTATACTCAGAACATACATAGAGATACAGAGAAAGAGAAAGAGATCAATAACTCTGAAAACAAAACAAGTTTTCTTTCTGATTCCTGCTGATCAAAAGCTTTCTCAAGTCTTCATCATTCACACTCCAGTCAACAAACATTTCAGTTTTTGCTGAAATCATACAGTGTTGGAGCAATCATTTCATTGAAGACCTATCACCCTTGCAAAGCTTCCAGTTCCTGAACTTCTTCTACATTTCAGGGGGAGCTTTGACAACATCTCATCCACTAGTGCTTCTCTTTAATAGTTGACAGAGAAGACAACTTCACTCCTTTTTCTTTTCCTTTCCTGTAAAAGGGTTTTTAAACTCCCTTCAAAAGTTTTACTTTGGTTCCTCAGACCTGATCAAAACTCAGTGGTGGTAAGACACCTGATAAAAAAATCTGGTTTAGTTTTTGAGCACCTGATCAAAAGCTCATTGGTGCCCAGGACACCTGATCAACTCATCCTGCAGTGGATTCCTACCAAGGGTGGTAGAAGAGTGGATGTACCCATGTTTTGGGGAACCACTATAACTCCTTGTGTTTTCTGGATTGCTTGCTCTTTCTTGTGATGTGTGCTGTTAATTAATCCTTTTGTAGTTGTTTTATTTCAGTTTCTTCTTAGCACTCTACACTTATTAAATCAAGTCTTCCACTGATAAAATAATTTTTAATTTACCAAAATTATTTTAAATCACTCTATTCACCCCCCTCTAGAGTGAAAGATTGATCTTACCCTCACTTTCAATTGGTATCAGAGGGAGGTTGATTGCTCAACTAAATTGGTTGTTAATACAGACTAACATCTGAACCAAAAGATCTATCTTAAGATCCATCCTTATAGAGGGTTATTTTTATTATATCTATTTTAGTTTAAATTCATGGCACAAAACAAGGATTATGCTAGCACCAGACCTTCAGTGTGCAATCTCTCTAAGTTTGCACTTTGGAAGACAAGGATTAGATTGTACATGAATTCTATTGATGAAGATATCTTTAATTCTCTTTTGACAGATTGTCCAAAGTCTCCTGCAAGCACAAGTACAAATGATGTTCCACCTCCTTCAGGAACAGATGCTGATATAAAGAAATGGAAGGTTGCTGATGCCAAAGCTATGAACATCCTGGCACAGATAATGTCTGATGATATCTTTCGAAAGGTAGTTGAATGCAACTCAGCCAAGGAAATTTGGGACAAATTATCTGAAATTGTATCAGGATCAGCTGATGAGAGGAAAGACAGAAGATCTCATCTCATCACCCAATATGAAAATTTCAAAAAGGCAGAAAATGAGTTAGTAGCTGACATATACAGCAGACTAAGCTTAATTTTCAGTGAACTCAAAACTTTGGACAAGGAGATCTCTCTCACAGAGATCAATGACAAAATTCTAATGTGCTTCTCCAGCACTTGGGATTCAAGAATCTGGCCAATCAAGGATGCTAGAAGGCTGAATGATATTACCATAGAAGCTTTATTAGGCAAGCTCAAATCATATGAGCAGCTCATCAAGAACAGAGAAGAAGAGCAAAAGACAACCTCTCCAGCAGTCAGGAAGGAGAATAAGATTGCTTTCAAAGCCACAGAAGAATAGCCCGAAGACAAAATCACAGGCAATGAAGAACAGATGAGTCTTCTAGCCAAAAGGTTTTATAAAATGGCTTGGAAGGACTTCAGAAAAAGGTCATCTAGAGGCCTAGAGAAGCCAAAGTATGACAGGTCAAATAACAAAGAAATTATCTGTTATGGTTGAAGAAAACCAGGCCACATACTGCCTGACTGTCCATAAAATCAAAATAAGGACAAAAAGGACAAGAGGGAAAAGAGAAAAGACAAAGACTCTAGAAGAAATCATCATGACAGATCCTCTTCCAGCAAGAACAAGCACACTCAGAAGGGATTTGTTGCTGAAACAAGGAGTGCAACAGAAGAAGAATTTGATGCATCATCAAGCTCAAGTGATGATGAAGATGATGCACAAGAAAAGGAATTCTGTATGATGGCAATCAATGCATCTCAGAACAATACTGATTCATAATATGAATCTGAATCTGAATCTAAACCAGAGCTAGAAGAAGATCAGGTAATTGATTCATTTGATTTTAATTCTGAGGACTTCAAGTCTGAATTTAAAGCACTGTGTTTAGATCTACTCAATTCTGAGAAAGAAATTATCTCTCTCAAAAATCAATTATCTGAATACAGTACCTTAAGTTTAGATAACCTCAAACTCTCAGATGAGTTAGAATGTTGTAGAGAGCAGATAACTTCACTGAAAAGTGAACTATCTGAGTCCAAGAAGTTTGAAGAAACCCTCAATGGGAGAAGTATCAAACTGATGGACATCACAAGCACAGTGAACTCAAGACTCAATAGTACACTGGGCTTGGGTGCTTCATCCAGCCAGGCTATTGTGTTAATAACTCCCATTAAATTTATCTCTGATAAAGGAAAAGGAGTTGTGAAGGTAGCTAGAAAAAATTCTGATCTACCCAAAAAAACAAAGTTCAACAGATATCATCAAACATAGCTCGACGATCTTCGAACAGAGCTCGACGATCTTTGAACAGATCTCAGCGTTTTCATGCTGAATTGTCGAACTCAAGTCAACGATCTCTGATCTCTGAACACAGGAAAGATCGATCGCTGAATGGAGCTCGACGATATGACCCAAGATCGTCGAACTCAGATCCACGATCGTTGTACGGATCTCAGAGATTTGACCAATTCTCAAAGGGTACATCAAAAGTTAATTCTAGATATCTTACATCTCAAGGGTTCAACTCTTATACTGAATGGATAATTCCTCCTGGGAGATATCATCCTGAAGGGTATAAGATTCAACCAGAGATGTCTTTCATTTCTGATTTCAAAGGTTATCAAGCTAGACCCAAGGTAAACTGGGTCAAAAACAAATGAAATGTTATTTGTGCAGGTGAAGACTTATCCAACCATGGAACAGCATTGGTATCTGGATAGTGGGTGCTCCAAGCACATGACAGGAAGCAAGGATAACCTGACATCCTTCAAGGCTAAACATGGACCCAAAGTCATGTTTGGAGATTCAAACTTTAGACAGACCAAAGGATTTGGTGCAGTCCAAATAGGATCAGTAACATTCAAGAAGGTAGCATATGTGGAAGGACTAAAGCACAATCTTATCAGCATCACTCAGCTGTGTGATGAAGGCTACCAGGTCACATTCAACAAGTCTTCTTGCTTCATCAATTCAGAAGACAACACAACTGTGTTAACATATAATAGAAGAGATAACATCTATCTAATAGATTTTCATTCAACCAAGGTAGACATCTATTTATTTTATTCTCTTAGCAAACCTAATGAATTATGGCATAAGAGATTAGGACATATCAACCTTAGAACCATTGCTAGGCTATCTAAGGACAACCTTATTAGAGGACTACCTTCTGGCCCCTACAAGAAGGTAGGACTCTGCAGGTCTTATCAGTTAGGCAAGCAAACTAAAAACAGTTTTAAGTCACTTAATAAGAGTGATTCACCTAGGATTTTGTATTTATTACATATTGATCTATTTGGACCCATTTCTGTACAAAGCGTAGGAGGGAAATATTTCACTTTAGTAGTTGTAGATGACTTCTCTAGATTCACATGTGTGTTCTTTCTGAGGAAGAAGTCTGATAACTTCAAGTGTTTGACAGATTTTCTCAAATGTATACAGATTGAGTTCAATACTCACATAGCCCTGATCAGAAGTTATCATGGGACAGAGTTTGATTCTCTTCTTATGCAAGAGTTATGTTAGAGGGAAGAGATCAGACACACTTTCTCAGCTCCTAGAACTCCTCAACAAAATGGGGTAGCTGAAAGGAAGAATAGAACTCTTATTGAATCTGCCACAACATTATTGACAGATGCTCACCTTCCTCTATCTTTTTGGGCAGAGGCTGTGAACACTTCAAACTATGTTTTGAATAGGAGTTTGATATATAAGCTAAAGGGCAAGACTCCCTACGAATTACTCAAAGGGAAGAAACCTAAAGTTGATTATCTTAGAATATTAGGTTGTATTTTCTACATTCATAACAATAAGAAATACTTAGCAAAATTTGAAGCCAAAGCTGATGAAGGAGTGTTTCTGGGATACTCCATGATCAGTAAGGCCTATAGGGTTTTTAATAAATCATCTCATAAAATTGAAGAGACTGTGCATGTTTCTTTTGATGAAACTAACATGTCTTACAAGGAGAAGAGCACTTCTACCATAGACCTTTTGCAGGTACATTCTATATCAGAAAATTTGGACAGGCTACATATCATTGAACAAGATCCATCACCTTCATCCATTCAACAAGAAGCTGAAAGCAGTGAAAATGAAGATGACAGTCAGATCTTAGCAAGCCATGGTGACAATCTAAATGAAGAGCCAGTTGTTGTTCCACTAGAGGAAACAACAACACAGGTTGGTGAACAACCAACAATCCATTATTGATTTAGTAACATTAAGAGACCATCCAATCTCCCAAGTGATTGAAGACATCTCAGCTGGTGTGCAAACCAAAAACCAATTCAATCAAAATCTGATGCACACTTGCTTTCTTTCTCAAATTGAACCTCAATCCATACAATATGCAGAACAAGATCCAAACTGAATCATTGCAATGCAAGAGGAATTAAATCAATTTGAAAGAAACAAAGTTTGGGAGCTAATGCCAAAGCCAAAGAATCATCCCATTGTTGAAACAAAATGGGTATTCAGGAACAAGCTAGATGATCAAGGAGTTATAGTAAGAAATAAAGCAAGGTTAATTGCTCAAGGATACTCTCAAGAAGAAGGCATAGACTATGACCAAACCTTTGCACCAGTTATAAGGTTGAAGGCCATAAGAATCTTCCTGGCATATACAGCTCACAAGAAGTTCAAGGTTTATCAAATGGATGTCAAAAGTGCATTCCTCAATGGTGACATCAAGGAAGAGGTTTATGTAAAATAACCCCCAGGTTTTATCTCTCTAACTCACCCTGATTTTGTTTATAAATTTCATAAAGCATTATATGGTATCAAACAAGCTCCAACAGCATGGTATGAGATCCTAGCTTGCTTTCTCTTGAAAAATGATTTTAAAAGAGGCAGAGTAGACCAAACTCTTTTTATTAGAACCCATAAGTCCAATATCTTATTAGTACAAATCTATGTAGATGACATTATCTTTGGTTCTACTGATTCAAATTTGTGTAAAAGGTTCTCCAACCAAATGCATTCCAAATTTGAAATGAGTAGCATTGGTGAACTATCCTTCTTTCTAGGATTGCAAGTCAAACAACATGCTGATGACATCTTTATTTCTCAAACCAAGTATGCAAAAGAATTGGTTAAGAAATTTGGTATATCTGAAGCATCCTCTATGAAAACACCTATGCCTACTAATGTTGTATTAGATGCTGATGAACATGGGAAACCAGTTGATCAGACAATATATAGAGCAATGAATTGCTCCTTATTATATCTTACAGCTAGTAGACCTGATATAATGTTTGCTACATGCATATGTGCTAGATTCCAAGTCAGCCCTAGAGAGTCACACCTTACATTAGTTAAGAGGATTCTTAAGTTTGTGAAAAGTTGTCCAAATCTAGGTCTCTGGTATCCAATTGATTCGGGATTTGATCTAACTGGATTTTTAGATGCTGATTATGCTGGATGTAGAGTAGACAGGAAAAGCACCAGTGGAACTTGTCAGTTTCTTGGTGACAGACTTGTCTCCTGGTTTTGCAAGAAACAAACATCTGTGTCTACTTCAACTGCTGAAGATGAATATATGGCAGCAGGTAGCTGTTGCTCACGGATATTGTGGATTCAAAATCAACTCCTAGACTATGCCTACAACTTAGAAAAGTCCAAAATATTTTGTGATAACACTAGTGCTATTTCAATAGCTCAAAATCCAGTCCTCCATAGTAGGACAAAACACGTAGAGATTAGGCATCATTTCTTAAGAGATAATGTAGAGAATAATAAAATTGAATTGGAATATATCCCAACTGATTTACAAAGGGGAGATATTTTCACCAAGTCCTTGGATGAAAAGAAACACATCTTCTTCCTTAATCAGTTAGGAATGTTAGATGGAGGAAGTCTTAATTAAGTTCCAAGACCTTTAAACCTAAAAAGAGACAAAGACTAGGTTAAAAAAATTTGGATTTCCTAGTGTCTATAGGTTTTCTCTGTCTCTGAACTGCGCTCGATGATTTTCCTGAAGATCGTCGAATGGAGCTCGTCGTTTCAAGATAGTATTTAACTATCTTTTGGTTTTCGTTGAACGGAGATCGACGATGTTAGGAATCGTCGAACGGAGCTCGACGTTTTCCAGATAGTGCTGGACTATCCTTTTCGATCAGCGATCTCGATTATCATTGAACGAAGGTCGACGATGTTAAACATCATTGAATGAAGATCGACGATGTTGAGACCCTTTAGTTTCCCCTAGAGCCGTCGATCGTCGAACTGAGTTCAACGATCTTTACTTTTCAACGTCAAACCCTAATATAAAATCATTTTTTCAAGCGTCGTTCTCCTTTGCGCTTTCATACTTTCTGCAAGAACTTTCCTTCCCTCCAAACTCCTCTACACTTGATCGTGTTTGTTTTTGCAGGAAACATGTCGGTTTCAGTCGCCGTTTTAGCAGCAATGAAGTTCGATACTGGGTTTGACATTGATATGGATTCGTTTGAAGGAACTGATCAAATGTTCAAGGATATTCTGGAAATGTTTAAGGAGCAACAACTTGTGAACATCATGACAACCAGAATCAAACTAGCAGCAGATGAAATTAAAGGTGGGTCTATATTGCCCACAATCTGGATCAACATACAGTCATTGACACCATCTCAGGAACTCAGGTATCCCAAACCCTAGCCATTCTTACAAAAATTTTTGGGTTAAGCACTGGACATGATAGCATAGGCTTATCAGGGGTAGAATTTACTAAAATGTTGGATAGAATGGGTCATATTCTGAAAACCCTAATAAGCTATTAAAGAAAAATCTGTCTATAGAGTATAGATTCTTAGCAGACATTGTAGGAAAAGTGCTGTTAGCCAAACATTCAGCTCATGACATAATATCAAGACATCAATTCTGCTTAATGGCTACCATAGTAGATAAGAAGCACTTAGATTGGGGAGCCATCTTCTTTGATTTGATCAAGAAGAAAATCAGTACGAATTTTGTGAATTTTGGGAGAATTCTGGGTCTATTCCTGTAGAATAGGTGCCCTCAGCTATTAATGTCAAATGAAATGCATATCAATGCTTCCAAGAGACTTTCCTCTGCTCTCTTTGGCAAATTGGAGAGGCAGATTGTCAAACCAAGCAGGGGTCCTGCTGCACAAACTTCTTCAAGCACAAGGACTGTTTCAGTCACTCTTCCACAATCCACTGCCCCAGCAAAAGTGTTGCCATCCCCCTCAATTTCCTCTCCTCTATCTTCACAACCAGTTACATCTTCTCCTCCTTCTCCTCATCCTGTGGTTTCTTCACCTCCTCCAGCCACTTTCCAAGAAGATTTCCAATCTCTACCTTTCTTCTCCTCCATTAACTTAGAATCATCCTCCCATCTTCCATCCTTCAATCTCCTAGATGATTCATTCATGGATGATTCCCCCTCTTCACCTCCAGACATCCCATCCACTTCAACATCATTCCAACAAATGCTTCATGATATCATCTCTCAACCATCTTTTTCACCTACCATCTCCTCATTCCAACCAACAGTCACTATCCCAGCTTCATCTATTACGTCCATCCCCATCTCTCAACCCTCCATACCTCTTCACCCAGCATTCATTCCATCCATCTCTGCAGCACACCCCTCTACCTCTACTCAAGTTAACCTTGAGAAAGTAGATCTTCTTCCTCTGGCAGATAGACTGTATGAGTTGTTGGCTCCAAGCTAACACTCTTATTGGATTCATCCTTGACTCCCTTAGTCAAGAATCTGACTGATTTATCTGTTAGACTCTTTTCTTCCTTTTCCTTTCAGGCCATCCCTTCTTTTGGGGGCCTAGATTCAGTTTTCACTAAAACTAGGCAGCGGGAGATGCCTTATGAAGAAGTGCTGCCTTCAGAGGATTTTGCTTCAGAAATGTAGATTTTAGAGAGTCCAACTTCAGAGCAAGTTTCAGTTCCAGCTTCAGCCCCAGCTCCAACCATCAGTCCCACAGTAGATATACATTCCTTATTATCTTTATTTGATTCAATTTATAGTTATTGTCCTCCAGCACCTCTCCCTGCTGAAGATTTATCCACGGCTATTGTTCCCCTCTCCTACTGTGATCCAACCCTGATAAAGATGTATATAAATTCTATTAAATCTATGGAGAGTGATTTTGTGGTTCTTGAGTTTGCTGCTTCTACTGATGTTGATTCTTCAGAGGCTGTTGAAGAGCCAGTTTGTTCAGTTACTGAAGCTACTGCTTCAGTTGGTGTTCCTGTTGTTACTGATGTTCCTGCTATTTCAACTGCTGTTTCAAGTGCTGCTGCTATTATTTCTTCTACTGCTCTTTCTGCTTCTGCTCCTGTTCCCACCACCAAAGCAGCTTATAAGGAAATAAATGCTTTATTTGATGAGCCTCAGAGTTCTGATGAGGATGATGAATTCAGGACTGACTCAGATGATTCCTCTACAACTATTGCAAAGAAGAGGAAAGCTAGAAGCAAGGCTATGAAAAGGGTTCAATTGACCAAAACTATAACTGATCATGACATACCATATTACATTCTGCATAATTGTCCTATTACTGAGCATTGGATGCAATATTCTAAGAACCAGTTGAAAGCAATGAAGAAGAGAAGAAAGTATGACAAAGGAACTTCTCATCCTCCTCCTCCTCATTCTCCAAGCACAAGATCTGGTGGAGTCTCAGCTCCTCAAGCCTCCAACATTTCTCAACCCCAGCAAACCTATCAATGAAGATCTCAATCCAGAGGCTATCAGCAAAGAGGAAATCATCCTAGAGGAAGACAGTATAGAGGAAATCAAACAGACTATCAAGTTTATTCAAGAGGACAGCCCAGAAAGCAACCTTATCAAAGGAAAGGACAAGACCCAATTGACTCAACTACTGATCCCTTTCCTTACAAGCTCAAAGAAAGTTTTAATTCAAAAGCTCCTCCTACTGACACCATAAACAGATATGAGCCAACAGTACCTTTTAAAGATCCAGAGAACAATCCAGCTTCCTTGATACCCAGACTTAAAGAAATGGCTGCTCTAGATCAGATTAAGAAAGCAAGAGAGAAGGGCCAAGACACATCCAATATATTTACTCTATCAGAACAAAGAAGACATGAACTTGAAAGATATAGCTCCAAGAGATTCTTCAATACTGAGGAATACATGCAGCTACATCCTGAAGCTGTTGTTCCTAGGAGCAAAAGCCAAAGGACTCTTGGTGCTGTTGATGATTTCAGATCAAAGAAAGACTCAGAAAATCCAAACAGAGAAATCATTTTCAGGAAAAGAACTGATGACAAGCATTAATCTGGATGTAAGCTGAAAACTTTATTATATCTCTGCTGAACTATTTTTTTTGCTGTGATATAATCATATCTGTGGTTCTGCAATATTGTTTCTGTATTTCTGTTGATTATTGTTTTCTATA
Source organism: Platanthera zijinensis (assembly GCA_039513925.1). Taxonomy (NCBI): domain Eukaryota; kingdom Viridiplantae; phylum Streptophyta; class Magnoliopsida; order Asparagales; family Orchidaceae; genus Platanthera; species Platanthera zijinensis. The sequence goes on from CM077082.1 coordinate 72,784,270, forward strand.
ACTCATGTAAATAGTAATCCTAACCCAAATAGGGGGAGATTGTTGGAACACCCTATTACTAATTTGGGTCAGGATCACTATGTCAATAGGATTGTTGCTTTGACCTTGTTGTATAGAGAAAAGGTCAACTAGTCTGGTCTAAGGCTTAGGACTTAGGATTGAAGATTTCCCCAAGACCTCCTAGTTCAGATGCAGAAGCCAAGAAGAAGAATTGAAGTTGTCGTCGAGCTCAGATCGACGAAGCGTCGAACTCAGTTTGACTATCTGTGAGTTCAGGCTGTCAAAGCGTCGACCTCAGTTCGACGATCTATGAGCTCAAGTAGACGAGGCATCGAACCCAGTTCGACGATCTCTGAGCTCAGATCGACAATTTCTGTCCAAGTCAAATTCCAATATCTCTGAGCTCATTTCGACGATAGTTGAGCTCAGATCGATGATTTCATTTTGAGATCGACGATTTCTGGGATTTTGTCAGCTTGTTAAGGATTTCAAATCAGAGCATTTATTGCAGAAGATTTCTAGCCGTTATAATAAATCTGGAGCAAGTTTCAAGAAAACAAAGAAGGAATATACTTAGGTTATTTACTCCAGAGACAGTTGACAATTAAGGAAAGTATTTATGACTTTGCTAACGGCTATTTTCAAGATTGGATGACTGGATCTCTTATCATCATAATTCAGAGAGAACAAAAAGACATAACAGTATACTCAAAACATACATAGAGATATAGAGAAAGAGAAAGAGATCAATAACTCAGAAAATAGAACAAGTTTTCTTTCTGATTCCTGCTGATCAAAAGCTTTCTTAAGTCTTCATCATTCACACTCCAGATAACAAACATTTCAGTTTTTGCTGAAATCATATAGTGCTGGAGCAATCATTTCATTGAAGACCTATCACCCTTGCAAAGCTTCCAGTTCATGAACTTCTGCTATATTTCAGGGGGAGCTTTGACAACATCTTACGAGTACACGAAAATAAAACATACACAAGAACTATAAGAAATACACATGATGGTAATTACAAGTAAATGTACCTGTCACGACGTCACTTTGTTTAATAGCCTCATATGTGCCAAGATTGTAGACTCTAGGTTATGCTGGCGTATGGTGAGACGCAGACAACTCTGCGGCTTTTCCCTTCTCAGCATACGATGCACCTGCCTTTCTAACCGACTTCGTGGGAAGGCTCCAACAATCTCGAGCATAATGTCCCACCTGGCCATAGTTGTAACATATATGCGGACCTTGGCCCGTAGTAGCTCTAGAAGGAGGAGAAGGAGCTGGTCCAGATGACCTAGCCTTCTTGTTCCACCTGCTGTAGAACCCAGACTTTGAAGAACTCAGCACTTTGAAATCTTGTTTCTCCCCGAGAGGTCCTTCTTACCATGAACTCTCTTCATGTCCTAATCTAGAGACCATGTAGTGTTTACCAACGTAAGAAAGCCCTGCGTCATCGGACCTGCCAACAATAACCTCAGATCATCCTGCATATCTTCATAGAGTCAGTTGCTCTTCCTTTCCTCATCATCCAATGAGGATCCTGCATACCGCCCCAACCTAGTGAACTCATGCAAGTAGTCATCCTCCAGACTCTCGCCCCGAGTTATCCTCATGAATTGGTTTTCCATCGCAATCATTTGCTTTGAAGGGAGATATCGTGCAAGGAATAGTCTTGAAAATTACTCTATCGAGACCTCAGACAGTGGCCTGCCCACAAGCTGGTGAAACTCTAGCTCATCCAACCATATCCTTGCCTCTTTGTCCAATAAGAAAGAGGCTAGCGTTACTTTCCGCCTTTCCTCCGTCTCCATAGTCGTCAATATTCTCTTCACTCATGAGAGCAAATCCTCGACCTGAGTCGGGGATCCCGTTCCCATAAACGTAGGCGTATTGAAGCTCATAAAGTGCTTCAGTTACTTCTCCATCACTCACCTCTCTGCCAAAGGATCAGCAGGCACTTGCCTCACTGCCACTAGATTTACTATGCCAGATAAACCGGGGCCACCATAGGGTGTACTTGCCCTCTTGGCTGCACATTGATCATTGTGAGCACAACTTCAGCAACTTAATGGATTGTCTCAGCAAAAGGAGAAGGCGTAGGCACCTGAGACAGTGCATTACTTTCTGCAGAGTGTTGATTTTGAGATTGATCTGCACTGCTCCTCGTCACCTATAATTGCGCAACATGTAATTTAGTGACTAATAAACATCAAACAAAGGAACACTCAGGTTCCACAAATAATGTTTTTAACATGTTTCATGTGTGTTTTTCATTCCTAAGTGAACATTTACTTGTGATTTTACGTATTTAAGATGACACATCCACGTGCTCTTCACCCCTTAAAGAATTCACCATGAATTCAGTGGACATGAACCGATACCTATAAGCTGATACCAAATTATAATACCCCCATTTCATCATGAATAATATAACAGAAGGTCCGGCCAGGGCCCCACGCCATATTACACGAACAGCCTAAAGTGTTACGAAATGAAACCATAAATTATTTTTATTTTGAAAATGCACACTAACATAGTGTAACATCCCATTTTTCAATTAGACCCCCCCTTAGGAGTGACTTGAACATTCCTAGGTCATAACAAGTCCTAGGTTGAACCTAGGAGGTCAAGTGACCCAACTAGTTAGTTGAGACTCACTTGGGCTGCAAATAGTAAAATCTTAAAATCCTAATTTTGGTGGCCTAGTGGGTTCAATCTGACTCCAAGGCATTCCTAGACCTAATATGAGATCAATGGGTCACCAAGAACCCATTGGGTGCAAACCTAGTGGCTAAGTTGACCCAAGTCAACTTAAGCCCTAGTTAGGCCAAAGTAACCCTGCCATGGATCAACTCACCCTCTTTATGCCAAGTCTACCCTACCTAACCATACCTAGGCCTTAGGGGAGGTCAATGGGTCCCTAGGGGTCTATTGATGTTGACACGGAAGGTCAAATTGACCAAGTCAACCCTAAACCCAAATCAAGTCAAACCTAGCTCAATTGGGTTAACTCAAGCTCAAGCCGCCTCATGTAGACTCATAGGGTTTTATTAGGAGTTATTATGGCGGCCTATAGCATAAACCCTAGGCTAGCCAACATGTTGACTAGGAGAGAGAAAGAAGAGAGAAATAGGCTAAATATAGGAGAGAGAAAGTGTGAATTAAGGGTATTTTCATGGTAGAATGGTGAGCCCCCCTCTCATATGGCATTTAAGGTTTTAATATTAATTTTATGGGATGGCTTTAGGCTTCTAGGGGAAGAAAATTCGTGAGGATGACTAGGAGAGAGAAAAAATAAGTATTTGGTTATATAGAGGAGAGAGAAAAGGTGGTGGAGAGGTGAAGAGGTGTTTTGAAGAGGGAGGAGGCATGAGTTCGGCCAAAGAGGGGCCAACAGCCACCTAGAGGTTGACACCTCCTCCCCCCACCCTTTTCCCGGCCATCAAGAGGTGTTTCCACCCTCTCTCTCCTCTAACCACCCCCCACCATGAAGAGGTGTTATGGCCCTTGAGGAAAACCGCCCCCTCTCTCCCTCTCCTCTTTATATACTCACTTAGGAGAGAGGGGCGACCCATTTCGAAACCAGAGAAGGAGGAGAGAACCGTTGCCGGAGCCACCAAGGAGAGGAAACGCCTCCACCGCCTCCACCGCCGCCACCGCCGCCACCATGCATTCCCGCCGGTCTATTCGCATCCAAGCCCGAACTCAGGTCCTCCCTCACCTCTTCTCTCATACTTAGATCCTAGAATTGTTTAGGAGTTGAGTTCATGCTCAAACGAACCGGAGCAAAAGCTTAAAAATTCAGAAATCTCCATTTTTATTGAGTTTTTGGTGGGCTCGGGTAGGGCGGCGCCGCCACCTCCGGCCGCCCTAGCCGCCGGAAAGGTTAGCCCCCACCACCGGGAACATGTAGGAGTTGATTCCCGGTGGTGGCGCCGCCCCTAATGGCCGGAAACAGCCTCGTGATAACCACTTCTCACGGGTTCTGGTTCAGGCCATTTGGAGAAGATGAAGTACAACTCCCGTCGGATCTGCTTTAAGATCCGTGCAACCCTAGATTATGATTTAATGATTATTTATATTCAAATTCTGTATTTAATTTAAACAGTTTCACTGTAAATTAAATTTAGGCCCCTTATGAGCACCACATGAAAAATAGTACAATATGAAAGTTATAGGTCTTTTGAATACCGACAATTTGATATGTAGTGGTGAAAAATTGGATGAGGGGACTGCCATGTAGAGCCTTTTTAGTAAGGGTATGTCCTACAACTAGGGTAGATTTCTTCTAAAAATTATTTAGGCCTTTTAGGGGCCTGTTCATCAAAAATGATCAACATAAATGTTGTAGGCATTTTTATTATCTATAGTTTGATATGTAATGGAAAATTTTAGGACAAGTATACTGACCTATAGGGCAATTTTTCTAGGGTAGGTACTACAAATAGGATAGATTTTTGAATAATTTCCTACACCTAATCCTTGGTCCAAATGCCATGATTTTTGGACAGGGACTTATTATCACCTAGAAATAGCTCCTGTAAAAATTGGAAACCTTTTAAAGAAGTGTAACCTAGGGTTTGCCCTAACCCTAGAAAAGCTAGGGCAAGATAATTAAAGGGTCAAATGACCTCCAAACCCTCCCAAATTTTGGTGAGGTGTCCCTGGTATAGGTATCAAGGTTTGGTTCAAATTTCAACTCATTTGGTTGAGTTTTGAATAGGAATCCTCTAAACCCTAGTTTTGACCTAGTGAAGGGAAGCTTAGGGAAAAGGTACTTTTGACACTTGTGTGATCATCTCACCTCAACAGAGGTTGAGATTCTGATCACTGGTTTTAAATGGTCCTAAGAACTCCCTTAGGGAAAATGGGATGGATTAGGGTATGTTTACCCTAGGGCCCAGGTTCAAACCCTAAACGTGGACTTTGGGGGCTTGTGAAGGACATAGGGGCAAATGCCCTTGTATGGCCTTGGGTTTTGGTGGAGAGGTAGTTGATGGGTATTTAACCCTCTGGTTGTAATATTACAGCATTTTGAGGTAGGTAGGTAGCTCAAAACCTAAACCCTAGTTTTAGAGTAGAAGGGCTTTTAGGTCAAAGCAGTAGTTTAAATGCACTCAAAAGCTATGAAACTTGGGTAGATTGTTTCTAGGGTAGTTATGACCCTTGGCTGATTTTACTAGAATTTTTGGATTATTGTTTTTAGTACTTCATTCATGAATATGTGTATAGCCCTATTTGATGTTTTATTTATTAAAGTTTTTTAATTTAAATAAGGCCCCCTTAAAACTCTGAAATTAGATGTTTTTGGCCACTGGGAATGCTCATGAATTTTAGTTTAATTTTATGTTGAATAAATAGAGTAGTTCTTTCACAAGTGTTATTAAAGGGCCTTATGGTTTAAAAATATTTTATGGCATAAATAGTTTTCTGGAAAATTATGAAAGTTGGTAAATAGAGTTTTTAAATCATTTTGAATCAGTGGGATTTTATTCTGGATTTTTGGAGTTATGAATATAGTACTTGATTCACAAGCATGCTAGATTAGGGTTTTAGTAAATGATTTATTATAAATTAATTTCCAGCAGTAAAATTATGAAACTTTTATAGTACTATTTTCATGGTATTTCTATTACCCTGTAATTATTCCAAATGATTTAGAAGAGAATCTGATGTAGTTTATTCATTAGACATGAAAGAAATGGATTATTGCAAAAATATGTTTAGGCCCCTTAGACCTTAGTGAAAATTGTCAAACCTTGGATATATCATTTTTTTAGACATATTAGTATTTTTCTTAAATTTATTATGATTTATACATGACTGAAAAGTATACTACTTGTTCAAATTTGGAAGACCTTGGATTTTAGTAAAATTAATTAATTAATAGATTAATTGAGAAAATTGTTATAACCGGGAATTGATTCAATTATGTCGTGACAGACCCCAGTAAATAACTCAGGCTGTTCGGATGAAAACACAAAGGACATCCTATCATAGACATTACTTAGAATAAGGTGGTCTGTAGTTAGTAACTTTGGGAAATGAGTAACAGGATAAGGTTTGGGTTAGCGTAAGGACAGCTTGTGTTGGTTGGATTTAAAGAAAGAGGATGGATCACCATAGGAGGTTTCAAGTATGGTGAGAAATGAGTTGATGCGCTCTAGAAGGTGCGCGGGACCGACGAAAGATCGCCGTCCCCGTAAGAGTGAAGAGTCAAATCCACCCTAGGTTTAGATTGATGCAATTTATAGAGGGAACGGGTAAGGAAAAAAAACAACCAATAATAATAAGTGCCTTGCGAAAGGGAACTTCGGGCCGTAATGCCGCCGTCTTGGTTCCTAGTACCCTTTGAGAGCCCTTCACGGGATATGTCGGGGGCAGTCCTGGGCTAACGTAAATCTTAAAACAAACGAAAGAGTAATTAGCCTAATAGGGATTCACATTGCACACACTCATTAGTTAGGGTTGGTAATGGTTAAGTTGTCCCGAGGTGTTCAAGGGGCGCTGTCTTGTGGTATTCTAAGGGATCAAGTCTGGAGATGAGCCGAACGTTTTAGTCCGGGGAATTTGGTCTCGGATGTGGTTTATACGGACGGTTTAGTCCGGGAGTTTGACACTTTAAATTTGTTATATATTAAACTGCTGCATGTGCATAAAATAGGAAAGATTAAGGTGGTGGGTTTTCGATATCGGGGAGTTCGATTGCACCGACACCGATATCGTTGACTCGGCAAGGTGACTAGCACTTAGCCAAGGTTAAGTCCGGCGGACCAGTCGGCAAGAGTACGCAGGAGTCCGCCTCATGCACCAGGCGTTGAGGGCGTACGATATGTCAGACCAGTGGTGCTTTTACTGGTTTTGAGGTGGGCGAGGCCCAACCCACCGCTTCCGTCTGCCACTACGGGAGTATCCTGGGAGTTATCTCTAGAAAGGGGGAACTAAAGGTTTGTGTACACAAAGTTGGGTGTGTGAGTTGCACTGCTTGATCATCATACCCACCATATAACAGCATGCCATAATCATTCATAACAACCTTGACACCTAAAGTATAAGTGGAATGAGATGCTTATACTTTAGGACTTGCAAAACGACCCCTTGGTCTATAAGCTTGTGTGGGCAAGTTTATAAATTAAGGTTAATTTGATATATGTATACCTGCTGCGTGATAACCGACACCCCAACGTATAAGTGGAATGGGACATTTATATGATGGGAGCCATGTAGAAGATCCTGAAAGTCCACCTAGTGTCAACTATCTTCACCTATGGGGGGGGGATTAGGTGACTCTGCAGCGTAATTGCGGAATTAAAGTTTTACCTGCATAAGAAAACAAAACAACCAAGCACACAAGGAACACATACAATATATAGTGGTTCCCCGATTTGGGTACGTCCATTTTCCCCCTTCGACCTATCTCCCAACACGGGACGACTCGGTCACTTCACCAACAGGATTGAAATCCAATCCTTGCACTAACGGAAGGAACCCTTCCACACGTAGGAGTCAACACTCCCACAATCCGGGTTGCACCCAACCCTTACAACTAGGGACCAATCGGTCCGTTACAAGGAAATTAAAAACTAGCTTGTAAGAAATACAAACAACGTTTGGAGAGAAGGTGACCCTCTTCGTTTGACGACGTGCTCTTGAAGTCAACGAAGAGTGCTCAGCCCTAGATCTCACTTGGAGTGAACCTTTCCCGAAACCGGCGGCGGCTTGAGGCGGCGGCAAGGCTCTCGGAATCAGCAGCGGCGACGGAGAGCAGCAGCAATGCCAACTTGATTCAAACTTCGTAGCAAAGGAAGCAAGATCTTCCAACGATCACACAAGGATCGATCGTCTCGATCGATTCGGAAGGGGAAAGATTTTCCCGATCAACGAATCAAGAGACAAGGGATCTCTCATTAGACGCGGGAGACGCTATGCTAGCCTAAGCTTCTGTCGCCAGGAGATCAGGAAGAATCCACGATCAGCGGCGGCGACCACCTTCACGAGCGGCGACGGCGGCGGACGACAATCTGCGATATGCTAGGTCAAGACGGTGGCCGTCCTTTTTAAATCCCGTGTCTTTACTGTTCATACATACGAAGTATATATACATTAGGTCAAATATATGACCGTTGTGGGTTCCATCAATAAGAAGGCTTGAGCCTGCTTCGAACCAGTTCAGATAGTTTGAACCGGTCCAGAGAACAACAGAAAACTGCCTAAGTCAAATTCGGCGAGAATCATTTTCGTCGAATCGGCGAGAATCGTAGGTGATTCTCGCCGAATCGGCGAGAATCACTTACGATTCTCGCCGACTTCTACTTAGCCGAATTCTGGTTGAACTGATACAGAAGCCGGGGAGAATCGGCGGGAATCACTTTTGATTCTCACCGAATCGTCGAGAATGCAAGGTCATTCTCGACGAATCGGCGAGAATCATAAGTAATTCTCGACGATTCTGCCTTAGAAAATTTCCCTGTCTGTGTCGAAGCTGCCGACTTCATCCGGCGAGAATCAGCTAGTGATTCTCGACGACTCGGTGAGAATCATTAGTGATTCTCGCCGAATCGGCGAGAATCACATAGTGATTCTCGTCGATTTGTACTTAGGCTATTTCTCCTCTTTCTTTCTTTGAGCTGGTCTTTGCCCCATCCTTGCTCCTTGTCTGCTCTTGCTTTATCATAGCCCTGTACTTGAAATTAAGTACACCCCAATAGAGAGAGTACACGTAGGCCAACACACTGATCTGCGCAACGAGGGATTATGTTGCACAGACCCGTGTATATTGACCCACTACACCCTGACATTGGTGTATACTTAGCATGGAAAGTCTGCAAGTACAACTAGAGAATAATTCATCAAATACATTGTGGATTCATCTTAGCTTGACAGGTGGCTTCCTCAAATCCAGGTAATTGTGGATACAGTACCCAACAATCTCCCCCTATTTGACGAAGCCAAAATCCTACTAGCTAAGATGAATACCACCACCCACAGAATAATTAAAACTTTAAGACAATAAGAACAGGCAAAATAATACTTGAGTCACAACATGTCATCACATATATATATTTATATAAAACCACAATACTTGTTCGTAAGACAATATAAAAGCATAGATGTGCAGTGAGGAACAAAAAGGTCCTAGGTCTATTTTTCCTTAGCTAGATCATCCTTAAGCTTCTGTGCCAGGAATTTCTTGCTCTGTCTTTCGAAATATTCTTTGGGCTTAGGATGATATCTGGGAGGAGGAACTTTATCTGCCACTGTGTTATTTCTGAAAAATATGTTGCGTTTGGCTTCAAATTCTTTGTGCCTCTCCCATTCGTATTGACTGTATACCTCACTTCGTTTTATGTGCCCCTTCTGCTGTAACAAGAATGTGTCCAAGATGATACTTTTTGATACAGGACTCCATTTTTCATTTCTCACATCCTCCTCCGTCAATCGAATCCTCTTTTCAGCTGGTGTTTCCCTTGAGGTTCCCTCTTGGATTTGCCTTTTTCCTTTGTCTTTAGCTAAGGCATCTTGATCAAACCAAGTTCTGCGTTCAGCCCTTTCAGCAGCTTTCTTCATCTCAGCTTCGCTTAGCGGAACACCCTCTGCACTTGCTCCTTCATCCTCCACAGTATTGTGCTCAGTAGTTTCATGAACAGGATTAACCTCAGGTATATTATTGCCTAATGCTTGGTTAAGCAACCACTGGCAACTGTCATATACAAAAACATTGGACTGATCGAAGTTTTCAATGATGATGTGCTGAAGCCCTTCCATCTTAGTAGTATATTCCTTCTCCCCCTTTTTGGCTTCGAGTGCTATGGAGTTTGCATAGGAGTGCAGGGACTCATCTATATGCTTCGGAGAGTTGGAGAATTCAGTCAGCAGGGCTTGTTGATTTTGATTGAGGAGCACCATGTTGGCATCAAATTTCTGTATGTTGTTCGCCACAACATGTGCATTACTATTGACCACTCCCAGGTCATCAGTATTCTTTTTGAGTCCTTGCATGAGAAGAGTTACAGCTGTGTCTGCCTCTGTATATTTCTCATCAAATTTCTTTTCCATCAAATCCAGTTTGTGGTTGATCTGAACCACATTCTTCAGCATGAGATCCTCAGATTCCTTCAGCCTCTTTAGCACCGTTTTGTGGGATTTCTTAAACGTACTCTTGAGCTCATCCAGTATCCCTTGGACAACATTAACAGTGAGATTTGCCAGGTTTGCTTGGAGGGAAGGAGCTGCAGGCAGATCCTGGTCGGGCTCCCCAGCAGAAGTACTGGGAGAGCTAGACACTAGAATAGATTCTACCGGGGGACAGCGGGTTGCTGAGAGGGCTCCCCCTGTATTCCTGGATCCGACCTCTCAGGAGCTTGTTCCTCTGATGAACCAGCAGCATCCTCCTGAGGGTCCACCACTTTCCTCTGCTCAATTACTTCTTCCTCCTCCTCAGTCTCCATGTGCTCAGCTTGATCAGCAGAATTATGCGTGTCTTCTTCCACTGCATCCACCTCCTCTTCATCAGCCACTCCATCACCCAGGTAATTTATATCTTCCTCACCGTCCTCTTCCTCTTCCACATTTGCCACTTCCTCCTCACGGTCTTTGTGCACGGCCTCCACAGCATCTTTTGCTATCTGAGAAATATCAGAGATGGTGTTCGCAGAAGAGAGTACAGGCTCCCCCTCAGTTCCTGTAATCAATGCATCATGAACTTCACTGGGGGCTGCCAAGAAATCTGCTGAAGTTCTGTTGTCCTCGGCAGGAGATTCTTCTTGTTCAACTACCACTGCAGCTTGCCCTATGATTCGCTCCCATCTGTCAAAGACGCTGGAGTCCATTTTCTTTAAATAATGCAAGGGAACTCCTTTGCTCATGTCGAACCTATCTCCGTTCAACTGATTGAGAAATAGGCTGATGATTCGTCCAAAGCTTGGAGATCTGAGGGTGTCCTTGATCTTCTCGAAAAGCATGGCCCCCCAGTTGAATCTCTTTCGGCAGACAATCACCACAAGAATCTTGAACATGTCGGCTGAAATGTGGTCGTGTGAGCCTGGTTTGCATATCAGTACTTTCCCAATGATGTCGGACAAGAGTTTCCCCTCCTCATTCATTTCTTTTCTCTTTATCGATCTGGTGCCCCTAGCTAGCCCACAGAATGATAGGGTCCTGGCTCTATCATGTTCCTCCAGATAATCCTCGTGCTCAGAACTGGAAAGCTGCAAGCATTGAGTCAGTGTCCTGGCAGACATCTTGATCCTTGCACCTGCAACCTTACTCTTGATGATAGAGTCTTCATTCCGAAGTTTGGCGGTTGCAAAGAACTCCATCACTTCTTTATCCAGAATTTTGCAGGGATGCTCCAGTACAAACGTGAGTCCAGCCTCTTCCAGCATGATAATGATGTTTCTGAACTCATCCGAGGCATGTGAGAATCCGGTTCGAACTAATTCACAGCCAGTGACCAGCCCAGCGGTGGTCCTTGGAGCCATAGCAAACTAGGAAGACGGGGAATATCAAGTTCTAAGTCTAAGGTTCGTCGAAACTAAGAGGTTGAGAGTAATATCTATACTAATGCTCAAAGCACGGTTGGGATAAGAGAGGCATTACCTTAGGAGGAGATGCAGTGAAGGTTCCGGCACCACGTTGCGTAAGGTGCGGCGAGCCGATTCGAGGCCAAGCGAGGGCGTGACTCCGGCTGCAAGAGGTCTTCCGGAGGGTTGTTAGGTCACGATGAAGCCGAAGTCGAAGAAACCAGTAGCGGGAGAGCTTCGGGAAAGGGGGGACACTGCTTCGGGAGAAGTGATGAGCTTCAGCGAGGATTGGGAGGTGCTGGGACACTGCTTCGGGAGAGCTTTGAAACCAGTAGCGGGAGATGACTTGGACAGGGTGTTGGCGACAATCAGAGGTAGAGGGGATGACGGGAAGTCGAAGGGTCGGCGGGATTTACTGGGTCGGCGAGATTCGCTGGGTCGGCGGGATTTGAGCTATAGCCGGGTTTAAGAGCTTCGGTTCGATGAGAATTGCCGGAATTTCAATTTTATTTGTCCGGGGTTGTCAAGGATTTGAAACGATCACTTAAGCCACATGTGGTGTAACTTACCACACCGCTTAGGAGGCACATCAACTCTGAGATTCCTAACTCACTAACATTTGCAAGCAGGATTCATAAGTTATGTCGAGATTGATAAATGCAATATTCATGATGTTAGTTGTCATTCTCAGTGTCTCCTAATGTCGTGTCAGCTTTAATTTTCAGCTTGTAATGTATGACTTCTCGAATTTATCAGAGAATTTACTGACACATCATTAATAGCGTATCTAAGGCGTATTTTTATAGTGTTGATCTGTCCTTAGAAGAACACACATAGATGTATATATGTATATATAAAAATATATATATATATATATATATATATATATGTAAATGTTGACATAGTACGACTCAAATATTTAGGCTGATCAATGATACCTGGAATTGTAAGATTCATCATTCAGCCCTTCTGATTAGAGCATACCAGGTGTTCAATTGGAGTATCCCATTGTTGATAGTGCTTCTTTCATTCCAGATACTTGTTCCAGACCAATCTTGGAACATCTTCTGTCTAGCTCCCATCATGACACGGAAGTCTAGACTACCCTGCACCAAAGAATATTACCTTACCTTAGGAGCCCAATATGTATTGGGTCCTAGGTTCCTGTCAGCATGATAATTTGACTGCCTTCCCTCAGGAATCCTGGTGGGAAGACTAACATTGCCTCGAGGATGTGGAAGTCCCCTTGTCATTGATACAGAATAGTTGTGCCAACAATCTATGGCAAAATGAGCCACTTTGCCACAACACCAACACTCATGAATGTTGTATCGTCGCTTGTGACCTGAACCGATGACAGAGATAGTCATAGTTCTGGGTCTAAACGGAATAGAGCCAGATATGCTCACAGAATTGTCTCTTCCACCGTGACTATTGGAAGGGTGGAAAGAATGCATATGGCAGGTGTCATGAGGCCTGGGAGGTGGTGCCTTCTTTTCAGTCAGCCCCCTTCCAAGGACCTCATGAGTCCTAACAACATGATTTCTATCCCCCCTTTCGAGAGTCCTAGGGAGGTGAGAGGCGCATTGTGAGCTGATGCTGGCAGATTCATGACGAGTAGGTGCTGTGGCCGAGAATACAAAGGGCTTGGTGGAAGCCGGAGGTATTCTCTTCTGGGTGGCCATGACAGCCCTTGCATTTTGAGTGCTCTCACTAGAGGATTGATCATTCTTGCAGTGACCATGGTTATTCCTATGGTCATACCTGAAGGCATGATGAGTGTCCTTCCTACTCGGGGTGGGGGGTCTGAACACCGTTTCCCCATTTCTCCATGACTTAATAATTTGGGAGATCCACCCATTTTCTGCTTTTCTCTTGATAGCATCAATCTTGGAAAAATTAGAAACTATCCTCTTCTCGGTCTCTAGACGACTTTCTAGATCCGAGATCTGAGAGTCCTTTACTTTGATGGATTCCAATTGGAGATTCATCAAAATCTTCAGCTGAGCAATCTCCTTAGCTTGTTCCTCAACAAGTAAGTTGCTCGTCTGAAGGGCACTCTCAAGGGGATCACGATTATCAATCTTTTGAGTGAAGCTATGTGTATCCCATGCATCATTGGAAGGACTACTCTCAAAACTATTCCTGTCTTCAGGAACTTCAAGAGGAGAGGGGCATGAGGAAGAAGTTACTTGCGTCAGACTTTGTTGTTCAAGGTTACCATCCAGATTGGCAGAAACTGTTGAGTTAGCTTCATCAGAACTGCTTTCCTCAGCTTCTTCTTCAGTCTCTGACAAGGACACAGGAGCCCTGATATTGACATATTGATCATGCCCTTCATCTTCAGAAATAAGGACTCCTACATAGGCTTCATCCTCTTGCTGACAACCGGTACCAGCTTTCTCTGATCCCTCCATGAGGTCTGAGATGGTTTGCCACATGGACTTGGCTGTCCTACACTTGTCCACTCTTGAACGAGATACACTAGACCAAACGTCAGTGATGATCTGACGTATTAACTTATCCAAGTTGTACAGTGAGAGCTCGGTCTCAGACATCTCTTCGGGACTCTGACTCAGAAGCCTTCATGGGAATGAAGGGACCCTCTTCCAAGATGATTGACACCCGAGGGTCGATGGCCTCCAGATGAAACATAACTCTCATCTTCTAGATAGGATAATACTCTGTTGTGCACGCAGGGAGTCTCAGAGGAGGGACATCAAATTCCAGCTCCATGCTTGAGTCTCGTCTTCTAGTTGACACAGGAGGCAGGATCTTACTCAAGGTGTTAACCCCTTTGATGAGTAACCTCCCTCTGATACCACTTGAAAGTCCACCTAGTGTCAACTATCTTCACCTATGGGGGGGGGGGGGATTAGGTGACTCTGCAGCGTAATTGCGGAATTAAAGTTTTACCTGCATAAGAAAACAAAACAACCAAGCACACAAGGAACACAGACAATATATAGTGGTTTCCCGATTTGGGTACGTCCACTTTCCCCCTTCGACCTATCTCCCAACACGGGACGGCTCGGTCACTTCACCAACAGGATTGAAATCCAATCCTTGCACTAACGGAAGGAACCCTTCCACACGTAGGAGTCAACACTCCCACAATCCGGGTTGCACCCAACCCTTACAACTAGGGACCAATCGGTCCGTTACAAGGAAATTAAAAACTAGCTTGTAAGAAATACAAACAACGTTTGGAGAGAAGGTGACCCTCTTCGTTTGACGACGTGCTCTTGAAGTCAACGAAGAGTGCTCAGCCCTAGATCTCACTTGGAGTGAACCTTTCCCGAAACCGGCGGCGGCTTGAGGCGGCGGCAAGGCTCTCAGAATCAGCAGCGGCGACGGAGAGCAGCAGCAGTGCCAACTTGATTCAAACTTCGTAGCAAAGGAAGCAAGATCTTCCAACGGTCACACAAGGATCGATCGTCTCGATCGATTCGGAAGGGAGACGCTATGCTAGCCTAAGCTTCTGTCGCCGGGAGATCAGGAAGAATCCACGATCAGCGGCGGCGACCACCTTCACGAGCGGCGACGGCGGCGGACGACAATCTGTGATATGCTAGGTCAAGACGGTGGCCGTCCTTTTTAAATCCCGTGTCTTTACTGTTCATACATACGAAGTATATATACATTAGGTCAAATATATGACCGTTGTGGGTTCCATCAATAAGAAGGCTTGAGCCTTGTTCGAACCAGTTCAGATAGTTTGAACCGGTCCAGAGAACAACAGAAAACTGCCTAAGTCAAATTCGGCGAGAATCATTTTCGTCGAATCGGCGAGAATCGTAGGTGATTCTCGCCGAATCGGCGAGAATCACTTACGATTCTCGCCGACTTCTACTTAGCCGAATTCTGGTTGAACTGATACAGAAGCCGGGGAGAATCGGCGGGAATCACTTTTGATTCTCACCGAATCGTCGAGAATGCAAGGTCATTCTCGACGAATCGGCGAGAATCATAAGTAATTCTCGACGATTCTGCCTTAGAAAATTTCCCTGTCTGTGTCGAAGCTGCCGGCTTCATCCGGCGAGAATCAGCTAGTGATTCTCGACGACTCGATGAGAATCATTAGTGATTCTCGCCGAATCGGCGAGAATCATATAGTGATTCTCGTCGATTTGTACTTAGGCTATTTCTCCTCTTTCTTTCTTTGAGCTGGTCTTTGCCCCATCCTTGCTCCTTGTCTGCTCTTGCTTTATCATAGCCCTGTACTTGAAATTAAGTACACCCCAATAGAGAGAGTACACGTAGGCCAACACACTGATCTGCGCAACGAGGGATTACGTTGCACAGACCCGTGTATATTGACCCACTGCACCCTGACATTGGTGTATACTTAGCATGGAAAGTCTGCAAGTACAACTAGAGAATAATTCATCAAATACATTGTGGATTCATCTTAGCTTGACAGGTGGCTTCCTCAAATCCAGGTAATTGTGGATACAGTACCCAACAGATCCCTTGGCTTATGTGTACTCACATAAGTGGAGGTTTAATTTCTTACTTACTTACCTTTCTGTTTTACCTATTACAACACTTATATTGCTCCCCTGTCATAACTTGCTAGTTAGTTCCACCGTCACCTGCTTTTGACTACTCTCCACTTTCATGTCCTCCCCTTTCTTCCTCTCCGCTCGGTGCCTTAGGGCATGGGGGAAGGGGTGGGGGATGATAGGACTTAGTCTTATAGACTAATGGTTTTCGGACCACATTATTTTAGGGAATCGTGGAGCCCAGCCCGGAGGAGCAGCCCAGGAGGCCGGTGCGCTTGGAGACAGGGCAGTCTAGCTCAAGAGTTCAGACAGCCGGGACCGTGAGTTCCGTTTCTTAGTAGCAGTTTGTTTTTCAGCTTCCGTTTGAGTGACCATGTAGTGAGGTGTTATTGTACCGGGCTTAAGCCCTCTTCCTTTCAGTACTCTGTTTTTACTCTGATGTTATATTGTGGACACTCCCTTCGTGGAGTTTACATATATGTGATTTATTATTGCGCACTGCAATTTCTCTTTCTTTACTACTAGCTACGTGATTGTGATCGAAAAGGCCGGCAGAATCGGAGCGTTGTAGTGACGACCTTCCCGGGTGCGAAGGTATCACCGCAAAGCGGCGGTTCTGGGCATAAGACCTCGGGAAATTGGAATCGAAAAAAAAGGAGTCTTACAAACTGGTATCAGAGCAAACCCCGATCGATCAAATAGCAGTCCACAAAAACCCTAGGTCAAACCCGTTCGAGTTTAGTTTGCGGACAAACTAAGCAGCGGAAGCAGTGGTGGGCCCATATGGGTATCACATAATATATGTCCATTTTAGATTGAGTTAACGTTTTCTGACGATGAAGTTTTGTTGTGCAGCCTCCAACACTGTCTACATTACAGGGTGGGGCCCAGCAGACCCCGGATACTGCACCGATTCCACCAGTTCCCGCTCAGTTCCTACAAACCGACATGGGGCAGACTTTGACTGCCATCTTGGATGCTTTCAGGGCCCAATAGGCCCCGGCTCCACAGCAGATACCAGGAGCCAACTGGCTCAGCATCTTCCGAGGACTTTCTCCTCCGTCCTTCTTGGGGACGGAGTCAGCAGTGCGAACAGAAGAGTGGCTGGGCATCATGGAGGAAATGCTGACAGGGATACGGAGCCCGTGGGAGGAGAGAGTACCTTTGGTTGTGTCCTGTTTGGAGTCTCATGCCAAGCGGTGGTGGAAGACAGTTCTGGATACTACTTTTGCTGGGAGACTGGCTGCTGAGGTTTCATAGGATGAGTTCAGGCCTATGTTGTTGGAGCATTTTGTTCCATAGTTGGCCCGAGACGAGTTGGAGGACCGCTTCTTGCAGTTGAAGCAAGGTACCAGGACGGTGGTGGAATACCATCGAGAGTTCAACCATCTGGCTCATTTTGCAGACTCTTACCAGCTAGATGAGGCAGCGTACACGAAGAGGTTCTTCAAAGGTCTGCGGGAAGACATGAGGGATGCCCTTCTATTTGTGTCGGACGGGCCTATCTCCCGTATTCTGGAGATGGAAAAGAGGTTAGAGGAAGATTGGCACACCACCAGAGGCCGGAAGTGGCCAATGGAGGATCAGAGCCGGGGATCCCGGAGCGATCAGCGTCGAGGCCATGCAACAGATGGCAGGAGGACAGAGGTTCAGCCTCGACAAGAGGTAAGGCAGGAGCCGAGGGAGCAGGTGACACTGGCCCCTCAGCCTATTCAGGTGTGGGAACTGCCGAGACCTCAGATGCGAGACGTGCAGAGATCGGGAGGTGGGGCTTACACTCCGCCGGAATGCTTCTACTGTCACCAATTGGGGCATATCAAGAGGAACTGTCCTATGAGGGGAGCACCCCCTCCAGCACCGCAGATTGCCCCACCGGCTCAGCACTATGGAGGCCGCGGACGAGGCCAAGGTCGTGGATATCAGGGCGGAGATCGCCGACAGGAGAGGGAACAGGTATATGCATTAGATCTGACCCAGCCTCAACATCCTGAGGAGGTAATCACAGGTACGTCAAAAGTTTGTATATTTCCTTTGTTTAATAGTTAGACACTAAACTAAGAAATTACAAATTGGGAAAGAAAACTTTAACTAGACTTCAAAAATTTTGTTACCCCAGGCATTGTCCTCATCAGCGGCAAGCCCGCATATACTTTGTTCGATACGGGTGCGTCACACTCATTTGTATCAGAGGCCTTCATTGTTGGCTTGGCAGGTGTGGAGAGATTCATCGGCTTGGCATTAAGGGTACGACTAGCTGACGGGTCCGAGCTACACACCACTACGCATTGCAACATGGAGGCACAAATTGGCGGGAAAGCATTCGAGGCACCAGCCGCAATCCTGAGGATGCCTTCATATGATTTAATTTTGGGCATGTCATGGTTATATTGGAACCATGCCCTAATTGACTGCGTGGCCAAGAAGATTATTCTGAGGCATGGAGATTCTTCTGTCGTAATAGAAGGTATAAGACATGCCTCCTTTTCATTTTTGTCATCTATTCAGGCCGTCAAGGCCCATATACAGGGCGACGAGAATTACCAGGTTTTATTCGAGATGGCGGAGGCCAATGTTCTTGTAGCGGAGATTCCTGTTGTGCGAGATTTTGAGGATGTTTTTCCCGAGAAGTTACCGGGGCTACCCCCGCACAGAGAGCAGGACTTTCAGATTTTGCTGGTGCCAGGGGCTAAGCCAGCATCTAGAGCCCCCTACCGGATGGCCCCAAAGGAGCTGGTGGAATTCCGGAGCCAATTACAGGAGCTGGTGGAAGCCGGTTATGTCCGGAAAAGTTCCTCGCCATGGGGAGCCCCTGTATTGTTCGTCAAGAAGAAGGATGGGACACTTAGACTGTGCATAGATTACCGGGCCTTGAATCGACTGACGGTCCGAAATACTTATCCGTTACCAAGGATAGACGAGCTATTCGACCAGCTGGAGGGAGCTCACTTCTTCTCGAAGCTGGATTTGAGATCGGGCTACTACCAGTTACGGATCTGAGAAGAGGACATCCCGAAGACTGCTTTTAGTAGCAGATATGGTCTATACGAGTTTACCGTGATGCCCTTTGGGCTCACGAATGCACCATCAGCGTTCATGACTCTCATGAACCAGGTTTTCGAGTCTTACTTGGATGTGTTTATCATTGTTTTTATTGATGACATTCTCATTTACTCTTGGACGGAAGAGGAGCACTCGAGGTATTTGGCATTGACACTACAGAGATTACAAGAGCATCAGTTGTACGCAAAATTCAGCAAGTGTCAGTTTTGGTTGAAGGAGGTGGCCTTTTTGGGTCATGTTATCAGTGGAGCTGGGTTGGCAGTGGATCCAGCGAAAGTTCAAGCAGTCCGAGATTGGCCACGATTGAAGACAGCTACAGATGTTTGGAGCTTCTTAGGACTTGCCGGTTACTACCGGAAGTTCGTAGAAGGATTTTCTAGTCTTGCACTCCCTCTCACATCTTTGACGAGGAAGGAGTCACCTTTTGTGTGGACCCCGAAATGCGAGGCAGCTTTTCAAGAGTTGAAGGAGAGACTTACCTCGGCTCCTATTCTGACTCTCCCTTCGGGGAAAGAAGGATTCCAGGTGTATACAGATGCCTCCTACTAGGGCTTGGGAGCTGTTCTGATGCAGAATGGGCATGTTATTGCTTACGCTTCACGCCAGCTAAAGAAGCATGAACAAAACTACCCAGTACACGATCTGGAGTTGGGTGTGGTTATTTTTGCGCTGAAGGTATGACGCCATTATCTCTATGGAGTTCACTGCGACATATTTTCAGATCATAAAAATCTGAAGTATGTGGATACGCAGAAGGAGCTGAACATTAGACAGCGGAGATGGGTGGAGTTCCTGGCAGACTATCAGTATGAGATGCACTACCATCCGGGTAAGGCAAACGTGGTAGCCGATGCTCTGAGCCGGAGAGCTACTACTCCAGGAGCAGGGCCCCAGGTCTTGTCGTTAGAGATATTGCGGAGCTTTGAAGATATGCATATCACCTTGGTATCGTCCGAAGACACCGATCTGTATGAGGACTATTTAGCTGCGATGAGCGCCACCGACACTATTCATGACAGAGTTAGAGATTGGCAGAGGCATGATGCCAAATTGGAGCCGATTTTCAAGGCCATAGAGGCAGGATCAGCTGGGGACTATTCGATGCGAGGTGATCTGTTGTGCTTCAAGGGTCGGACTTACATACCGGATGGAGGGCAGATTCGGGAAGACATTATGGCAGAGGCTCATCATAGCCGATACTCTATACATCCCGGGATTACGAAGATGACGGCGGATTTGAAGAAGACACTCTACTGGCCGGGCATGAAGAAGGACATCACTTATTTCGTGACCCACTGCGAGGCATGCCAGTTAGTAAAGGCAGAGTGCAGACACCCCGCTGGTCTGCTGCAGCCACTCCCAGTACCGGAATGGAAGTTTGATGATATCGCGATGGACTTCATCCATGGACTCCCTCGTTCACGCACGGGAAACAATTCTATCTAGGTAATCGTTGACCGGCTGACGAAGGTGGCTAGGTTCATCCCGATCAGGAAGGATGACTCGGTTGGAGTTTTGGTTCAGAAGTTCGTGGAGCAGTTTATTCGTTACCATGTAGTGCCCAGGACGATCGTATCTGATCGAGATGGTCGGTTCACATCCAGAGAGTGGAGATCAGTGCAGTCTTACCTTGGCACACGACTGGCCTTCAGTACGGCCTTCCATCCCCTGACTGACGGGCAGACAGGGCATACCAACAGGACACTAGAAGACTTACTGAGGCTGTGTATTGTGGATCACGGAGAGCCCTGGGAGCGAATGTTGCCCCTAGTGGAGTTTTCTTACAATAACAGCCATCAGTCCAGTATACGGATGGCTCCGTACGAGGCCTTGTATGGGAGGAGATGTCGGACTCCCTTGTCTTAGATACATGATGCGGATCCGAAGGTGCTAGATTCGGAGTTTGTTGAAGACACCGAGGCTCAGGTGCGACTGATTCGAGAGAGGATGCTAGAGGCACAAAGCAGATAGACAAAGTATTATGACGCTCGACATCGTTTAGTAGAGTTTCAGGTTGGGGACCGGGTATTCTTGAAGATCCGGCCGATGCACGGGGTTTCACGAGTACGTGGTCGGCGGAAGAAGCTCAGTCCGAGATACATGGGGCCTTTCAGGATCCTGGAGCGGATCGGTCCATTAGCTTACAGACTGGAGCTATCGCAGGAGCTGTCCGGCCTACATGACGTGTTCCACGTATCTTCACTCAGGAGGGCTCTACTACGCTCGGAGTTACAGATTACCACCACTGATGGGCCAGTAGCTACAGATCGGTCCGTACAGGTGGAGCCGATACGGATTGACGACCAGGGGATACGGGTCTTGCGCTGCAAGAAGATCCCGCTAGTCAAAGTCTTGTGGAGGAATCATGGGCAAGAGGAGCATACTTGGGAACCCGAGGACTTGATGTGAGAGAAGTACCCAGAGTTGTTTAGCCAGGTAATATCTTCTAACTTCTCAAGATGCTTGTAATTATTTTTCCCTACTTGTTTTACACCGGAGTATCACCTAAGATTATAGGCTAATCCTTTGTTTATTGGGGCTAGCCCTTGTTTATTAACCTGGGTTAAGCAATTCAACCCTCGTGGGATGTTACAAGCTTAAGATAACCCGGTAGAAAAGCTCCCATAGACTTAACCTTAATTTCGGGGACGAAATTTTTGTTTTGTTTATTGGGATTTGTAACATCCTATTTTTCAATTAGACCCCCCCTTAGGAGTGACTTGAACATTCCTAGGTCATAACAAGTCCTAGGTTGAACCTAGGAGGTCAAGTGACCCAACTAGATAGTTGAGACTCACTTGGGCTGCAAATAGTAAAATCTTAAAACCCTAATTTTGGTGGCCTAGTGGGTTCAATCTGACTCCAAGGCATTCCTAGACCTAATATGAGATCAATGGGTCACCAAGGACCCATTGGGTGCAAACCTAGTGGCTAAGTTGACCCAAGTCAACTTAAGCCCTAGTTAGGCCAAAGTAACCCTGCCCTGGATCAACTCACCCTCTTTATGCCAAGTCTACCCTACCTAACCATACCTAGGCCTTAGGGGAGTTCAATGGGTCCCTAGGGGTCTATTGATGTTGACTCGGAAGGTCAAATTGACCAAGTCAACACTAAACCCAAATCAAGTCAAACCTAGCTCAATTGGGTTAACTCAAGCTCAAGCCGCCTCATGTAGACTCATAGGGTTTTATTAGGAGTTATTATGGCTGCCTATAGCCTAAACCCTAGGCTAGCCAACATGTTGACTAGGAGAGAGAAAGAAGAGAGAAATAGGCTAAATATAGGAGAGAGAAAGTGTGAATTAAGGGTATTTTCATGGTAGAATGGTGAGCCCCCCTCTCATATGGCATTTAAGGTTTTAATATTAATTTTATGGGATGGCTTTAGGCTTCTAGGGGAAGAAAATTCGTGAGGATGACTAGGAGAGAGAAAAAATAAGTATTTGGTTATATAGAGGAGAGAGAAAAGGTGGTGGAGAGGTGAAGAGGTGTTTTGAAGAGGGAGGAGGCATGAGTTCGGCCAAAGAGGGGCCAACAGCCACCTAGAGGTTGACACCTCCTCCCCCCACCCTTTTCCCGGCCATCAAGAGGTGTTTCCACCCTCTCTCTCCTCTAACCACCCCCCACCATGAAGAGGTGTTATGGCCCTTGAGGAAAACCGCCCCCTCTCTCCCTCTCCTCTTTATATACTCACTTAGGAGAGAGGGGCGACCCATTTCGAAACCAGAGGAGGAGAGAACCGTTGCCGGAGCCACCAAGGAGAGGAAACGCCTCCACCGCCGCCACCGCCGCCACCATGCATTCCCGCCGGTCTATTCGCATCCAAGCCCGAACTCAGGTCCTCCCTCACCTCTTCTCTCATGTTTAGATCCTATAATTGTTTAGAAGTTGAGTTAATGCTCAAACGAACCGGAGCAAAAGCTTAAAAATTCAGAAATCTCCATTTTTAAGGAGTTTTTGGTGGGCTCGGGTAGGTCGGCGCCGCCATCTCCGGCCGCCCTAGCCGCCGGAAAGGTTAGCCCCCACCACCGGGAACATGTAGGAGTTGATTCCCGGTGGTGGCGCCGCCCCTAATGGCCGGAAACAGCCCCGTGATAACCACTTCTCATGGGTTCTGGTTCAGGCCATTTGGAGAAGATGAAGTACAGCTCCCGTCGGATCTGCTTTAAGATCCGTGCAACCCTAGATTATGATTTAATGATTATTTATATTCAAATTCTGTATTTAATTTAAACAGTTTCACTGTAAACTAAATTTAGGCCCCTTATGGGCACCACATGAAAAATAGTACAATATGAAAGTTGTAGGTCTTTTGAATACCGACAATTTGATATGTAGTGGTGAAAAATTGGATGAGGGGACTGCCCTGTAGAGCCTTTTTAGTAAGGGTATGTCCTACAACTAGGGTAGATTTCTTCTAAAAATTATTTAGGCCTTTTAGGGGCCTGTTCATCAAAAATGATCAACATAAATGTTGTAGGCATTTTTATTATCTACAGTTTGATATGTAATGGAAAATTTTAGGACAAGTATACTGACCTATAGGGCAATTTTTCTAGGGTAGGCACTACAAATAGGACAGATTTTTGAATAATTTCCTACACCTAATCCTTGGTCCAAATGCCTTGATTTTTGGACAGAGACTTGTTATCACATAGAAATAGCTCCTGTAAAAATTGGAAACCTTTTAAAGAAGTGTAACCTAGGGTTTGCCCTAACCCTAGAAAAGCTAGGGCAAGATAATTAAAGGGTCAAATGACCTCCAAACCCTCCCAAATTTTGGTGAGGTGTCCCTGGTATAGGTATCAAGGTTTGGTTCAAATTTCAACTCATTTGGTTGAGTTTTGAATAGGAATCCTCTAAACCCTAGTTTTGACCTAGTGAAGGGAAGCTTAGGGAAAAGGTACTTTTGACACTTGTGTGATCATCTCACCTCAACAGAGGTTGAGATTCTGACCACTGGTTTTAAATGGTCCTAAGAACTCCCTTAGGGAAAATGGGATAGATTAGGGTATGTTTACCCTAGGGCCCAGGTTCAAACCCTAAACGTGGACTTTGGGGGCTTGTGAAGGACATAGGGGCAAATGCTCTTGTATGGCCTTGGGTTTTGGTGGAGAGGTAGTTGATGGGTATTTAACCCTCTGGTTGTAATATTAGAGAATTTTGAGGTAGGTAGGTAGCTCAAAACCTAAACCCTAGTTTTAGAGTAGAAGGGCTTTTAGGTCAAAGCAGTAGTTTAAATGCACTCAAAAGCTATGAAACTTGGGTAGAGTGTTTCTAGGATAGTTATGACCCTTGGCTGATTTTACTAGAATTTTTGGATTATTGTTTTTAGTACTTCATTCATGAATATGTGTATAGCCCTATTTGATGTTTTATTTATTAAAGATTTTTAATTCAAATAAGCCCCTCTTGAAACTCTGGAATTAGATGTTGTTGGCCACTGGGAATGCTCATGAATTTTAGTTTAATTTTATGTTGAATAAATAGAGTAGTTCTTTCACAAGTGTTATTAAAGGGCCTTATGGTTTAAAAATATTTTATGGCATAAATAGTTTTCTGGAAAATTTTGAAAGTTGGTAAATAGAGTTTTTAAATCATTTTGAATTAGTGGGATTTTATTCTGGATTTTTGGAGTTATGAATATAGTACTTGATTCACAAGCATGCTAGATTAGGGTTTTAGTAAATGATTTATTATAAATTAATTTCCAGCAGTAAAATTATGAAACTTTTATAGTACTATTTTCATGGTATTTCTAGTACCCTGTAATTAATCCAAATGATTTAGAAGAGAATCTGATGTAGTTTATTCATTAGACATGAAAGAAATGGATTATTGCAAAAATATGTTTAGGCCCCTTAGACCTTAGTGAAAATTGCCAAACCTTAGATATATCATTTTTTTAGACATATTAGTATTTTTCTTAAATTTATTATGATTTATACATGACTGAAAAGTGTACTACTTGTTCAAATTTGGAAGACCTTGGATTTTAGTAAAATTAATTAATTAATAGATTAATTGAGAAAATTGTTATAACCGGGAATTGATTCAATTATGTCGTGACAGGCCCCCAGTAAATAACTCAGGCTATTCGGATGAAAACACAAAGGACATCCTATCATAGACATTACTTAGAATAAGGTGGTCTGTAGTTAGTAACTTTGGGAAATGAGTAACAGGATAAGGTTTGGGTTAGCATAAGGACAGCTTGTGTTGGTTGGATTTAAAGAAAGAGGATGGATCACCATAGGAGGTTTCAAGTGTGGTGAGGAATGAGTTGATGCGCTCTAGAAGGTGCGCGGGACCGACGAAAGTTCGCCGCCCTCGTAAGAGTGAAGAGTCAAATCCACCCTAGGTTTAGATTGATGCAATTTATAGAGGGAACGGGTAAGGGAAAAAAACAACCAATAATAATAAGTGCCTTGCGAAAGGGAACTTCGGGCCGTAATGCCGCCGTCTTGGTTCCTAGTGCCCTTTGAGAGCCCTTCACGGGGTATGCCGGGGGCAGTCCTGGGCTAACGTAAATCTTAAAACAAACGAAAGAGTAATTAGCCTAATAGGGATTCACATTGCACACACTCATTAGTTAGGGTTGGTAATGGTTAAGTCGTCCCGAGGTGTTCAAGGGGCGTTGTCCTGTGGTATTCTAAGGGATGAAGTCTGGAGATGAGCCGGACGTTTTAGTCCGGGGAATTTGGTCTCGGATGTGGTTTATACGGACGGTTTAGTCCGAGAGTTTGACACTTTAAAATTGTTATATATTAAACTGCTGCATGTGCATAAAATAGGAAAGATTAAGGTGGTGAGTTTTCGATATCGGGGAGTTTGATTGCACCGACACCGATATCGTTGACTCGGCAAGGTGACTAGCACTTAGCCAAGGTTAAGTCCGGCTAGACCAGTCGGCAAGAGTACGCAGGAGTCCGCCTCGTGCACCAGGCATTGAGGGCGTACGATAGGTCAGACCAGTGGTGCTTTTACTGGTTTTGAGGTGGGCGAGGCCCAACCCACCGCTTCCGTCTGCCACTACCGGAGTATCCTGGGAGTTATCTCCAGAAAGGGGGAACTAAAGGTTTGTGTACACAAAGTTGGGTGTGTGAGTTGCACTGCTTGATCATCATACCCACCATATAGCAGCATGCCATAATCATTCATAACAACCTTGACACCTAAAGTATAAGTGGAATGGGACGCTTATACTTTAGGACTTGCAAAACGACCCCTTGGTCTATAAGCTTGTGTGGGCAAGTTTATAAATTAAGGTTAATTTGATATATGTATACCTGCTGCGTGATAACCGACACCCCAACGTATAAGTGGAATGGGACATTTATACGATGGGAGCCTTGTAGAAGATCCCTTAGCTTATGTGTACTCACATAAGTGAAGGTTTAATTTCTTACTTACTTACCTTTCTGTTTTACCTATTACAACACTTATATTGCTCCCCTGTCATAACTTGCTAGTTAGTTCCACCGTCACCTGCTTTTGACTACTCTCCACTTTCATGTCCTCCCCTTTCTTCCTCTCCGCTCGGTGCCTTAGGGCATGGGGGAAGGGGTGGGGGATGATAGGACTTAGTCTTATAGACTAATGGTTTTCGGACCACATCATTTTAGGGAATCGTGGAGCCCAGCCCGGAGGAATAGCCTAGGAGGCCGGTGCGCTTGGAGACAGGGCAGTCTAGCTCAAGAGTTCAGACAGCCGGGACCGTGAGTTCCGTTTCTTAGTAGCAGTTTGTTTTTCAGCTTCCGTTTGAGTGACCATGTAGTGAGGTGTTGTTGTACCGGGCTTAAGGCCTCTTCCTTTCAGTACTCTGTTTTTACTCTAATGTTATATTGTGGACACTCCCTTCGTGGAGTTTACATATATATGATTTATTATTGTTGACTGCAATTTCTCTTTCTTTACTACTAGCTACTTGATTGTGATCGAAAAGGCCGGCAGAATCGGCGCGTTGTAGTGATGACCTTCCCGGGTGCGAAGGTGTCACTGCAAAGCGGCGGTTCTGGGCCTAAGACCCCGGGAAATTGGAATAAAAAAAAGGGGTCTTACACATAGAGTTGTATTCTAAAGGAAGCATTTAGGAGTCATAAGCCCAATTACCCAAAAAGGAATGTCCAAAACACCAGAAATGAAAAGACATACACCACATAGTTTTGGCCTTAAGGCCTTACATCAATAATGTTTCTCCAAAACAAAAGTGGATTCCATACCTCGGCACGCAAGCCGGCAACACATGAAAATAAGACTAAAAAATTAGGCCTTCGAGGGACGACACAGCTTTGAGCTCCATCCAGTTACTTCCCGCTTGGCTCTACAGCACCTGCACGCAAAATAATCCACCAAGCGGTGGCAAACAAGGCAACGATCAGCAGAGCTAACCAAATTATAACGACCCCACCCATTCTTGGAGATGATGGTGCTTCTTCCATGCAAGCAATTAACAAGTTTGCATATTTAATATAAATGTGCAACTTAAGCACCATACATCACAGACGTTGGCACAATCAGCCAAATATCTCATGCACCCAGTGAACCTTAATGATTTAGCGGGTATCCACGATCCCCACCTTTTGCCATCACATGCATATAATAGTATATAAGGCATCCTAATGGCGAACTCCGCTAGTCCACCACCATTCTCAATCCCGGACCTGATAGTTCTGCTTGAACATTACTAGCCAGGACTATAGCCTCGAGTCACCCCTATGCCAATGATAATTGCCACGTACTTTAGGTCTATTTAGCCGAATGACATAGAGCAGGTACAGTTCAGTTCTTTCCCGTTGCTCAAATCATCGTATCAATTAATGACAATGACACGGGTCAACAACCCCTTTCTCGTACACGACATAACACACTTTATGTTCATAGGTTGGCACTCGTGGCCACCAAAGTTGGGATCCTAAGACAGGCAACTCAACATATTAGCACACAGTCTCCGAGAGACCAGTTATACATACAACACAACAAAAGCTCACCGGGAGCTAATTCTAACGATACATCGATCCTATGCAAACATTAGGGTATTTACTAGAGTACACCTCCAGTAGTAACTGCCGCTCCGGGCAAACCCCAATTCCGTAACATTCAACTTCCACGAAATCTTCTCATGTAACCCATAGAACATCACCAATCCAGCACGACACGTCTGGATGAGCTTCACACAGCATGCCTAAAACTATACTCGTAATTTTGGGTACTAAATGCGATTAAATAGCGGGGATGTACACATTGACCCATCAGACAACACCCTTCCCCCACTCGTCAGTGGGGAGGGGCTTCCATGTAAACATGCTAAAATTAAGGGCTTTACCTGCCCAAGAAGAAAAGTCATTACCCTTGGCACGCATTTCAAATCCATAGCTCGGTCATCACAGATTTGGTTTTCACACACCAGTACGAACTCCAAATCGAACACTTTGCCGCGATCCCTAGCCAAACCCCAGTTGCTCACCACCAACACCTCCTGACAGCCTCCTCTCGCAAGCGTAAGCCCAACCCTAACCCCTCCTAGTTGGCCAAGAGGAGAGGGAGGTCAGCAAGGGAGAGAGAGACGAGGTTTATCTGCCGAGACAAGAAAGGAGAAGGGAGGTCGGGCTAGGCCCTTCAAGTGGCAACGGGAGAGAGGGATGGGGCTCCGACAGCAGCGATGAGGGAGAGAGAGGTTGGGCTTAGCCCTTCCAGCGGCGACAGGAGAGAGGTATGGGGTTCTGCTCCTCCTTCCAGTGGCGACGAGAAAGAGAGGGACGTCGGGCTAGAGTGTTGCATGTGAGAGAAAAGCTGAGAGAGAGAGAGAGAGAGAGAGATCGGGAGAGGGAGAGGAAATCGACTCAGTTTGTGAGGGGAGGGGGGAACTTTAGGTTTTATAAAAAACCTTAGCAAAACTAATATTTGCATACCACCCCATAAAAGCATACCAAAACTCACAAACGACACACCAACATCCACTATCCACACACCGACTTCGTAGATTTTAAGGATCATAACCTCTATCCCCATACCACGCCCTCTAAACATGCACCAAAATAATTTCGGTTAAATTTGGGGCGTTATAAAACATGTTCAATGGACTTCTTAGCCAATTGCATGTGATTGTTGTGAAGGTGAAGGAAGAAGACAAGACCATATTGATTCTTACCTCACTCTTGGCATCGTATAAGAACATACAGACCACTCTGCTATATGAGAAGGTTATAGTAGACGTGGAATAGATCACATCTGCATTACTTTCCATTCAGATGTTGTCGAACCCGCTCCTGAGGGTGAGCATGATTTGGAAGTAGAAGGACGAGAAGGGATTTGAGAGTGTATGATGCAGATCCATATCGAGAAAGGCAGTGACATGCTAACATTGCATACAAAGTGGCCATATCAGGAAACATTGTCCGCAGCATACATAGATTTCTAGGGACGTCCAGGGTGCGGGCAAGGAATAGGTAGCTATGGCCGATGATAATGATTTCTCTCATCATCACTGAGAGTACATGTGACTCAGATAACTGGATATTAGATTCTAGCGCTTCGCAGTACATTTGTTCAGATGTAGGGATGTTTAGTTGACTGGAGGTGACGATTGGGTCGGTTTTTCTAGGTGACGGCTCAGCATGTGAGGTCACAAGGATAGGGACGATGGACTTCAGGATGTATGAAGAAGCAGTGCATAGGCCTGAGTGGGTACATTTGGTACCCAAATTGCACAGGAATTTTATATCGTTGGGCAGATTGAACTCTAGAGGATGCTATTTTTTGACGAGGGGTGGAGTTCTGACGGTTATGCAAGGAAGCACCATGCTCATGCGAGCTATGCATTGTAGTAGTCTATACCGCCTGATGGGGAACACGATGCGAGGTTGTCTACCCATGATTTCTATGGCTGATAGATTTGATGGTCGAGGTGGTGCAAGGAATTGCCCTTCTTATAGTCAGTCTATGTAATACCCCCTTTTGTTTACCAGGTCTTATGCCCAGATCCGCCGCTTTGCGGTGACACCAACTCCCGAGAAGGCCATCACCACAAAATGCCAGTTTTGCAGGCAATATCTCAACCACATTCCACCGAAGAAAGAAGTAAAACATTTATTTTTATTATATAAACGAAAACATATCCACGATCACAATGCAAGAATAATATAAGTTCGTACAAGAAATAAAGATAAAGCTGAAGAAAGATGGGCTCCTGCCCAGTACAAGTAGACCTCACTACAAAACGCTTGTGGAAGTAAAACTACTAATCACTCACTGATCCCCTGACTGATTGTGTTGCTGCCACTCCTGGACTAGGCTGGTTCACCTCCTCTTGCACCGTACTCCGGTTGGGATGGTTCCCCTGAAACTGCACCCTGTCTCCCAACTGGTGCCCCTGGTGTTATGCCCATCAAGCCATTAGTTTAAAACTAAGTCTTGATCCCCCTCTCCTCCCTTGCGATCCCTAGGCACCACGCGAAAAGGAAGGAAAGGGAAGTACCAAATGTGGAGATAAACAAAAGTAGGTGACGATGGACCTATTTATTATATATTAAAAGTATGTATCACAAGATGACAGGAATATATATAGAAAGTAAGAGAAGAAATATAACGGTAACAACAATTAAGGTAAAGATAGAGCAGTTATCTATCACATAGAAAGTAACCTTAACTTATAAGGATGCCCATACAGACTTATAAGTTAAGGGATCGTTTTACAAGGCTCCCATCATATAAGCTATCTCATACTAGTTTATACGATGAGGTGTCAGGTTATATGCAGATAAGTGTGTTGTGGTATGATATGTCATGATTCATGCAAGTGCAACACACGCATACGACAATATGCGCACAAACCTTCAGTTCCCCCATTTGGAGTTAGCTAAACTCTCAGGTACCTCACGTAGTGGCAAACAGAGGTAGTGGGTTGGGCCACCCCACTCCTAGATCGGTATTCACACTACCAAACCTAAACCTTTCGTACTACTCGATACACCCACAGTCAGGTGTTACGGAGTCTCTTGTACTAATGTTGGCAAACCACCAGTCTTTCCTTGGCTAAGTGAATACTTACACCCATCGAGTCAACGTATCGACGTCGGTGTGAACGACCGTCCAATAACGATGACCCACCACTAAATGCATATGCACACATGCTATAAGAGCTCCCGAGCTACCAGCTCAAAAACTTAACCCATCTTTCTTTTAACAATCACTGAGCCTACCGCTCGTGAATCTACACCAACTGTCCTCCCGATACAATGGGGTGAGTGTGTGTGACAGTGATTATTTAAGGTTACTCTTTTAGATTTTTATTCCTACGGTTTAGATTAACCTTGGACTACTCAGGTCATTCCCTATGAAGGGCTCTCGAGGGCACTATGAACTATGATGAGCTAAAGCCCAAATCTCCCTTTCGCAAGGTACTTACTTTTATAAGTATTTATTTATTACCTAACCCTTTCCTCACATTGCTCTTTAACTAATCCTAAGTGATTTTTAATGTACTCATGGGAAGAAGATACTCCGTCATCCTCGAGCTCAACTTCATCTCCATGTACCCAGACAACTTAGGACTTGGCCCTAAGGGTGACCTTATCATGACTCCCAGCAACCAGGTGCACCCTACTAAATTTCCACCCATGAAAGAGATACAACTCTATACAAAGTTCTTGAATATTTACTAAGTGCAGACGATCTAACCTAACCGTATGTGGGTAATCCCTCTGAATACTTTGTCTATAACCCTATAAATATTTCTAGGGGTTTACCATGACATATTAAGCCCAAAACCAAGACTTGGTATTTTTTTTAATTAATTCAGCCTTTTAAAAAATTTCCCAAAATCATGAATCCTAAGATTTTGTGCATGAAGTCTAAGTTCTTGACATGCAGTGATTGTACAAAAATTTCCAGAGCTTCCTAATGACTAAATGACAGTAATATGGGAGTTTTACAATTTTCCAGCAATTACTTCTATCATAAAGTAATTTACAAATCTTTTGATCAAAATGACAAACTACAAGGTAAGTACATGAATAATTTATCCAAAAATTATAACAAAATTACCAGAGAACTATAATGATCAGAAAACATGTCTGCGCAAATTTCATGATTTTATAATTCCATTTAACCATTTATTTGATTTTACAAAGTAATTTATCTCTAGGGCAACTTGTGAAGGAACTACCATAAATATTCTTCCAAAAATTACAATAAAATTAACAAAACATCACAGAGCTCATCAGTCAAGTTTCATAATTTTCCAATACACAGTTTGTTCTAAACATTTTTTATTTCTCCAATCAACAATTTTCCAGTGTTACAAAGATGGTACTAAAAATCTTTAACCAAAAATTATGATAAAATTTACTGACATGGATAAGATCAGTAAAAACCTATTGCCCAAGTTTAATAACCATTCAATACACTTATGACTTATATCCTATACTTTTTAGGAAAGTTCATATTCTAAATAACAGTGATTGGTGGAGGAAAATTACTCCACAAAATTCTAATTAATTCATTCAAAGTGTTTCACCACCCAATGGACCTATCTACAGTGTATTGAGCCATGAATTGAATGTTTGACCATACTCCCTTCTTTAACCCAAAAAGGGTAGTGAAAGACTTTATTTCAAGAGCCTAAAGGGGGGGGGGGGGTGAATAGGTTCTTATCTCTTTGAGTCTTTTTAATTTTTAGGCAAACAGATATATAACTTCTTTTAGCACAGATCAATCTATCTACAGAAATTTAAACACAACACAGAATACACCAGATCTATAGTGGTTCCCTAAGATATGGGTACATCCACTTTCCCCCTTCGCCTATCCAGCAGATAACTAGATTCAGCCTAACTTCTTTCCACTGGCTCGGATCCATAGATCTTACAATCTCAGAACCCAAGATGGTTCCTACACCTTAGACTTAACACAAGTCCTACCTTAGATTCTTTTCCAGAATCCTACCTCAGGCCTCAGCCCTACCTCAGCCATTATAATTAGGCTTATAACTCAGACTTTCCACAAGTCCTACCTCAGGCACATAACCCTACCTCGGCCTTTATAATTTTAGGCTAACAATCTCAGATCTAACAATAGATCGTACAAGAATTTGTGAGTAAAGAGTAACTGAAAACTTCACTAGCTAGATTTCTCTGTTGATGTTATATTCTTGATCAGTTCTTGTATAGACTGATCCTTCTGATCCAACCTAACTTAGCTTTTCAAAGCTTCTTGATTAGAACAAAATAAGGTGGATCTTCTCTTGATGTTGAAGTTGATCCTCAGTCAGCTTCTACTGTAAATTCAGATTGAACTCTAAATCTTTCTTGCAGACAGCCATTGATCTGTCAGAATTCTTCTTATTGATTCCTCTCTATCATTTCCGATCTGTCTCTTATATAGAGCTTGCTCCATAGTTACCGGCTGATCCGGTTCATAACAAACTTCTGACAGTTCTGACAGTGGTGTCAGACCGGATAGTTATGACAGCTGTCAAGTCACCAGTCACGTCACCAGGTTCTTCAATGTCTTTTCAACTCAGCACACAACACTCAGCAGACTGCTTCACATGTGTCGACACATATAGACTAAGTGTCGACACAAGTCTTCATGGTGTCGACACAATTACTCCAAGTGTCGACACAGTCATACTTCTGCTTCTCGACACTACTTTTATTGTATGTGTCGACACAAGTCCTGTGTATCGACACAACAGCTTCTTGTCTAGACATTTCTATTGCAGATAGTTGGCATTGAGTGTGTATCGACACAAGTCCTGTGTGTCGACATAATTACTTCTAAACTCGACACAGCCTTTTGAGAGTTGGTGTGTCGACACAAGTCCTGTGTGTCGACACAATTGCTTCAGGTGTCGACATATCTCCTGAGTGTCGACAGAGCTTCAGTTTTAAGTGTCGACACAAGTCCTGCTTCAGATGTCGACACATTTCTGGATGTCGACACAACTGCTTCTTTAGGTGTCGACATAGCTTTGAGTGTCGACCCAGCTTCTTCATAAGTGTCGACACAGCTTCTGGGTGTCGACACAACTTATTTACAAGTGTCGACACAATTTTCCTATGTGTCGACACTGCTTGCCTGAGTGTCGACACAAGTTCCCTAAGTGTCGACACAGTTTCTTCACAAGTGTCGACACTTGTACTTAGAAAATTTTTCTTCAAATTCTTAAACCTGCACAATGAAACTCAAACGTCTATCAAATACAAATTGATGCATATCATTGACTAAGTTGATGCTTCTCCAAATCTGGTACACATTTTCCAATGTACCCAACAGGTAGCCCTAAGGTTTGAACAAGGGTTTCAGGGTATTTCAACCCTGAAACTTCTAAAACTACTCCATGAGGTGTTTCAAGTGACAACATGTCAAAGGCCAAGGTTTTACTAGGTTTAGTTGAAGGGTTGACCATTTAACCACTCTAAGTGCACTTTTGAAAAGCTAGGTTTATTACCCTAAAAATAGCCAACATAACTCACCATGATACCCCATCAAATTAATCAACACCAAATGGGTTGATATTTTTTCTTGGCCATATGATATCCCCTCTAGTCAACCACCAGAGTTTTGTGGAAAATTGAGGCCCATAGACCATAAATATGACTCACATATGAATTATTAAATTATTACTAAAACTATAGAAAAATCATCTCCAAAAATTCCCATTTTTGGATATGATGAAGTTCAAAGCCAAACCAGCCTATGGTCCAAATTCCAGCCCATTTGACTGAGTGGTTTACTGGGGGCACTCAATTCAATTTCTGATTAGCCCTTGGACACCTTGCACCAAAAAAGTGGTTCAAATGGGCTGATTTTAATTTTGTATTAAACTAGACACAAAGGGCTAGGTTTTCTATGTTGGGCATATTTTCAGAAAATGCCCTAGCTATTTTTAATAATTAAAACAAAGTGGCTGAAATATGTGACAATAAATGGAATAATATATTTATATGTATATATATATTATGGACTGCGTATAACGATCAGCCGATCCAACGACGGTTGGTCATCATCCCCGATGAGCCAATGGCTGGGATTGGCACTTCCTATAAATTTTCCAATGTTGATTCCTGGCCACCCGGCCACCTCCCTGGTCGACCACCACCACCACCACCGTTGAGGTGGTGGCTATCACCTGACGGCGACACAGCCGCCGGAGGGGCTTATTCTGGCGAACCCGAGGGGTTCATTTTCATGGAAATTCCTGGATTTTCTCCTCACTGATCGAGCTCAATTGAGCCCGATTTCTCTACCTAAGGATCTAAGGATCTAGCACAGAGAATTAAGTAGGAAGAGGATTGGACCTGTAAACGAGCTTGGCGGCGTGTGTGGTGGTGATGTGTCTTGGCTGACGACTCCAAGCTTTTTCCTTGCCAAAATCCCTATTCTCCTCCTAAACCAGTAAAGTAAACATTCATTTTGATTTGTTGGGAGTTTTTAAAGCTGATGGAAGGGTCAATTAGGGGAGTGGGAGAGGCAAGCATGAATGACCATTAATGCCCATGAACCAAATTCTCGACCACCACACAACTCTTGCCATTCCTCCCCTAGGAGGCCAGAAAAACCCTTCAATCTTCTCTTAGTTGATCAAGGGGAATGAATGAGCCAATAAAGTGGGAGTTGCATGCCCCATGACCTTCCAAGGCCATGAATGCTTTCTCTTTCTCTCTCCTCCCTTGAATGAATCCCCCACTTTCTCTCTCCTAGTCACCACCTCCAGAATTTGAGTGGTATTCTAGCTGGTTTCGACTTACTATAGCTAGTGGGCTATCACAATTGGGCCTAGCCCAATTGGATTGGAGTTGGGCTTAGTCTTTCTCCCCATTTGAGCTTGGTTTGACCAAGTTTGACTTGGGGGTGTTGACTTGGTCAACTAAGTGGTTTGACTGGTCATCTTAGTGTCTTGGGTCCCTTGCCACCACCCAAGTCCACTTGTGTCTTGGTGTAACCCACTTAGGTCCAACTAGGGCAATTTGACCTAACTAGGGCTAGGTTTGACCTTGGCTAAGTTGACCCCTTAGGTTGAACCCAATGGATCTTTAATGGCTCCAATGGACCTCCTAATGTGTTAGAGATGTTATGGTATGGTCAAGGGTTCAATATGGAGCCCTAAAGTCAAACCCTATGTTTGGTATTTGAGATTTACTATTTGCAGACCAAGATGATTTTCACCCTCTTGCCTAATCCCAGCTGGTTCCTTGTGCTTCGTAGGGTTTTGTCATGACCTAGTCATAACAAAACAATCCTAGGAGTCTAGTTGTTTGTGAGATGTTACATACTCGACGAGTCAAATTAAGCGATCCAGTTACGTCGACATTCAGAGGTTGAGCTTGAGTAGGGATGAGTCGACTGGAGCAGGTCGGGTGGTGCCTCAGGCTTGAGGTGGCACTTCTTGCAGACCATGCTACATGTAGTGTTTCCCAGTATTGATGGTGTTTGCTGTACGAAGTGGTGGTGGCTCAAGATCCTGAATCAAGATGGTGACTGCTGAAATTTTTGATTCGGATCCCAACCGGATCCAAATATTTATTTGGAATTTTGCCCCTGCCATAAGTAGTGTCCTAACTGAGTACAAGGAGAAAAATGTTTTTTTTTCTTCCTTTTTATTCTCCCGTGAACTTTGGGAGAAGAATAATATATTTCTCTCATTTGTGAGAGAAAAGATGTGAGCCAATCCAGCCGTTAGAACAGAGAGTTGTATGAAGGTTTTGGTGTTGAGCCGCCTATAGCATCCACAAGAACAAGAGTTGCCTGGGAGGAAGAACTGTTGTCACCTGTATTTCTTTCTTTCTCTCTCTCTCGTGCACTCGGAGAGGCCACCGGCCTTGGGTGTTGTAGCCGGTCTTGGAGGAGATATTCGTCGGCGTTGCGAGAGGGTGTTGCCGTCGGGCTTGGTGGAGTTTGTCGCCGGCGTGGCAATTGGCATTCTTTGGAATTTTGCAAGGTGTAGTGTCGACGACATGCGTGAGTGCAGTTAGCCTCGACGGTGGTTTCTCTTCGGTGGCGACGTTGTTCTCTGGTGGCGGCGTTGTTCTCCGGTGGTGGTTGCAGGTTGAACGTCGACTTCGACGTTGAAGGTTCCGGTAAACCTTGTGAGTCCACATGCATGACGGATTGCAGTCCAGATCTTTTACTCTCTCGTATATCGTGTGTATCCGACGGATCCGCGTGATTTTCTTATAGCGGTGATTGCGTGTGTACAACATTTTGAACACAAATTCTAAATAACAAATAACAATGCATATTATTGATATCGTATACTATTTACTAGATACATGTATATACATAACGGCTCATATATTAATGCAATTTTTTTTCATATGAATTACCAAAATAGTCAAAATCACATTAACAAAACTACAAAATAGTCAAAAGCCACTCATAAATATATTTCTCATCAGTGTCTCAAAGCCACAAGAATCCTTAATCACAACTTTAAATTTAATTACCTCCATGCAGCCACGTTGTTTGCGTTTTCCCTCCTACTCCGGCGGCGGCGGCAGGTTCAGGTCCAACGCATACCCCTTCCCCTTGTCCCCTCCGGTGGGAGCTTCGGGCGCCGGCGCTTGTCCTCCCTCTCCACTTCTACCCACCCCTCCACCTCTCTCCCTCTCCTCTTGGCGATGGATCCTCTGATGAACCCTCATCCCATGATAAGTCACAAACTGTCTCTCGCACCCTCGGCAAATAAACTTCGTTACCCCTCCTTCCGCCCGCATCGCTCCGGTAGCTCCTTCTGCCGCCGCGGCGGTCGCCGCCGTCGTATCCTTCGCCTTTGCACTGCATCCCATTACTCCTCTATGGCTAGCTCTATGCCCTCCCAGCGCCTGACTCGTCCCAAAGACCCTCGTGCACTCCCCGCACGCGTACCCCATGCTTTCCTCATCTTTCTCCCCCCCTTCTTTCATCCTCGCCGTCGAACCCGTCATCTGAGCATTCTCTCCCGTCCGTCTCAACTTCTTCTTCCCTCCGGACCCTTCTCCTTCCTGCAACGGCCGCACCCCTCGCCAACTTCGCTCCGGGTGGCACCGCATGTGCCCGTAGAGCGCCTTCATCGTCCCGAACTTGCGCTCACAGACGCAGCACTGCACTTCTTCCGCCAGCGGGTGAGCGGTGCTGCTTCCCTCGGACGACAGTAGGCTTCCCACATTCTTGTTCGCTTCATCATCCTCGTCAGCGGCGGCGGTGGAGATTGCCTCCGGCCGCTTCTCGGGCCGGCCGCTGCTCTCTTCAGGAGCGGCAAGGGGTGGGGAGGAGGAGGTGGTCATGGTTTTGATTTCAGAAGTAAAGTTTAAAACGGAGTTAACGTCAAATATACAAGGAAGCCGCCGATATGCCAACAGATGCGTCTGTTTCTTTAGATAAAAGCTGTCTTTTCCATTCCCGACGGTTAATACTGGAGCAGCGTCTTAACGCCTGTTTGGAGGAGCTTTCTGGTGCGTTCCGGCAACATTCCTATAATTTTTAGTTACAATGAAGAACGGTTTATACCCCACGTCCGGCGCGAACGGTGTATATTATTTCGGTGCATGCATGCAATTCAGGAGAATTTGCAAGGGAGGTTTTCATATCTTCGAAATTACATAATTAAATATGGTATTAAAATAAACAACAAGCTTAACTATATATTTTAACTATAGTATGCTAACATATTACTTGCGGTTCCATTAAATTCATCATAAACAACCATGCATATCTCAGCTCTGGTCGGATGGGGAAGAAGTAGAAGCCAGAGATCGCTATCGCAAATCTCCAAATATTTGTCTTTGTTGAGGAGGAAGACCTAATCAGAGTAACTTGTCTCGATGTCCGCCCGTCAGACTTTGAGAATGATGGGAACAAGGTGTCCAAGGTTTAACCGTAGCTTATATTTCTTTTTTTTAAAAGAATAAGGAAATAGCCACGGTTTAAACCGTGGCCAATAGTTTTTAAGAAATGGAGTATTCACTATAGTTTAAATCGTGGAAAATACTATTGTTGCAGCCAAACTCGAAGCCCCGGTTGGATCGGAATAACTTGGAGCACCTCAACTTTCGGAGCGGTCGAGCGCACACACAGTCAATGAGAGAAACATTGCACACACGAGGTTTTGACGTGGAAAAATCACTCAACTGGGTAAAAAATCACGCGACTGGGTCTGCGCCGGTCGAATCCACTATCTGCTTGCGATTACAACTTTCTTGAAGAATCGAGGGCGACAAGCTACTCCTCGTTACACTTTGGGGGTGAGAGAAGAAGAGAGACTTAGGCTTGCGGCGGGCAACAGGCTGCTCCGCGTGAGATTTGTGGCTTTGGCGATGCACATGAACGAGCTCTTGCTGTCGTAGGGTTTCCCCTCTTGCTGCACACTTGTGGATTTAGGAGAATCTATGGCGGAGAGGAATCCCGTAGGAGAATTCTAGCGGTAGAGCGGTGGCTCGAAGGTGGCTCAAAGGATGTATCCGGTAGAGCTCTAGCCTGAGGAGGAAGAAAGCAAAGGAGAGAAAAGATAAGAAATGGGGAGGCCTGTGGGCCTTTTTATAGCCTCCAGGAGGTGGTTATGCGGCTATCCGCACACAGTAACCACCAATATCATAACCAAAAGTATAGTTGGGGGGGGGGGGGAATACTACTCACATATTTAATTTTACTAGATAACACCCCTTACTAAAAATATG
This sequence comes from Platanthera zijinensis, assembly GCA_039513925.1. Lineage (NCBI taxonomy): Eukaryota > Viridiplantae > Streptophyta > Magnoliopsida > Asparagales > Orchidaceae > Platanthera > Platanthera zijinensis. The sequence goes on from CM077082.1 coordinate 72,824,013, forward strand.
CCTCCCCCACCACTAAAGGTGCTTACGTGGGGGTAGTTACCCGTGCATTGGACAATTGTGATCATCGCAGAACGATCGGACGACGGGGAAGGCGCCCCAAAAGGGCAAGAGAGGTGGTCTTCCACGGCGAGGGCCACCGGGCGCGGCCCCGACACCGACCACCTAGCGCGGCGCCGGTCAGAGCCGGCCAAGCAGGAGGCGGCCGACCTAGCCTTCAACCCCAAGGGGGCGGGGTGTGGTCGGCCGCGCTTGCATGTCCCCTCTCGCGGCAGCTGTAAGAGGGAAGGCCCTTCGTCGGCCACAGTGGCCGGTGGTAGCACCGCACCTTGTGTAACATCCCTCAGACAACTAGACCCCCTAGGAGTGGTTTTGTCATGACTAGGTCATGACAAAACCCTAGGAAGCCCAAGAAGACCAAGTGGACCTAGGAATGTACGTGGGATCACTACGGTATGCAAATAGTAGATTTCTAAATACTAGGTTGGGATGATCAAGGGGCTTCACCATGACTCCAAAACCTCACCACAACCTCACCAATCCATAAGAAGGTCCATTAAAGCCCTAAGGGTCCATTAGAGTCAACTCTGGGTAGCCAAGTTGACCTAGGATCATCTTAGTCCTAACTTGGGCAAGGTGCCCTAACTAAGGGCAATCTGCCCTAATGAGCCCAACCAATCCTACCAAGGTCTTCCTAGACCTAAATTGGGGTCAATGGGCCACCAAAGATCCATTGGGGTCAATCCTAGAGCCTGAGTTGACCCAAGTCAACCCTGGCCCTATAATGGTCAAAGTGTCCTAACTACGGGGCAAGAGACCTTCATTGTGCAAAGTTAACCCTACACAACCCTTCCTAGACCTTAGGGGAAGCCAAGGGGTCACCAAGTATCCCTTGGGGTCAACCCAAATGGTCATGTTGACCAAAGTCAACTCTAGCCCTAACTTGGTCAAAGTACCATTCCTAAGGGTCAAGTGACCCCCAAAGTGCCAAGACAACCCTACCCAGCACTACCTAGACCCTAGGGGAGGCCAATGGGTCACGAAGGACCCATTGGGGTCAACTCAAAAGTTCAAAATGACTAAGGTCAACCCTAATCTAGTTTAGGTCAACTTAGCCCAAATGGGCTAACCCAAGCTCAAACCCTTTTTCATTTGGGCTAACCACCTCTTAATTATGGATGATATGATTTAGTGAGCTGCAAATAGCCTAAAGGGATGACCAAGTCAGCCTTGGTGACTAGGCGAGAGAGAGGGCTCCACCTCACCCTTAATGAAGGAGAGAGAAAGAGGGAGGAAGAAGCCATTCATGGCTTAGGGAGTCCAAAAGCCACCTTTAATGGCTGGATTCAACTCCTATGGGGAAGAGGAGGAGTTTCCAACCATTTCCCGGCCACCCCAAGCCAGGTTCACCCCCCACCACCATGGCTGAGAATGGCCTTTAAAGGACATTAATGGCCATTCAACCCACACTCTTCCCCTACCCGTTTGGGTGTTTTAAAAGCATCATTGGGCACCAAGGAGTCGTTTCCACCCTTCCCCCGGCAGTTTCATGCTTGTCCACTGTGCTGTTGCAGAATTCCGGTGACATCACCACTACTAATGGCAACCCGGCGATCGGCTCGACTCTAGACCACCACAAAGGTCCTCCCCTCCTCCTCTCTCTGTGGGTAGATTGTAGGGCTAATTAGGGATAAAAATCGGGCTCAATTGAGCCCGATCGGCAACAATAATTTCCCGATTTTCCATGAAAATCGAACCTTTTGGGATCGCCGGAGAAGGCTCCTTCGGCGGCTGTGCCGCCGCATGGCGATAACTACCACGTCGACGGAGGTGGTGGTGGCGGTGGTTGGCCAGGGAGGTGGCTGGGTGGCCGGCGGCAGCGACTTGAAGATGGCCCAGGAAGAATCAATCCTGGCTATTGGCGCGCTGGGGACGATGACCAGATGATGTCCGTCATTGCGCCAAGATTTGTGCTAATATAAATTAAACCATAGGATAAATATTCATTTCATGTGATATTCTATCACAAATTATGTATTTAATGTTTTTAATTATTAAAAATACCTAGAGACCTCTAGTGAAAAATGGTAAATATCAAAGTTGTAGCCCTAGGGGTGTACTTTAATATAAAATTAGTTTGAACCAATTTGGGTGTCTGGTTTGACCAGGGCACTCATTTTTGTGGGGTCTATACCTAGGGTTAGTCGGAGACTAAATTGAGTACCCCCTACTTCATCCCTTGTCCAAATGACTTGAAATTTGGATAGAGAGTCACCCTAACCTACACCTAAGTCCTGTCCAAAAATGGGAATTTTAGGAGATACTTTTTATATAGTTTTTATAAACATTAAATAAATCATGTGTAATTTAATTAGGTGTCTTAAACGCCTCAACAACCCCTCAAAATTTGGAGGGAGATCTTGGGGAGTATTTTTAGGCTCTGGTAAAAATTGCATCCCTTTTGGGTTTGGTTTGATAGGGTAATTGTGTAGCCAAGGGTTGGCCCCTTTTAGGTCAAATTAGGGCTAAGTGCCCTAAGTGCTCTTGAGTTGGCCAACCTCACCCAAAGGTGATGGATCTTGGCACTCAGCTATATTAGCACACAAAATACCACCTCCACTATTATTGGGTGAAAGTTGAAGGGTGGAGCCCTAGGACACTAGGGTAGGTCCTATGTGTGCAAACCTAGGATTTGAAGGTCAAGGGGTCAAGTGACCTTGAAATGACTTAAAACTTGGTAGAGAGGACTTTAGGGTTTTTCAAGGTCCTCTGGTAAAAATATCATGAGATTTAGAGGCTGTTAAACTCCCCAAAACTTTAACCCTAATTTAGGGCACAAACTTTATACATGTAAAATAGGCCATCAAGACTTTATGAAAAGTTATGAAACTTGGGGAGTATAGTCATAGGGTTAATATAAACCCCTGATAATTTTATTGGAAATTTTGAAACAATAATTTTCGTACCTCCTTTGTAATAAATGGATTTTCTCTTGATAGTCATTTGTTTATTATGATCTTACTGTTCATTGGAAAATTATTAAAATTGGGTAAAGGGTTGTTTAGGTCATTATAATCTTATTCGAATTTTATTATAATTTTTAGATGTATATTTTCAGTACTTACTTCACAAGCTTATAAATATGCAATTATGTTCAAAAATAGATTTAGAGCTCAATTATTCTTAGAAAATTGTGAAACTTATGCAAAAGTGTACTTAGGTCAATATTCTCATGTGGACATTTTATCATAATTTCTAGATGAATATTTTCAGTAGTTGTTTCATTAATTTATGAAAGAGGATTATTGTTCTAAAGTAAAATTAGAGTTCATGATTCACTGGAAAGTTTACAAACTTGGTCAGGAGTGTTTTTAGGGCATATTAGTCTTGCTTGAATTTTCTTAAAATTTCTGGAAGCCTATTTGCAACACTTATTTCTTTAATTGTTAACTATGTATTTATATTTGAAATTTTGGTTCAGAGGCCTAAACCTTGCAAAAAAATTGGTAGACTTGAATTTACTGACAATTAGCTGCCTAGTGTTTATCATAATTTTGTGGAGCATTGTGCATGACTGTAAAGGCCACTTCATATTCAAAACTAGGGCATTTGGATTTTTAGGGAAAATAAATAAAATATCAGATAAATTAGGAAAAATTCCAAGTTTCTGGATTTAGGCTATAAATGACATGATATAACTCCATTAATTATCTTAGGGTGTTTGGATGAGGATTTAGAGTACCTCCTATCATGTACATCATATAGCATAAGGTGGTCTACATGTAGTAAATCTACAGAAGATCTGATAGTAATTGATTTGAGCATATAGATTTGGGTTAGTGGCTTGCTGGTCTGGGTGAAGTGAAATGGAGTATATCATAGGAAGTTGGGATGAGTAGATTGTTGGGTTGTCTAAGATTAGGTGGTGCTCGGGATCGATGAAAGATCGTCTTTCCTATGGAGGGAGAGAGAAGGTCAAAACACACTAGGGTTAGATCCAGAGTAATATTAAAGCGATAGGGAGTCGGATATTAACCAATAATAGTAAGTGCCTTGCCAAAGGGAGCTTTGGGCTTCAGCCCATCGTAGTTCCTAGTGCCCTCGAGAACCCTTCACGGGGTATGCCTTGGGCAGTCCTGGGCTAACCTAAACTCTAGGAAAAATAAACTGCAAGAGTAACTAGCATAATTAGGGATTCACTTTCACTCACCTCGATGTCTTGGTATGTTAGGTTGGGTCACACAGGCAGTAGGCTCGGTGGTTTTGATGATGGGCAGGTTAGCCCAGCGAGCTTTGGCTCGGTTGTTGGTTGTGACGGACAGGATAGTCTGGGGAGCTTAGGCTCAGTTGTTGATTGTGACGAATGGGATGGTCCGGGGAGCTTTAGCTCGGTAGCTGATACATAAGATTGCATGTGCATAAAGTATAAGGTCGTGGGTCTTTGGTATTGGAGGGTCGATGCACCGACGCCAATACGTTGACTCGGCAAGTGTGGTTTTGCACTTCACCAAGTTATGTCCGGTGGACTTGCCGGCAAAGAGTACGTAGGAGCTCCGCTTAGTGCACCAATGTCGAGGCGTACAATAGGTTTGACAGGTAGTGCAATTACCAGTTTAGAGGTGGGAGAGGCCCAACCCACCGCTTCCGTTTGCCACTACGGAGGTATCCTGAGAGGTTAGGCTCCAGAAAGGGGGAACTAAAGGTCTGTGTGCACAGAGTCAAGTGGGTGTGTTGCACTTGCATGATTCACATCATAGCATTCATGCTTGTCATAGCATAAACATTGCATTTAACCCTTGACACCTATTGTATAAATTGGTATGAGACTTTTTATACAATAGGCCCTACAAAACGACCCCTTAGATTTTAAGCTCGCGTGAGCGTGCTTATAAGTTAAGGTTTTTTTATTCTGTAGATATATACATGCTTGCTAGAAAACTGACACCCTATCGTATAAATTGATATGAGACTCTTTATACGATAGGAGCCTTGCAGAAGATCCCTTAGCTTATGTGATTTCATATAAGTTAAGGTTACTTATTTCTTGTTCAGTTTTTCATACATTTATTATTTCCACATATACTTATAGATCTGCTACATTAGTTCCGCCGTCACCTGCTTTTTGTTCATTCTACACCCTCGCTACCTCCCCTTTCCTTCTCCCCGCTCGGTGCCTAGGAGCCATGGGGGGAGGGGTAGGGGATGATAGGACTTAGTCTTTTAGACTAACGATTTTCGAACCACATCATTTTAGGGGACCGTGGAGCCTAGTATGGAGGAGCATCCCCATAGATCGGCACGCTTGGAGATGGGACAGTCTAGCACCGGAGTTCAGACAGCTGGGACTGTGAGTCCTGATCGCTAGTAGTTGTTTTTGTTTAGATTCCGCAATGAGAGATATGTAGTGAGAACATTGATGTATCTGGCGTGAGCCCCATTTTCAGTACTTCCTTTATTAATATTACTGTGGACTCTCCCTTTATGGAGATTATTTATAAATATGTGATCTCTGTGGACATGTGTTAGAGTTTTTGTTTAATTTACTCTCTTGCTACTTTTTTTGTGATCGATATTGCCGGCAGGATCGATGTTTTGTAGTGACGGCCTTCCCGGGTGTGAAGGTGTCACCACAAAGCGGCGGTTCTAAGCCTAAGACCTCGTGGTTTTTAAAAAAGTGGGGGGGGGGGGGTCTTACAAGTGGTATCAGAGAAGACCTCAATCAAAAAGGTAGCAGTCCACAAACCCTAGGTCACCCTCGCACGAGTTTAGTTTGGGGACAAACTAAGCAGCGGAAGCAGTGGTGTGCCCATATGGGGGATCACATGTAAATTTTCCACTTTAAATTAGGTTTGGGTCTATTACTTACAAATGATATTTGTTACGCAGCCTCCGACACAGCCTACATCACAGGGCGGAGTCCAGCAGACTCTGAATGTTGCACCACCTCCCCCGGTCCCCACTTCGTTTCTATTGGGCAGACTTTGACAGCCATACTGAAGGCTTTCAGGGCCCAGCAGGTTCCGACTCCACTACAAAACCCGGGGGTCAATTGGCTGAGCATCTTCCTAGGACTTTATCCCCCATCTTACTTGGGGACAAAGTCGGCTGTTCAGATGGAGGAGTGGCTGGATATCATGCATGAAATGCTGACCGGGATACAGTGCCCATTGGAGGAGAGGGCTTCTTTGGTGGTCTCTTGCCTGGAGTCCCATGCCAAGAGATGGTGGAAGACACTGCTGGAAACGATATTTGCTGATAGTGAGGTTACAGACATTGCTTGGGAGGACTTCAGGGCCACATTGTTGGAGCACTTTATTCCGCAGTCGGCAAAAGATGAGCTTGAAGACAGATTTCTACAGTTGAGGCAAGGCAACAAGACGATGGTGGAGTACCACTAGGAGTTCAATCATTTAGCCCGGTTTGCGGACTCCTATCAGCTGGATGAGGCCGGATACACCAAAAGGTTTTATAAGGGCCTGCGAGAGGATCTGGGAGAGTCTTTGTTGTTTGTATCCGACGGACCTCTACCTCGGATATTGGAGATGGCAAAGAGGATTGAGGCAGATTGGCACACGACTCGAGGCCGAAAGAGGCCAACGGAGGATCAGGGCCGGGGAGTCAGAAATAATCAGCGAAGGGGCCACATTGCTGATGGGAGAGATGGGAGAAGGGCAGAGGACCAACATCGTCAGGAGGTGAGACAGGAGCCGAGGGAGCTGGTTGTAATGGCTCCTCAACCTCTCTAGATGCGGGAGATGCAGAGACCCAGGGGTATGACATATCCCCCGCCCGAGTGCTACTACTGTCATAAGGTGGGGCTTTTCCGGAGAAACTGCCCCATGAGGGGGGCACCACTACCAGCACCACCTGCTGCCCCGTCTGCATAGCAGTTTGGAGGCCGAGGATGTGGCCGAGGACGTGGATACCAGGGCGGAGACCGCAGGCAGGAGAGGGAGCAAGTATATGCCCTGGATTTGGCTCAACCACGAAACCCGGAGCAAGTGATAACAGGTACGCCAGTAAATTTTTAAGTTCTTTCTTTCCTAAAAAGCTAGACTCATGGATATAAAATTGATCGACTAGGAAGGAAAACCATAACTAGACTTTTAAGATATTTAACTACCCTAGACATAGTCTTCATCAACAGCAAACCCGGTTATACGCTGTTCGATACGGGTGTACTCATTCATGTCGGAGGCCTTCATGGAAGGACTAGAAGGCGTGTAACGATTTACTGGCTTGATGAGGAGGGTGCGTCTACCCGAAGTATCGGAGCTATTCACCTCTGCCCACTACAACATGGAGGCGGAGATCGGCGGAAAGGCATTTGAAGCACCAGCGACGATCCTAAAGATGCAAGTCTTCGATCTGATCCTGGGCATGACATGGGTGCATTGGAACCATGCCTAGATTGACTTCCTGTCGAAGAGGATCACCTTGAGGCATGGAGATTCCTATGTCGTCATTGAAGGTATTATATTCATCACCCCTCTCTTATTATCATTCGTACAGGCCGTCAAGGCCCACCTGTAGGGAGAAGAGGTATATCAGGTGTTATTTAAGATGGTCAAGGCCAAAGATTCCATCTCTAGTATTCCAGTGGTGCGAGATTTTGCTGACGTGTTCCTAGAGAAGCTTCCAGGGCTACCCCCACATCGGGAAAAGGACTTCCAGATATAGCTCATGCCGGGAGCTAAGTCGGTGTCGAAGGCTCCCTTCCGGATGGCTCCCAAGGAGCTGGTGGAGTTTAGGAGTCAGTTGAAGGAACTGGTGGAGGTTAGGTTTGTTAGACTGAGTTCCTCGCCTTGGGGAGCTCCGGTACTATTCGTCAAGAAGAAGGACGGGACACTCAGACTCTGTATCGACTACCGAGCACTGAACAGACTGATAGTCCGGAATACCTATCCATTGCCAAGGATATATGAGCTGTTTGACTAGTTGGAGGGAGCCCAATGGTTTTCAAAGTTGGATCTGAGATCGGGTTACTACCAGCTGCGCATTCAGGAGGAGGATATCCTGAAGACAGCCTTCAACAGTAGATACAGACTATATGAGTTTATCGTGATGCCCTTCGGGCTCACGAATGCGCCCTCATCCTTCATGAGCTTGATGAACCCGGTGTTCGAGCCATACCTCGACCGGTTTGTCATAGTATTTATAGATGACATCATCATCTATTCAAGGACGAAGGAGGAGCATACACAGCATCTGGATTTGATGCTGGGCAAGCTTAGGGAGCATCAGTTATATGTCAAGTTCAGCAAATGCCATTTTTGGCTAACAGAGGTGGCCTTTTTGGGCCATATTATCAGTGGAGCGGGACTGGCAGTGGACCCCGCAAATATTCAGGCAGTGCAGGGGTTTTCTCAGATAGCCCTCCCACTTTGTTGACGAAGAAGGACGCTTCATTCGTTTGGACTCCGCGGTGTGAGGCGGCCTTCCAGGAGCTGAAGGATCGACTCACCTCGGCCCCTATCCTTGCCCTTCCTTCGGGGAAAGAAGGATTCCAGGTCTACACTGATGCTACCTACCAGGGAATGGGTGCAGTGCTGATGCAGAAAGGCCACATGATTGCTTATGCTTCCTGCTAGCACAATAAGCATGAAAAGAACTACCCTGTTCATGACTTGGAGATGGGAGCGGTCGTGTTTGCTCTAAAGGGATAGAGGCACTACCTCTATGGTGTCCACGGTGATATATACTCTGATCACAAAAATTTGAAGTACGTGGACACGCAGAAGGAGATGAATATCAGGCAGAGGCGATGGGTGGAGTTTCTAGCAGATTACTAGTACGAGATGCACTACCACCCAGGGAAGGCGAATGTGGTAGCTGATGCGCTGAGTCGGAGAGCTATCACCTCCGGAGCGGAGCCCCAGATTATTTTCATGGAGCTGGTGTAGAGATTAGAGGATATGCACATCACACTGGTGTCGTCTGATGACCCCGAGCTTTATGAGGAGTATTTAGCAGTGATGAGCACTACATATGACATTCGAGACCGAGTGAGAGATGGGCAGAGGCAGGACGCCAAGCTAGAGCCGATATTCCGGGCCTTAGAGGCAGGCACTGCTGGAGATTACACACTAAGGGATTGCCTGGTGTGTTTCAGAGGACGGGTTTATATACCAGAGGGAGGCTAGGTCCGGGAGGATATCATGAGGGAGGCCCACTACAGCCGGTATTCGGTACACCCAGGAGTTATGAAGATGACTGTGGATCTGAAGAAGACCTTGTACTGGACAGGCATGAAGAAGGATATCACCTACTTTGTGACCCACTACGAGATATGCCAGCTGGTAAAGGCGGAGTGAAGGAACCCTACAGGATTGTTGTAACCACTCTCAGTGCCGGAGTGGAAGTTCAATGATATCGCGATGGATTTCATACATGGGATTCCCAGATCTCGGATGGGGAACGATTCGATCTGGGTGATCATCGACCAGCTGACGAAGGTAGCCAGATTTATCCCGATCAGGAAGGATGACTCGGTTTGTGTGCTGGTGGGGAAGTTTGTGGAGCAGTTCGTCCGTTATCACGGCATGCCCAGGACGATCGTGTCGGATCGGGATGGACGATTTATGTCCATAGAGTGGCGATCAGTGCAGACCTACTTGGGCACTCAGCTGACATTCAGTACAGCTTTTCATCCCCAGACTAACGGGCAGACGGAATGCACCAATAAGACTTTGGAAGATCTACTGTGACTATGCATTCTGGATTGCGGAGAGCCTTGGGAGAAGATGTTGCCACTGGTCTAGTTCTCATATAATAACAACTACCAGTCCATCATAGGGATGGCTCCTTATGAGGCCCTATACAGACGAAGGTGTAGGACTCTACTGTCATGGATACAGGACGAGGATCCGAAGGCTTTGGGTTCGGAATTTGTTGAGGACACCGAGGCTCAGGTGAGGCTGATTCGGGACAAGATGTTAGAGGCTAAGAGCATACAGGCTAAGTATTATGACGCTCGGCATCGTCAGGTGGATTTTCAGGTGGGGTACCAGGTATTCTTGAAGATCCGACCGATACATGGAGTTTCACGGGTGTGTGGTCATAAGAAGAAGCTCAACCCGAGATATATGGGGCCTTACAAGATCCTGGAGAGGATCGGTCCCTTAGCATACAGGCTGGAGCTACCGCCAGAGCTGGAGGGTCTGCACGATGTGTTCCACGTATCCTCCTTTAGGAGGGCTCTACTATGCACGGAGAAGCAAATTACGGTGACGGATGGGCCGGTAGCATCTGATCGGTCAGTTCACCAGGAGCCGGTCCGGATTGACGATAAGGGGATACGAGTCTTGCGCCACAAGAAGGTTCCGTTGGTCAAGGTCCTGTGGAGGAATCACGGTCAGGAGGAGCACACCTGGGAGCCGTTGGATCTGGTGCAACAAAAGTATCCAGAGCTTTTCAGTCAGGTATCCCTCACAACCTCTCGGGATGTTACAATTTACTTTTCATACTTAAAACCCAGTAGGCCTAACTTGAATTTCGAGGATGAATTTTTTTTGTTTATGTATTGAGATTTGTAATATCCCTCAGACAACTAGACCCCCTAGGAGTGGTTTTGTCATGACTAGGTGATTACAGAACCCTAGGAAGCCCAAGAAGACCAAGTGGACCTAGGAATGTAGGTGGGATCACTATGGTCTACAAATAGTAGAATTCTAAATACTAGGTTAGGATGATCAAGGGGCTTCACCATGACTCCAAGACCTCACCACAACCTCACCAACCCATAGGAAGGTCCATTAAAGCCCTAAGGGTCCATTGGAGTCAACTCTGGGTGGCCAAGTTGACCTAGGATCATCCTAGTCCAAAATTGGGCAAGGTGCCCTAACTAAGGGCAATGTGCCCTGATGAGCACAACCAACCCTACCAAGGTATTCCTAGACCTAAAGTGCGGTCAATGGGTCACCAAAGATCCATTGGGGTCAACCCTAGAGCCTGAGTTTACCCAAGTCAACCCTAACCCTAAAGTGGTCAAAGTGCCCTAACTAAGGGGCAAGTGACCTTCAGTGTGCAAAGATAACCCTACACAGCCCTTCCTAGACCTAGGGGAAGCTAAGGGGTCACCAAGGACCCCTTGGGGTCAACCCAAATGGTCCTGTTGACCAAAGTCGACTCTAGCCCTAACTTGGTCAAAGTACCTTTCCTAAGGGTCAAGTGACCCCCAAAGTTCCAAGACAACCCTACCTAGCATTACCTAGACCCTATGGGAGGCCAATGGGTCACCAAGGACCCATTGGGGTCAACCTAAAAGGTCAAAATAACCAAGGTCAACCCTAGTCTAGTTTAGGTCAATTTAGCCCAAATGGGCTAACCCAAGCTCAAGCCCTTTTTCATTTGGGCTAATCACCTCTTAATTATGGATCATATGATTTAGTGGGCTGCAAATAGCCCAAAGGGATGACAAAGTCAGCCTTGGTGACTAGGAGAGAGATAGAGAGAGCTCCACCTCACCCTTAATAGAGGAGAGAGAAAGTGGGAGGAAGAAGCCATTCATAGCTTAGGGAGGCCAAGGGCAACCTTTAATGGCTGGATTCAACTCCTCTGGGGAAGAGGAGGAGTTTCTAGCCATTTCCTGGCCACCCCAAGCCAGGTTCACCCCCCACCACCATTGCCGAGAATGGCCTTTAATGGCCATTAATGGCCATTCAACCCACACTCTTCCCCTACCCCGTTTGGGTGTTTTAAAAGCATCACTAGGCACCAAGGAGTCGTTTCCACCCTTCCCCCGGTGGTTTTAAGCTTGTTCACTGTGCTGTTGCAGAATTCTGACAACATCATCACCGCTAATGGCAACTCGGCGATCGGCTCGAATCCAGACCACCGCAAAGGTCCTCCCCTCCTCTCTCTGTGGGTAGATCGTAGGGCTAAATAGGGATGAAAATTTGGCTCAAGTGAGCCCGATCAGGAAGGAAAATTTCCCGATTTTTCCATGAAAAACAAACCTTTCGGGAATGCCGGAGAAGGCCCCTCCGACGGCTGTGCCGCCGCCTGGTGATAGCTACCACCTCGACGGAGGTGGTGGTGGCAGTAGCTGGCCAGGGAGGTGGCTGGGTGGCTGGGTGGCCGGCGGTAGCAGCTTGAAGATGGCCCAGGAAGAATCAATCCTGGTCATTGGCGCACTGGGGACGATGACCAGATGCCGTCCATCATTTCCCCAAGATTCGTGCTAATATAAATTAAACTATAGGATAAATATTCATTTCATGTGATATTCTATCACACATTATGTATTTAATGTTTTTAATTATTAAAAAAATACCTAGAGACCTCTAGTGAAAAAAGGGTAAATATCAAAGTTGTATCCCTAGGGGTTTACTTTAATCTAAAATTAGTTTGAACCAATTTGGGTGTCTTGTTTGACCAGGGCACTCATTTTGGTGGGGTCTATACCTAGGGTTAGTCAGAGACTAAATTGAGTGCCCCCACTTCATCCCTTGTCCAAATGACCTAAAATTTGGACAGGGAGTCACCCTAACCTATACCTAGGACTTGTCCAAAATTGGGAATTTTTGGAGATACTCTTTCTATAGTTTTTGGAAAAATTAAATAAATAATGTGTAAGATAATTAGGTGTCTTAAACACCTCTACAACCCCTCAGATATTGCAGGGAGATCTTGGGGAGTATATTTAGGCTATGGTAAAAATTTCATCCCTTTTAGGTTTGGTTTGATAGGGTAATTGTGTAGCCAAGGGTTGGCCCCTTTTAGGTCAAATTAGGGCTAAGTGCCCTAAGTGCTCTTGAGTTGGCCAACCTCACCCAAAGGTGATGGATCTTGTCACTCAGCTATATTAGCACAAAAAATACCCCCTCCACTATTATTGGGTGGAAGTTTGAAGGGTGGAGCCCTAGGACCCTAGGGTAGGTCCTATGTGTGCAAACCTAGGGTTTGAAGGTCAAGGGGTCAAGTGACCTTGAAATGACTTGAAACTTGGTGGAGAGGACTTGTAGGGTTGTCAAAGAACTCTTGGTAAATATATCATGAGATTTAGAGGTTGTTAAACTCCCCAAAACCTTAACCCTAATTTAGGGCACAAACCTTATACATGTAAAATAGGCCATCAAGACTTTATGAAAAGTTGTGAAACTTGGGTAGTGTAGTCATAGGGTTAATATGAGCCCTTGGTAATTTTATTGGAAATTTTGAAACAATAATTTTAGTACCGTCCTTTGTAATACATGGATTTGCCTCTGATTGTCATTTGTTTATTATGATCTGACTGTTCATTAGAAAATTATTAAAATTATGAAGAGGGTGTTTTAGGTCATTATACTCATAAATGAATTTATTATAATTTTTAGATGTATATTTGCAGTACTTACTTCACAAGCTTATAAATATGTAATTATGTTCAAAAATAGATTTAGAGCTTACTGATTCTTATAAAATTGTGAAACTTATGCAAAAGTGTACTTAGATCAATATACTAATGGGGAAATTTTATCATAATTTTTAGATGAATATTATTAGTAGTTATTTCATTAATTTATGAAAGAGGATTATTGTTCTAAATTAAAATTAGAGTTCATTATTCTTTGGAAAGTTTGGAAACTTGGTCAGGCATGTTTTTAGCCATATTAGTCATGCTTGAATTTTCTTATAATTTTTTGAAGCCTATTTGCAGCACTTGTTTCTTTAATTGTTAACTATGTGTTTATATTTGAAAATTTTCGATCAGAGGCCAAAACCTTGCAAAAAAATTGGTAGACTTGAATTTACTATCGATTAGCTGCCTAGTATTTATCATAATTTTGTGTACCATTATGCATGAATGTAAAGGCCACTTCATATTCAAAACTAGGGCATTTCGATTTTTAGGGAAAATAAATAAAATGTTAGATGAATTTGGAAAATTTCCAAGTTTCTTGATTTAGGCTATAAATGACATGATAGACCTCCATTAATTATCTTAGGGTGTTTGGATGAGGATTTAGAGTACCTCCTATCATGTACACCATATAACATAAGGTGATCTGCATGTAGTAAATCTGCATAAGATCTGATAGTAATTGATTTGAGCATATGAATTTGGGTTAGTGGCTTGCTGGTCTGGGTGAAGTGAAATGGAGTATATAAATTGAAGTTGGGATGAGTAGATTGTTTGGTTGTCTAAGATTAGGTGGTGTTCGGGATCGACAAAAGATCATCTTTCCTGTGGAGGGAGAGAGAAGGTCAAAACACACTAGGATTAGATCCAGAGTAATATTAAAGTGATTGGGTGTCGGGTATTAAAGTATAATAGTAAGTGCCTTGCGAAAGGGAGCTTTGGGCTTCAGCCCATCATAGTTCATAGTTCCCTCGAGAACCCTTCACGGGGTATGCCTTGGGCAGTCCTGGGCTAACCTAAACTGTAGGCAAAATAAACTGCAAGAGTAACTAGCATAACTAGGGATTAACTTTCACTCACCTCGATGTCTCGGGATGTTAGGTTGGGTCACACAGACAGTAGGCTCGGTGGTTTTGATGATGGGCAAGTTGTCCCGATGAGCTTCTGCTCGGTTGTTGGTTGTGATAGACGGAATAATCCAGGGAGCTTAGGCTCGGTTGTTAATTGTGATGGACGGAGATGGTCCGGGGAGCTTTAGCTCGGTAGCTGATACATAAGGTAGCATGTGCATAAAGTATAAGGTGCTGGGTCTTCGGTATTGGAGGGTCGATGCACCGACGCCAATACGTTGTGTAGCCAAGGGTTGGCCCCTTTTAGGTCAAATTAGGGCTACCTCCCCTTTCCTTCTCCCCGCTCGGTGCCTAGGAGCCATGGGGGAGGGGTAGGGGATGATAGGACTTAGTATTTTAGACTAACGGTTTTCGAACCATATCATTTTAGGGGACCGTAGATCCCAGCATGGAGGAGCAGCCCCTAGAGGTCGGCATGCTTGGGGATGGGACAGTCTAGCATCAGATTTCAGACAGCTGGGACTGTGAGTCCCGATCACTAGTAGTTATTTTAGTTTAGCTTCTGCGATGAGAGATATGTAGTGAGGACATTGATGTATCGGGTGTGAGCCCCATTTTCAGTACTTCCTTTATTATTATTACTGTGGACTCTCCTTTCGTGGAGATTATTTATATATATGTGATCTCTGTGGACATGTGTTAGAGTTTTTGTTTCGTTTAATCTCTTGCTACCTTTTCTATGATCGATATGACCTGACAGGATCAACGTTTTGTAGTGATGGCCTTCCCGGCATGAAGGTGTTACTGCAAAGCGGCGGTTCTGGGCCTAAGACCCCGTGGTTTTAAAAAGAAAAAATGGGTCTTACACCTTGCGGGCGTGGGCGCACGTTGTGGTTTTCGACCGACCGGCAACCGTGGCAGCATGAGCCAACCCGCTGGAGGAGGTAGAGAGGGGCCGGCCCCAATGGTCGACCCCTGGATGGTTCGGGGAAGACGATCCTGCATGCGTAGATCGTGCGAGATTGTGCGCGGCGGTTCCCCCCATGATCCCCATTTGGATAGTGGGATCACGGGGGAGTGGGCTAACCACACCCAAAATGTATTATAAAAGGGACTTGGCCCCATAATTGCCCCCTTAAATACACTGTGTTAGAAACCATTTTTGTGATAAGAGCAAGGATTTCTCATTCTCTTACAAAGGATTTAATCGGCGGCAATGATGGTGATGGAGAATGGGGAGGTGCTAGAGAAGGCAGATGGCAGCGCTTCGCGAGAGAATGTAAGTTTTGAAAGAGACAGAAGATGGAGAAAATGCATGGTGAGGGAGATCAGGATCCACCGACGTGGGGACAAATCCACCGAAAGGGGTGTCTGCCGGCGCTCGCCTCCCAATACGGGGACAAGCGCGCTTGGGGCGTGCACGCCTTCCTTAGAGGATGCGCCTACGCGCACCCAGGGAGAGTACGCGGGCACCCACAAAGAGTACGTACGGGTGCACACACCTGAGGTTCGCGGCCGCATGTACCTGGGGTCTGCACAGGCACGCACACCTTGGGTGCGTGCGGCCGCGCGCGGGCATGCTCTCTGGGTGCACAGTGGCGTGCGCATTTTTGCTCATGCCCCTCTTGGGTAGGCGTGTCATTGGTTGCGTGCGCTCTAGTGTGGATTTTGCACGTGCTTAGGAGTGCGCACTTGCACTTGATTTCTGCGGTTTTTGGCCTCCCATATTATGATTACAAATGTGTGGGGCTCAATTTGAACACTTGATACTTGATTGATTTTGTCTAACCTTTGATCTTTATTTTCAGGTTTGAGGGCATTCTATATGGACCATGCGGCTGTGCTCTATGCTCACTACTGAGCAAGTTGCAGTTTGGAGGAAAAGGTACAAGTTACTTGCTGACCTTGAGGTAAGGATACCTTGTCCTGAAGAAAGAGTCCAGAACCCTCCTAGGGGTTGGTTGATAATTTGCGAGACAACTTTGAAGTCTGACTTTTGCTTTCCACCGTGCGAGGGGACGATTGATATTCTGAAATTCTGTGGAGTCCCGATATCCCGGTTCACTCTGTTAGGAATGACTCTCCTAATGGGATCGATGGCATTCTTCAGGGAGCATGGCTCCAAATTTTCTTTGGAGTTATTTAGAGACTAGTGTAATGTCTGTGTCGCTGGTGGTGACCACATCAAAATTCGCAGCAACAAAAGTTGGTTTGACTTTGATTCCCGTACAGATCGTTGTCACAGGAACACCTTGTTCGGATATGTTTGAAATTCTTGGGGTTTGCCAGAGTTCTGGAATTCCTTGCTTGATCATTGCCGACGTCAAAGAGGGAGAGAGCGGGACATTACGCCGATACTAGGATTTTCTGATTCTCGAGAGTTGGAGAACCACTGGTCAATATTTCTTTGTTTTTGAAGAAAAGTGCATGCCCCAGTACGACCTTTCAGCTGAGGTCGAGCGCGCCGCACTATCAGTTTGCAAAAGAAAGCTTGTTTTCAAGAGCAGTTGTGACACAACTGAGGGGTTGCATACTTTGCCGGGTCGAAGAGAGTACTTGGTTGAGGAGGCCCTGTACAACGAACATGCTCCAACCGATTATGATCTTGAGGTGACAGAGATGTCTGCCCCCCGATTCCTTTGTTCAAAGACTTCTAACCCCCGAGTGTCTTCATCTTTGAAGGCACTGAGGTACGAGGTAAGTGAGTCGTTCATCTTTATTTGAACTGATTATTTTGTACGACATTAACCATATATTTGTTGTTTGCATATTGAAACTCAGACGCATATAATGTTCATATGGAACGACCATTATGTGATCTTGAAAGACAAATATTTGGCTTTCCAGGAGAAGCTTCGAGCAACGGAGGATTCAGTTGCAGCCTCCATAGAGGAGCTAGATCGAGAAGTTTCCCCATTTCAGCGGATCGGATCGGAGCTGAAGTCCGAGATGGAGGAAGCCAGAGTATCGTTGTAGACAAAGGAGTCAATGTCAGAGAAAATCATGCAGTCTTTGAAGACTGCTCAGGAGGAGAGATCCAGCTCGAGGGCAAAGTTGGAGGCTTCCAAGGCTGAGATAGCGCGTCTTTCTTCAGAAGACCTAGTACTCGAGATAAAGGCAGTTGGTCTTGAAGAGTACAAGGATTTCTTGGATTACATGCGCGGTCATGATTTGCTCTCCAAGGAGGTTTGCGAGGATGTTTGGACTAGAGAGGTTGAGCCTCAAATATAAGACGTCTGCGAGGTTGCGCTCAGATGCGACGTGTCGAAGGCTTTTCTCCTAGTAGCCAAATGTCTGATGTGCGACGTCTCAAGCCTTAGTTTTAATGACATTTTTGACGACAAAGGCGAAGAGCCTTGAGTCAGGTGTAGATATGAGTAGCGGCTTGTACTTTTACTTTTATATGCTTGGATAAGTTTGTTTGTTTTACTTTGTTGCGTCTGATGTATGTTTGTCATCACCCTTCGGTAATTTTATGTAGCGCACTTGTGTTTATATTAACATGGAAGTATTGTTTTCATTCCTTTTGCTTATGTTATACGGATCCCGGTGCATGATGGAACGTAAGCTTGTGGCAGTGTCAAGGTCCGGTGGGACAACTGTGGTCGTGAAGAGCTGACATGGGAGCGAGAGCAAACCATGGACGAAGAATATCCCGAGTTGTTTGTGTAATGTTGTTATAACAACATTTTTAAGTTCTGTCTTTCTTATAACTGTATGTAAATTTCGGGATGAAATTTATGTAAGGAGGGGAGGATTGTAATACCCCAAAAAAGAGTAGTGGTCATTGGATTCTACCGCGCGGAGATAGTCTTATCGCAGGCGGTAGCTTAGTGAATTAAAAGACCAAGCGCTAAAGATTTTACCGCCTAGCGATAGTAAGCTATCACGCCGCATTAGCAAATTCCTTCAGTGAGACCACTCAATGCTTTTGAGGAATCGTCGAGAGCGTTACTGCTAGGAAATAGGAATTACCGCGCCGTGCTAGCCTCTCGACAAACGTCAAAGGATTTCTCGAGTAATCAGTCTACCGCCAGGCGCTAAAGAGTTATCGCGGGGCGATAGCTCTGGATAGCGGCACCAGCTGGTCAAAGAGGTTACTGCCTGTGATACCGTACGACGGTAGGAGTTACCACGCTGCGGAAGCTTTTATATAAAGGATGGACTTGATATTTTATTCTCATCTTCTCTTATACTTGCTCTTCTTTTCTTCTGGAGAGGGAAGAGGAGGAACGTCCAGGAAGTCTTGTAGAGATCAATCCAAGGTGTGCTTGTGATTGGAATCGCGAGTCGACGCTAGATCTGCGGAGATGAAGTTATGACGATCAATTCCATTCGGATCAAAGATCATGGTCATGGCTCCGAAGAGAACTACAAGGGTAACAATCTTCCTTCTTGGACAAGTGAAGACATTCTTTTGGCATATACATGGAATCCCCCACCAAAAGGTGGAGAATCGAGGGAATTCCTTTGGGTTGATTCATGAAATCCCCAGTGAGTCTTGCATATAGATCCGGAAATGTGTAGTACGGAATAAGCATGTTGTGTGAAGCCCATCTGGACAGGTTGGTCTGGATTGGTGATGTTTATTTTGCATGTTGGAGAAGACTCTTAGTATAAACGAGTAATATACGAGGTATGCGGGGTACTGGAGTTGCATTCCAGGAAAATACCCTAGAAATCCACGGTTAAAGACCAGTTGGATATCGCCAGGCGACAGTGAGTATCGCCAATGGCGATAGCTCTTGATGAGCTATTTGTGATGTATGCTATGGAAAGACCAGTATTTCTGCCACTGTAGGATGCTGCAGGGTTTAGGTTGAGTTTGGGCACAGAAAGAGAGCTTCTGTTGGTGCCGCCAAGCTATCGTGATGAACGCTGACACTAACTCCCTTTTTAATTGTGAAGCCTGTCTCTGGGAGACTGTGAGGCTAATCTGTGAGCTGTGAGCTCTTAAAGGCCAGTGAGCCGAACGGGAAAGGGGAAAGCTGACCGACGTCGATTGACGATTTAATCAACGGGCAAGGCTAAACCATACCCGCATTATGTCTGACCGACTGGTAGACCGAGGTTATTAGTCTCGTTGGAGCGTATAATGAGAGTCTTAGGCCTGCGCACCATTAGGACTAGAATGCTCAAACTTACCATTATGTCTGGGACCTCTGAACGGTGGTGGGACCCTGGTTTTCTGGTACACCGAGAACGTGCCCTGAGTGCATGGAGCATCAGGCCGTGCAACCAACGTTTGTGATATATTGAACTGTGCGTGAGTGCACGTTTTGTGATATATCTGCTTGTGAAAATACTATGCCTGCATGGAAGGAATACCACTGCCCCGAGAGAGGGGTAGGGTCATTATAAATTGGTCAGCTGAATGCTGATCGTTGCCTTATTTGTTACCCTCGTGGTGGATTGTCTCTGTGCAGGTGTTGGAGAGCCGAGCGGGAAATAGCGGGCTGAAGCCCATGCTGCTATGCTGGCCCTCGAAGGCCGAATGGAAAAGTTTACTGTTTTTATGTGTGGCCGACCTGTGTGCCGATGTTTGTAATCCACACCTGTGAAGTTTAACTGTAAGGCCTTAAGTCCAAACACTTTTGTTTATTTCTATATACATTCCTGTGATATATATAAATGTGGTTGTTTATATATAGTGGACATTCATGATTGTTGAGTTCAGTAGTAACCCCTAAAGCTTCCACTAGAATGCTCTGAGTTAGGATGTGTGTACTGATTTTGATATTCATATGTAACGTCACTGACTGTCTGTAGAATATGGCATGGGGTCCCGGCCAGACCCTCTGTTATATTTCATGTGATGGACAGAAGTGTTACAATTTGGTATCAGCTTTTCTTGGTCTTCCTCCTTCGAATTCGTGTTTGAATTCTTTTGAGTGGTGGCGAGCACGTGTATATTCTTACTGTGTTAACATAAATGAACTCAAGATTGTCCACTTAGAAATGAAAATACACCTATTTGCGGAACCTATGCGTTCCTAATCATCGTTGTTGCTTTTGCAAAGTCACTAAAGTGTGTCTTGTACGCTTTTAGGTGAATCAGAGTGGCGCGGGGCAGCTAAAACCCCAATGCGCGGTAGTAAGTAATATGCCAATGGAGGTGTTTACTCCTCCTCTGTCTGCTGAGATGATTCAAATGAGAGGTTAAATGGTAGTCAGTTCCCAACCGAAACAGATTATACAACCCCATATTCCGCTGGTGGATTCAATTTCTATCGAAATATGCGAGCATATTACAAGGACAAGAGCTTTATCTCCGCCGTTAAACATGTGTCAGAGCAAGGAATGGACTTGGTCGAGGAGTATTTGCAAGCATTTGTTCTATTAAGACAACATAAAGAGTTTTTGTTTGAAACTGAGGACACTAAAATCAATAGGTTTTATGATGGTTTGCGCGACGAACTTTGACGTCTGTTAATGGGTTCAAAGTTACTTTGATTCCATGCTTTGGTAATGACCTCTAGGTCCTTAGAATTGGACTTGAAGAAGTTCAGGTCGAAGAAAGAGTTCAACGTGATGACCTTTAAAAGATTAAACTCTTGCAAACAGAAGAAGAAATGTCAATTATTGGAATCAACATCTTCTACTTTTATAGGAACAAAGAAACGGTATGGTCCATATATTTTCTTTTCTTATGGAAAGATAAGACATTTGGCCCGAGATTGTCCTGGTAATGTGCCAAGGACAAAGAAGGCTAAGTCTGGTTACCACAAGAGATGGGTTAAGAAGCCCAAGACTTCTTGGCAGGCTCCTTCTAATGTTGCATCAGGAGCAACTTCTAGGCAAGGGCCTCGTACATGCAATATGTGTGGCAAGCCAGAGTATTTTTACCGTGAATGTTGGGTTGTTCTGCTAAAGGTTGATAAGATGGCAAGAGCATCCTATGCTGAAAAAGGGAAAATAGTGGTGGAGTCCACTGCATCCCAGTATGCTCAAGCCCAACCAAGGGTGTACAACCTTGGACAACAAGAGGCCATCAAACAGGCCGATGTGGTCACGAGTATGAATAGTATAGATTGATGCTTTATATACTGTATATCTTGTGATTTGCATGTTTGTAACTTGAGTGTTCTAGGCTTTGTCCTTATTCGGGACTATCCGGCGAGTGCACTGTTCGATACAGGTGCTTCACATTCGTTTCTAACTGAGGACTTCGTGTCACGGATCGGAGTGCGTACTTGTATGCCGACAGATAATGTGAAGGTGTTATTTCCTAACGGATGCGTGATGCATGCGGATAGGTCTTGCTATGTTGAGGTGCAGTTAGGAAGTCAGAATTTCGGATTGGAAGCGCCCGTTCTGCCGATATCAGAGTTCGATGTGATCTTTGGTATGGACTGGCTCTCGGAGCAGCATACCTTTATAGATTGCAACTCAAAGGAAGTCACACTGGGTAAGAATACTGAGCTAGAGACTACATTCGCTGGTATGCGAGGATCGAGAAAGATATTGATGTATGCTCTCCAAGTAGTCAAGTCTGTTTGGAAGGGCGTGGAGTTGTTCTTCACGCTTATTGAGGCTATTGAGCCGAAGACCACTTTGCATGATATTCCGGTTTTATCGGAGTACGCAGATGTGTTTCTGAAGGATCTTCCGGGGTTACCGCCCCAGCGGGAGATTGACTTCTCTATTGAGTTGGTGATAGGTGCAAAACCTGTGGCCCGCTCACCATACCATGTAACGCCAAAGGTAATGGCGGAACTGAAGGTTCAACTACAAGAAATACTAGAGCAAGTGTATATACGCCCAAGTATGTCAACTTGGAGCACTCCGGTCCTATTTGTGAAAAAGAAGGACGGAAGCATGCGGCTATGCATTGACTATTGAGAGTTGAATAAGCTGACGGAGAAGAACAAGTACCCGATTCCACGGATTGATGACTTGTTCGATCAGCTAGTGGGATCAACTGTCTACTCTAATCTGTACTTAAAGTCTGGCTATTATCAGTTAAGGATTCGGTAATGTGACATTCCCAAGACAGTGTTTGGTACACGCTATGGTCATTATAGGTTCACTGTAATGCCGTTTGGGCTAACAAATGTGCCATCGGTATTCATAGACCTAATGCACCGAACATTTCGAGAGTACTTAGACTTATTTGTCATTGTCTTTATTGACGACATTTTAGTGTACTCTCATTCTTAAGAAGACCATGCGAACCATTTACGAATGATGTTGCACACCCTGAGAAAGAACAAGCTCTATGCCAAGTTATCAAAGTGTGAGTTCTGGTTGTCGTCAGTGGCCTTTCTTGGCCATGTGGTTAGTGGAGATGGTCTTGCGGTGGATCCGGCAAAGATAGTTGCGATACAAGAGTGGCCGGTGTTGTCTTCTGTAGCCAAAGTCAGGAGTTTTCTTAGACTTGTGGGCTACTACAGGAGCTTCGTACAGAACTTCTCGCAGATAGCCTTGCCTCTCACCACACTGACGAGGAAAGATCAGAAGTTTGTTTGGATGCCGGAGTGCGCGCGAGCTTTTGAAGAGCTAAAGAGTCGTTTGACCACGACGCCTATTTTGACGTCGCCATGTGGTACGTACGGATATGAGATTTATAGTTATGCGTCGGGGAGCAGCTTAGGCTGCGTTCTTCTTCAGTTTGGCAAAGTGATAGCTTATGGCTCATGCCAGTTGAAAGTGCATGATCGGAACTACCCCGTCCATGACTTAGAGTTAGCGGCGGTGATATTTGCACTTAAACTGTGGCATCATTACTTATATAGCGTGAAAGTTGACATCTTCACGGACCATAAGAGCCTTAAGTATCTTTTGGATCAAAAGGATCTAAATCTACGACAACGAAGGTGGATGGAGTTCCTTGGTGACTGCACCTTCCAGATTCACTATACTCCCGGGAAGGGAAATGTGGTCGCAGATGCCTTGAGTCGTAGGACTCAAGCAAGGGCAAGCTGGTTGCGGATGCATGATGAGCGTTTGATCCAGGAATTGGAGAACTTAGACATCTTCTGTATTGACAAGAATTCCAATGCAAATGCGTCCCTGAACTGGATAGAGGTTCAATATGAACTTGCATATAGGGTTCGGCGAGCAACGAAACTCGATAAGAGTCTACAACGCTATGCAGCGGATGCGTCAAATGCCCAATTCCCTTTGGATGATGGACTTTTGTGAAAAGCTGGTCGTTTGTGCATCCTGAATGTGGGTAAACTTCGTAAGGAATTGATGTACGAAGCACATTTTACAAAGTACTGAATTCACCCAGGGAGCACGAAGATGTATAAGGACATGAAAAAGGTATTCGGGTGGCCAGGTTTGAAGAAGGACATATCCCATTACGTGGCAAAATGTCAAACTTGTGCCTTAGTGAAGGCTGAATGCCAAAAACCTGGTGGTTTCCTGAAGTCGTTACCAATCCCGATATGGAAGTTCGACGATATTTCTATGGATTTTGTGGATGGTCTGCCGAGATCTCATAACAGAAATGATGCCGTGTGGGTGATCGTTGACCGATTAACTAAAGTGTTGGACTTCATACCAAACAGGAAGGACGATTTAGTAGAAAAATTGGCCAAGTTGTATGTAGATAATATCGTATGATTGTACGGCGTGCCCCGTAGCATCGTAAGTGATCGAGATGGGTGCTTCACTTCAAATGATTGGAGGCTAATCTATCAGTTGTTGGGGACAAAACTAACGTTCAGTACGACCTTTCATCCGCAAACGGATGGCCAGACTAAGAGGAACAATAAAATAATGGAGGATATGATCCGTATGTGCGCCCTTGATTTCGGGAAGAGGTGGGAAGATCATCTTTATATGGTTGAATTCGCTTACAACAATAGCTATCAAGCTAGTATACAAATGGAGCCTTTTGAAGCTTTGTATGGTAGGAAGTGTCGTACACCGTTAGCTTGGGCAGAATCAGATGAAACGAAGTTGTATAAGCGGAAGGAAATTTAAGAAGCTAATTCAAAAATACGAACTATCCGAGAGAGACTACTGATAGCTCAGGATAGGCAGGCGAAGTACTACAATACCAAACACCGAAATGTGGAGTTTGCGGTGGGCGATTGGGTATAATTGAAGATCAAACCATTCAAAGGCCTGTCCAGGATTCAGCGCTTGAAAATGTTAAGTCCGAGGTATCTTGGTCCATTCGAGGTGGTGGAGCGAGTTGGAGAAGCTGCCTATCGGCTAGTTCTTTTGGCAGAATTGAGTGGCTTACAAGATGTGTTTCACATATCGGTGCTTCAAAAAGATGTAAAAGAGCCAACTCACGTGGTTGAGAATGGTCGAGTATCGGTCGATAGTGGGTTAATAACAAAAGTTAGGCCCATTCGAATCGAGGATACAACGATCAAGAAGCTACGAAACAAGGCAATCAGGATGGTCAAGGTCCGATGGGACAACTATGGCCGTGAAGAGCTGACATGGGAGCGAGAGCAAACCATACTCGAAGAATATCCCGAGTTGTTTGTGTAATGTTGTTATAACAATGTTTTTAAGTTGTTGCCTTTCTTATAGCTGTATGTAAATTTTGGGATGAAATTTCAGTAAGGAGAGGAGGATTGTAAACCTCCAAAAAGGAGTAGTGGTCATTAGTGGCTACCGCGCGGAGATAGTCTTATCGCAGGTGGTAGCTCAGGGAATTAAAAGACCAAGCGCTCGGGTTTTACCGCCTGGGGATAGTAAGCTATCGCACTGCATTAACAAATGCCTTTGGAGAGACCACTCAACGCTTTCGAGGAATCGTCGAGAGCGCTACCGCCAGGCGATAAGCGTTACCGTGCCGCGCTATCCTCTCGACGAACGTCGAAAGGATTTCTCGAGTAACCAATCTACCGCCAGGCGCTAAAGAGTTATCGTGGGGCGATAGCTCTGGATAGCGACACTGACTGGAAAAGAGGTTAACACCTATGTTCCCGCGCGCGGTAGGGGTTACCGCGCGGTGGTAGCTTTTGTATAAAGGATGGACTTGAGATTTTATTCTCATCTTCTCTTATACTTGCTCTTCTTTACTTCTGGAGAGGAAAGAGGAGGAACGTCCAGGAACTCTTATGGAGATCGATCTAAGGTGTGCTTGTGATTGGAATCGCGAGTTGACGCTAGATCTGCAGAGAGGAAGTTGTGACGATCAATTCCATCCGAATAAAAGATCACAGTCATGGCTCTAAAGAGAACTACAAGGGTAACAATCTTCCTTCTTGGACAAGTGAAGTACTTCTTTTGGCATATGCATGGAATCCCCCATAAAAATTGTGAGAATCGAGGGAATTCTTTTGGGTTGATTTATGAAATCCCCAATGAGTCTTGCATATAGATCCAGAAATATGTAGTACAGAATATGCATGCTGTGTGAAGCCCATCTAGACAGGTTGGTCTGGATTGGTGATGTTTATTTTGCATGCCGGAGAAGACTCCGAGTATAAACGAGTAATATACGGGGTCTGCGGGGTACTGGACTTGCATTCCAGGAAAATACCCTAGAAATCTATGGTTAAAGACCAGTTATATATCGCCGGGTGACAGTGAGTATCGCCAACGGTGATAGCTCTTGATGAGCTATTTGTGTTGTATGCTATGGAAAGACCAGTGTTTTTGGCACTGCAGGATTCTTTAGGGTTTAGGTTGAGTTTGGGCGCAGAAAGAGAGCTTTGGTTGGTCCCGCCAAGCGATTGTGATGAACGCTGGAACAAACTCCCTTTTTGATTGTGAAGCCTGTCTCTGGGAGACTGTGAGGCTTATTTGTGAGCTGCGAGCTCTTAAAGTCCAGTGAGCCGAACGGGAAAGGGGAAAGCTGACCCGCGTCGATTGATGATTTTAGCAATGGGCAAGGCTGAACCGTACCCGTATTATATCTGACCGAATGGTAGACCGAGGTTATTGGTCTCGTTGGAGTGTACAACGAGAGTCTTAGGCCTGCGCGCCATTAATACTAAAATGCTCAAACTTGCCGTTATGTATGGGACCTCTGAACGGTGGTGGACCCTGGTTTTTCGATACATCGAGAATGTGCCCTGAGTGCACGGAGCGTCGGGTCATGCGGCTGATGTTTGTGATATATTGAACTGTGTGTGAGTGCACGTTTTGTGATATATCTACTTGTGAAAATACTATGCCTGCAGGGAAGGAATACCACTGCCCCGGGAAAGGGATAGGGTCATTATAAATTTGTCAGCTGAATGCTGATCGTTGTCTTGTTTTCCACCCTCGTGGTGGATTGTCTCTGTGTAGGTGTTGGAGAGCCGAGCGGGAAATAGCGGGCTGAAGCCTATGCTGCTATGCTGGCCCTCAATGGCCAAATGGAAAAGTTTTACTATTTTAATGTGTGGCCGGCCTGCATGCCGATGTTTGTAATCCACACCTGTGAAGTTTAACTGTAAGGCCTTAAGGCCAAACACTTTTATGTATTTCTATATACATTCATGTGATATATATAAATGTGATTGTTTATATATAGTGGACATTCATGATTGTTGAGCTTAGTATTAACCCCTAAAACTTCTGCTAGAATGCTCTGAGTTAGGATGCGTGTACTGGTTTTGATATTCATAAGTAACGTCGCTGACAGTCTGTGGAATATTGTGTGGGGACCCGACCGGACCCTCTGTTATATTTCATGTGATGGACGGAGATGTTACACATGGTCTCCCTCTATAACTCCCCTTTCTATTTCTTCTTTCTCACTCCTCCATTAAGGGGAAAACTCCCATTTTCTCTATCCTAGTCACCCCCTCCGAAATTTAAGTTGCATTCAATATAAATATCAGCCTCCTAAAGTTAATGAGCCACTCAAATTGGGCTTACCCCAAGTGGCTTGGGCTTGGTTAGGTCATTTAGGCTAGTTTGACATATTTTAGGGTTGAGTTGACTTTGGTCAATTTGACCATTTGGGTTGACCCCAATGTGTTCTTAGTGACCCATTGGCTTCCCCTAAGATCTAGGAAGGGTTGGATAGGGTTGGTTTGGCACCTTGGAGGTCACTTGACCCTTAATTAGGGCACTTTGACCACTTTAGGTTAGGGTTGACTTTTGGTCAACTTGACCTTTTGGGTTGACCCAATGGGTCATTTGTGACCCAATGAACCTTCTAAAGGGCTAGGGATGTTATGGTGGGGTCAAAGAGTCAAGGTGAGTCATAAGGTCAAACCCTAGGTTAGGTAATTGGAAAGTGTTATTTGCAGACCATGATGATCTTCACCTTCAAGCCTAAGTTCACATGGTCTCTTTGAGCTTCCTAGGGTTTTCTCATGACCTAGTCATGACAAAAACGTCTTAGGAGTCTAGATGGAAATGAGATGTTACAAATTCTAATAAACAAAAGTAAAAATTTCGTCCCTGAAATTCAGGTTCGGCCTGCGGGATTTCTACTGAGAGTAACTGAATGTAACATCCCTCAGAA
Organism: Platanthera zijinensis; assembly: GCA_039513925.1. NCBI lineage: Eukaryota > Viridiplantae > Streptophyta > Magnoliopsida > Asparagales > Orchidaceae > Platanthera > Platanthera zijinensis. The sequence continues at coordinate 72,851,797 of CM077082.1, forward strand.
ATTGAAGTTATACTCGATGCAAAGATCTCCAGGTACTTCTACTGTATTAGATCTAGTGGCTCCCAGGTATGCTCCTCCTGTCCATGATTTGCCCACATAAAATTGACCATCAGAACCTTCTCGCACCGCAAGACTCACACTGTCATATCATCTATCCTGACCGACTTTAAGCGGATCGATCGATCAGAAGCTGCCGAGCCATCTATACTAGTAACCTGTTGCTCCGGCCGTAGTAGAGACTTCCTAAGAGAGGAGACGTGAAAGATGTCATGCAAACCAGCTAAATCCTGCGGTAGTTTTGGTCTATAAGCCAATAGGCCGATCCACTCCAGGATCCTGTAGGGCCCAATATTCCTCAGACTAATCTTCTTCCGCCCGCATATCCGCGAGACTCCATGCATCATACGTATCTTCAGGAACCCCCCTAAGGCTCTGTTTGGCTCAGCTGCAGCGACTGCAGAAGCAGTGGTGGAATAATCAGCTGTTTTGCAGAGTGGTGCCAGAATCTATGAATCTGTTTGGAAGAGCAGCGTTTGCAGTGCTGTTTATATACATTATATAACTTAATATATTTAATATAATAATATATAATAATAATAATATTAATAATATATATAACTTAATATATATAATAATAATAATTTAATATTAAAAATTTTAAAAAAAGGCAGCAGTGCTGCAGCCAAAAGGCTGCAGCGCTGCTGCATTTTCTGAGTCGCGAAAGGGATTCCGCGACTCAGAAAACACCGGCCACCGTTCAAAAGAGAGGTGGCTAATGCCACTGGACCCCCCCTCTAAATTTGTTTGGCGCGGCGGTGGCAGAATTAGCGGTGTGCTGCTTCAAAAACGCCGCGCCAAATAGAGCCTAAATCCAACCTGGAACTCTATTTGACGATGTCGTGTATCCTAATACTTTGTTGGTCTGCTCTAGGCCTCCAACATCCCATCTCAAATCAGTCCCACCTAGGTATCTGTGTCCTCCACAAATTCCGAGCTGAGTGCCTTTGGATCCTCATCCTAGGTCCAATATAGTGGAATCCTGCACCTCCGTCCGCATAATGCCTCATGAGGGCAATGCCTATAATGGACTAATGACTGTTCTTATAAGAAAGCTTGATCAACGGCAAAAGTCTCTCCCATGGATCTCCGTGGTCCAGAATGTATAAGCGTAAAAGATCCTTTAGTGTCCGAATGGTATGCTTTGTCTGCCCGTCCGTCTGAGGGTGGAGAGCTATGCTGAATGTCGACCGAGAGCCTAGATAAGCCTGAACACCATGATAACAGACAAACTGCTCACAAATCTCATGAAACACCAGCGAGGGATTTCTTCCGGATCGGGGTGACCCCAGCTACCTCGGTCAATCTATCCTTGATGTTGCAATTAAAATTATGCCCGGAGTGGGGATGTGGTAACCTGTGTATGAAATTCATAATTATATCCTCAAACTTCCACTCTAACTCGGGCAGTGACTATAGTAGTTCCCCAAAAACCCTTGCGCTTGTCCTTCACCAGCTGACAAACTTCATAGTATGTCACAAAATCCATGACGTCTTTCTTTATTTCGGGTAATTACACGTTCTGATTAACACAATTTTCTTCTGGTAAATTGAGTTCTTGTTTGTAAGTGTAGACAGCGACTCTATAACCTTCCTCTACACGATAAGGTTCTTATTCCTTCTAGTATGCCCGAGTAATCAACCAACTCATCTTAAGAGTTATCCAATCTTATCAATTAATGGGAATGATCATTTCATCAAATGACCCATCGTCCTAAAAAATTTAAGAGGGTGTACTCGTGAATCTTGTAGATTAGCATTAATACTCATTAATTTTTGTGCCATTTCGTCGTAGTTACACTTGATAATCCAAAATACATTATTCAAAATCATGAATCTCGCAAACCGTGACTATGTAATCAAACTTATATATTCTGGTTCTTGATGCTATCCAAATCAAATCTGAAGAGTCTTACTTAAGGTATACGTCTTCGATATATTGTCTGCTATCTCCTTTCAAATTTCCTAGTGTTAACATACTTCTGATGTTACAACATAGCGATTTAATCTTATATTCCCGAATATCCTGAATCTTACAACCCATCATCAAATTCACACAGTATCTTATAATTGTTAAGTCTCGTAATTACTCCTCCTTATTACCATGACATTGGCCAAGTAACGTCGAATAAGACCAACTTCAACATCACTATGTTTGGGACAACACATTTTCTAAATTAGTACTAAGGGAAACCCAAGTCAGTAACTAATTTGCCCAATAAACAAAAGATAAGCCCCTACCTATTTCGGGCTAAGTATCTTCGATATCACTATGTTATATTTGTCCTAGATGTGCACACAGTCCTTATGGCATACAACCTTAGACTTGGGGTTCCATCCTGAATCTTGTTGATATACTCCATACTTTAGACTTTCCAGGTTACCATTTACGACAATCCTCTGAGGGTCAACATGTGACCCAGCCCCAAATGGGTCTCTTCTGATCTTTAATTCTTATCCGACCTTTGGTATTTGGTATGATGGTTGTCTCAACCTAATCATATCAAGTCCCCTACTATCTGCTAATGGATTGTAGGCATCATTTGTACTTAAGGTGGCCCTATTTGTTTGGGTAACAAGCGATAGTACTACTTGATAAGTAAAGTAGGGACCTCAGAGTTTAAGCCTTAAGTAGCTTCTCTCGCGTTAGACTCTTCCTCTAGCCACTTCGGGTATCCTAGTTTCTTAATTGAATTTATAATTAAGGTCAATTTTGACCAGGATACGCTAAGAATCGTCTTGGTAAGTCAAGTTTCCTAGTTGGGTTGGCCTAACTCAATGATTTAAGGACTATAAATTATGATATTTACACATGCGCACACCACAGCTTCTACTGCTTAGTTTGTCCCCTAACTAATGCTCGCGCGGGGTGACCCAGTGTTGTGGACTTACTTCTTTATGATCGTGGTCTCCTCTGATACCAGTTTGTAAGACCCCATTTTTTTGCTACGTTACCTGGTCTTACACCCAGAATCGCCATTTTATGGTGACACCGACACTCGGGGTGGTCGTCACTACAAAACGCTGATCTTGCTGGCATTAGTGATCAAAAAAGAATTAATAAATAATACAATTCTATAGATCATAGCTCACTATCAATATATATAAAAGAGCAATAATCCACAATGAGTACAAAGTATGAAAGAGAGTAGAAAAGAAAAGGGCTTAAGCCCGGTACATGTTTAATACAAATGATCACTCTCTCATAACTCACAACATCTAAGCGGAAGCAAACTGAAATCCATCCTCGACCCATCGCCGTATAGTAATGATAGTACGCAAAAACTGCTCCTCATGTTCTGCCTCCTTGTCCTGCCGATACTGATACTCCTGCTGCTCGGTCCCCTAAAATGATGTGGTCCACCGACCGTTAATCAAAAAAATAAGCCATTATCGTCCTCGCCTCACTCCTCGCAACTCCTAGGCACCGTGCGGGGAGGATGAAAGCGGAGGACAACAAAGCAGAGTGGAACAAGTAGGTGACAACTACCCTAGCAGGTGTATGTACAAAAGAACTATAACAATGAAGAAGTAATATAAACAAGTAAAGTAGAGCAGTAAGTACATGTAAAGTAAACTATGAAATACGTAACCTTAACTTATATGAATGCCATACAAACTTATAAGTTAAGGGGTCTTTTGCAAGGCTCCTATCATATAAGATATCACATACTAGTTTATAAGATGGGGTGTAATGCTATATGCAGGTATGTGTGTAGTGATATATTATGCCATGATTCATGCAAGTGTAACACACACACACATGACTTTATGTGAACAAACCTTTAGTTTCCCAATTTTGGAAGCTAGATTCACTCCTAGGAGCCTCCGTATTGGCCAATGGAGACAGAGGGTCGGTCCACCCCACTCCTAGGCAGGTAACCGCACTACCAGGCCTAGCTCTTATGTATGCCTCTGAAAGACACACCAGAGTCACCACGTACTATGTTGACCAACCGCTAGTCTTTTCCTTGGCTAAGTGAGAACCACACTTGTCGAGTCAACGTATCAATGTCGGTGCGATCGACCGTCTAATACCAAAGAAACACCACTTTATGCGCATGAAACCATGAATTTCCTGAGCCAACGGCTCTCCGGACTAACCTATCCGTTACAACAACCTCCCGAGCCTCCGGCTCACCAGGCTAACTTGCCCATTTCCACAACCACCGAGCCTACTGCTTGGATAACCTAATCAAACTAACCTCTCAAGTCACCGGGGTGAGTGAAAGTGAAGTCTAATATATTTCTAATTACTCTTGTATTCATTTTAGTCTTATGGTTTCAGGTTAACCTTGGACTGCCCAGGGCATTCTCTGTGAAGGGCCCTCGAGGGCACTAGGAACCATGATGGGCTGAAGCCCAAAACTCTCTTTCGCAAGGTACTTAATATTGTTAGTATCTACCCATATCCAATCCCATTTAATGTTATACTAAATCTAACCCTAGTGTATTTTGACTCTCTCTCCACAGAAAAGACGATCTTTCGTCGATTCCGAGCACCACTTAACACTAGTCAACCCAACACCCTCCCCATCATGACTCCTAATGATGAACTCATTTTCACCTTACCAAATCAGTATACTATTAACCCCAACTTCCTATGTCCATCCTACATGCTATAACAATTCTGCATTTTTACTATATGCAGACTAACCTAAGCTATATGATGAGCATGAGTGGTGACCCCTTCAAATATTCATCCAAATGCCCTAGTATTATTACTAGGGGTCTATCATGACATATTTAGACTAAACAGAAACTTGTAATTTGCCTAATTAATTTAGCATTTATCAAATTTTCCCCAAAATTAGGTCATGGGTGGCTTTGAAAATGAAGTACTACATTTCCTTAAGTTATGGTCACCCAAAAATTATGAACACTATATGATGCCAAAAGATCAGAGAATACCAAGTTTCACAAATTTTCATAAATGTATTAGCCCCTAATTAATTAATTCATGATAATTACAATAAATAGAGGTAAAGAGGGAAGTACCACTAAACATTATCTAAAAACTACACAAAAATTACCAGAGCTTTAATATGATCATAAAATATTACTGACTAAGTTTCATAAAATTCCAAGGTCTGCAAGCTATATCAAAAAAATACTTCAAATAAATCCCTAATAGGGCACTTTGTGAAGAAACATACTTGTAATCTTTTCCAAACAACATGTAATAATTTCCCAAGCTTTAATATGCCCTAAAAGGTTCTCTGGCCAAGAAAACTTGACTCTTTGGCAAGATATAGTATTTATTATCTGTTCATCAAGACAAGGTGCACTAGTTCACTTAACGCATGAAGTACTATGAGATAATATCCTATCATTCCAAATTACTGACTAATACATATAAATGATATTTAATCAACATTGCTAGAGTTTCATAACATTCTAAGTTAATTTAACTATGATTACTTCAAAATCATCAAAATGGCAACTTGAAGGTTTTGACTATAAGTATGAGCTACTGTCTTCCAAACATCCTATAATAAATCCCAGAGGCACGTATTGCTATAAAAACTCTTATACCAAAATTTCATAAAGATCCAAGGTCATATGACCTTTCAATATTTCCATAAGGAGGTATAGGCCCAAACAATTCCCAATGGATTAAAGTTATGTGCATGTGTCTAAATGTCACCAAATTTCTTCCTAGGGCTATTCACCACCCAAAGATCACATGGACTAAACTCTAAGTCCATATAAGGATATATCACCCTATGTCCTTCACAAACCCCAAAGTTTAACCTTAGGGTTTGAACAAGGGTCGTAGGGAAAATCCACCATATTCCACCCCAAACTCCAAGTGAGGGTGTTTTAACTGACCTTGAGGCTCTAACCAAAGACCCATCCTTTTTGGGTGAGAATTGGCCCCTCCATGCCCCAAGCACCCTTTTGCCATAATTTACCCTTAAGAGACCAAACTTTGGTCACACCAATACCTATACAAATCAACACCAAATGGGCTGAATTTTTTTTACCAGGGTCATATATTGACTGTATTGGACAACCACCAAAATTTTGGTTTGTTTTGAGGTCATTAGATCCCTTAATTAATTCATACTTATTTTATTAAATTTGTACAAAAACTATATAAATATGTTTACCAAAAATTCCCATTTTTGGATATCTCAAAGTTATAGGTAATAGTGACCCCCAGTCCAAATCTCAAGTCATTTGGATGGCTGGATTGATGGGGGCACTCAATTTAGTCTCTGGATCACCCTATGTATAGACTGCATCATTTTGAGTGCTGTGGTCAGACCACTAATTCAAATGGGTTGAAATCAATTTTAAAATAAAGTAGACTCAAAGACCTACAACTTTTGTGACTGGTTATTTTTCCCAAAAATGGCTTCTAAGAGCCTCATTTTTCTGCTTGAAAAAGAGTACAATAAAGGGAATAAAACAACACTTTTATTAATAATAAATTTAAGCATTTGATCAAATCCAACGGTCCTGATTATGTATTCTTCCTCCAGTCGTTAGCCTTGAATTAACCGACCTGGAGGTACTTTCAAGTGCTACTGCCAGCCACCCAGCCACCCCCTGGTCGGCCACCACCACCACCACCTCCGTTGAGGTGGTGGCAATCGCTGGGCGGCGGCACGACTGCCGGAGGTGGTGGTTTCCGGCGAACCCGCCACCATGAAAAACTGGAAAAAACTCCATTTTTTCTCGCTGGATCGGGCTCAATTGAGCCCGATTTCTCACCTAAATGATCTAAGATACTAGCACAAGGGGAGAGGAGGAGAAGTGGACCTTATTTGGGGTTCGACGACGGCGGCGACGGTGGATGGCCATGGCGTTTTTCCTCTCCGGTGAGCTTGCCCAATTCCTCGATCCTCCACCAAAACCTCTGATCCAATACATTATTTTGACTGCCAAGGACGTTTTGAAGGTGATGTGAAGGTCAAAAGTGGGAATGGGGGCTGTATAGGGGGATTTATATTTTTCCATACGAGGGGAGGTGAAGGGGTGGTCGACCATGGTGGTTGGGCTCCTCCATTGATGGTGGTTGATGAGAAAATGATGAGAATCTCTTCCCAAGGGTCAGGAGGAATGAATGGAGGCTTGGGGAAATTAATGGGGTGGCTCATGGTCTCCCTCCATAACTCCTCTCTCTCTTTCTTCTTTCTCTCTCCTCCATTAAGGGGGAAACTCCCATTTTCTCTCTCCTAGTCACCCCCTCCAAAATTTAAGTGGCATTCCATATAAATATCAGCCTCCTAAAATTAATGGGCCACTCAAATTGGGCTTAGCCCAAGTGTCTTGGTCTTGGTTAGGTCATTTAGGCTAGTTTGACCTACTTTAGGGTTGAGTTGACTGACCTTTTGGGTTGACCCCAATGGATCCTTTGTGACCCAATGAACCTTCTAAAGGGCTAGGGATGTTATGGTGAGGTCAAAAAGTCAAGGTGAGGCCATAAGGTCAAACCCTAGGTAAGGTAATTGTAAAATGTTATTTGCAGACCATGATGATCTTCACCTTCAAGCCTAAGTTCACATGGTCTCTTTGAGCTTACTATGGTTTTGTCATGACCTAGTCTTGACAAAACCATCTTAGAGGTCTAGTTGGAAATGGGATGTTACAGTTATGGTGGTTATGCAGCTATCTGCACACCGTAACCACCAATATCAAAACCCTAAGTATTGTTTTAGGGTGAATATTACTCGTATATTTAATTTTAATAGATGCAACCCCTTACTAAAAATATGCTTCCACCACCACCGAAGGTGGTTACGTGGGTAGTTACCAATGCATTAGATGATTGTGATTGTGGCGGAACGATCAGATGGTGGGGAAGGCGCCCCAAAATGGCAAGAGAGGTGGTCGGCTGCCGTCGTGGTATCATCCGCCGGTGCAGCCGGCGACCGGCGAGGGTCGGTCGGATGCACCCGGGTGGTGCACTAAGCCCGGCCACAGTGGAGGCCGGGCGCGGCCCCAACACCAGCCACCGGGCGCAGCGCCAACCGCAAAGCTCGATACCAGCCGGCTGTAAGGCGCGGCCTGCCGGAGCCTGGCTGAGCAGGAGGCGGCCAGCCGAGCCTTCCCCGCTAAGGGGCGGGGTGTGGTCGGCCGCGTCCGACCCCTCCTATGGCAGCCGCGGGAGGGAAGTCCCTGCTACAACCGTGTTAAAACACTATTCAGGATAGATGGTAAAACACAAGTCATTAACAAAAAAGTTAAGCATATCCAAGAGAATAACATCCGAAGAGAATGTTATGCACATGTAAAGTGATCAAAGAAACATACTATCAGGTATGCATATATAAAATTTGATCAAAGAAACACAAAAATTAATTTGAAAAAACTATCATAACATAGAACTACAAACTAATATGAGATTCTTAAATTGAAATCAAACCTTAACCAAATTTAGAGACAAAGTAAGCACTAAACATATGGATCTCTATACTCAAACTATGCACATGATAATCATTATGATGTGTGATATTAGACCAATGAAGAAAGTAAACATGCACCAACAAATCTGCGTCGTATAAAGAACCATATATCTTATGGAGTCGTAATTGATTAATTAAAAGAAATTTGGAGAAGGCAAGAATAAACATAGGGCTTCCCACCAAAATTAGTTTCGCATAAAGTTTTTGAGCTCCTCCGCACATTAGAAGTCATCAAAGAACTTTACATCAAATCTTCTCCATGATGTCGATGAAGGGTTTAAACTGCAAAACATGGCCACTAACTCTAAGAACCTCATGATTCAAGAGAACAAGTGGGAACAATCCTAGAAAACTTCGATCAAAAATATGGAAAGGAGTCCTTGTTCTCGTGCACCCACCTCACTGACCAATTCTCTCATCAAAACCCCTCCTACTTCTACCTCTCTAAGGTCCGTCTCTAACCCAATATAAAAAAGGAAAACTCTATGAAATTCTTTTTATTACTATAAATTAGTTTTTATTTAAATAAGAATTGAAATGTATGTGTGGTAATGTTGAGTTTTGTTATACATCTAACTAACAGTGGAATACAAACTTATGTCTAGGAACCTTGCATGAAAAACCAATAAATCAAAAAAGTTAGACATATGCCCATGACAAAATAATTGGATCTGGTGGCCAACCTTCGATGGGGGGGGGGGGGGGAGGGGGTGAATACGGTTTTCAGAGAACTACTAGAGATTAAAAATATTCGGAGGCAAGAAGCAATTTTTCTGGAGCTAACGCTGGGTGATATAAGGATATCGCTGGCGGTATCGATAGAAACTTTGTTTCTTATTTTCGAAGATCGTATAAATGTAGGCACACACAAAAAATTAACTTTCAAAAGTAAGAACATATGATTAAAGATGAAACAAGAATACATGGTTTTATTTCATAAAAAGAGAGTTTTACAAAGTTCAAAACTAGATCTCTATGACACCGGAGATCGAAGATGGTGAATTAAATATTTCTTGTGGTTTCTATACCGACCATACCCAAGGACCAGTTTACTCTCTCTCTTCTTCCCAAGAAGTTTGATGAATCTACTAGATCTCATAGATCTAGATATCCTCCCAGGATGATTTCCACAGATTTCTCCCAAAAATCTAACGACCTCCCAGGCCGATTTCCTACAAACTACTCCCAAGAATTCGATGTCTTCACCAGATGATTTCTCCACACAGAATACAATAGACAATGAAAAAGAAAGAGAAATATATGAAAGAAAATTAGTTCTCCCTCAAAAAGATATCACTAGAGGCGGTAGATGATTAGTGCTTTTGATTTTCGTGGCTTGGGAACGTGATCATCTTCTTAATCTCGTTCTGGCGATCTGTCTTCAAATATCTCCTTCATTTTTACAAGAGGGAAAGTCTTCTTCTACTTAGATGGTGGCTCTTAGAAACAAGGACAATAAGAACAACCTTTAGACGTTCTACGGTTAGAGTACACACCAAAAGAAGAAAAATAATTGTGCTTATATTACTTTTAGTGCTATCGTCGGGCGATGATGGGCTATTGCCTGGTAATATCCAAATTTGGTACCGCCACCACTAGCTGTCTCGCGTCGGAAAGGAAAGAAAGAGTTATTTCCAAATCTACGGTCGTTATCGTCGTGTGATAGTCTCTATCGCAAGGTGATATCCTAATTTAGCCTTTTTTTTTCTTTTTTGGCTTCTCATGTGTTCCACCAGTCCTTGGATCACTGACGTGTCCACATCTAGGCAATCGCCAGCGATAGTAGCTATTGCCTGTGATAAGTCAAAAATTCACCGATCTTGAAAATCTTCACAGTTGTAGACCTACACACTATACCCATAGTGTATGATAAAATACAGCTTGGAATTTGATATTATCAAACATGAGAGTTGTTGAACACATGTTCAAACAAACTCCTCCTTTTGATAATCACAAATCTCATTCATGACTTATAAAATACACAGAACAGGAAATAGCTTGGTATAGTGTAAACAATTATAATAAGCACAAAATAGACAGGTTTCTATGTCATAATAGCATAAGGAATTATCATGGAACACTAATCTGTGTGATCGTGCATGTGTGGCATGACTCCCCTACATGTGTACTCCCCCTATCTATGTCCATGATAACCGCATAACTCCCCCTATATGATATCTCCCCTAGGTGACTAGCATAGGACTAGCTCATGAACATTTGAATCTTCCCCTTTGATATTATCAAGAGGGCTGGACAAGATCAAAAATTGTTTGTGTTTAAAAAGAAAGGTGCAATTTTTAATAAGCATGAAAATCAAGAACAATGCATGAGATATAAGAATGGAAGATATAGGAGTTACCAAAAATATATCAGTGAATTTAAAACTTGGGTCAAAAATATGTGTGGCGCAAAAGGACAATAGAACTAGATAGCACAGAAAACCATTTGATTTTTAAACCGGTAGAGCATATGAATTTTGGACAAAAGCATACGAAACTAAATACACTAGTTATGTCATACAATGTTAGGTGATTTTTAAAATTAATACAGTGTAACATTATAAGCATCATGAATAATAATCGTGTACTAACACAATCATGCAATAAACAAGAAGTGAAGTTTAAGTTCAATTCTTATAGATGGAAGTGTTAGATAGAACAATGATAGGTGTATATATAGCATCAAAGAAAAGTATCAAGTAAAAACAATCATTAGTACATGTTATATCACAGTAACTCTATATGCTAACATAAGAATGATGAAGTGAAAAATCATGTCACGTTTTCTATCTACATAATACCAAGAATAGAACAATGGGCACTAACTCACTTGATTGTCATTGCATAAGATCGAGATGATTCACTAGACCATGGTGTTCATCCTCACAATGCTCATAGAGTCTTATTAGGAGAAATAAGTAGTGCTTGGGGGTATTCTTGGAACATATTTTTATAGCATATATAAAACCTTTTTTGTTTACTATCAATTTTTACTAGTTTTTTTATTTGTATCCAAGATTCCCGAATCAATCAAAATCTACCCACATAGATAGATACACTTTAACTGTGGATTTATTCATTTAGTCTATAAATCCAAAACCCCTAATTCTAAGCAGATCCTAGAGAAGCATCCATCGAGAAGGGGTTTGGTAAAGATGTCCGCTAGTTGTTCGTCTATGCCAATGAAATTTACTCTCACATTTTCCTTCTTAATATGATCTCGAATGAAGTGATGTCATATGTTTATGTGTTTCGAGTGAGAGTGGTGCATTGGGTTGTTCGTTAAGTCTATAGAACTCTTATTGTCGCACCTAAGTTCAACGTTCTTGAGTGAAATACCAAAATCTGCTAACGTTTATGACATCCATAGTTCTTGTGTGCAACAACTCCCTAAGGCATTATATTCGACCTCGACCGTAGAGATGGTAGTAGAATTTTGTTTCCTACTCGATCATGAAACTAGTGCAGGTCCTAAGAAGTGAAAAGTGCCACTTGTGCTTTTACGATCAAGTGAACATCAGGCATAATCTGAGTCCGGATACCCATGAAGTGTAAAGGTGGCGGTGGGAGGATACCAAAGACCTAGATTTGGTGTGCCTATAATATACCTAAAGATATGTTTAACGACTTTAAAATGAGATTCCTTAGGATTAGCTTGATATCTAACACATAGACACATCACAAACAGGATGTTCGGTCTAGACACACTAAGATATAGCAGTGACCCAATCATACCTCTATATACAATTCGATCTACCGAAATGCCACTTTCATCTTTTACAAATTTAAGTGATGCACTCATAAGAGTTTTAGAGTATTTCAAGTTGTCATGGCCAAATCATTTAAGCATATCTTTGATATATTTTGATTGATAAATAAAAATATCATCATCTCACTGAGAAATTTAAAAACCTAAGAAGTATGTTGATTCTCCTACTAAACTCATTTAAAATTTACTTTGCATCACTTCTATAAATTCTTTACATAAATTTTCTTTAGTGACACCAAATATTATATCATCGACATATATTTGCTTGATCATTAAATCTGAATCACTATATTTTACAAACAGTGTAGTATATGCACTACCCATCCTAAAACCATGTTTAATAAGAAAAGTCGTCAATCTATCATACCAGACATGAGGTGCTTGCTTTAATACAAGACTTTTATATGACTATATATATGATTTGGATGATTACTATTTTTGAAATCGGGTGGTTACTCTATGTGCACCTCTTCTTTAATATAAACATTTAGAAATGCACTCTTGATGTTCATTTGATAAAATTTTATTCTCTTAAAACTAGCATGTGCTAAAAATATCATAATAGACTCAAGGCGAGCAACGGGTGCAAAAGACTCCTCAAAATGCATCCCTTAGATCTGTGAGTATCCATAAACAACCAACTTAGCCTTGTTTCTTGTTATCCTAGACTCACATTCTAGTTTATTTTTGTAGATCCACTTAACACCTATAGTTGGATGGTTATTAGGGCATTCCACTAATGTCCATATTCTATTTCTTTCAAATTGATTAAGTTCCTTGTTCATGGCCAAAAATCAAGACTCGTCATTTAGTGCTTCAGAAATATTCTTTGGTTCGATTTCAGATTTAAAACATAAGTTAGAAAATGATTCATGCAAGGCTGAATGAGTTATAATCCCATGTGAAGGCTCTCAAATTATTAATTCTCAGGGATGTTTATTTTGAAAAATGTCATTCATTTGGAGGCTTATATCCTTCAATATGACCTAGTTCATCACTTACTACGTCCTCTCACTTCATATTATTCTCTTCTTTAGAAATCACATCATCATCAACTTCATTTGATTTAGAGTCTTCTTTTGGAGTACTTTCATTAAAGTGAACATGTATTTTGATTCTTCTACAGCCAAGGTTCTTTTTTTATAAACCCTATAGGAACTAGTCGTAGAGGAATATCCTAATAAATTGCCTAGGTCATATTTTTCATCAATTTTTCCAAAATTATCCTCGGTGTTAAGAATAAAACACGGGCAACCGAAGACTCTAAAGTAAGATACACTCGGCTTCTTTTTAAAATAGAATGCATATGGAGTATGCTTAAAATCAGGTGAAGCATGGTCCGGATCATTACATAGCATGTTGCACTAACAACTTTAGCCTATTGGTATTTGGGTAAGCTATACTCGGCAAGCATAGTACGAGCTAATTCTTGTAGTGTCTGATTTTTCCTTTCCATTATGCCATTTTGATGTGTAGTGGGTAGAGCAAAAAACTCATGCCGAATGTCTAAGTTATTATAGAAAGAGGTAAAATTTTAATTCTCGAATTCTACCTGTGATCTAAACTTATACATTTAAATTTTAATTCCATTTTATTCTGATTTTTAGTGCACATGATGCAGAATTCAATAAAAGCGTCTGATTTTTTTGCAAGAAAAATTGTCCAGCAAAAACCTTAGTAATCGTATATTATCACAAATGTGCACGGTTTCTTACCTAGACTACATGTACTAAGAGGGTCAAATAAATTCATGTGAATTAATTGAAGAGATCTAGAAGTGGTAATATCAGTTTTGCTTTTAAAAGATGATTTTGAGAATTTTCCCTTTTGGAAAGGAGCACATAAATAAGTTAAACTACCGCTTAGCTGTGGAAGTTCACAGATTAGTTTTTCTTTCGATAGTTTGACAATTAACTTACTCCCGAAATGACTGAGTCTCTTATGTCAAAGTTCTAACTATTCATTTTTAGCGACTAAGCATTTTAAATTTGAAGAGGATAAATTATTAAACATGATAGTGTAAACATTGTGTTTCTTATGTGCGGTTAGCAATATATTTTAGAATTAGCATTAATGATTTTATACATGTTTGTAGAGATTTCAAATAAAATGTTCAAGCCTTTATCGCACAGTTGACTAATGGATATTAAATTATGCTTTAAACCATCTACTAACAATACATTTGAAATAAAAAAATGCATGTTAGCTATAGTGCTGACACCCAAAATTTTTCTTTTGTCATTGTCTCCAAATGTTACCATGCCTCCTCTTCTCTTTTATAGGCTAAGAAACTTGTCTTCATTTCCTGTCATGTGCTTGGAACACCTAGAGTCCAAGTATCATATGTTTTGGTTGTCCTTAACCTGCTAACATATCTAAAAAGAGGATGAGGATAAAGTTCTGGTTACCCAAGTTGTTCCATCAATAGTATAGGCAGTTGACTTTGGCATTCGGATTTGTGTAATTTTTTTAATCCTTTCTTCAAGAATGAGCCAAAAGTGTGACCAAACTTATTATATTTGGCACACTTGATATAGGCGGTGGATGTCACCTTTTGTGTTTTATTTGGGCTCATGCTGGAAGATGGAAACAAGGTTTCAGTTTTAATATGGTTCACCTTATTTTTTGCAGCTTTTTGTATATATTTGTTGGATAAGATCTATCGCCATTGATAGTGATATTGTCGAGCGATATCTTCACATGTTTGTATCCCAGCCCGAATTGTCAAGATCCCTGACATTGATAGACCAACAACATATTCAGTGATTTTTGGCCTATTCCAAACTTTTGGATGTCATAAGCAATTTCACAATTACAGATTTAATTAAATTCAGTCTTATCTAAAGCGCAAAATAGAGTTCATGGCTTTGACATTATTGGTACACCTCAGCTTATCCGTGTCATCCCATTTATCATGAAGTTTTTACATAACCTGATCATATATAATAATAGTGGGTTCAGTGTATTTCATTTTGATCATGGCCCACACATCCATGATTTGTGTTATCAAGAATATCTTCATGTGAGTTCTATATTGACTGTAATCATTCCCCATAAAAAGGAGGCCTACTCACTCCTTATCCCTCAAGAAAGATGTGATTAGCATTGTACATCTACTTTAGGATTTTAATCACTTTTCGAAGTAACCTCTCTCTTATATCACTTGTTGGATCTAGTGGCCAACCTTAGAGGGGGGGGGGGGGGGCGAATAAGGTTTGCATAGAACTACTAGAGATTAAAAAATATTCGGAGGCAAAAAGCAATTTCTCCGGAGCTATCATTGGGCTATATTGATATAAACTTTATTCCTTAATTCTGAAGATTATATAAATGTAGGCACCTATAAGAAATTCAACTTTCAATAGTAAGTATGTATGATTAAATATGAACGAGAATATATGATTTTATTTCATAAAAAGAGAGTTTATAAAGTTCAAAACTAGATCTCCATTACGCCGGAGATCGAAGGCGTTGAATAAAAAATTTCTTGTGGTTTCTATACCAACCCTACCCAAGGACCGATTTACTCTCTCACTTCTTCACAAGAATTTTGACGAACCTACTAGATCTCCCAGATCTAGACATCCTCCCAGGATAATTTCCATAGATTTCTCCCAAAAATCTGATGACCTCACAGGCTGATTTCCTACGAATTCCTCCCAGGAATTCGATGTTCATACCAAATGATTTATCCACACAGAATATAATAGATGATGAAAAAGAAAGAGAAATAGATGAAAGAAAATTAGTTCTCCCTTGAAGATAGATCTCTAGAGGTGGTGGATGATCAGTTCTTTTTATTTTCATTGCTCGGGCACGCGAACGTCTTCTGAATCTCATTCTGGCATTCCGTCTCCAAATATCTCCTTTGTTTTTCTAAGATAGAAATACTTCTCCATCTTATATGGTGTCTCTCAGTAATAAGGATGATAAGAACAACCTCTAGGCATTTTAGGTTAGAGCACACACCAAAAGAAGAAGATATCATGCTTATATTGATTTAGCGCTATCACCGGGCGATAGTGGGCAATCGTCTGAAAAAAATCCTAATTTGGTACTACCATCTCCGGTTGTCCTCTGCCGGAAAGGAGATAAAGAGTAGTTTCCCAATTTACAACCTCTATTGCCGGGAAATAGTCATTATTTCTGGGAGATATCCTAATTTGGCACTTTTTTCCTTTTCTAGCTTCCCGTGTGTTCCACCAGTAACGGATCACTAACGGGTCCATATCCAGGCTATCACCAATGATAGTAGCTATCGCCTGCGATAGGTTAAAAATTCACTATTCCTGAAAATCTTCACACATGTAGACCTGCACACTATACCCAAAAGTGTATGATCAAATATTGCTTGGGATTTAAATTATCAAACATGAGAGATGCAGAACACATGTTCCAGTAAAAAAAAAGATTTCTAGATGGATTTTGAGAACCAAACATAAAAAAAAATCCACGTCCCTATTGGTATCCACACGAATATCGTAAACACTACACATCCCATCCAACCGTCTTGGAATTTGAAGATGGTGTCCATTCACTACAATAAAATAAAAGTTTCATTTTTAGCAATGACTCTTCAATGTTCCCCTCTACTCAGAATAATTAATATTTGTAGTTTCTCAAATTTCCCCTATTATACCAGGGAGACTGAGAGGGATCTATATGGTTTAATAAAATTAAAATGATATTGCTTGCAAAATAATTGAATTCAAACTCCTTAGTCACTGAAATAAAACAAAATAAAATTAACAAGGAAAACTCTACCGAATACTACTCACCCTCTTGATAAGTCTTAATAAGTATTGTAAGGTTTAACTCATTGGAAAGGATTGTAAAGCGGCTTGTGCAAAAACTCTATGCACAACCTCTCTTAGCACACCAAATTGCAAAAATGAAATTAAAAATAAAAAGAGTAGATGTGATTCCCTAAGCACTCTACTTTGCACCCCAATAAGTATTAATAAGTATTATGTATGAGAAGCACCTTTATAGTTGTACTTTTATGTATGTGTATTGAAATATTATGGATGCAACTTTATTAGTGTTTTTTATTGTTGGTTATTACATTATATATGTCATGTGTTTTGATTATTTAACTTATATACTTTATCAAAATACAATTTTTACACATCATTATCTTTCATAAAACTTCTACTCGTGAGAATTGGATGTTAATAGACATCAAAACTATTCTCTATAAACTTTAATAAATGCACTAGATAGCAAAACATGACTGCTATAATGTTTATTTTTACTTGAAATGCAAATTAGTTTATATTGTAGTTCTTATCCCTTTTTGATATTTTAAACTCATGCTTGAAATTCTACTTCTAAAATATTATTGAAATAACATCTCTTTGACTTTAACTGAAAATATCTTACTAGGCCCAAAACTCATTATCTATTATATACTCTTATTTTTTAAAAGATATTTATTTTAAGAGTGCTTATTATATTTGTTTCTTTCACTATACTTACTATTTGTATTTAATCATGATTATTTATTTTCTCAAAAAGTGGTATCTTAAATGAGGATGTTTACTTTATATTTTCCGCTACATTGATTATTAATTTATGATCAATCATGCCTATTTTTTTAACAAGTAGTATCTATAAACTTTCATATTGCATCCTGTTTTCTTATCTACATATATCTCATTCATTCTTATTGCATACACTCACTTCTACTCTCTTTTGATACTATCAATAAAGTGGAGAAAAAATTTGCATAAATTTTATAATTTAAGGGGAGTATAACAAAAAAAATTCATAGAAAACATCTATATAGGGAGTGTAATCATAGGAGGTGCAAACTTCACACTTTGCTCGATCATAAAATTCCCTCTGATAAGTGGTCCCTTATTAATCACATAATTATATACACATCCCTATCCACTTTTACTAATAATTTAGGCTGAGTAAATTATAAGAGAACACTTATATAGGGGAAGAGTTCATATTGGAAGAAAAAATACTTATGTATCATGCTATAAACCTATTATTCATGAGTATATGTTATCTCACATATCTATAAACATATTTATAATCTTAAATTGACTAATTTCTCATATAGGTATTTGTTATTATCAAAAAGGGAGTTTGTCAGAATATGCATTCCGCATCTCTTGTTTTTGAGAATAACAAATACCGTGATGTATTTGATCCAGTCTTTTTGTGTGTTTATAGTATGCAGGTCATATAAGTATAAGCATATATTGAATGAGCAGACAAACCAGAATTCAATGTTAATCTTAGTGTGCTAGCATGTTGCAGTAACACCTACCATTTGTGCTAGTCTATATCATCTAGATAACTGCCAATATCGATAAGAAAGCCATACTTAACAAGTTCCTACCACATCGCTGTAACACCAATGCCTAACAGTAACCTTTGGAAAGTCCATCAATCAGCACATGATTAAAGGACCAAATGGGTAAAGAGATCAGTAGCAGATCGTAATAAACACTAACACGTCACTTAAGTCACAACCACATGACAATAGTGATCGTGCCTAAAATGGCAGTGCATGACTTCCATATCTTCTATGATCTGTGAGTTGCATACTTACCATATGAGGTATTGCGAGGTTGTAACCCTGTTGGATCAGATGGTCAACCTTAGAGGGGGGGGGTGAATAAGGTTTACAAGAATAATTTGATAATTAAAATGATTTTTGTCTAGGAAAACTATTTCTGGATGCTACCGCGGGGTGCTAGCTTACTAGCGCGCAGTAGTAGGTCACATAACTCATTTTTTGGGAAAACTTATCCTTGGAGACGCACACACCCTTCAGAGATCTACCGACATATAACCATGAAATCATAATAAGAATGATAAATGAATAATCTTATTCAAAAAAAAAAAACAAAAGTGGTTTACAATTATAAACAACTAGATCTCAAGGACACTGGAGATCGGAGGTGATGAAATTCAAACTTCTTTTCATTTTTTATACCGACCCACTACCCAGACCGGTTGGCTCTTTCCCTTTCCCTCCCCGGAAAGGTCTTCGAGTTGGCTCTTCACCTTCGTTCCCAGAAGTGTCTTAGAGCCCCGATAGATCCCCCAATCACTACTTGAAAATTGACTTTTAATGACAAAATATTTGGCCACTAAATATTGAATTGTGGTCACTACAGATATTTAGTGACCAAATTAAGTCTGTCACAAAGTGGTCATAAAAACTCTGCCACTAAATGTCTTTAGTGACCAAAAAGAGTTATGTAACTAAATGTGCATATTTATTGACCAAATCATTTTGGTCATTAAAAGAAGTTCTAGTGACTAAAATGCAACAGTCACTAAAAGAACTTTTAGTGACAAAAAATGCTTCATCACTACATATCTTTAGTGACAAATCAATTCCACAAAATGTCCATATTTAGTGACTGCATTAATTAAGTCACTAAAAGATTTTTTTAGTGATCAGATTAATTGTCACTAAAAGATATTTTAGTGACCAAATTAATTCATTCACTAAAAGAAAATAATTTTAGTGACCAAACATGTATTTTTAGTGATGAAATATTTGGTCATTAAAAAAACAAAATAGCGATAATTTGATACGAAAATGTGCTCAATTTCTCATAAAATATGATTAAAATATTTCATTTGTTATTTACTCAAATCCATATTTGGACATTCAAACACAATAAATAAATACTCAATTGCAACAAGAAGATTGGTCAACATAGATTATTTGATTAATAAAAAAATATAGGGTGGGAGATAGCCCAAACCCCTCAATATAGAATAATAATGTTTTCATCTCTAATTAAACTGAAATACATAAACAAATATTTATAATAAAGAAAAATCTATAAATATGCATTCTTTGACGCATTTGTGATAGCCAACTGATGTCTTCTCCCCTCTTCTTTAGTTAGTTTTCTAAGAACTGTTGTAAGGGGTAGAGTTGTAATATAACCTTTTAGAGGAAGAAAACTTGATAGATGAGATTTATCTTCTTCCAAAATGCAATCTGCAATATAATTATAAACAATCTATCATTAGAATCATTTTAATGAAATCAATCAACTTGCAACTATAAGATTGTGGCAAAAACTTCTGAAGGTTCAAATTATTATAGCGTTTTAAAAAATATATTGAAGGTATACCTTTAGCAGTGCTTTTTTTTCTTTGTTTGCACTATACAATATAAGTTAGTAGTATCAAAATGGAAGGAATGAAATAATCCTGATTTCAAATCTGGACTGAATTATAATCTCACTTCAACAAATTATCTCTTGAAGAAGTATCAAAGGTTAAAATAAAAACATCAATAATACCATCAAATCAACATTAGAAGTAAGCAGCAGGAGATCCATCACAACTCCCATAAAGTACTTGTTATTAGGATCAAATTTCTTTAAAACCTTGCCAAGATTCATATGAAGAGACTCAAAAACTAAACATATATTATTTTGAATTTCTGATACTTGAAACTTGAAAGAAATCTAACAGTGGCATGTGTACTAATTAAGGATCTAGACTAGCTAGCTTCTTCAAAACAACCAGCTCTTCCTTTCCTGCCTTGTACGCCATTCATCCAAATGTTAAATGCAAACATGCAATAAGTAAATTAATTTTTAATTTAAACATCTAATAGTTGAATGTTAAAAATGTCATGCAATAACAAAATTGTAAATAATGACTGTGTTGGAAATAACCTTGGAAGGATTAATTCTCACAAACATCCTTTGAAAATATTATCAACAATAGTTTCAACAAAGTTTGGCTTAACTCTCAGAATTTTTGTCTTCAATCCAGGTGGAATGTCTAAAGCAGCAAACATTCTAGTTCACAATATTACAATAATTTGGTCACGATCTTCACAATGCAACAAACATTGCAGTTCATAATGTTACAGCTAAGTTGAAGGCACCAATAATGAATTTTTTTGTAGACAAGTAAACGATGAGGATGTCATTTTAAAAAGGTAAGAGAATGTAACAACATCAGCCCATGTGTGCAAATATTAGAGGTCTTTGCTTTGTAATTATTATTATAAATGGGGGTTCTTTGCTTGTAAAAGGATTAAGAAGGAAAATTAATAAAGTTTGTTGTTCTGCTATGTCCCGATCCCCACCCCCACCCCTTCTTCTCTCCCACATCTACCCACCCCGACCTTTCTTACTCTCCCTCATCTCTGGCTACCTCTCCCCTCCTCCATTCTCCTGTTTTCTATTATTTAAGTTTTAAGATCGTTACAACATTCAACTCTAATCATTAAAAAACAACACAGAAACAAAGCATTCAACTTTGATCATATTTATTATCAATATAAAGACTTGGGTAAGTACATTCTAGTAGCAGGAAGTCATGCTTTGATTTGACAAAAATAAGTATGGTTACCTCTTCGCCGACAGATCAAGAAAGGGAAGACCAAATCTTTGACGTATGTTAAAAGTAAATAGCAAAAACAAAGAGATCAACCATGACCTTTGTGCTAACGCAAAACCTAAGGACTGAAACCCTTCAATATCAGCGCTTTATGTCGTGTTCTTATGGAAGATATCATCGGTAGAAGGAAAATGGAGCATGCCGCCGGTTGAAATGAAATTCATTGATGATCCCCAAGTGGTGTAGGCCATCATTTTATCCATTTGGAGCAATCCGTCGCTTGGTCGGTAGACGCGAGGAGGTTTCAGCGCTCGATCGGGGGAAGAGAAAAAGATTTCTAGGTTATTAATTATGAGTACCTGTTCATTACAAACTTATTTAATAGGCTATGGAGGAATTTAAATGGAAACATAGCCAAAGTAAGGGTATTCGTGGCGCGAATACTTAATTATACGACCACGCTTTTATAAAATGTGCTGAATGTCAAATTATAATGCCACGCTTTAAAAAACAGCGCAGTAAAAACATCGTTTTTCCCTATTTTGTTGTAGTGGGTCTTTATAGCATAAATTTGATATGGGAGTGAAATATGGTTAGTAGGAGGAACACAAAAAATGGTTGTATGTAAAATTATTTTGGTCATTTAAATGATTTTTTAGAACATAACTCTATCACTAACTAAGATTTATTTTAACACTATAAAGAATGATTTAGTAATTAAATTATTTAAGTATTTATATTAGTAACCTAGCCTAAATTAACTAAATTTTCTCATATGTTTAGTGATTCTATTATAAATTTTTTTTTTTATATAGGAGGAAAAGTTCTAATGTTAATGACTAGTGGCTAAATTAGTTTTTATCACTAAAGATGCTTTTAGTGACCAGACTTATATTCTATCACAAAATATGCGTCTTTAGTGAATGAAGTTATATTTCATCACTAAAGGCATGTCTTTAGTGACGAAATTAATTTCGTCACAATAAACATACTTTCAGTGATGATTTTTTTTGACAGAATGCTGTCACTAAAGACATGTTTTTATGTGATTAGACTTATGTTTTATCACTAAAGGAATGTCTTTAGTGACCGAGTTTATTTTTTATCACTAAAGGATTGTCTTTAGTGACCGTGCTTACATTTTATCACTAATGGCATGTCTTTAGTGACCAAGCTTATATTTCATCACTTATGACATTTCTTTAGTGACGTAATGTATTTTGTCACAAAAGACACACCTTTAGTTATGATATATATTCTTCACAAATTTTTTGTCACAGAGATCAATTTTCTTGTAGTGGATCTAGACATCCCTTCCCCTAGAAGATTTCTCGCGGAACCCTTCCTTGATTCCGACGACCTTCACTAGTTGATTTTCTCACCCACAAACAATTAGAAAAGAGAAAAATACAATAAGAGAGTAAAGAAGATTTAAAGTGATTCTCCCTCAAAATGATTCCTCCGTCAAGCAGTGCATGACTGACACTAAAGATCTTCATTCCATTGCACCAGATCAACTCCTCTTGGTCATTATAATCCTTTGCTCACTAGAGATCTTTGTGCGAAAATGGGAGGGAGGCGGCTTTCTCTTCCTTCGATAGAGATGGTAGAATAGTGCTATCAGCCGGCACACAGACCCTATAATTTGAATAGGTCTATCCCTTAGGTCTCCGGAAAAAGAACTGCACTTTTATACGTATTGAAAAATAAGATGCCATCGGTGGTAGAGCTTGCTCCCAGCGGTAGGTCGATGCATGTGGATGTGACACCTGTCCAGCCGATTTGGAAAAATATCAGAATAAAATATTTTTTTGTTTTTTTCAAGCTATCGCGACATGGTACAGGGATATCGCCTAGCGGTAGCATGCTGACTTGGCGCTTGTTGAGAGAGATAGCACACTATGGTAAATACCTAGTGCCATGCAGTAGCTCACAGAGCGCCTGCCATGAATTAATCCCAAAGCTAGCGCATGCGGTAGCACTAACACTTGGCGGTAGGTTCTAGAGCTTGATTCCCGCTCTTTTGTACCTGTTGACCTGTGCACAATACCCAAACTTTGTATGATCAAATACAATATGGGATTTGATATTGTCAAACTAAAGAAATGCGAACCATAGGATCCAACAAACTCCCCCTTTTAATAATATCAAATTCCATTCATGAGATATATAAAAAATAGTAATAATATGGTATAGTGTAATCCAACAGTAATCGAGAAATTTAGCAGGTTAAAATAAGCAATATCGAAATAATCAATACTAATCAACATGGATCCCCCTACATATGTGCTCCCCCTATGTGTGTGCTCCTCCTAAATGAGATCTATTTAGATTTACCTTCCCATGGGTGATTAAGCAACGCTTAACACTAAACTAGCATAGGATATAGCTAGTCATAAACACTCAACTAGCACGAATCATGATCTCCTGAACCCTCTCATGAGCACTCAATTCTCCCCCTTAATATTATTGAAAGGGTCGGGAACTAATCGACACATCGCGTGAACACTCAATGCTCCCGCTATGTTTATGTGATACTAAGGAGATGAGAGAACAGGTGCACATGAACCAAAAAAATCTTAAGCACTAAGGGCAAAAGTTTTGAGCAGAACACCATGAATATAGACCAACCCAATAGAAAAATCAGTTGATTTGACGTGTTTTTTAGAGTAAAAGAAATTTGTACCACACAAGTGAAACTAAATACACAATGATTTGAAGTACAATGCTGAGAGATTTATAGAGTTAATACAGTGTAACATTGTAAGAGTTAGGAATAGGAATCGTGCTACCTATGTGCTATAGGCATATAGTACAATGTAAGTCCAATTCTTATGCTTGAAAGCGTTAGATAAAATAATGATAGGTGCACATGCAGCATCAAAAAAATAAACATCAAGTATAAATAATCTTTAGTACATGTTTTTTCTCAATAATTCAAAATGCTAGCACAAGAGATATAATGTGAAAACTCATGTCACATTACTATCTACTTCATACCAAGATTCGAACAAGGGACACTAACTTAAGTTTTAGGCACAAGATCAAAGTGATTCTTTTAACCAAGGTGCTCATTCTCACAATGCTTATGAAGACTTATCAGGAGGAGTGAGTAGTTCTTAGGGGGGGGGTATCCTTGACACAAGATTTGATAGCCTATGATGTACTCATTATTTTCATTCAATTTTTTCGCTATCATTTTTACAATTTTTTGATTTCAAGGATCCCGAATCAATCTAAATCTACCCATATAGATAGATACGCTTTAAATTGTTTACAAAAGACGTATGCACTAAATTTTTTTCCTAAAGTTCTAAGCTTTATATAAAAACATGAACACTGTGACATTGATTATTCAAGTTATTTCTAGCATATTAGACACATCACGAGTTATAACATGTACACAAGAATTTCTACATGAGTGAATTTTCTAGGGATGTGTGAATGGTGCAATGTCATTACGCTACCTAAATTCGCATACATACCTAGAGGCATATTCAACATACACTATCCTATCTAGTTGCACTTAGTAGCTAAGTACCTATAGATTCGACACATCATGACATAATCACATAATGTTAGTAAGGATTAACAATCCTAAATCACACATTATATATAATCGTTATGTTCTAGGTTCTAGTCATGCTTGTCCTTAGAGTGAACGGTCCTCAGTTTTTTATTTTTCTATTTTTGGGGTTTTAAAATTTTTTGTTTTAATAAAAGGATTAAACAAATCAAACTAGAAATAAAGATAAAAACCCACACTTGAGAAATGAAAAGATGAAAAAACAAAGAACAATAAGACATCGGACAACATGATACAATATTATGCATGATATTAACGAATATGAGACAATACATAACGATCATGTTATGTATATTGAAAAAAAATATGAGAATGCTCAAGACAAAAATTACCCAAGTCATATGTTGTCACCCTAGCCCCGTACTAAGTGATAGATGGGCCTGAAGAGCTGTACAAGTGTCGTAGGGTGGGGTATTAATCTCATGTACATATAGAAGAACCTGCTCAACCTAACACTCTTCCACCCAATGCCTCACATGGACCTACATGAACCCTCCCCGGTTAAGGATAAGACGTGGTTTACAGGTAGCAGTTCTAAGGCACACACACCTACGCTCCCGCTATTGTGAGACACATCACATGTGGGCTTGAGTTATTACACACATCAAATAAGAAGCAGAGGATACAAACAATGAGCTTTATCAATAAGGAAGAAATCATGTTGCTACCGGCGGTAGAGATACCGTGGTGCGGTAGCATTATTTAATTGATCCAGTGCTAGGCCACACCCCTCACTACTATTTTTCCATTTTCTCTCTCTCATGCTTAGTTCTTCTACCAACGCAACCTCAGATCAAGGTAAAAATCTCTCCTTTTCTCCCCTATTTCCATGTATGTTGAGATTGGACTGTAGTTCAAGGAGATTTTATCATTTTGGGCACGATCCATGGAGGTTTCAACGTGTTTTAAGTTTGATTTGAGGATTTTCTTCATGGATCGATTTAGATTTCTCGGATCTGAGTGTATGTGCTTAGATCTCCTTCCTCCCTAGGTTTTATGCAAAAAATTTATGAAAATGGGATATTGGGGGAGATCTGGCGGGGGGGGGGGGGGGGGGGGGTGGAGTCCAGTCTGTCATGCTACTACGCGGCGATAACAAATTTTCGCACTGCTATACCACCCAGAAATACTTTTTCCTGGATTTTGAAAAATGGAATTTCGTGTTTTTTTCAAGACTATGGCTTCTTCCAGCTCCCAGTTACCTTGATAAAGTTTCTCTAAGCGATCCAGAGTACCCCCATCAATGTTTCCTATAATGGATGAGGCGACTGTGAGTGTGTCGATGGTTGTTGACATCGATGACCGATACACTCACATTTATAGCTATTTGGATCATACAGGTGGTCTCTCAGTGATTTCAGCGGGTGACCCATTCTCCTCGGTGCTTGTTCGGGATTTTTATAATATCCTCCGGGATCCAGGTCACACACAGTTGGATGGAGGGGTGCAGTCGTGCATAAGTACTTATGTCATGACTATACTATATGAAGATCTGGAGAGGAAGTACGTCTGGTTCATAGGTGGGGAGCAACTCGATATTTTCGAGTCCTTCAGATCTTTTAGTGATCGGAGAGAAGTGAATGAAGTTCTCCATGGAGTAGAGGGCTGTCGAGATCTCATCATATCAGTGGATACTCTCACCCTGAATGCCCGTATTATCCAAGACATTCTACGCCACTCACTGATGTTCAAGTCTGGGGACACAAAGAAGATAACGACCCAACTCTATATCGTAACATACTACATCCTAACAGATAAGCGCTTTAACATATCTGATTTACTTATTTTAATGATGCGCTATACGTTTCGGCTTAAGTCTCCCCAGCGTCAACGACTGAACACCCTGTCATTGGGCGAGGTGATTCAGTATCTTGTTGGGGAAGTACCCAACCATTGATTGGTCGTAGTAACCAACAGATAGCCACCCTCAAATCTATAAAGTTGGGGAGATTCCGACTTCATCATGAGCACACCCCCTGCTTCACAGCCTCCTCTATGCCGAGAAGGCTCCTTATGGGAGACTAGTCGGGATATCTATGGGATGATGGAGAAGCAAGGGCGGGAGATTAGGAAGACTACTAAGGAAGTGAAAGGAGTGAAGAAGATGCTGAAGAAAATGATGAGCAAGCTTAATATTTCACCGACTTCTTTAGAAGAATAGCTTCTACTATTCGTCACTTAGTATTTTGGTGCATAAAGGCACTACTTTTATTATGATCATTATTATTGATGTTGTACTAAGAAAGGTTAAACATTGTTCTATTTATGGTGAACTCTCATGCAATTAGTGGTACAACTAGTAATATTTATTATGCTTTTACATTTGCCAACTGTGCTTAGTTGTGTGAAACTACCCTGGTAACCCTAATTTTTAACATTCTTCTATTTTTGTGGATGGATAAGCATATCGAGCTGGCTCAAACACATATGGCATAGTTCATAGAATAAATAGCGTGATATTCATAAACAAAAAAAAACAAGAAAGAAATTGAACAAAGAAAACACAAATAACACTAATAAGCTTGTATAGATTCTAAAGAATTAAAAGAAAAATATCACTAATAAGCTTGCATTTTATTGACATTCGTACTTATTTAAATTATTTGGATGCATGTCATGTTCAAAACTTCTACGTCTAATAATATAAGGAATTCTATCATTAAAGTTTTCCACACATTATAGTTCACACCTAAAAATAGGGGTGGTGCTAATGAGTCTTCTGTGTACAATTTTCCATCCCCACTGGTCGCTTCGTGATCAGGGTTGGTCATTATTCTCGGTGGTAAAACCATTTTGGAATAACCTCGCTATGATACCACTTGTTGGATCAGATGGTCAACCTTAGAGGGCGGGGGGCGGGGGGGGGGGGGGGTGAATAAGGTTTACAAGAATAATTTGACAATTAAAATGAGTTTTGTCCAGGAAAATTGGTTCTGGATGCTATCACGGGACGCTAGCTTGCAAGCGTGCTGCGGTAGGTCACATAACTAATTTTCTTGGGCAAACTTTGCCTTGGAGATGCACACACCCTTCAGAGATCTACCGACATACAACCATGAAATCACAATAGGAATGAAGAATGAATAATAATCTTATTCAAAATAAAAATGAAAGTGGTTTACAATTACAAATAACTAGATCTTCATGATGCCGGAGATTGGAGGCGGTGAAATTCAAACTTATTTTCATTTTCTATATCGACCCACTACCCGGATCGGTTGGCTCTCTCCCTTTCCCTCCCCCGAAAGGTCTATGAGCTGGCACTTCACTCTTCTTCTCGGAAGTGTATTAAAGCCCCACTAGATCCCCCGAACTTGACATCCCTTCCCCGAGACAATTTCTCGCGGAACCCTTCCTAGATTCCGATGACCTTCATCGGTCGATTTTCTCACCCACAAACAATTAGAAAAGATAAAAATACAATAAGAGTGATTCTCCCTCAAAATGATTCCTCTATGAAGCAGTGCGTGATCGGTGCTAAAGATCTTCATTCTATTGCACCTGATCAACTCCTCTTGGTTATTATAGTCCTTTACTCTCCGGAGATCTTCGTGCGCGAACAGAAGGGAGGTGGCTTTCTCTTCCTTCGGTGGAGACGGTAGAACGATCCTATTAGCCGACATACGAACCCTAGAATTCGAATATGTCTCTCCCTTAGGTCTCCAAAAAAATAGCCGCACTTTTATACATCTTGAAAAATAAGCTACCGCCGCCTGTAGAGCTAGCGCCTGGCGGTAGTTCGATGCACGTGGATGTGACACCTTTCCAGCGGATTTGGAATACCTGAATAAAATATTTTTCCATTTTTTCGAACTATTGTGGCGCAGTACAAGGCTATCGCCCGACAGTAGCATGCTGACTCAACGCTCGTTGAGAGAGTTAGTGCACCGCGGTAAAGACCTAGCGCCATATGGTGGCTCACAGAGCACCTGTCCTGAAATAATCATAAAGTTGCGTGTGCGGTAGCGCTAGCGCTCGGCAGTAGGTTCTAGAGCTTGATTTTCCCACTCTTTTGTACTTATAGACCTGTGCATTATACCCAATCCTTATATGATCAAATACAACACTGGATTTGATATTGTTAAACTAAAGAGATGCGAACCATTGTCTCCAAAAAACCTTACCACTAGCAGTAGCTCTCTGAGTCTATTTAAAGATTAGCTCCTATCCTTTTATGGCAGCGATTCCTCATCCATCAAACCCACATCTCCAAATCATTTGATAGAGGCTCATCTTCGAACATTGAGAGAATTACCTTGGTTAGACACAAAGATCGAACGAAGACTTTGAAGGAGAAGTGCTACAACGCATATTCAACACAAAGGATGAATGCATCAAAAATTGCGACGTCTACATCAACTTGTCCTTCACCTTCAGAAGTATTTAGGGAGTCTCTCTTATATAATTTTTTACTATATAATCAATTTGTTATATCATTTTGTAATTGGAGTGGTGAAATCATTCAGGGAGAACTTCGGATTCTAGAAACGATTCGGTGGGAAATTTGTCAAGGTTGTTGGCAACCAAGTCTTATGAAACTTAAGGGAATTTCACCGCGTGTTGTGGAGACTAGGTCTAGGGTTAGATATTGAAGTGACTCGAGGTCTTATCTGGGAGAGATATGCTAGAGATAACTGGTCCTTGGGATAAGGGTCAGTATAAAAAACCAAAAGGATTTCAGATTCGTGCCTTGTTTTATAGGGTTATAGAAATCAAATATTTTTGTAATCTATTTAGTATGAAATAAAATCATGTCATTCATTGTTTTATTAAATGGAATTTATTTCTTATTCTAAAAATATTTTAAATTGTACTTTCCTTCAAAGCATTAAGGCTAAATTTATTGAAAGGTTTGTTTTGTTCATCAAACTCTTTGTATTCAATTTCTGTGAACTAGTTCCAGGTGGTAACACTTATCACCGGCGGTTATGAAGAAATCTTGATATCCGATTTCTTTTAAAAGTAATTTTCAATAAAATATTCTCTGAGATATTTAAATATATTCTTCTATACATTTTTCCAAAACTTATTTTGTTAATAATAATATTTTTATTTAAGATTAAATTCCATAAATACCTTATTCCTCCCTCCTCTAAGGGTGCCTAAGATCCAACATGAACGACATCGTTATTAAGTTGGGGGATCAAGATATTTCCCGTAATGAGTTATTTAAATATCTTGTTGATAGTTCAAATAGATGGAGGTGTTGATAAAGATATCATGCATAGAATCCAAGAAGGTTGGTTGAAGTGGAAAGGCGGATCAAGGATCATGTGTGATCGTAAAGTACCATTAAAACTTAAAGGCAAGTTTTACCGCACTATAATTAGACCAACAATGCTCTATGGTTTTGAGTGTTAGCCAGTGAATTGTGTACATGAACAAAAAATGGAAATTGCCGAGGTGAGAATGCTTAGGTGGATGTGCTGGCAAATGAGACTAGATAAAATTAGGAATGAAACTATATGGGATAAGACAATATTGTCACTAATTACAGAGATGATGCAAGAAGCTTGATTGACTAAGATGGTTTGGATAAGAAGAAAGGAGACCATTAGTGGAACCTGCTAGGCATTGCGAGAGTTTAATCACTAAGCATGTTAAATGGGGGATAGGTAGACCAATAAAGACTTGGAATGAAACTATAAGGAAAGAAATGATGTACTTAGGCATTAATGAGATTATGACTAAAGATAGGGCATAATGACAACAAAGGATCCATATAGCCAACCCCACTATTGTGGGATAAGGGCTTGAGTGTTATTGTTGTCATTATTTTGACGCATGTTCAGTTCCTTTTAAGTGATAAGAAACTTCAGATTCTTATTATTAGTATATATCTCTAATCATACATTGTATACGTAGTGTCTCTCAATATTCATAGCAAATATGATTTATGTCAGCCACATAACATGTATAAATAGTTCCTATCATGAAATTTTAATTAAATTGACCCTTAAGCTATCACTTCCTCATGATTTATTAGCACACAACCTAGTCCTTAAAGAGACACATTATCTGAAAACCATTAGTTTCAAATGATTAATTAAAAAGAGTCTAGTCATCGACCTCCTCTATAGTTCTTTGAATGCATCCTCACACATGGCCACCCAAGCAAACTTTTTGCCCTTTCTCGGTAATATTGGCAATAGTTAAAAATACATGACAAGTCCTCCATAAGCATTATGTAATACCTGATCAAGTCAAAGAAGCTTCGAACTTAAAATACTACCTTGAGAGTAAGCCACTCTTGAATGCACTTTAACTTGGATGCATGAACTATTACCTACTGTTATTAATAAAATAGACCAAGAATGCCACTTATTTTATTCAAAAATCACATTCTAAAAATTAGCATATATTTCATTATACTATAAAGTCTGCAACACCATTCTAAGATATTGAACATTTTCTTCTTATAAATTTGAGTACACAAAGATATCATCGATGAATATTATCACAATGACATCCCAGTATGTACAAAATATGTTATGAGATCAAAACAATTAGAAGAAACATTTGTTAAACCAAACATCATGATTATAAGCATAAGGTGTTTGTATTTCATACTAAATGTTGGCTTGGGTATACCTTCTGTTGGGTATTGTATCCACAATTACCTGGATTTGAGGAAGCCTCCTATCAAAGCTAAGATGAATTCACTATGTATTTGATGAATTTCTTCTAGTTGTGCTTGCAGTTATTCCATGCTAAGTACACACCAATGTCAGGGTGCAGTGGGTCAATATACACGGGTCTGTGCAACGTAATCCCTCGTTGAGCAGATCAGTGTGTTGGCCTACGTGTACTCTCTCTATTGGGGTGTACTTAATTTCAAGTACAGGGCTATGATAAAGCAAGAGCAGACAAGGAGCAAGGATGGGCCAAAGACCATCTCACGGGTTGAAAGACAAGAATCGTCTAAGTGTAAATCATCGAGAATCACTAAGTGATTCTCACCGATTCGTCGAGAATCACCAGTGATTCTCGACGAGTCGTCGAGAATCACTAGTTGATTCTTGCCGGGTTGGGCCGGCTGTCTCGATGCAGTCAGAAAAATCATCTAAGGCAGAATCGTCGAGAATCACCAAGTGATTTTCGCCGATTCGTCGAGAATGACTTTGCATTCTCGACGAGTCGGCGAGAATCCAGGGTGATTCCCACCGATTCTCCCCGGCCTCTATAACCTGTGTAGCCAGAATTCTCTAAGTAGAATTCGGCGAGAATCATAAGTGATTCTCGCCGATTCGTCGAGAATCACCCACGATTCTCGCTGAATTTGACTTGGGTATTTTCCGACTCTGTCTGGACCGGTCCACATTATCAGCGGGATTTTGAACCGGACTTTGGTCTTACTGCTGGTGGGGCCCACAACGGTCATCTCTTGACCTAGTGTATAAATACTCTGTATTTGTGAACAGTAAAGATACGGATTACAGATCGAAGAAAAACAAGCCACCGTCAAGCCCTAGATCGGAAGCGAGCTCAGCCGACCTTCTCCGCCTCTCGCTAGTTGCTCGCCACCATTGATCGGGGTTTTCGTTACCTCTCCCGGCGACAGAAGCCTAGTCAGGCACAGCGTCTCACGCGTCTATCCAGAGATCTCTTGTCTCTTGATTTGTGATCGGGAAACCTTTCCCATCCGAATCGATCGAGACGATCGATCCTAGTGTGACCGTTGGAAGACCTTGCCGACTTTGCTAAGAAGATTGGATCTACATAGCATCACCGCCTCTCTTGTCTAAGCCATCGATCTAGAGAAGATTCTCTCCAAGAAAGATTCTCTCCAAGAAAGATCTAGGGTTGTGGACTTTTCGTTGCCTACAAGAACAAGTAGTCTAACGAAAAGGGACACCTGGATCTTCACGTTGTTTGTATTTCTTACAAGCTATTTTCATTTTCTCTTTCATTGTAAAGGACCGATTGGTCTCTAGTTGTAGGGTTGGGTGCAACCCGTGTTGTGGGAGTGTTGACTCCTACGTGTGGAAGGGTTCCTTCCTTTAGTGCAAGGATTGGATTTCAATCCTGTTGGTGAAGTGACCGAGTCGTCCCTGGTTGGGAGATAGGTCGAAGGGGGAAAGTGGACGTACCCAAATTGGGGAACCACTATAAATTGCTTGTGTACTTTCTGTGCTGTGTTGTTTTATTTTCTTGTGCAGGTAAAACTTTAATTCCGCAAATACGCTGCAAAGACACCTATTCCCCCCCATAGGTGTAAGTTGTTGACACTAAGTGGACTTTCAAGTGGTATCAGAGGGAGGTTACACATCAAAGGGGTTAACACCTCGAGTAAGTTTCTGCATCTAGTGTCAAAAAGAAGATCAGACTCAAGCATGGAGTTGGATTATGATGTCCCTCCTCTAAGACTCCCCTCTTGTACAAAGGAGTACTATCCTGTATGGAAGATGAGAGCACTATTTCATCTGGAGGCCATCGACCCTCGAGCATCACTCATTCTGGAAGAGGGTCCCTTCATTCCCATGAAGGCCTCCTGCTCTGGAAAGGATATGCAGATCCCCAAGGAGACTACTGAAATGTCTGAGATTGAATTCTCTCTTTTCAACTTGGATAAAATGATTCGTAAAATCATCCTGGATGTCTGGACTGGACCTTCCCGGTCAAGACTTGATAAGTGTAAGACGGCCAAGTCCTTGTGGCAAACTGTATCAGACCTCATGGAGGGATCAAACAGAACAGGGATAAGTCGTCAGCAAGAGGATGAGGCATATATGGGGGTCAGTATTTCTGAAGAAGAAAGTGATGACCAATTTCTCAGTATCAGGGCTCCTGTGTCCTTATCAGAGACTGAGGAGGAAGTTGATGAAGACTGCACAGCTAAAGATGACTCAGCTGCCCCGGTCAGTCCTAACACTATTCCTGATCAGCTAAGTCAGGACCAGGTAACTTCTTCACCTTGCCCCTCTCTTCCTCATGTTCCTGAAGACAGGAATATTTTGGATGATTGCCCTCCAGAAAATCCTGATGCCCTGAAGAGTGTCCTTCAGAAAAGCAACCTGATTGTTGAGGAGCAAGCTCAGGAGATTGCTCGACTGAAGATCTTATTGGTTCTCCAATTGGCATCCAATAAGGTCAAGGACTCTAAAATCTCAGATCTAGAGAGTAGTCTAGAGAATGAGAAGAGGATAGTATCCAACTTTTCCAAGGTTGATTCTCTCAAAAGAAAGGAAGAAAATGGGTGGATCTCCCGGATTATCAACTCATGGAGAAATGGGGAAACAGTATTTAGACCCCCCACTCCAGAAAGGAAGGGTACTCATCATGCCTACAGGTATGATCACAGGAACAACCGTGGTCACTACAAGGGTGATCTGCCCTCATGTGGAAACACCCATAATGCAAGGGCTGTCATGGCCACCCTTGAGAGAATGCCTAAGGCTCGTTCTGAACCCTTTGTATTCTCGGCCACAGCCCCAACTCTGCATGAATCTACTGATATCAGCTCTCACTGCGCCTCTTGTAACACCCCAAAAAGACCCAAAAAGACTCAAAATAATTTTGAGGTGCAGGTAATTTTACACGGCCTGGGACACGGGCGTGTCCCAGGGCGTGTCGGGGGTACACGGCCTGGGACACGGGCGTGTCCCAGGGCGTGTCACGCAATTAAAATTTGAAAATGGCCTGTTTGAGTCAGAGAAGTACACGGCCTTGAACCAAGCCGTGAACACGGGCGTGTCAGGTCGGACACGGGCGTGTCCGATGCCGTGTTCCGACCCGTGTACTGCTTGAGACAGGAATGACACGGGCGTGTCTCAGGAATGACACGGGCGTGTCAGGTTCAACACGGGCGTGTCGATGACCGTGTTCTGGTAAACCTCAGTCGGTATGAACCGCTTAAGGGTACACGGCCTGTGACACGGGCGTGTCACAGGCCGTGTCAGCCAAAAATTGGGTTTTTTGGGCAAATCGTGGCCGTTCAGATTTCTCTCTTTCGATCCAAGGGTTCAGGTGATTTCCTGGCTGGATTTATTTCGTGAAGGCTGATGAAGGAAGCTATTCTTCATTTGCTTAAGGAAGAGAGAAAGAGAGAGGAGGAAGAAGAAGGAGGAGGAGATCAAGCCACCGACGGAGTTCCCGTGGTCCGATTCGTGATCCGAAGCCGGCATTGTGAAGGCAAGGCTGCTGCGGTTCTTTCTCACCGGCTAGTTTTCGATGGCTCCCAAGAGATCGACAAGGGTAACGATCTCCCTTCTTGGACATGTGAAGTCCTTCTTTTCTGCATTGCATAGGGAAAACCCTTCCCCGCGAGTGTGCGGTGGGTTGTGGTGTCCCTTGGGGTAGATATGTGAAGTCCCCCTTATTAGAAGCCGGAATTGGAGTACGGCTCTAGGCATGCTGTGTGAAGCCCATCTGGATATGGTCTGGATTGGTGATGCTTGTTTGCATATCGGAGAAGGCTCCGTGATTATGGCTTGTGATGCCTTGTGCCTACCTGTTACTTGGTGCGGCAGGAAGTACTGGACGATGTCCAGGAAATGAAGAGGGTTGGATGCAACTCTTGTGGCCGTGCGTTGCCACTTTATGAGCGGTTGAGCCGTTGGGCTGCAACTCGATGAAAAGGCAGTTTGCCGAACAGGAAAGGTGAAACCGACCCGCGCCTATAAATAGCCATGGATACTTCCGTATTCGAGGTGGCACGGCGACTTAAGCAACGGGGGGTGGCTGATCCGTACCTGCGTTAGGTCCGTCCGACTTGGAAGCCTGGTTATAGGTTTTGTTGGAGTGCCTAATGAGAGTCTTAGGCCCACGCGCCGGAAAGACTAGAATGCTCAAATACCGTGTAGACGGTGGTGTTGACCCTGGTATTCCGGTACATCGAGAATGTGCCCTGAGTGCACGGACTGTCGGGCCGTGTGGCCGATAGTTGTGATGGCTTGAATGTGCCTGCGCGCACATAGTTGCTATTTGATGATGCCATGCTTTGCAGGGAAAGAATGCTAATGCCCCGATAAAGGGGTAGATTATTATAATTGGGTCAGCTGAATGCTGACCGTTGCATTGTTTGCCACCGGTTGGGTGGATTGTTCCCGTGCAGGTGCTGGAGAGCCAAGTGGTAAGTGATGGGCTGAAGCCCTACTGCTGTTGCTGCTGCTGCGGCGGCTAGCCCTTGAAGGCTAAGCGAATGTTTTGTTTGTTCTCTTTTACTCATGTATGGTCGGCCTGCGCGCCGAGGTTTGTAAATCATGTTGTATGGAAGAGGAACTGTAAGGCCTTAAGGCCAAACTCTATGTATTTATGTACATTCCGTGATTATATATAAAGGTGGTTTATATATTGGACATTCCTGGTTCGAGTTCAAATTGCTACTTAAAGCTTCCGCTAGAATGCTCTGAGTTAGGATTCGTGTTTGGTTTGGTATTATCCTGTGACCTCACCGTCTGTTTGTGGCATATAGTGTGGGTCCCCGGCCGGACCTTCTACTATACGTCATTTAACGGATGGGGTCGTTACATTTTGGTATCAGCTTCGTTCGGTCTTCCTCTATCGAATTCGTGGACGAATTCTTTTATGGGGTGGCGAGCGCATGTTTATGCGCCCTGCTGTAACGCTAATGAACTCTGGAATGTCCACTAAGGAATGTACAAAATCTTGTTTGAGGAATCTGCGCGTTCCTTTTTGTGTTGTTTTGCTTGCATACGTTCGCTAATGTGTGTCTTGTCCACCTATAGGTGACGCGTAGTGGTGCTGGGCAGTCTGAGCCCCAGCGTTCTGATGAGAGTGCGGCACCAGCTGAGGTGACAACACCTCCTCCATCTGCGGAAACTGTTCGTTTAGTTGCTGAGGCTCTATTTGCCATGATTTAGCCGACCGGGCAAGCGCAGCCGGCAGTCGAGCCAGTTCGTGTTGGTGTAAGACCCGAGCCGGTTGAGTCTGTAGATCCGCGAGCAGCTGACCGACAGTTGAAGCAATTCATGAGCTTCAGTCCTCCTACGTTTACGGGAATGGGATCCCCAACGCAGGCGGAAGATTGGTTATCGCGTGTAAAGAGGATAATGACAGCGATCAGGGCGGAGGAAACTCTCAAGGTCACCTTGGCCACCTTCATGCTTGAAGGCGAGGCGCGGTTGTGGTGGGACGAGGTTGAGGTACACCATTTGGCGGGCAGGCAATTAACACAAGTGTCGATTGAGGAGTTCTCTCGGATATTTCTGGCAAAACATGTCCCAGCAGCGCAACGCATTGCTATGGAAAATGAGTTCCAACGGTTAAAGCAAGGGGAAGATAGCGTGGATATCTACTTGCATGAGTTTACCAGGTTGGGACGGTATGCGGGTACAATCTTTGCGGATGACCAAAGGAAAACGAATCGGTTCTATGAAGGATTGCGGGATGAGTTGCGATTCCTGCTTTCGAGTTCAGTGAGCCAAGGGTTTCAGGCGTTGGTTGATACGGCGTGTGCGTTGGAGAAGGACATGTGGCGGGTGCAAGGGAACAAGGGCTTAGTTGTGTCAAAGCCAGAGGTTCAAGCACCTCGCTCGAGCAAATCGTTTTACCAAAAGAAAGGGGGCAAGAGGTCCAAGCCGTCTGGGCAAGTGACTACGACCGTTGTTTCGGGAGCGACATCAAGGCCGGATTTTCGTACATGCTATAACTGTGGCCGGGTGGGGCATATAGCCCGTGACTGTCGGGTGGTTCAGCCCAAAGGGGAAAAGAAGGCGGGTGCGTCGTATGCTGAGAAGGGAAAAGCGGTGGTTGATTCCTCTGCGTCTCAGGCACAGCCCCGAATCTATCAACTTGGCCAACAAGAAGCGATTAAGCAAAGTGACGTCGTCACAGGTACGAGTTGAGTTAGCTTACTTGCTTATGTGCTATTGTTTTTGGTTATGTATAGCTTGTGCATGTGTGTGTGCTGCAAGCTTTGTCCTGATTCAGAATAATTTGGCGAGAGCCCTATTTGATACGGGTGCTTCGCATTCTTTCCTGTCTGAGGATTTCATATCTCGCATTGGGGCACCAAGTCATGTGACGGTGGCTAGTACAAGGGTGCTATTGCTGAATGGCTGTATGATGCTTGCGGATAGGGCTTGCGATGTGGATGTGCAAATAGGAAGTCGGGATTTCGGTTTGAGTGCAGCTGTGCTACTGTTGTCGGAGTTTGATGTGATCTTTGGTATGGACTGGCTCTCGGAGCAGCGTGCCTTTATTGATTGCAACTCCAAGGAGATTACACTGGGCCAGAATACCGGACTTGTGACGAAGTTCGCTGGTATGCGAGGAGTTGGCGGGACTCTGTTGTCTGCACTCCAAGTCGTCAATGCTGTTCGGAAGGGCGCGAAGTTATTCTTCACGCTAATTCAGGCTGTTGAGCCAAAGGCCAGTGTCGGTGAAGTACTAGTTGTGTCAGAGTTTGCCGATGTGTTTCCTAAAGATCTTCCTGGGTGACCACCCCAGCGGGAGATTGACTTCTCTATTGAGTTGGTGCCAGGTGCGAAACCTGTGGCCCGCTCTCCATATCACATTGCGCCAAAAGAGATGGCTGAGTTGAAAGTCCAATTACAAGAGTTGTTGGAGTAGGGATATATACGCCCAAGTATGTCACCTTGGAGCGCTCCTGTTCTCTTTGTGAAAAAGAAAGACGGTAGCTTACGGTTGTGTATTGACTACCGCGAGTTGAATAAGCTGACGGAGAAAAACAAATATCCGATCCCACGGATTGATGACCTCTTTGATCAGCTGGCGGGATCAACGGTCTATTCCAAGTTGGATTTGAAATCGGGATATTATCAGCTAAGGATTCGGGAAAGTGACATTCCCAAAACGGCGTTTGGAACACGCTACGGTCATTATGAGTTCACGGTAATGCCGTTTGGCCTATGTAATGCGCCTTCGGTATTTATGGACCTAATGCATCGAACGTTCCGAGAGTACTTGGATTTATTTGTTATTGTGTTTATCGATGACATCTTAGTATACTCTCAGTCGGAAGAGGATCATGCAAACCATTTGCGGTTGGTTTTACATACCCTGCGGAGGAATAAGCTTTTTGCCAAGTTCTCAAAGTGTGAGTTCTGGCTCTCTTCAGTAGCCTTTTTAGGCCATGTGGTAAGCGGAGAAGGTATCGCGGTGGATCCGTTGAAGATAAGTGCCATCCGAGATTGGCCAGTGATGTCTTCAGTGGCCGAGGTCAGGAGCTTCCTTGGACTTGCGGGCTACTATAGACGGTTTGTGGAAAACTTCTCACGGATTGCTTTACCTCTGACCACGCTGACGAGAAAAGATCAAAAGTTCATTTGGACGCCGG
The DNA here is from genome assembly GCA_039513925.1 of Platanthera zijinensis. NCBI lineage: Eukaryota > Viridiplantae > Streptophyta > Magnoliopsida > Asparagales > Orchidaceae > Platanthera > Platanthera zijinensis. The sequence continues at coordinate 72,891,224 of CM077082.1, forward strand.
AGTGCGCGCGAGCTTTTGAAGACTTGAAGAGTCGTTTGACCACGGCGCCTGTGTTGACATCTCCATGTGGTACCGATGGGTATGAGATCTATAGTGATGCTTTCGGGAGCGGCTTAGGCTGCGTTCTTCTGCAGTTTGGTAAAGTGATTGCTTATGGCTCGCGCCAGTTGAAAGTGCATGAGAGGAATTACCCCGTCCATGATTTGGAGTTGGCGGCGGTAATCTTTGCGCTCAAGTTGTGGCGGCACTATCTATATGGCGTTAAAGTGGATATCTATACAGATCACAAGAGCCTAAAGTATTTGTTGGATCAGAAGGATCTGAATATGCGACAACGAAGATGGATTGAGTTCCTTGGGGACTACACCTTCGAGATTCACTATACGCCCGGGAAGGGAAATGTGGTCGCTGATGCTTTGAGTCAAAAGACTCCGGTACGAGCAAGCTGGTTGCAGAGGCATGATCAGCGTTTAATACAGGAATTGGAAGCAATGGAGATATCGTGTGTTGACAAGGGTGCGTCAACCGATGCATGTTTGAACTGGACGGAGGTGCAATATGACCTTATGGACAAAGTTCGGCGAGCGACGGAGCTTGATGAAAGTCTCCAGCGCTATGCAAAAGATGGGTCGGATGACCAATTCTCTTGGGATAACGGTTTGTTAAGAAGAAATGGTCGAGTGTGCGTCCCGAGTGTGGGTAAATTGAGGGAAGAGTTGATGTACGAAGCTCACTTTGCAAAGTACTTAGTTCACCCAGGGAGCACAAAGATGTACAGAGATCTGAGAAAGCTGTTCTGGTGGCCCGGATTAAAGAAAGATGTCGCACGTTATGTGGCTGAATGCAATACCTGTGCGTTGGTGAAAGCAGAATGTCAGAAGCCTGGTGGTTTCCTGAAGTCGTTACCTATTCCGGAGTGGAAGTTCGATGATATTTCGATGGATTTCGTGCACGGGTTGCCGAGATCTCAACGCGGTCATGATTCAATCTGGGTGATTGTGGACCGGTTGACAAAAGTGGCGCACTTCCTTCCAAACAGAAGAGACGATTCAGTGGAAACCTTGGCCAAGCTTTATGTGGAGCAGGTTGTTCGACTGCACGGTGTTCCTCGGAGCATCGTTAGTGACCGTGATGGGCGGTTCACATCGAATGATTGGCGGCTCGTTCATCAAATGTTGGGTACAAAGTTAGCGTTTAGTACGGCCTTTCATCCCCAAACGGATGGCCAGACTGAATGAACTAACAGGACGATGGAGGATATGCTCCGCATGTGCGCCCTAGACTTTGGTAAGAGATGGGAAGATTATATATTTCTTGTCGAATTTGCCTATAATAATAGCTACCAAGCGAGTATTGGTATGACACCATTTGAGGCGTTGTATGGTCGTAAATGCCGAACACCGTTAGCTTGGGCAGAAGCAGGCGAATCTAAGCTGAATGGGAAAAAGGAAGTCGAAGAAGCTACCTCGCTCATACGCTCTATTCGGGAGAGGCTATTGATAGCCCAAGATCGTCAAGCAAAGTACTACAATGCCAAACACCGGAACGTGGAGTTCGCGGTGGGTGATTGGGTATATTTGAAGATCAAACCCTTCAAAGGCGTGTCCAGGATTCGGCGTTTGAAAAAGCTAAGTCTGACGTATCTTGGTCCATTTGAGGTGGTGGAGCGAGTTGGGGAAGCTGCTTATCGACTAGCACTTTCAGCAGACTTGCGTGGATTACATGATGTATTTCACATCTCAGTCCTTCGTAAGGCGGTAAAGGATCCAGCTCACGTAGTGGAGAATGATCGGGTACCGGTCGAGTATGGGCTAACGACGAGGGTTAGGCCCATTCGGATCGAGGATCGAGCCGAGAAACAGTTGCGGAACAAAGTGATCGGGATGGTCAAGGTCCGATGGGACAATTGTGTCCGTGAAGAGCTAACATGGGAGCGAGAGCAGACCATGCGAGCTGAGTTTCCCGAGTTATTTGTATAAACTGTAGACCGTGTACTTTTTGTTATAACATAGTTATAGCATTGCTGGTTCTTGTTTCCTTACCGTGCAAATTTCGGGACGAAATTTTGTTAAGGGGGGAAGGATTGTAACACCCCAAAAAGACCCAAAAAGACTCAAAATAATTTTGAGGTGCAGGTAATTTTACACGGCCTGGGACACGGGCGTGTCCCAGGGCGTGTCGGGGGTACACGGCCTGGGACACGGGCGTGTCCCAGGGCGTGTCACGCAATTAAAATTTGAAAATGGCCTGTTTGAGTCAGAGAAGTACACGGCCTTGAACCAAGCCGTGAACACGGGCGTGTCAGGTCGGACACGGGCGTGTCCGATGCCGTGTTCCGACCCGTGTACTGCTTGAGGCAGGAATGACACGGGCGTGTCTCAGGAATGACACGGGCGTGTCAGGTTCAACACGGGCGTGTCGATGACCGTGTTCTAGTAAACCTCAGTCGGTATGAACCGCTTAAGGGTACACGGCCTGTGACACGGGCGTGTCACAGGCCGTGTCAGCCAAAAATTGGGTTTTTTGGGCAAATCGTGGCCGTTCAGATTTCTCTCTTTCGATCCAAGGGTTCAGGTGATTTCCTGGCTGGATTTATTTCGTGAAGGCTGATGAAGGAAGCTATTCTTCATTTGCTTAAGGAAGAGAGAAAGAGAGAGGAGGAAGAAGAAGGAGGAGGAGATCAAGCCACCGGTGGAGTTCCCGTGGTCCGATTCGTGATCCGAAGCCGGCGTTGTGAAGGCAAGGCTGCTGCGGTTCTTTCTCACCGGCTAGTTTTCGATGGCTCCCAAGAGATCGACAAGGGTAACGATCTCCCTTCTTGGACATGTGAAGTCCTTCTTTTCTGCATTGCATAGGGAAAACCCTTCCTCGCGAGTGTGCGGTGGGTTGTGGTGTCCCTTGGGGTAGATATGTGAAGTCCCCCTTATTAGAAGCCGGAATTGGAGTACGGCTCTAGGCATGCTGTGTGAAGCCCATCTGGATATGGTCTGGATTGGTGATGCTTGTTTGCATATCGGAGAAGGCTCCATGATTATGGCTTGTGATGCCTTGTGCCTACCTGTTTCTTGGTGCAGCAGGAAGTACTGGACGATGTCCAGGAAATGAAGAGGGTTGGATGCAACTCTTGTGGCCGTGCATTGCCACTTTATGAGTGGTTGAGCCGTTGGGCTGCAACTCGATGAAAATACAGTTTGCCGAACAGGAAAGGTGAAACCGACCCGCGCCTATAAATAGCATGGATACTTCCGTATTCGAGGTGGCACGGCGACTTGAGCAACGGGGGGTGGCTGATCCGTACCTGCGTTAGGTCCGTCCGACTTGGAAGCCTGGTTATAGGTTTTGTTGGAGCGCCTAATGAGAGTCTTAGGCCCGCGCGCCGGAAAGACTAGAATGCTCAAATACCGTGTAGACGGTGGTGTTGACCCTAGTATTCCGGTACACCGAGAATGTGCCCTGAGTGCACGGACTGTCGGGCCGTGTGGCCAATAGTTGTGATGGCTTGAATGTGCCTGCGCGCACATAGTTGCTATTTGATGATGCCATGCTTTGCAGGGAAAGAATGCTAATGCCCCGAGAAAGGGGTAGATTGTTATAATTGGGTCAGCTGAATGCTGACCGTTGCATTGTTTGCCACCGGTTGGGTGGATAGTTCCCGTGCAGGTGCTGGAGAGCCAAGTGGTAAGTGATGGGCTGAAGCCCTACTGCTGTTGCTGCTGCTGCTGCGGCTAGCCCTTGAAGGCTAAGCGAATGTTTTGTTTGTTCTCTTTTACTCATGTATGGCCGGCCTGCACGCCGAGGTTTGTAAATCATGTTGTATGGAAGAGGAACTGTAAGGCCTTAAGGCCAAACTCTATGTATTTATGTACATTCTGTGATTATATATAAAGGTGGTTTATATATTGGACATTCCTGGTTCGAGTTCAAATTGCTACTTAAAGCTTCCGCTAGAATGCTCTGAGTTAGGATTCGTGTTTGGTTTGGTATTATCCTGTGACCTCACCGTCTGTTTGTGGCATATAGTGTGGGGCCCCGGCCGGACCTTCTACTATACGTCATTTAACGGATGGGGTCGTTACACCTCTCACCACCCTAGGACACAAAAAAGGGGGGTTAGAAGTCATGCAGTTAGTGCTCATGGGGCCTCTGAAAGGGTGCAAACTGAAAGGAAGGCACCACCTCCCAGGCCTCATGACCCTCACTACATGCCTTCCTTCCACCCTTCCAAGTGTCACGATGGAAGAGGCAATTTTGAGAACAGATCCGGCTTTATCCCGTTTAGACCTAGGTCCTTGACTACCTCAGTCACCGGTTCAGGTCACAAACGGCGGTACAACATTCATGAATGTTGGTGTTGTGGCAAAGTGGGTCATTTTGCCATAGATTGTTGGCACAACCCTTCTGTGTCAAAGGCAAGGGGACTTCCACATCCTCGAGGCAATGTTAGTCCTCCCTCCAGGATCCCTAAGGGGAGGCATCCCAATTATTATGCTGACAGGAACCTAGGACCCAATACTTATTGGGTTCCTAAGGCAAGATAACTCTTTCCTGCAGGGTGATCTAGGTTCCCACAATCCTGACGGGAACTGGACAGGAGATGCTCCAAGATTGACGTGGATAAACTGTCGAGAATGGGAGCAGTGCCATCATTATAGGCACATGCATACTGACCTCCTGATGTAACCTGTGCTGATGATTTGAATGTTACGTCTTGTTATCACAGGTAATTGCAATTAGCCCAAATGTTTGAGCCATATCGCATAAATAATTCCATATATGTATATATATGTATGTTGACATATCCACACTTAATAATGAATTCACCTCGTCTGAAATTAGATTGTCTTATAGAAAAAGTATTCGCGTATGCTCATTCACCTTGGGAAGGAGTATATGTGTGAGATAACCTTTACTTCTACTAGTAGAGATTAGTTTGACATTTTTTTTTGGGGATAAGTCCGCCTCCGAAAATTGAAAAGATACGTCATGAAGAGTCACTGAACATGACCTCTGACATCAAGATTATTGCACTTATCCATCTAGAAATGACCGGTGAAATTGGCAAAGCCACTGTCATAATGTCAAGTAAATCCTAGTTGATGTGCCTCCTAAGCCATGTAGTTTGGCAATCCCTTTAGTGGATGTAGAAGCAAGTATGCCTCCTGAGCCCTTCCAACCCTTGACAAAAACGTTATGTTGGAATATAGGCGATACTCGTCATATCAAATCACATACTCACCAAATTACAAGTCTCGCCGAATTGTCAAATCTCGCTGAGATATTTAAATCGGGGGAGCCATTAGGCGGGAATAGGTTAGTCGCCAAGTATCCGGATATTACTTAAACCCGGAATCATCTCAAACCTACTCTTCCCGACGATACCCTCCGACCTTTCGTATTCCGTCGTTCGCCATTTCGCCGAGACCCCGCGCTAGAATCCCCATCTCTCTCACCTCCCGGCGACCTTCTCCTGCGTAACTCCGTGGTGACCTAATGACCGACGCCTTCTGCTGATTGCCGCTGCTCCGCGCCTCAGGCGTCCTCGAGTGTTCCGTCGTGAAGAAGCCGAAACTTTCTCTGCCTCTCCCCACTAGGTAATCTCCATATTGTCCCTTTCCATGACTTGAGCTTGGTTAGATTTTGCTCTCACTTTCGTGGTTTCGGAGATCCTTAGACTTGAAATTGGTATTCTCCTTCTTCCTAGGTTTACTATGGCCCCACGGACTACTGCAGGCCTGGTCACTGGATGTGAGCTAGTGAGAACCGGGTTCTCCCAGGCCTCGGATGAGTTCCGAAACATAATCATCATGCTTGAAGAAGCGGGCCTGATGTTCGTGCTGGAGCACCCGTGCAAGATCTTGGACAAGGAAGTATTGGAGTTCTTTGCAACGGCGAAGCTCCATCATGAAGACACCTCCATCAAAAGCAAGGTTACCGGGAAGAAAATCAAGTTATCCGCCAGAAAACTGACCCAATGCCTGCGGCTATCCAGTTGTGAAGAGGAAGATTACCTGGAAGAAGAGGATAGAGCAAGGACCCTATCCTTCTGTGGATTAGCCAGGTGGACCAGGTCAATCAAAAGGAAGGATATGAACGAGGAAGGAAAGTTGATGTCTGACATCGTTGGGAAGGCTCTAATCTGCAAACCTGGATCCCACGACCATATTTCTGGGGAAATGTTCAAGACTCTGGTGGCAATCGTATGCCGGAAGCGGTTCAACTGGGTAGCCATGCTTTTTGACAGGATTAAAGACACCCTCCGAACCCCCAGCTTTGGCAGAATCATTAGCCTATATCTGAATCAACTGGACGGAGACACATTTGATATGAGCAAGGGAGTGCCTCTGCACTACTTGAAAAGGATGGATGCTAGCATATTCGACCGGTGGGAACGTCGAATAGGGCAGGATGCCAGGGAAATAGATCAAGAGGCAGCATCTCCGGCCGTGGACACCAGTGCTCCTGCTCATTCTCTGGCAGCACCCAGTGAAGTTCCTGACGCCCTGATTGCAGGAACTGAAGGGGAGCCTGTAACCGGTTCTGCAAACATCTTATCTGATATTTCTCAGATAGCTAAAGATGCTGTGGAGATGGTGGCAGATGAAGTAGCAGATGATGAGGAGGTTGAGAACGATGAGGCAGCTCTTATCGACGATGATCTGGGAGATGAGGTGGCTGATGAGGAGGAGGAGGAAGAAGTAGAAGAAGATGTGCACAACTCTGCCGATAAGCATGATCACTTGGAGACTGAGATAGAGGAAGAAGTACCAGAGAATGAGAAAGCAGCAGATTCTCAGGAGGATGCTGAGGTTCCATCTGAGGAACAAGCTCCTAAGCGGTCAGATGCAAGGATGGAGGGGGAGCAATCCTTTGTTCCCCCTGTGGACTCCATACTACTATCCAGCTCTCCCAGTGCTTCTGCGGGGGAGCCTGACCAGGGTCTGCCTGCAGCTCCTCCACTTTAAGCAAACATAGCAAATCACACTGTCAATTTTGTCCAAGGTATGCTAGATGAGATCAAGGATACATTTGAAAAATCCCACAACAAAGTGATAAAGAGACTGCGGGACTCTGAGGATCTCATGCTTAAGAATGTGGTTCAGATCAACCACAAACTAGATATGATGGAGAAGAAATTTGATGAAAAATATACAGAGGCAGGCACAGCTGTCTCTCTTCTCATGAAAGGACTGAAGAAGAATACTGACGACCTGACAGTAGTCAATAAAAATGTTCATGTTGTGGCACAGACCATACAAAAATTTGATGCCAACATGGTAACGCTAAACGCAAATCAGAAATCTCTGCTGGATGAATTCAGTAAAACCGTGAAGCACGTTGATGCATCTCTGCATTCCTATACAAACTCTATAGCCGCCGAAGCCAAAAAGGGGGAGGAAGCATATAACGCTAAGATGGCAGGGCTTCAAGAGTTAGTACTTCTAAACTTCGATCAGACTAATAGGTACATGTTTGAAACGGCCCACTGGCTGGTAACAGAAGCATCGGGAATACCTGTCCCTGTTGCTCCACCTGAGGATGAGGGCCGTGCTGGTACTACTGAGGGTGATATAAGGACTGAAGAAGTACAACTGGGCGAAGTCGAGTTGAAGAAAGCTGCGGAGAGGGCTGAAAGAAGAAGCTGGTTTGACCAAGATGCCTTAGCAAAAGCCAAGGGCAAAAGGCAAATCAAAGAAGGAACTTCAAAGGAAACACCAGCTGAAAAGAAGATCAGATTGTCGGAGGAGGATGTGAGAAACGAAAAATGGAGTCCTGTATCAAAGAGTATCATCTTGGACACCTTTGCATTACTACAAGGAGGGCAAGTCAAAAGGAATGACGTATATAGCCAATACGAGTGGGAGCAGCACAAAATGTATGAAGCCAAAAGAAACTTGTTCTTCAGAAGCAACACTGTGGCAAACAAAGCTCCCCCTCCGAGATACTATCCTAAGCCCAAGGAGTATTTTGAGCGACAAAGCAAAAAATTCTTAGCTCAGCAACTCAAAGAAGACATAGCTAAGGACAAAGATCTATAGGATGTTAGCTCTTGTGGTTATCTCATTTAAACTTTTTATTAAGTAAACTGTGAACGTTTATGTGTGGATATTCACATTTATATATTCATGGGTGTGGATTATTAATTGACTCTCACATTGGTATGATTACGTTTGTTGTTCACTCTTCTGGTTTATGCATATGTTATCTGGAATGTTGAAATTCATCTTAGCTTAGTAGGATTTTGGCTTCGTCAAATAGGGGGAGATTGTTGGGTATTGTATCCACAATTACCTGGATTTGAGGAAGCCTCCTATCAAAGCTAAGATGAATTCACTATGTATTTGATGAATTTCTTCTAGTTGTGCTTGCAGTTATTCCATGCTAAGTACACACCAATGTCAGGGTACAGTGGGTCAATATACACGGGTCTGTGCAACGTAATCCCTCGTTGAGCAGATCAGTGTGTTGGCCTACGTGTACTCTCTCTAATGGGGTGTACTTAATTTCAAGTATAGGGCTATGATAAAGCAAGAGCAGACAAGGAGCAAGGATGGGCCAAAGACCATCTCACGGGTTGATAGACAAGAATCGTCTAAGTGTAAATCGTCGAGAATCACTAAGTGATTCTCACCGATTCGTCGAGAATCACCAGTGATTCTCGACGAGTCATCGAGAATCACTAGTTGATTCTTGCCGGGTTGGGCCGGCTGTCTCGACGCAGTCAGAAAAATCATCTAAGGCAGAATCGTCGAGAATCACCAAGTGATTCTCGCCGATTCGTCAAGAATGACTTTGCATTCTCGACGAGTCGGCGAGAATCCAAGGTGATTCCCACCGATTCTCCCCGGCCTCTATAACCTGTGCAGCCCGAATTCTCTAAGTAGAATTCGGCGAGAATCGTAAGTGATTCTCGCCGATTCGTCGAGAATCACCCACGATTCTCGCCGAATTTGACTTGGGTATTTTCCGACTCTGTCTGGACCGGTCCACGTTATCAGCGGGATTTTGAACCGGACTTTGGTCTTACTGCTGGTGGGGCCCACAATGGTCATCTCTTGACCTAGTGTATAAATACTCTGTATTTGTGAACAGTAAAGATACGGATTACAGATCGAAGAAAAACAAGCCGCCGTCAAGCCCTAGATCGGAAGCGAGCTCAGCCGACCTTCTCCGCCTCTCGCTAGTTGCTCGCCACCATTGATCGGGGTTTTCGTTACCTCTACCGGCGATAGAAGCCTAGTCGGGCACAACGTCTCACGCGTCTATCCAGAGATCTCTTGTCTCTTGATTTGTGATCGGGAAACCTTTCCCATCCGAATCGATCGAGACGATCGATCCTAGTGTGACCGTTGGAAGACCTTGCCGACTTTGCTAAGAAGATTAGATCTACATAGCATCACCGCCTCTCTTGTCGAAGCCGTCAATCTAGAGAAGATTCTCTCCAAGAAAGATCTAGGGTTGTGGACTTTTCGTTGCCTACAAGAACAAGTAGTCTAACGAAAAGGGACACCTGGATCTTCACGTTGTTTGTATTTCTTACAAGCTATTTTCATTTTCTCTTTCATTGTAAAGGATCGATTGGTCTCTAGTTGTAGGGTTGGGTACAACCCGTGTTGTGGGAGTGTTGACTCCTACGTGTGGAAGGGTTCCTTCCTTTAGTGCAAGGATTAGATTTCAATCCTGTTGGTGAAGTGACCGAGTCGTCCCTGGTAGGGAGATAGGTCGAAGGGGGAAGTGGACGTACCCAAATCGGAGAACCACTATAAATTGCTTGTGTACTTTCTGTGCTGTGTTGTTTTATTTTCTTGTGCAGGTAAAACTTTAATTCCGCAAATACGCTGCAAAGACACCTATTCCCCCCCCATAGGTGTAAGTTGTTGACACTAAGTGGACTTTCACCTTCATATCTAACCCTCGGTCCATCTTTGAGTACAACTGGTCCCATCAACTGATCATATAAATTCTATTCCTCAATAATTATTCTCGATGATAAGTTTTCCTTATCTATAAACTATAATGAGGTATACAAAATCAAACTTATTCTTCATAAATATAACTAGAGCTCCCCATGGTGAGTAAATCATTCATATATGCCACTGCTTTAGCAATTCCTACAATTCAAGTTTAGTTCTGCTAATTTCATCTAACAATTATACATGGTGACCTTGCCATCAACCTTTTACCAGGTACCAGGAGAATATAGAAGTCAACATCTCTTCGTGGAGGAGCACCCGGTAACTAATTAGAGAGCATATATGGGCATTAATTAGCCTCTTTCATCACATGAAGGTTTGGCTTCATCCAACCAGTATCCAACAAAGCTAATATTGCTTTATCACTGGACAACAACTCTTGTCAACTTCTCTACTAGAATCCCATTGCACTTCTATGTATTTGCAAAACCTTGTTGCTAATGGTACATTCCCAAAATTACAAAAAAATTACTATAGATAACAGTGTATCCTCCAACTTGAAGTTATCTTCTCCAATATACAAAATGTATCTTAGTGATTATAAGTGTCTCATTCTAAATCCATCCCTCCAAATATCTATCTGCCATATCACATTCTAATATCGTACTACACAAGAATTAATCTGACAAAAAATGTGATGCATTCATATCATATACAACATTAATTAGTTGGCCTACAATACACTAGAATAATACCCACGTAATAGATATTCAATCAAATGAGTGAAGAAAATACACTATACATCATAAATCATCCATATCACAACATTATATTTGTGTTTATTCTCTTGATGATAAGTGCATAAATGTTAAGTTGGAGTAAAATGAGAGCCAATTAACTTGCCTGCATTCCCTCCAGTTGTAGAACTTGGCCAACATTTCTGACTTTAGTTTGGATTTGGATCGTATCTTCCTTAAGCACAGAACCACTATATCCCTTCAGGGCCAATGCACACAACATGCGACAAATAAAGCATGTAGAAGTTCCCATACTCTTGCAGACTCACTAAATGTTTATCCATTAGGAATCTCTAGCATTGCCTTATGATTTTCCAACTTTACATATGAACCTCTTTTGTCTACAATTCTTCCATTGTAATGATCACCACAAATCCATCTTTAACATCTTCATAAAATCCGCAAGCACATTCTATTCAACTTTTCACAGTACAATAGTCAAAGGGATTCTGATGACCTTCGCAGAAGCAATGAGGCTTGGATTCATGCTCTATCAACATGTTACCCTCATACCTACTTAGGTGAAGAAATTATTGGTATAGACATCCATTGTGATAGCCCCCTTAGAGAACCTTATAAATCACTCATCGATAGCCATAGACAGGAGAGAGGATGAAAACTCTTTCAATATAATGTAAGAGATTAGATGCCTTGAATACTCCAGTTTCAATATCTCATCCTATTAGCTCTTAGCCGCTTTGTAAAACATAAACAACACATGCGTTGTGTTGAAATCGAAATTCGGCTTCCGCGGAGTTCAAAAGCTTGGGGAAGGGGTGACTGTGCACTTACTTCTCCCTAGCGAGCTTGAACGACTAAAGACTTAGAACCAGAACCGATCTAAGGCTCCATCACGGAGGTCCCACCACACACCCGAAAGATCTTAGAGTGCTTCCCCTCCTTAGCTTGTGTTAAGCTAAGAGCACCTCAGAAAGCACTAGAAGATCGGAGAGTAGGAAGATTGGAATGCTTTAAAAGCTTGCCCTCTGAGGTACCCCATTGGATCTATTTATAGTTTTTAAAGCCTGGTCTACAAATAGTGTAACCCCGCTATTCTGAATAGTTATATGCAGCCAAAAGTGGTCTGTCAATAGACAAACTCCACTATTCTAAAGAGCTAAATGCATAACTAATCACCTTTAGCAGACCAAACTAGATTAACAACATGATACCTGCACCCTACTCATGGGGGGAAATTAGGACCAGCTCGCCACAAGCCAGGGAGGACGTGGCTTGGCTCTCGCAGCTCGTCTGGCCCACGCACGGAGGCGGTCTGACGCTTATAGGAGAGATGGCTCGCATGAGAGGTGGATGTACGCTTAGGTGAGCACGGGCTAGCTGCGCTGGCTTGTGTAGTTCGCTCACTCTGCCTGGCGAAGTGGGCCTGGTGTCAAAAAGGCCAGAAAAAACTAAGAAGAAATCTAGCTAAGTTCAGGAAACGTCGAGAGGGAGAGCTTCACTCAGCTCCATAGAAGATGGTGACCAAAAGTCTGTCCTGGCCCGCTCGCCCGCCTATCTCGCCTGCCTGGCAATCCCACTCAAAGAACACTTGGTTATACATAATCCCCACTCTTTTTGAGCTTGGCAAAGCTAGGAAAGCATCATCCAACCCCATGTGTTTGGTGAGTGCTTGCTGAGCTGGAGGGAATCTTTCAGTGGGCCCCACCAAAGTGCTACTATAGCTGAGTGATGCCTATATTAGAAGAGATCTGAGCACACCTAGTGGCCGTGAGGGAGGGGATGCGAGAGCAGGTCCTTGATGCTGTTACTTGGCTGGTGCGCGGATCACCCGGTTTTGTCTTCAAGTCGAAGAAGGTGAAGATGATCCGGCGATCCCCCTAGAATGACGCCACCGCGTCTAGTTCGGCGGCCGATGTCGAGGCCACCCATGAGGTATGCGAGCCTCTTGCCTAATCTTTTACTCTGATTCTAATTTTTCCTTTTCTGCAGGAGGCACCCTGCAAAGACGGAGGAGGGAGAGTGGAACAAAGGAATTCCTCCCCACAGATAACTGAGCGGGCCACTAGCCCCTCGACTAAGGGGCCTGCCATTCCCGCAGTTCCTCTATTTCCAACCCGCCCCGGGCTAGGAAAATCTTTTGCGGCTCTTGAAGACGGGCCCTTCGAGGGCCAGCCGGGAACTTCCCGCCCATATACCAGTGTCGGGAATGTGCCGACCCCTGGTGAGTGTGCGCTCTCTTGCTTATGACTGCTTGCTTTTTCTTATCTTTCCTATTTTTGTAGGCTTCAATGTGATCTCATCCTCCGACGTCGACATCAGCGGGGGATACTCGCCTCCCCTTCTGCGAACCACATCTCGTGATACCTAGGCGACCTGCAGGATGCCGAGGAGATGAAGAGGCGGGTGACCCAACTATTCCAAAAACACTCCCTGATGCTGCAAGAGGTTTGCGATAGGGTGGACGAGGACACGGCTGAGGCGAAAGAGAGGTTCGCGGTACTGGAGGGCATGAGGCGCCCAGAAGATGGAGACTGGACTACTTACCCGGGAGCATATATTATGCGAGCGAAGGAGCGACTTCAGCATGCCACAGAACAGGTCGACCTGGCCCTGCGAGAACTGCTAGCAATTCACGAGTACTTTTATCCTCGCCTACCGTCCCGTTCCGGGGTGCAGGGGAGGGGTAGGTGGAATTGGATTCAATATTTAGCTACCCACCCCTTCCTCGCTGTTGGGTAGCAGTCCCGGGTCGCATCTTCTTCTTAGATTTGCACGTGTGTTAGAACCATGAACTTGATTTAATTTTCCTCAGGAGCATCAAACCCTTTTTTTCTTATTTGTAAATATTTGAGAATTATTGCCCACTAAAGGGCCTATGCTTGTTACGTATTATTTTCATAGCTGGTAACCACTTAGCTTTTCTCTAGGCGAATGTGGGGGCCACCCTTGCTCGTCTACCCCCTTCTTAGGCGGGCACGAGTTTATTGGGGCTACTTGCCTCTCTGTCGAATGCGAGCCAACGCGGATTGCCTGCCACTTTGGCAGATGCGAGTCAGCGCGGCTCGCCCGCCACATGGGAGGACGCGAGTCAGTGCGGCTCGCTCGCCACTTGGGCAGATGTGAGGCAGCGCGGCTCGCTGTCGCATCACTCTAACAAGGCCATGGTGAGTAGGGAGGAGTTAGCCGCGGGCTGGGAAGTCGAAGCATCAGGGTCTATTTTTGTTATCCGCATATTTCCTGCCGATTGGATGTTTTCTCGCCCTTTCCTTTCCTATAAATAGGCCCTGACGCTCCTTCCTACCTACCGCATTTAAGACCTTCCGTCCCTTCTCCACTGCCTGCGACTCCAGACCCACCTTCTCTTTGTGAGAACTCCAGCGTCCCGCTCAGCTATCTGTCTGTGAGATGGGTGAGAGAGCTAAGTTGTCAACCTAAATCACCTAGAGGAGGGTGAATAGATGAAATACGTGTCAAATGCGGAATAAAAAAAATTAACACAACACAGATAAGTAATCAAGCAATCACACAGATGACAAGAGATTTATAGTGGTTCCCCAATCTTGGGTACGTCCACTTTCCTCACGGATCTAGCAAATCACTAGACTCGGCTACTCCACTATCTCAGATTACAAACCAATCCTATACCTCGGAACTATGTTCCTACAAAACTCGATCCCAAACGGATCTACACTCGGAAGATAAAACTTCCTACCACTCGGAGATAGATCTCCTACAATGAAATTTGTTTGAAAAGAAAAACACAAATAATAAATAGCACAGATCTGGATCTTTGACTTTATCTTCTTCTTGACAGCTTTTCGGTGTGAACAAAAATAGTTGAAGAGGACTTGAAAGAGATCCACTATTCTGAGATCTGGAATCACCACGATCAAGAAAATAAATCAGAGATCGATGAAGCACGGAGAGATCGGATGATTCTTCTTGAGTCTGGATCGCTTGAGAATTAGAGATCGATAGCTGCGGTTGAGAGAAGATGATCTAGAGCTTCTTCCGAAAACTGTAATGGCGGCGGATGGGAAGATTAGTGTTTTCGGGATTTTCTCTTTCTTAAAATAATCTCTGTAAAACGTATGTATTTAGTCAAGTCTGAAAAGGCCTATTTATAGGCGGTCTCCAATGGTCATAAGCATAATTAAGGATGACACGTGGACCAATCAGAAAGGACTCTTTCAAAATACACAAAGAAACTTGACTTAGAGAAATTCAGGAAATTCGAACAGATACACTCGAGAGAGAGAGAGATACAGAGACATACTCGAGTATAAGAGGTTACATACTCGAGTAGATATGAGGGATATACTCGAGTATAAAGATAGAAACTACTCGAGTGCTTCAGGGATCAATACTCGAGTGACTTAGAGAGACTACTCGAGTATGAGCAAATATACTCAAGTATAAACACTTGGAAAAATTTCTTAGATAAGAATTGAAGATCTACTCGAGTATAAGAATTTGATATACTCGAGTATGGGGAAGATAGACTACTCGAGTATCTTAGGAAAACTACTCGAGTGATCACTAACCTACTCGAGTATGAAAATCTATCTACTCGAGTACAGAGTTACTTACTCGAGTATTTCAGAGAACTACTCGAGTATGTGGACTTAGAATCTTTCTAGGATAAGAAGTCCAGATCTACTCGAGTTCAAACAGAACGCTTACTCGAGTAACTGACCATCTATTCGAGTATAAGGTATCACTTAATCGAGTAAAAGAAAATCTACTCGAGTATAAGATTTCATACTCGAGTATATAGAGAATCCACTCGAGTAAGTAGCCCAAACTACTCGAGTACAGACTCACTTACTCGAGTATACTAAAGAAGTACTCGAGTATGTGGACTTAGAAAATTTCTTCTGAGATAGACTTCAATACTCCATAGTCCATAGGTCCAAGTGCATGTTGATGAAGTGTGTCCCTATAGAGAGTCTATACATGAGCCAACACCTTGGATCACATAATGAGGAATTACATTGTATGGTCCTATGTTTGGTGGCCCATTATAGACTGACATTGGTCTACACTTGGCAATAAGAACCTGCACACATACAACTCAAACACAATATCAAATACACCTTAATTCATCTTAGTTCAAGGTCTGACTTCCTACAAATCTGAGGTATTGTGGAGACAAATCCCAACAATCTCCCCATATTTGTAGATGTCAGCACCCTCTACACTAAGGTAAATTACTTAGAGTAAAAAGAGCAACAAACATATACTGAAAAAAAAAATGAAACAGGAATAATAAAGATAGCCATAATTAGAATTAAATATATATATAAAAATTATTTCAAAAGATTAAAAGTCCATATCCACATCCTCATTCACTCAAGAAGGGGCTCCTCTATGCAGTCTTTCTCTTTTAAGCTCTTGCCTCTCCAGGTAGCTGAAAGGTTTGGGAAAATAGGTCTTGGGCCTTAGAGGAGCAGCTGGATTGTTATATCCCCAATTTCTGTCATGCAATCTGATTTTGATTTGAGATACATCATACGCTTTCCATTCTGCGTTGCTATAGTAGTGATCTCTATTTTCACCAAAATCTGTTACCAGCTTCAATGTATCAAAGATAAGAGACTTGGAGGTAGGACTCCAAACTTTTGCATGAACAACTTCTGGTCTACCTTTATTATCTGGGGAAGGCTCTCTCCTTGGTGCATAACGGCTAGCAGAAGCGCCGTCATCATATTTCCTTTTCTTTCTAGGGGCACCCTGAGAACTTGGAGGAAACTCATCTTGCCACACGTCAGCATAAGAAAGAGGAGGCTTAGTCATGTCATCAGTAAGTCTAGGTGAGAAGACTGACACATACTCTGGAATGTTGGCCTGAGCTTGAAAGTTAGCCTGATCTGGAGCACCTGAGGGAGGATGTTCTTCAAGAGGATCTAGGAACTTTGGAATAATGGCAGGGTTAAGTTGGGAGTTGGCAAAGTTCTGATTATGCACCCATACAGCAGTGTCATAGATATAGAATTTTATAGATTGAAGTTGAGCAAGGATGTCTGCTTTCATTTCTTTGACTAGACTATCCACAGATGCTTGAGATTGTTCAGATATTTTTTCAACTTGTTCTTTGACTATCTTCTCCCCCTTGGTGATATCTACTGAGAGTTGGGCAATTGCTTTATCTCTAAATGTTCCAACTTCATCACAAACTTTCATAACATTTGCGGAAGCATCCTTTTCCAATTGAATCTGATTATTTGCAACTGTTTCAGCTTGATCTTTGAGTACACCTATACTGGTGATAGTATGATCTATGACTTTGCCACCCAACTGAAATAGTCTCTTGAGCTCATCAGTGTTTGCTTGAATTTCAGCAAAGCCTCTACTCATCTCAGTTTCAAGAGTAGAGATCTTGTTATTCACTGATTCCAGAGAATCATCAAAGTATTTTCTCAGTTCACGGAACATTTGCCCAATCTGACTGACAAAATCTGAGGAGCTAGAGGGATCTGAGGCTGGGGCAGAGGCTGTGGGAACAGGAGCAACCCAGGGGGGATTTCAGTAATCACAACTGAGCTTTCAGCTCTCTTGAAGGGTTGTATCAAAACTGAATCTTCTGTATTGATGAAAGAGGGAAGGGAGAAGTCTAGTGTCCTCAGAGGAGCATCCACTGGTTCTGGAGACATGTCCTCATCATCAGATAGTAGAGTAGTCTCTAGCTGACCTTGCTGTTTATCAGGGGACTGAGCAGGAGAGGTCGGGGGTACCTTTGCAGGGGAGGGAGAAGGATCCTTAGCAAGGGAAGGATCTGCTTGAGAGTGATCCTCAGGAGATAGCGCACTTGAGTCTTCTTGAAACGTAGGAGAAACTGATCTGAGTTCATCAATCAGTCTGTTAATATCTTCAGCAATAGAGGGAAGGTTTTCTTGAGCTTGAACTTCTGAGGGGAGATCTTCTGGAGGTGGAGAAGGAGGAGTAGGATCTTGGATCAGATCTTGCTGAGAATCAGATGAGGCAGGCTCCCCCTCAACTATTACACTCGAGGTGGTAATAGTGTGAAAAGGAGGAGATGGAATCCTGTCATCTGAGACAAGGGGCTCTCTGAGCTTATCTTCTGAGGTAACAGCTACTTTTGAGGCTTGAGCAGTGTTGAGGAGTTTGATTTCATATCTTTGGATGGAGGAGATCGATACCTTCTTCATATGATGGAGGGGAGTCCCTTTGGATAAGTCAAACACTGTAGGATTAATCTCATGGAGGAGGAGTGAGATAATCCTAGCATAACTTGGATGTTTCACGCTTTCTCGGATCTTAGCCAGTATCATCATTCCAAACTGGAATTTCTTCCGGCAGATTATGGCTTGCATAACGTCAAACATATCCATGGATATGTCTCAGATAGAATAAGTCTTGCATAAAAGTACTTTGGCGATTACATCCACGAGAAATTTGCCCTCTGAATTGAAATCTGCTCGGTTAAACGAATCTGCTTCAGGGTTTGTTCCACAGAAGAGGCTGGTTCTGTCGGAATCTTCAGGAGTCAGATCATCGCCTTCATCTACCACTGGCAACTTTAATAGAGTAGCTAAGGAAGTTTTGTCCAGACGGATTTTGATCCCACTGACCTTGGATTTTAGAACTTTACCATTGCGCTTGACCTTCAGATTTTTGTAGAATTCCTCGACTGTAAGGAAAATGACTTTGCACGGTGTCTGGAGGATGAACGAGAGTCCGACGGTGTCGAACAGAATTAACAGGTGTCGGAAATCATCGGAGAGGTCGGCTATACCTTTAGGGGCGAGCTCTGAGCCGATTCCGATCTTGGAGGAGGGAGCCATCTTCGATTCTGTAGTACGGAAGTGACGAAGATAACAGAGCTCTGCGGGTTCCGGAATATGAAGCGACGACGGCTACTCGGGAGAATGAGGAGTGGAAAGGTGTTGGGTATTGTATCCACAATTACCTGGATTTGAGGAAGCCACCTGTCAAGCTAAGATGAATTCACAATGTATTTGATGAACTATTTTTTTAGTTGTGCTTGCAGTTATTCCATGATAAGTACACACCAATGTCAGGGTGCAGTGGGTCAATATACACGGGTCTGTGCAACGTAATCCCTCGTTGAGCAGATCAGTGTGTTGGCCTACGTGTACTCTTTCTATTGGGGTGTACTTAATTTCAAGTACAGGGTTATAATAAAGCAAGAGCAGACAAGGAGCAAGGATGGGCCAAAGACCAGCTCACGGGACGAAAGACGAAAATCGTCTAAGTGTAATTCGTCGAGAATCACTAGGTGATTCTCGCCGACTCGTCGAGAATCACTAGTGATTCTCGCCGACTCGTCGAGAATCACTAGTGATTCTCTACGAGTCGTCGAGAATCACTAGTTGATTCTCGCTGGGTTAGGCCGGCTGTCTTGATACAGACAGGAAAATTATCCAAGGCAGAATCGTCGAGAATCATTATGATTCTCGCCGATTCGTCGAGAATGACCTTGCATTCTCGACGATTCGGTGAGAATCAAAAGTGATTCCCACCGATTCTCCCCGGCCTCTACAACCAGTGTTGCCAGAATTTCCCAAGTAGAATTCGGCGAGAATCGTAGGTGATTCTCGCCGATCCGTCGAGAATCACCTACGATTCTCGCCGATTTTGACTTGGCAATTTTTCCAAATTCCTGGACCGGTCCCTGATACTTCCTGCGGCATTTTGAACCGGTCCTAGGTCTTTGCTTGGGTGGGGCCCACAACGGTTATCTCTTGATGTACGGTATAAATACACTTGTATGAATGAACAGTAAAAAAAAGAAGATAGGATATACAAAAACAGCGGCCGACAAACCCTAAAATCGCGGATCGTCTCCGCCTCCGCCGCCGTCGTCGATCATTGAAGCCAATCTCGATCTCCTCCAGATCCTCGGTGACAGAAGCTTAGGTTAGCATAGCGTCTCACACATCTAACTAGAGATCCCTTGTCTCTTGATTCGTTGATCGGGAAAAACCTTCCCCTTCCGAATCGATCGAGACGACCGATCCTGGTGTGACCGTTGGAAGACCTTGCCTCCCTAGCTACGAAGTTTGAATCAAGATAGCACAACAGCAGCTCTCCGTCGCCGCCGGTTATTCCGAGAACCTTGCCGCCACTCCAAGCCTCCGCCGGTTTCGAGAAGATTCAATCCAAGTGAGATCTAGGGTTGTGGACTCTTCGTTGACTTCAAGAACACGTCGTCAAACGAAGAGGGACACCTTAGTCTCCAAACGTCGTTTGTATTTCTTACAAGCTAGTTTCAATTTCTTTGTAAAGGATCGATTGGTCTCTAGTTGTAAGGGTTGGGTGCAACCAGTGTTGTGGGAGTGGTGACTCCTACGTGTGGAAGGGTTCCTCCCGTTAGTGCAAGGATTGGATTTCAATCCTGTTGGTGAAGTGACCGAGTCGTCCCTGGTTGGGGGATAGGTCGAAGGGGGAAAGTGGACGTACCCAAATCGGGGAACCACTATAAATTGCATGTGTCCTCTCTGTGCTTTGTTGTTTTATTTTCTTGTGCAGGTATAATTTCAATTCCGCTAACACGCTGCAAAGACACCTATTCCCCCCCCCCCCATAGGTGAAGGTAGTTGACACTAGGTGGACTTTCAAGTGGTATCAGAGGGAGGTTGCTCAACAAAAAGGTTCACACCTTGAGTAGAATCCTGCCACCAGTGTCAAAAGCATGGAGCTGAATTATGGGATCTCTCCGCTAAGACTTCCCGTGTGCACAAAGGACTATTATCCCATCTAGAAGATGCGGGGATCCTTTTATTTGGAGGCCATCGACCCTCACGCATCAATCATCTTGGAAGAGGGTCCATTCATTCCCATGAAGGCCTCCTGCTCTGGAAAGGATATGCAGATCCCCAAGGAGACTACTGAAATGTCTGAGATTGAATTCTCTCTATTCAACTTGGATAAAATGATTCGTAAAATCATCCTGGATGTCTGGACTGGACCTTCCCGGTCAAAACTTGAAAAGTGTAGGACGGCCAAGTCCTTGTGGCAAACTGTATCAGACCTCATGGAGGGATCAGACAGAACAGGGACAAGTAGCCAGCAAGAGGATGAGGCATATATGGGGGTCAGCATTTCTGAAGAAGAAAGTGATGACCAATTTCACAGTATCAGGGCACCTGTGTCTTTATCAGAGACTGAGGAGGAAGTTGAGGAAGACTGCTCAGTTGAAGATGACTCAGCTGCCCCAGTCAGTTCTACCATTATCCCTGATCAGCTAAGTCAGGACCAAGTAACTTCGTCACCTTGCCCCTCTCTTCCTCAAGTTCCAGAAGACAGGAATAGTTTGGATGACCGCCCTTCAGAAAATCCTGATTCCTTGAAGAGAGCCCTTCAACAAAGCAACCTACTTGTTGAGGAGCAAGCTAAGGAGATTGCTCGGCTGAAGATCTTGTTGGTTCTCCAATTGGCATCCAACAAGGTTAAGGACTCCAAAATCTCAGATCTAGAGAGTAGTCTAGAGAATGAGAAGAGGATAGTATCCAACTTTTCCAAGGTTGATGCTATCAAGAGAAAGGAAGAAAATGGATGGATCTCCCGAATTATCAATTCATGGAGAAATGGGGAAACGGTATTCAGACCCCCCACACCAGGAAGGAAGGGAACTCATCATGCCTACAGGTATGATCACAGGAACAACCGTGGTCACTACAAGGGTGATCTGCCCTCATGTGGAGGCACCCAAAATGCAAGGGCTGTCATGGCCACCCAGAAGAGAATACCTCCGGCTTCCACCAAGCCATTTGTATTCTCGGCCATTGCCCCTACTCGTCATAAATCTGCCAGCATCAGCTCACAATGCGCCTCTCACCTCCCTAGGACTCTGGAAAGGGGGGATAGAAATCATGTTGTTTGGACTCATGAGGTCCTTGGAAGGGGGATGACTGAAAAGAAGGCACCACCTCCCAGGCCTCATGACGCCTGCCATATGCATTCTTTCCACCCTTCCAATAGTCACGGTGGAAGAGATAATTCTGTGAGCATATCTGGCTCTATTCCGTTTAGACCTAGAACTATGACTACCTCTGTCACCCGTTTAGGTCACAAACGGCGATACAACATTCATGAGTGTTGATGTTGTGGCAAAGTGGGTCATTTTGCCATAGATTGTTGGCACAACTATTCTGTATCAATGGCAAGGGGACTTCCACCTCCTCGAGGCAATGTTAGTCTTCCCACCAGGATTCCTTAGGTAAGGCAGTCAAATTATTATGCTGACAGGAACCTAGGACCCAATACATATTGGGCTCCTAAGGTAAGGTAATATTCTTTGGTGCAGGGTGGTCTAGACTTCCGTGTCATGATGGGAGCTAGACAGAAGATGTTCCAAGATTGGTCTGGAACAAGTATCTGGAACGCAAGAAGTACTATCTTCAATGGGATACTCAAATTGAACATCTGGTATGCTCTAATCAGAGGGACTAAATGATGAATCTTACAATCCCAGGTATCATTGATCAGCCTAAATAATTGAGTCATATTATGTCGACATCTACATATATATATATATATATATATATATATATATATATATATATATATATACACATCTATGTGTGTTCTCCTAAGGACAGATCAAAACTGTAAAAATCCCCCTTAGATACATTATTAAAGATGTGTCAGTAATTCGAGAAGGCACATCAAAAGGCATACATTATAAGCTGAAAATTAAAGCCGACACGTCATTAGGAGTCACTGAGAATGACAACTAACATCAAAAATATTGCATTTATCGATCTCGACATAACTTATGAAACCTGCTAGCCAAAGTTAGTGAGTTAGGAATCTCAGAGTTGATGTGCCTCCTAAGCTGTGTGGTATGTTAAACCACACGTGGCTTAAGAAATGATCTTTTCGAATCCTTTACAACCCCTGACAAATACATAAAATTGAAATTCCGGCAATTCTCATCGAACCGAAGCTCTTCCCATATATATAAACCTGGTTATAACATGAATCCCGCCGACCCAGTAAATCCCGCCGACCCTTCGACTTCCCGTCGACCCTTGAACTCTGGAAATCCCATCTTCAACCTCCGATTGTCGCCAATATCCTGTCCAAGCCACTTCCCGCTACTGGTATCAAAGCACCTCCCGAAACTTTGTCCCAGCACTTCCCGATACTCGCCGAAGCCCATCAACTTCCCAATCCCAAATCACTTCCCGATTCCAAGCCTCTTCCCGATTCTTCGTCTTCAATTTCGACTTCGACTTCATAGTGACCTAACGACCCTCCGGAAGACTCCCTCTTGCAGCCGGAGACACGCCTACGCTTGCCTCGGATCGGCTCGCCGCAACTCTGATTAAGCAACGTGGTGCCGGAACATTCACTGCATCTCCTCTCAAGGTAATCCCTCTATCGTCCCTAACCGTGCCTTGAGCTTAGTGTAGATTTTACTCTCAACCTCCTAGTTTCGAAGATCCTTAGACTTGGAAATTGGTATTCCCTTTCTTCCTAGTTTGCTATGGCCCCATGGACTACTGCAGGCCTGGTCACTGGTTGCGAGCTAGTAAGAACCGGATTCTCCCAGGCCTCAGACGAGTTCTGCAACATAATCATCATGCTCGAGGAAGCGGGACTGACGTTCGTGCTGGAGCACCCCTGCAAGATTTTGGATAAGGAGGTACTGGAGTTCTTTGCCACTGCCAAGCTCCGTCATGAAGACACCTCCATCAAAAGCAAGGTTGCTGGGAAGAAGATCAAGCTATCCGCCAGGAAACTGACCCAATGCTTGCGGCTATCCAGTTGTGGGGAAGAAGACTACCTGGAGGATGAGGATAGAGCAAGGACACTTTCCTTCTGTGGACTGGCCCGGGGGATCAAGTCAATCAAAAGGAAAGATATGAACGAGGAGGGGAAATTGCTGTCCGACATCATTGGGAAGCCTCTAATCTGGAAACCAGGATCCCACGACCATATCTCAGGAGAAATGTTCAAGATTCTGGTGGCTATCGTCTGCCGGAAGCGGTTCAATTGGGGAGCCATGCTCTTTGAAAAAATTAAAGACACACTCCGAAGCCCCAGCTTTGGCAGAATCATCAGCCTCTATCTGAATCAGCTGGACGGCGATACTTTCGACATGAGCAAAGGAGTGCCTCTGTACTATTTGAAAAGGATGGATGCAAGCATATTCGACCGGTGGGAGCGTCGAATAGGGCAAGTCGCTAGGTAAATCGACCACGAGGGTGCATCACCGGCCGAGGACACCAGTGCTCCTGCACATTCTATGGCTGCCCCCAGTGAAGTTCCTGATGCACTGATTACAGGAATTGAGGGGGAGCCTGTACTCTCTTCTGCAAACACCATATCTGATATTTCTCAGATAGCAAAAGATGCTGTGGAGGCTGTGCAAGAAGACCGTGAGGAGGAAGTGGCAGATGTGGAAGAGGAAGAGGACGGTAAGGAAGATATAAATTACCTGGGCAATGAGGTGGCTGATGAAGAGGAGGTGGATGCAGTGGAAGAAGACATGCATAATTCTGCAGATCAGGCTGAGCACATGGAGACTGAGGTGGAGGAAGAAGTAATTGAGCAGGAGAAAGTGGTGGACCCTCAGGAGGATGCTGCTGGTTCATCAGAGGAACAAGCTCCTGAGAGGTCGGATCCAGGAATACAGGGGGAGCCCTCTCAGCAACCCGCTGTCCCCCCTGTAGACTCTATTCTAGTGTCCAGCTCTCCCAGTACTTCTGCTGGGGAGCCCGACCAGGATCTGCCTGCAGCTCCTTCCCTCCAAGCAAACCTGGCAAATCTCACTGTTAATGTTGTTCAAGGGACACTGGATGAGCTCAAGAGTACGTTTAAGAAATCCCACAAAACGGTGCTAAAGAGACTGAAGGAATCTGAGGATCTCATGCTCAAGAACATAGTTCAGATCAACCATAAACTAGATGTGATGGAGAAGAAATTTGATGAAAAGTATACAGAGGCAGGCACAGCCGTATCTCTTCTCATGAAAGGACTGAAGAAGAATACTGACGACCTGGGCATGGTCAATCACAATGCACATGTTGTGGCAAATAGCATACAGAAATTCGATGCCAACATGGTGCTCCTCAATAAAAATCAACAAGACCTGCTGGCTGAGTTCTCTAAATCTCTAAAGCACATAGATGAGTCCCTGCATTCCTATGCAAACTCCATTGCAATCGAAGCCAAAAAGGGGGAGAAAGAATATACTGCCAAAATGGAAGGGCTTCAACACATCATCATTGAAAACTTCGATCAGTCTAATGTATTTGTATATGACAGTTGCCCGTGGTTGCTCAACCAGGCATTAGGCAACAATACAACCAATATTCTTGAGGTTAATCCTGTTCACGAGACTACTGAGAACAATACTGTGGATGACGAAGGAGCAAGTGCAGAAGTTGTTCCGTTAAGCGAAGCTGAGTCGAAGAAAGCTGCTGAAAGGGCTGAACGAAGAACCTGGTTTGATCAAGATGCCTTAGCCAAAGCCAAAGGCAAAAGGCAAATCAAAGAAGGAACATCAAAGGAAACACCGGCTGAAAAGAGGATCAGATTGACGGAGGAGGATGTGAGAAATGAAAAATGGAGTCCTGTATCAAAGAGTATCATCTTGGACACATTTTTATTACAGCAGAAGGGGCACATAAATCGAAGTGAGGTATATAGCCAATACGAATGGGAGCGGCACAAAGAATTTGAAGCCAAACGCAACATATTCTTCAGAAATAACATAGTGGCAGATAAATACCCTCCTCCCAGATATCATCCTAAGCCTAAGGAATATTTCGAAAGACAGAGCAAGAAATTCCTGGCTCAGAAGCTTAAGGATGATCTTGCTAAAGAAAAATAGGCTTAGGACCTTTTCGCCCCTCATTGCACATCTATGTTTTCATATTATCTTACGAACAAGTATTGTGGTTATATATATATATATATGTGATGTCATGTTTTGACTCAAGTATTGTTATGTTTGATCTTGTTTTCTTAAAGTTTTAATCATTCTCTAGATGGTGGTATTCATCTTAGCTAGTAGGATTTTGGCTTCGTCAAATAGGGGGAGATTGTTGGGTATTGTATCCACAATTACCTGAATTTGAGGAAGCCACCTGTTAAGCTAAGATGAATTCATAATGTATTTGATGAACTATTTTTTTAGTTGTGCTTGCAGTTATTCCATGATAAGTACACACCAATGTCAGGGTGTAGTGGGTCAATATACACGGGTCTGTACAACGTAATCCCTCGTTGAGCAGATCAGTGTGTTGGCCTACGTGTACTCTCTCTATTGGGGTGTACTTAATTTCAAGTACAGGGTTATAATAAAGCAAGAGCAGACAAGGAGCAAGGATGGGCCAAAGACCAGCTCACGGGACGAAAGACGAAAATCGTCTAATTGTAATTCGTCGAGAATCACTAGGTGATTCTCGCCGACTCGTCGAGAATCACTAGTGATTCTCTACGAGTCGTCGAGAATCACTAGTTGATTCTCGCCGGGTTAGGCCGGCTGTCTTGATAGAGACAGGAAAATTATCCAAGGCAGAATCGTCGAGAATCATTATGATTCTCGCCGATTCGTCAAGAATGACCTTGCATTCTCGACGATTCGGTGAGAATCAAAAGTGATTCCCACCGATTCTCCCCGGCCTCTACAACCAGTGTTGCCAGAATTTCCCAAGTAGAATTCGGCGAGAATCGTAGGTGATTCTCGCCGATCCGTCGAGAATCACCTACGATTCTCGCCGATTTTGACTTGGCAATTTTTCCAAATTCCTGGACCGGTCCCTGATACTTCCTGCGGCATTTTGAACTGGTCCTAGGTCTTTGCTTGGGTGGGGCCCACAACGGTTATCTCTTGATGTACGGTATAAATACACTTGTATGAATGAACAGTAAAAAAAAGAAGATAGGATATACAAAAACAGCGGCCGAAAAACCCTAAAATCGTGGATCGTCTCCGCCTCCGCCGCCGCCGTCGATCATTGAAGCCGATCTCGATCTCCTCCAGATCCTCGGTGACAGAAGCTTAGGTTAGCATAGCGTCTCACGCGTCTAACTAGAGATCCCTTGTCTCCTGATTCGTTGATCGGGAAAAACCTTCCCCTTCCGAATCGATCGAGACGACCGATCCTGGTGTGACCGTTGGAAGACCTTGCCTCCCTAGCTACGAAGTTTGAATCAATATAGCACAACAGCAGCTCTCCATCGCCGCCGGTTATTCCGAGAACCTTGCCGCCACTCCAAGCCTCCGCCGGTTTAGGGAAGATTCAATCCAAGTGAGATCTAGGGTTGTGGACTCTTCGTTGACTTCAAGAACACGTCGTCAAACGAAGAGGGACACCTTAGTCTCCAAACGTCGTTTGTATTTCTTACAAGCTAGTTTCAATTTCTTTGTAAAGGACCGATTGGTCTCTAGTTGTAAGGGTTGGGTGCAACCCATGTTGTGGGAGTGGTGACTCCTACGTGTGGAAGGGTTCCTTCCGTTAGTGCAAGGATTGGATTTCAATCCTGTTGGTGAAGTGATCGAGTCGTCCCTGGTTGGGAGATAGGTCGAAGGGGGAAAGTGGACGTACCCAAATCGGGGAACCACTATAAATTGCCTGTGTCCTCTCTGTGCTTTGTTGTTTTATTTTCTTGTGCAGGTATAATTTCAATTCCGCTAACATGCTGCAAAGACACCTATTCCCCCCCCCCCCCATAGGTGAAGGTAGTTGACACTAGGTGGACTTTCAAAAGGATTTCCGATTTTTCTAAATATATATATGACCCTAATTAGGTTTAAGTAGGAGTGATAAGGATAAAATCATACCTGTTACGGAGCGGCAAACACCTTGGTGCGAATAGAGAGAAAAATGGAATTTTCAAATTACTGATTGCCGTATACTCGAGTATATTTCGCCATACACGAGTATGAGATGGAGCATACACGAGTAGGTCGAGTACATACACGAGTAGATTACCAACTACTCGAGTATGGAAATTTTGTTACTCGAGTATTTTCCGTTTACTCGTGTATAAGTCTCTATATACTCGAGTATATCACTTTGAAGGACAATTTGCTTGGGAGAATTTTACTGCCACCGATATCTTCAACTCTGAGCCTGTCTTTGAATCCACCCTCACTATTCCTCTTTGTTGAGCAGCCCGAGTTCCATTTTGAAGAATGAAAACTTGTACTCCTCCAGCGGTTTGGTGAATATATCTGCAACTTGCCTGTCTGTGGAGACAAATTGTAGATCTATGTCTCCGTTTTCCACATGCTCCCGGATGAAGTGATATCGAAGCTCTATGTGCTTTGTCCGGCTGTGGGATACTGGGTTGTTGGTGATTGCTATTGCGCTAGATGAGTCGCAAAACAGAGGAACGTTCTGGAACTTCATGTTATAGTCTTCAAATTGATTCTTGATCCATAGAAGCTGTGCACAACAGTTGCCTACAGAGATATACTCTGATTCAGCCATTGAGATGGCTACACAGTTTTGCTTCTTACTGCTCCAGGAAATAAGTCTCCTTCCGAGAAATTGGCAAGTCCCAGAAGTACTTTTCCTGTCGTCTTTGCTTCCTGCAAAATCTGCATCTGAAAATCCAATTAGTTCACTATCATTACTTCTTGGGTACCATAAGCCAAGATTTGGTGTACCTTTGAGGTATCTCAAGATTCGCTTTGCAGTAATGTAGTGATATTCCTTAGAGTTCACCTGAAATCTAGCACATACACATGTGGAAAACATTATGTCTGGTCTACTTGCGGTAAGGTGGAGCAAGGACCCAATTATGCTTCTGTACTTGGTTTCATCAAAAGGTTTCCCTTTCTCATCCTTGTCCAGAGACATAGCTGAGGCCATTGGAGTCCTCATAGAGGTTGCATTCTCCATTCCGAATTTCTTAAGTAGCTCTTTGGTGAACTTGGTCTGTGAGATGAAAATTCCATCCTCAGATTGTTTCACTTGAAGCCCTAAGAAATACTTCAGCTCTCCTATACTGCTCATTTCAAACTTCCCTTGCATAAGTTTAGAAAACTTCTTGCAGAGGTTATTGTCTGTAGAGCCAAAAATAATGTCATCGACATAGATTTGCACTAGCAAAATCTTGCCTTTTATTTCCCTAAGAAATAATGTCTTAT
Organism: Platanthera zijinensis; assembly: GCA_039513925.1. Lineage (NCBI taxonomy): Eukaryota > Viridiplantae > Streptophyta > Magnoliopsida > Asparagales > Orchidaceae > Platanthera > Platanthera zijinensis. The sequence continues at coordinate 72,919,990 of CM077082.1, forward strand.
CTATCTTTCCTCTTGTGAACTTGTTTTCAAGAAGAAAGGTAGACAGCGTTTCATACCAAGCTCGAGGAGCTTGTTTAAGACCATATAAGGCTTTTTGCAGTAAATAAACATGATTAGGAAAAGTTGAGTCAACGAAACCTGGCGGTTGCTCTACATACACTTCTTCCTTTATGTCGCCATTCAGGAAGGCGGACTTGACGTCCATCTGATAGACGGTAAAGCCCTTAAGTGCAGCGTAGGCAAGGAATAACCTGATCGCCTCCAGTCTTGCCACTGGAGCATATGTTTGGTCAAAGTAGATTCCTTCTTCTTGACGATAGCCCTTGGCGACAAGTCTGGCTTTATTCTTTATAATTGTTCCATCTTCGTCCATCTTGTTCCGGTAGACCCACTTTGTCCCAATGACGTTCTTCCTCTTGGGTCTAGGAAAAAGTGTCCAAACTTTGCATCATTTGAATTGATTCAGCTCATCTTCCATGGCTAGAATCCAGGATGCGTCAGAGTTGGCTTCCTCAAATTTCTTTGGTTCAACCTGTGAAAGAAAACTTAAGTGTAAATTTTCATTAGTTGTACCTCGACGAGTTCTGACGCCATCCCGAAGATCTCCTATGATTTGGTCTAAGGGATGATCCTTCAAGTGTCTGAACTCTAGATTCCTTGCATCTGGGATCTCTTCAGCCACTGGAGTTGCATCTTCAGCTGGGATGTGTTCTTCATCTTGATCATCTACCTCTCCAATAGGGGTTGTAGAAGTGATCTTGATGAACGTCTCATCTTTATATTGAGTAGGTTCATCCAAGCTGAGTTCCTTCATCTTTGTACCCGCATCTTCAATAGGCATACTAGAAGAGTTGCTTTGCAGCAGACTCGTCTCATCAAATACAATGTGTACCGACTCTTCTACCACCAGAGTTTTTCTATTAAATACTTTATAGGCCTTACTATGGCTACTATAACCTACAAAAATGCCTTCAAAGCTTTTCTCGCTAAACTTGGTAGTGTCATACTTGTCGTTGTTAAGTACGAAGCACTTACAGCCAAAGATTCTAAAATATGAAATGGTTGGTTTCCTACCTTTTAAAAGTTCGTAAGGAGTCTTATCATGGTTCTTGTTGATGAGAGCTCGATTTTGCACGTGACAAGCGGTGTTGACGGCTTCAGCCCAGAAATACTCTAGAAGTGAGACATCACTCAACATGGTCCGGCAAGCCTCTATGAGTGTTCTATTCCTTCTCTCAGCTACTCCATTTTGCTGTGGAGTGCGAGGAGAGGAAAACTCATGAAAGATACCTTGACTTTCGCATAATTCTGCCATGGCTCCGGACTTGAATTCCGTTCCATTGCCACTTCTGATTTTGACTACGGAATAGTTGTATTCATTCTGGATTTGCCTAACAAAACTAGTGACAGTACTGAAGGTATCTGACTTGTGTTTCAGAAAGAACACCCACGCAAAGCGCGAGTAATCATCCACAATAACAAACGTATATTCCTTACCTCCCAAACTTCTAACTTGCAGTGGACCAAACAAGTCCATATGGAGAAGCTGTAAGCTTCTATTGGAATCCTTGCCTATTATGCTTTTAAATGAACTCCTTGTTTGCTTTCCTTTGATACAAGCGTGACAAAGACTATCTGTAACGCACTTGATATTAGGTGCATCACGTACTAAGTTTTGAGAGAATAGTTTATTAATAGTTTTGAGATTAATATGTGTTAGTCTCTTGTGCCATTGGTCAGCAAGAGATGCACTAATTTTTGCTAAAAGACACACTGGTGTGGAAGAGTCTATACAAATGAAATTTAAACAGAAAATATTTCTGCTTCGAGTGCCTGATAAAACAGTTTCCAGTTGTCAATCGATTTTATCAAACACTTGTCAGCATGAAATTCAACCATGTATCCTCTGTCACATAGTTGGCTTATGCTGATGAGATTGTGTTCCAATCCTTCAACATAGGCTACATCCGAAAAGGATACGCTACCGTTAGTAATCATACTATAGCCTTTAGTTATTCCTCGATCTGAACCTCCAAAGATGACCTTTGGTCCATTGCAGACTGAGGTGAAGTTCTGGAGTAGGCTCCTTGTCCCGGTCATGTGCTGAGAACATCCATTATCCAAGTACCAGATTGACATTTTGGTGGTCTTTGGACATACCTGCAATTACAATCACTTAGCCTTAGGAACCCAAACAAGTTTGGGTCCTTAGTCTCGAGTTAGAATACTCCCCCTACAAGCATTAGCCTCATGAGTGGTCATTCTCACGTTGCTAACTTGAGGGGTTGTAGCATTTCTAGGATTGAACCAACAATCGATGGCAAAATGACCAATTCTGCCACAGCACCAACAGTCGAACCTGTTGTATCTTTGCCTAGTGTATTCCTGCTTGATTTTCTGAAGTGATGGTCTAGCAGGAACTTCACTCTTGGAGGAGGAAGCTTCATGATGGTGGCTGCTACACGAAGTCTTCTCCTTCATAGGCTTTTCCACAATAGGTTTTACCTTTGGTGTCTTCTTGATGTTATGACCATGAGCATATGGTCCATAGTTCTGAAGTTGAATCTCTTCATAAGGTGCCTTGAAGACACTCTCGCCAAAGTTACGAGGACGAGTCCAACCTTGGTATCTTGACTTAGGCTTTTCAGGGATCGGCCTAGAGAAGTGTCCATAGGTGGACTCATAGTCGAATTCGTTCGTAGGAAAGATAACTTTCTTGAACAATACTGGTTCCAAGGGAGCTTTCCGTTTTTCTTCAGCTAGAGCCTTCTAGGCAGCCTTATTCTTTCTCTTGTCCTTGTTTCTTCTAGAAGATCTACTAGAAGCACCAATGTGTCCTATACCAGCACCCTTGGCCTTAGCTGAGAACTCAGCAACGAGTGGAAGAACTGTCTTAGGCTTGGAGAAACTCTCAACAAGTTTCTTCTCAGCCTTGAGTTGTTGTTCCAATTCTTTGATGATTTCATCTTTAAGGTCGAGGTGCTTGAGAGCTTGATTGTATTCTTCCATAGCAGCATTGAAGTTCTCTTGAAGAGAGTTAGTCTTGGTGACTTCTTCTCTCAAGCTGCTCTCACTAGCCTGTAGAGATTTTATCTCTTTGGCTTGAGTTTTCACGACTCTATGACATTTTTCGTAAGCCGTGAGTAACTCCTTATATTGTCCCATGAGTTCAGATTCATCCTCAGAGGAATAGCCCTCTTGCTCATTATCATCATAAGATTCAGAGAGAGGAGTGTGAGATTTTACCTTCCCAGTAAACTGGGGGACTTGTTCATCATTAGAGTGAGCCATGAGCCCGAAGTAAGCTTCCTCTTCTTCACTCGACTCAGATGAGCCGGAGTCGCTGAGAGTTTTGCTCTTCTTGGCTAATAAGATCTTCTCTGTCCTCTTCTTGTGGTATGAGGATTTATTTTCCTCTCTTCTGCCACCCTCTTTCTTCTTGTGAGGGCAGTCCGCAATGACGTGACCTGGCTTATTACAACAATAACAAACGATGTCAGTTGAAATCTGTTTGTTCTGTTTGGAGTTATACCTGTCATGGCTACTTGAGCCATTCTTTTGCTGATCACCGTCATGTCGTGATCTTTTGTATGAGGCATCTTTGCCTCTCCATTGCTTCTTCTTATTCAAGAATTTCTTGAACTGCCGCGAAAGCAATGAGAACTCTCCTTCAGATAGTTCTGAGCCTGAGGTGCTTTGCTCGGAGCCTTCTTCTTCACTTACTTCTTGAGGAGGTGCTGGAGAGGAAGCTTTGCCCTTCCTTGAACTGTCAGCCTTTAAAGCAACCGTCTTCTCTTTTGAGGAGAAGCGACTTTTCTCTTCTTCGGCTTTTCTGGAGTTGATCTGCAGTTCATAGGACATCAGCTTGCCAAATAGATTCTGTGGATCTGTCTCTGCTAGTCTGCCAAACTCTCGGATGGCACAGACTTTGTTGTCCCATTCTTTGGTGAGAGATCTCAGAAACTTATCATTCAGCTCCCCATTAGTAAAGACTCGGCCATACACTCTTAGTCCATTGACTATCTTAAAGAAGTTTTCAAATGTGTCAGCTATGGCCTCCTTTGACCCTTGCCTGAAGGCTTCATATTTCTGGTTCAGTAGGGACCTTCGATCATCCCTCACTTCTTCAGTACCTTCCATCAAAGTAACTAGGGACTGCCATATCTCTTTAGCTGATTGGCAGTGAATTAGATTCTGTAGCTGAGAGGTCTAAGTTGTTAGCCTAAATCACCTAGAGGGGGGTGAATAGGTGAAATGCGTGTCAAATGCGGAATTAAAAATTAACACTGCAAATATCAAGCAATCACAGAAGACAAGAGATTTATAGTGGTTCCCCAATCTTGGGTACGTCCACTTTCCTCACCGATCTAGCAAATTACTAGACTCGGCTACTCCACTATCTCGGATTGAAAACAATCCTACACCTCGGAACCACGTTCCTACAAATCTCGATCCCAAAACGGATCTACAAAAACTCGGAAGACAAAACTTCCTACAAGTCTCGGAGAAGAATCTCCTACAATGAAATTTGGTTTGAAAATAAAAATCAAAACAACAATCTCAGATCTGGATCTGTCTTCTTCTTTAGGAACTTCGGCTTGATCAGAAAATGTAGAAGACGACTAGAGAAATATCCACGAATCTGAGATCTAGAACCACCTCGATCGAGAAAGTAGATCTGGAATCTTCAAGGCTTGGCAAGATCGAGTGATTCTCTTTCTTCTGGATCGCTGGAGAAAAGATCGATGAAAACGAAGGTCGCGATCCAAACTTTTCTTCTTCTTCCGTGAACGGCAATGGCGGCGGCGAGAAATTAGGGTTCACGGAATTCCTCTTTCTTAAAAAGAATATTTCTGTAATAACGCTTAAAAAGTCATTTCTGAAAAGACCTATTTATAGGTGGGTTCCAACGGTCATAACATTGATTAATGATGACACGTGGACCAATCAGAATTGACAGATTCAAAGTACTTATGATGAAAATGGACTTAGAATAATTCTGGAGAAGTTGACTGCGATACTCGAGTAATGGAGGATATACACGAGTATGGAGAGATGGATTACTCGAGTAGCAAGAGGCAGTATACTCGAGTATAGAAAGAGAGAATTACAGGAGAGAAGAAAGAATTACTCGAGTATCAAAAATGGTATACTCGAGTATCAGAAGTGTATACTCGAGTAATAGAAAGGTATACTCGAGTATCAAGACGATATACTCGAGTATCAAGACGATATACTCGAGTATCAGAACATATACCTGAGAGACGTTTATATCAGAGTCAATTACTCGAGTATGGGAGAATTTACTCGAGTATCAAAAATCAATTACTCGAGTATGAACATACTTACTCGAGTATCAGAAGATATACTCGAGTATCAGAATATATACTCGAGTATCAGAAAACACTTACTCGAGTATAAACATACTTACTCGAGTATCAGAATATATACTCGAGTATCAGAATATATACTCGAGTATCAGAAAGCACTTACTCGAGTATAAACATACTTACTCGAGTATCAGAATATATACTCGAGTATCAGAAAGCACTTACTCGAGTATAAACATACTTACTCGAGTATCAGAATATATACTCGAGTATCAGAAAGCACTTACTCGAGTATAAACATACTTACTCGAGTATCAGAATATATACTCGAGTATCAGAAAGCACTTACTCGAGTATAAACATACTTACTCGTGTATTACAAGGAAATACTCGAGTATAAAGGACTTAGGAAAATTCTAAGAGGAAATTTGCTCCAATGCTTCTGTCCATCAATCCAAGTGCATGAAGGAAGTGTATCCCAATAGAGAGGCTATACATGGGCCAACACTTTGGATCACACAATGAGGGATTACATTGTATGGTCCTGTGTTTGGTGACCCATTATAGACTGACATTGGTCTACACTTAGCAATTAGAACCTGCACACATACAACTTAAACACAGCATCAAATACACCTTAATTCATCTTAGTTCAAGGTCTGACCTCCTACAAATCTGAGGTATTGAGGAGACAAATCCCAACAATCTCCCCCTATTTGTAGATGTCAGCACTCTCTATACTAAGGTGAATTACTTAAGAGTAAAAGAACAGCAAGCATATAACAGGAGAATAAGCTTAGCTAAAGCAGAGTAAACAAAATATGGCCATAATCAGAATTAAATATATATATATGAGGAAATGTTTTTAAAGCACATAAACAAAATAGTCCAATTCCACTTTCTCAGATCCACTCATGATGGAGCATCCTTGTGCATCCTTTCCCTTTTGAGCTGTTGCCTCTCCAGGTAGCTGTAAGGCTTTGGGAAATAGGTCCTGGGCCTGGGAGGAGCAGCAGGGTTGTTGTGTCCCCAGTTTCTGTCATGGAGTCTGATTTTAATCTGTGAAGCTTCATATGCTTTCCACTCTGAGTAGCTGTAATGATTGTCTCTGTTTTCCCCAAGATCTGTCACTAATTTCAGGGTATCAAGAATAAGGGATTTGGAGGTTGGACTCCAAACCTATGAGTGAACAATTGCTGGATCTCTTCTGGGTTCAGAACGACTTGCAGAAGCACCTTCACCATACTTTCTTTTCCTTTTAGATGGACCTTGAGAACTGGAAACAAAATCATCTTGCCACATGTCAGAGTAGTTAAGAGGAGGCTCAGTCAGATCACCCTCAGGTCTAGGAGAGAAGACTGGCACACCACTTTCTGGAATGGTAGCTTGGACAGGGGCATCTGCAGAGGGTTGCTCTTCAAGAGGATTTAGGTGCTGAGGAATGATGGCTGGGTTGAGCTGAGCATTGGGGAAGTTCATGTTATGCAGCCACACAGCAGTATCATAGGTATAAAACTTTACAGATTGAAGTTGAGAGAGAATGTCTGCTTTCATTTCCTTTACAATTCCATCCACTGTAGTTTGAGCCTGTTTAGAGAGAGTTTCAACTTGTTCCTTTACAGCTATTTGAGCTTGCTCATGTAGTTTGTCCACTTGTTCTTTTACAACTTTCTCCCCTTGCTGATATCTATGTTTAGCTTTGCAATGGCTTCATCTTTGAAGGTGCCCACTTCATTACACACTTTCACAACATTCATTTCAGCTCTCTCATCTAGCTTGAGCTGGTTGTGAGCTACTGTCTCAGCCTGATTTCTTAGCTCACCAATGCTTGTAATGGTGTGGTCTATGGCTTTGCCTCCAATTTGGAACAACCTTTTTAACTCATCAGTATTTGCTTGAATCTCAGCAAAGCCTCTGCTCATCTCTGTTTCAAGAGCAGAGACCTTGGATGTCACTGATTGCAGAGAGGCATCAAAATATTCTCTCTGTTCTTTGAGCATAAGCTCAATCTTGCTTATTATATCTGAAGAGGAGGGAGCTGAGGTTGGTTCAGGAGCTGAAGCAGCAGGGGCAATAGCAGAAGCAGAAGCAGAAGCAGTCCAAGGAGGGATTTCTGAGATCACCACTGAGCTGACTGCTCCCTTGAATTGAACTGTGGCAATATCTTCTTCTGAGGGTAGGAGAGAGGGCATAGAGAAATCCAAATTCTTCAGAGGTGCCTCCACAGGATCTGGAGACATCTCATCATCAGACAGGAGAATATGAGCTGATTGACTAGGCTCACTCTCAGGAGATTGGACTGGAGATTTAGCAGGAGAAGGAGCTGGGGTTCTAGCAGGAGACTGAACTGGAGTATGGACTTCAGACTGAACTGGAGACTTAGCAGCTGAGTCATTCTGGAAGAGAGGGGCATCTGAGCTGAGCTCATCAATGAATTTGTTGATATCCTCAGCTGTAGAGAGAAGGGCTGCTGAGTCTGGAAGCTCTGAGTTTGGGCTTGCTGATTGAATATCTGCTGGAGGAGGAGAGATTGGAGGAGTAGGAATTCTTACTTCTTCTTGTACTGGAATTACTGATTGTGAAGAAGCAGGCTCCCCCTCAACTATTGCACTAGTGGTAGCAGCAGTTTGATGTAGAGAAGGAGATGGAATCCTGTCTTCAGGGATACTGTTGTCTTGGTGTTGCTCTGAGGTGGCATCAGCCTTGGAGACTTGGGCAGGGTTCATGATCTTGAGGTCATACCTCTGAATGGATGATATTGAGATTTTCTTCATGTGGTGAAGAGGAGTCCCTTTAGAGAAGTCAAACACTGTTGGATTAATCTCATGGAGGAGGAGGGAGATAATCCTGGCAAAGCTGGGATGTTTGACGCTTTCTTTGATCTTATCTAGTATCATCATTCCAAACTGAAACTTCTTCCTGCAGACAATAGCTTGCATAACATCAAAAAGATTTTGTGATACATCTCGAATGGAGTAAGTCTTGCACCAGAGGATTTTGGCAATGATGTCAACTAGAAACTTCCCTTCGGGATTGAACAGAGAGCGGTTCAGGGTTTCACCTCCACCTTCTGGATCTCGACCACAGAATAAGGAGGTGCGGTCGGCATCTGCCTTGTCTAAATCATCTTCTTCGTCGACCACGGGCATCCGAAGCAGAGTGGCGACAGAGGTTTTATCTAACCGAACATCAACTCCCCTTACCTTTGATTTCAGAACTGTACCATTGTGTCTAATCTTCAAGTTTTTGTAGAACTCTTCAACATCAGGAAGCAAAAGGCGGCAAGGTTCTTGAAGAACGAAGGTCAATTCGGCCGTGTCCAGGAGAATCAGAAGGTTCTTGAAATCATCGGAGATATCTTCAATGCCATCAGTCACTAATTCCGAGCCGATTCCAAACTTGGAGGAGGGAGGAGCCATCAGCGATTCTGCAATGAGGAAGACGGAAAACTGCGGCGACGGAAGACGAAGAACAGGGTTTCGGGAATACGAACAGCCGGCGGCTACTCGAGTGAATGAGAAGTGGAAAGGACTTTGTCGTTTTGAATATATATATATAAATAATTCTAATTAGGTTTAAAAACGAATTAAGTATAAAGACATACCTGAAGAGGCGGCAAATTAGTTGTGCGAATAGAGAGTTTGAAAAATTCCAGAGAAATCCGATTACACGAGAGGAGTTTACGGCATACACGAGTATTGGATTTAGTATACTCGATTAGGTCATACTATACACGAGTAATCCTTAACATATACTCGAGTATGTACTGAGTATACACGAGTATTAAGCCTTCACGGATTTTTCCATACTCGAGTATAAAAAATTCATACTCGAGTATCAATCTGATTACTCGAGTATATGAAGTTCAATACACGAGTATTAAATTTTGAAGACTTTTCATACTCGAGTATAAGGAGTGCATACACGAGTATTGATTTGATTACTCGAGTATATTTGACTTGTTACTCGAGTATTCACTATTTCACTCGTGTAAGTGTAACTATTCTCGAGTCTCAAATTTCTTGAAGGAATTTCCACTAAAAAATGTACCTTAGGGTATCCAACATTTCTGACCTCTTCTAAATTTCTGAGTCCATCATTGGTCTTCTTTGTTAAGCAATCCAAGCTCAGTTTTGAAGAATGAAAACTTGGACTCATCCAGCGGCTTGGTGAAGATATCTGCAACTTGCCTGTCTGTGGAGACATACTGTAGATCTATATCTCCATTTTCCACATGCTCCCGGATGAAATGGTAGCGAAGCTCTATGTGCTTGGTCCTGCTGTGGGAGACTGGGTTGTTGGCTATTGCAATTGCGCTGGAAGAATCACAGAATAGTGGAATGTTCTGGAACTTCATGTTATAATCTTCAAACTGATTCTTGATCCACAAAAGCTGTGCACAACAGCTCCCTGCAGAGATGTACTCTGATTCAGCCGTTGAGATGGCTACACAGTTTTGCTTCTTACTGCTCCAGGAAATGAGTCTCCTTCCGAGGAATTGGCAAGTCCCGGAGGTGCTTTTCCTGTCGTCTTTGCTTCCTGCAAAATCTGCATCTGAAAATCCAATTAGTTCACTATCATTACTTCTTGGGTACCATAAGCCAAGATTTGGTGTTCCTTTGAGGTATCTCAAGATTCGCTTTGCAGCGATGTAGTGAGATTCCTTAGAGTTCACCTGAAATCTAGCACATACACATGTCGAGAACATGATGTCTGGCCTACTTGCAGTAAGGTAGAGCAAGGACCCAATTATGCTTCTGTACTTGGTTTCATCAAAAGGTTTCCCTTTCTCGTCCTTGTCCAGAGACATAGCTGAGGCCATTGGAGTCCTCATAGAGGTTGCATTCTCCATTCCGAATTTCTTAAGCAGCTCTTTGGTGAACTTGGTCTGAGAGATGAAAATTCCATCCTCAGATTGTTTCACTTGTAGCCCTAAGAAATACTTCAGCTCTCCCATACTGCTCATTTCAAACTTCCCTTGCATAAGTTTAGAAAACTTCTTGCAGAGGTTATTATCTGTAGAGCCAAAAATGATGTCGTCGACATAGATTTGCACTAGCAAAATCTTGCCTTTTATTTCCCTAAGAAATAATGTCTTGTCTATCTTTCCTCTTGTGAACTTGTTCTCAAGAAGAAAGGTAGACAGCGTCTCATACCAAGCCCGAGGGGCTTGCTTGAGACCATATAGTGCTTTTTGTAATAAATACACATAGTTAGGAAGGGTTGGATCAACAAAACCTGGGGGTTGCTCTACGTACACTTCTTCCTTAATGTTACCATTTAGGAAGGCGGACTTCACGTCCATTTGATAGACGGTAAAGCCCTTAAGTGCAGCGTAGGCAAGAAATAACCTGATTGCCTCCAGTCTTGCTACTGGAGCATAAGTTTGGTCGAAGTCGATCCCTTCCTCTTGACGATATCCCTTGGCGACAAGTCTGGCTTTATTCTTTATAATTGTTCCGTCTTCATCCATCTTGTTCCGGTAGACCCACTTTGTCCCGATGACGTTCTTATGCTTGGGTCTAGGAACAAGTGTCCAGACTTTGCATCTTTTGAACTGATTTAATTCTTCTTCCATGGCTAGAATCCAGGATGCGTCGGAGTTGGCTTCCTCAAATTTCTTTGGTTCAACCTGTGAGAGAAAGCTTAAGTGTAAATTCTCGTTAGTTGTACCTCGACGAGTTCTGACACCATCCCGAGGATCTCCTATGATTTGGTCAGCAGGATGATCCTTCAAGTGTCTGAACTCTAAAGTCCTTGCATCTGGGATCTCTTCAGCCACTGGAGTTATATCTTCAGCTGGGATGTCTTCTTCATCTTGATCATCTCCCTCTCCAAAGGTGGTTGTAGAGGGGATCTTGATGAACGTCTCATCTTTATCTTTAATAGGTTCATCCAAGCTGAGTTCTTTCAACTTTGTACCTGCATCTACAATAGGCACACTAGACGAGTTGCTTTGCAACAGACTCGTCTCATCAAATACAAGATGTATCGACTCTTCCACAACCAGAGTTTTTCTATTGAAAACTCTATAGGCCTTACTATGGCTACTATAACCTACAAAAATACCTTCAAAGCTTTTCTCGCTAAACTTTGTAGTGTGATACTTGCCATTGTTAAGTACGAAGCACTTACAACCAAAGATTCTAAAGTATGAAATGGTTGGTTGCCTGCCTTTTAGAAGTTCGTAAGGAGTCTTATCATGGTCTTTGTTGATGAGTGCTCGATTTTGCACGTGACAAGCGGTGTTGACGGCTTCAGCCCAGAAATACTCCGGAAGTGAGGCATCACTCAACATGGTCCGACAAGCCTCTATGAGTGTTCTGTTCCTTCTCTCAGCCACTCCATTTTGCTGTGGTGTGCGGGGAGAGGAAAACTCATGAAAGATACCTTGACTTTCACAAAATTCTGTCATGGCTCCAGACTTGAATTCCGTTCCATTGTCACTTCTGATTTTGACTACGGAACAGTTGTATTCATTCTGGATCTGCCTCACAAAATTAGTGAAAATACCGAAGGTATCTGACTTGTGTTTCAGAAAGAACACCCACGCAAAGCGCGAGTAATCATCCACAATAACCAACGTATATTCCTTACCTCCCAAACTTCTAACCTGCAGTGGACCAAACAAGTCCATATGAAGAAGCTGTAAACTTCTATTGGAATCCTTGCCTAATATGCTTTTAAACGAACTTCTTGTTTGCTTGCCTTTGATACAAGCGTGACAAGGACTGTCCGTAACGCACTTGACCTTGGGTGCATCACGCACTAAGTTTTGAGAGAATAATTTATTAATAGTTTTGAAATTAATATGTGCTAGTCTCTTGTGCCATTGGTCAGCAAGAGATGCACTACTTTTTGCCAAAAGACACACTGGTGTCGAAGAGTCTATACAAATAAAATTCAAACAGAAAATATTTCTGCTTCGAGTGCCTGATAAAATAGTTTCCATATTGTTAACCGATTTTATCAAACACTTGTCAGCATGAAATTCAACTACATATCCTTTGTCGCATAGTTGGCTTATGCTGATGAGATTGTGCTCCAATCCTTCAACATAGGCTACATTCGAGAAGGATACGCTACCGTTAGAAATCATACCATAGCCTTTAGTGATTACTCGATCTGAACCTCCAAAGATGACCTTTGGTCCGTTGCAGACTGGGATGAAGTTCTGAAGTAGGCTTCTTGTCCCGGTCATATGCCGAGAACATCCACTGTCCAAGTACCAGATTGGCATTTTGGTGGCCTTTGGACATACCTGCAATTACAATCATTTAGCCTTAGGAACCCAAACGAGTTTGGGTCCTTGGTCTCGAGTTAGAATACTCCCCCTACGAGTATTAGCCTCATGAGTGGTCATTCTCACGTTGCTAACTTTAGGGGTAGCAGCATTATTAGGATTGAACCAACAATCACTGGCAAAATGACCAATTTTGTCACAACACCAACAGTTGAACCTGTTGTATCTTTGCCTTGGGTAGTCCTGCCTGACTTTCTGGAATGAAGGTCTAGCAGGAGCCTTACTTTTGGAGGAAGAGGCTTCATGATGATTGCAGTTGCATGAAGTCTTCTCTTTCATAGGCTTTTCTACAACGGGTTTTACTTTTGGTGTCTTCTTAAAGTTATGACCATGAGCATAAGGTCCATAGCTTTGAAGCTGAATCTCCTCATAAGGTGCCTTGAAGACACTCTCGCCAAAGTTACGAGGACGAGTCCAACCTTGGTATCTTGACTTAGGCTTCTCAGGGATTGGCCTAGAAAAGTGTCCGTAGGTGGACTCATAATCGAGTTCGTTCGTGGGAAAGATAACTTTCTTGAACACAACAGGTTCCAAGGGAGCTTTCCCTTTTTCTTCAGCTAGAGTCTTTCGGGCAGCCTTATTCTTTCTCCTGGCCTTGTTTCTTCTAGAGGATTTACTAGAAGACCCAATGTGGCCTAAACCAGCACCCTTGGCCTTAGCAGAGAATTCAGCAACGATTGGAAGAACTGTCTTAGGCTTAGAGAAGCTCTCAACAAGCTTCTTTTCAGCCTCGAGCTGTTTTTCCAGTTCTTTGATGATTTCCTCTTTAAGGTCGAGGTGCTTGAGAGCTTTATTGTATTCCTCCATAGCTTCATTTAGGTTCTCTTGAAGAGAGTTAGTCCTACTGACTTCTTCTCTCAAGTTGCTCTCACTAGCCTGTAGAGAATTGATCTCTTTGGCTTGACTTTTCACCATTCTACGACATTTCTCGTAAGCGGTGAGTAATTCCTTATACTGTCCCATGAGTTCAGATTCATCTTCAGAGGAATATCCCTCTTGCTCATTGTCATTTTCAGAATCAGAGAGAGGAGTGTGAGATTTTACCTCCCCAGTAAACTGGGGGACTTGTTCATCATCCGAATGAGCCATGAGCCCAAAGTAAGCTTCCTCTTCTTCACTCGACTCAGATGAGTCAGAGTCGCTGAGAGTTTTGCTCTTCTTGGCTATTAGGCTTCTCTCTGTCCTCTTCTTGGGGTGTGAGGATTTCTTTTCCTCTCTTCTTCCACCCTCTTTCTTTTTGTGAGGGCAATCGGCGATGACGTGACCTGGCTTATTGCAACAGTAACAAATGATGTCAGTAGAAATCTGTTTGTTCGGTTTAGGATTATACCTGTCATGGCTACTTGAGCCTTTCTTCCGATGATCACTGTCATGTCGTGATTTTCTATATGAGGCATCCTTGCCTCTCCATTGCTTCTTCTTGTTCAAGAATTTCTTGAACTGCCTTGAGAGTAGGGAGAACTCTCCATCAGATAGTTCTGAGCCAGATGAGCTAGGCTCAGATGATTCTTCTTCATCAGCTTCAGGAACTGGGGCAGGAGAGCTAGCCTTTATCTTCCTTGAGCTATCTGCCTTTAGAGCGACAGATTTCTCCTTGGATGCAGACCTGCTCGTCTCTTCTTCAGCTTTTCTTGAGTTGATTTGCAGCTCGTAAGACATAAGCTTTCCGAACAGATTCTGCGGGTCTGTCTCAGCTAACCTTCCAAACTCCCGAATGGCACATACCTTATTATCCCATTCCTTGGTTAGGGATCTTAAGAATTTGTCATTGAGTTCCCCGTTGGTGAAGACATGGCCATACACTCTTAGGCCATTTACTATCTTGAAGAAGTTCTCAAAAGTGTCAGCTATGGCTTCCTTATGACCCTGCCTGAAGGCTTCATATTTTTGGTTCAGTAGGGATCTACGATCATCCCTTACTTCTTCTGTACCTTCCATTAGAGTCACAAGGGATTGCCACATCTCCTTGGCAGACCGGCAATGAATTAGATTCTGCAGCATTGAGTCGTCGACTGCACTTGCTATAATATTTTTGGCCTTCTTGTCCAGAGAGACAAGTGCAATCTCATCCTTGTCTAGATCCATCAGCTTCTTGGGAACTTGCTTGGTGGGATCTATGGTGGATGCAGTCATAGGAATGTGGGGACCTTCTTCAACAATCATGAAGATCCGGGGATCTACTGCTTCCATGAAGAACTTTACTCTTTCCTTCCACATAGGAAAGTTGTTCTTGGTGCAGATAGGGAGTTTAGCAAAATCCTTGGTCTTACTCATGCTTGATACTTTTCAAGAAACAACTTAGAAGGATAAGATCAAGGTGTTAACCTTTTAACGATCAACCTCCCTCTGATACCAATTGAGAGGTCTAAGTTGTTAGCCTAAATCACCTAGAGGGGGGTGAATAGGTGAAATGCGTGTCAAATGCGGAATTAAAAATTAACACAGCAAATATCAAGCAATCACAGAAGACAAGAGATTTATAGTGGTTCCCCAATCTTGGGTACGTCCACTTTCCTCACCGATCTAGCAAATTACTAGACTCGGCTACTCCACTATCTCGGATTGAAAACAATCCTACACCTCGGAACCACGTTCCTACAAATCTTGATCCCAAAACGGATCTACAAAAACTCGGAAGACAAAACTTCCTACAAGTCTCGGAGAAGAATCTCCTACAATGAAATTTGGTTTGAAAATAAAAATCAAAACAACAATCTCAGATCTGGATCTGTCTTCTTCTTTAGGAACTTCGGCTTGATCAGAAAATGTAGAAGACGACTAGAGAAATATCCACGAATCTGAGATCTAGAACCACCTCGATCGAGAAAGTAGATCTGGAATCTTCAAGGCTTGGCAAGATCGAGTGATTCTCTTTCTTCTGGATCGCTGGAGAAAAGATCGATGAAAACGAAGGTCGCGATCCAAACTTTTCTTCTTCTTCCGTGAACGGCAATGGCGGCGGCGAGAAATTAGGGTTCACGGAATTCCTCTTTCTTAAAAAGAATATTTCTGTAATAACGCTTAAAAAGTCATTTCTGAAAAGACCTATTTATAGGTGGGTTCCAACGGTCATAACATTGATTAATGATGACACGTGGACCAATCAGAATTGACAGATTCAAAGTACTTATGATGAAAATGGACTTAGAATAATTCTGGAGAAGTTGACTGCGATACTCGAGTAATGGAGGATATACACGAGTATGGAGAGATGGATTACTCGAGTAGCAAGAGGCAGTATACTCGAGTATAGAAAGAGAGAATTACAGGAGAGAAGAAAGAATTACTCGAGTATCAAAAATGGTATACTCGAGTATCAGAAGTGTATACTCGAGTAATAGAAAGGTATACTCGAGTATCAAGACGATATACTCGAGTATCAAGACGATATACTCGAGTATCAGAACATATACCTGAGAGACGTTTATATCAGAGTCAATTACTCGAGTATGGGAGAATTTACTCGAGTATCAAAAATCAATTACTCGAGTATGAACATACTTACTCGAGTATCAGAAGATATACTCGAGTATCAGAATATATACTCGAGTATCAGAAAACACTTACTCGAGTATAAACATACTTACTCGAGTATCAGAATATATACTCGAGTATCAGAATATATACTCGAGTATCAGAAAACACTTACTCGAGTATAAACATACTTACTCGAGTATCTGAATATATACTCGAGTATCAGAAAGCACTTACTCGAGTATAAACATACTTACTCGAGTATCAGAATATATACTCGAGTATCAGAAAGCACTTACTCGAGTATAAACATACTTACTCGAGTATCAGAATATATACTCGAGTATCAGAAAGCACTTACTCGAGTATAAACATACTTACTCGTGTATTACAAGGAAATACTCGAGTATAAAGGACTTAGGAAAATTCTAAGAGGAAATTTGCTCCAATGCTTCTGTCCATCAATCCAAGTGCATGAAGGAAGTGTATCCCAATAGAGAGGCTATACATGGGCCAACACTTTGGATCACACAATGAGGGATTACATTGTATGGTCCTGTGTTTGGTGACCCATTATAGACTGACATTGGTCTACACTTAGCAATTAGAACCTGCACACATACAACTTAAACACAGCATCAAATACACCTTAATTCATCTTAGTTCAAGGTCTGACCTCCTACAAATCTGAGGTATTGAGGAGACAAATCCCAACAGTAGCATTGAGTCATCGACTGCACTTGCGATAATATTTTTAGCTTTCTTGTCCAAAGAGACAAGTGCAATCTCATCCTTATCTAGATCCATCAATTTCTTGGGAACTTGCTTGGTTGAATCTATGGTGGAGGTGGTCATAGGAACGTAGGGACCTTCTTCAACAATCATGAAGATCCGGGGATCTACTGCTTCCATGAAGAACTTAACTCTTTCCTTCCACATAGGAAAATTGTTCTTGGTGCAGATAGGGAGCTTAGCAAAATCCTTGGTCTTACTCATGCTTGATACTTCTCTTAAGACAACTTGGTAAGGATTAGATCAAGGTGTTAACCTTTTAACGATCAACCTCCCTCTGATACCAATTGAGAGAACTAAGTTGTCAACCTAAATCATCTAGAGGGGGGTGAATAGGTGAAATGCGTGTCAAATGCGGAATAAAAAAAATTAACATAGCACAGATAAGTAATCAAGCAATCACACAGACGACAAGAGATTTATAGTGGTTCCCCAATCTTGGGTACGTCCACTTTCCTCACGGATCTAGCAAATCACTAGACTTGGCTACTCCACTATCTCGGATTGCAAACCAATCCTACACCTCAGAACTATGTTCCTACAAAACTCGATCCCAAACGGATCTACACTCGGAAGATAAAACTTCCTACCACTCGGAGATAGATCTCCTACAATGAAATTTGTTTGAAAAGAAAAACACAAACAACAAATAGCACAGATCTGGATCTTTGACTTTATCTTCTTCTTGAGAGCTTTTCGGTTTGAACAGAAATAGTTGAAGAGGACTTGAAAGAGATCCACGATTCTGAGATCTGGAATCACCACGATCAAGAAAATAAATCAGAGATCGATGAAGCACGGAGAGATCGGATGATTCTTCTTGAGTCTGGATCGCTTGAGAATTAGAGATCGATAGCTGCGGCTGAGAGAAGATGATCCAGAGCTTCTTCCGAAAACTGTAATGGCGGCGGATGGGAAGATTAGGGTTTTTGGGATTTTCTCTTTCTTAAAATAATCTCTGTAAAATGTATGTATTTAGTCAAGTCTGAAAAGACCTATTTATAGGCGGTCACCAACGGTCATAAGCATAATTAAGGATGACACGTGGACCAATCAGAAAGGACTCTTTCAAAATACACAAAGAAACTTGACTTAGAGAAATTCAGGAAATTCGAACAGATACACTCGAGAGAGAGAGAGACAGAGACATACTCGAGTATAAGAGATTACATACTCGAGTAGATATGAGGGATATACTCGAGTATAAAGATAGAAACTACTCGAGTGCTTCAGGGATCAATACTCGAGTGACTTAGAGAGACTACTCGAGTATGAACAAATATACTCGAGTATAAACACTTGGAAAAATTTCTCAGATAAGAATTGAAGAGCTACTCGAGTATAAGAATTTGAGATACTCGAGTATGGGGAAGATAGTCTACTCGAGTATCTTAGGAAAACTACTCGAGTGATCACTAACCTACTCGAGTATGAAAATCAATCTACTCGAGTACAGAGTTACTTACTCGAGTATTTCAGAGAACTACTCGAGTATGTGGACTTAGAATCTTTCTAGGATAAGAAGTCCAGATCTACTCGAGTTCAAACAGAACGCTTACTCGAGTAACTAACCATCTATTCGAGTATAAGGTATCACTTACTCGAGTAAAAGAAAATCTACTCGAGTATAAGCTTTCATACTCGAGTATATAGAGAATCCACTCGAGTAAGTAGCCCAAACTACTCGAGTACAGACTCACTTACTCGAGTATACTAAAGAAGTACTCGAGTATGTGGACTTGAAAAATTTCTTCTGAGATAGACTTCAATACTCTATAGTCCATAGGTCCAAGTGCATGTTGATGAAGTGTGTCCCAATAGAGAGGCTATACATGAGCCAACACCTTGGATCACACAATGAGGAATTACATTGTATGGTCCTGTGTTTGGTGGCCCATTATAGACTGACATTGGTCTACACTTGGCAATAAGAACCTGCACACATACAACTCAAACACAATGTCAAATACACCTTAATTCATCTTAGTTCAAGGTCTGACTTCCTACAAATCTGAGGTATTGTGGAGACAAATCCCAACAATGGGCCGCAGTGGTGGAGATACTGATGGGTGAAGCAAGTGTGCATGTATCTTCTCTGACCACTCCTTCTTCGCCTCCACTACCGAAGCCGAATTTGTTGAAGTGGTCGGTGAATTCATCCCGCACGGCTTTGAGGCGAGGCGGCCTGGAGAGGAAGAGAAGATTTATGACCTTTCGGTCCGGGAGCTCGCCATCCCCGTTGCCTATTTTGACGCGGGCCTCCGTCTTCCCCTATGGACAGAGGTCAGGCAGGTATTGAAGTACTTTAGGGTCGTCCTCAGCCAGATTACTCCCAATGCGGTGGCCGTCGTAGTGGGTTCGCCTGCTTCCTGTGGGAGGAGCATATCGAGTTTAGTCTTGCGGTCTTCCGCAAGCTGTTCTCCTTCCGGGCGAATAAGGATGGCACCGCCTATTTCTCCAGCACCCACGTCAAGGTGCTCATGCTGGTGAACAAGAGCCACAATTGGCTCCATAAGTTTATCTTCGTCAAAGGCGACTTCGACAATGTTACTTTCTCGCTGGTACAACTCAACGAGGAAAGCTACCACCCCTCTATCCTGGGGGGCCACGAAGCCAAGCTGTGCGGGTTATTCCATGGGAAGAACTTTGAAGTCGTGTTCCTCCGCAAGAACGTGGATTTCCTTGCCCCCATACTGCCCGGGGGAGGTAAGCTACTCACACTTTACCCATTTTACTTAGCCTCTCTTGTTTTAATTCTCTTACTACAGGTGAGTGAGACATCCCTCTACACCCTCCTTACGAGAGCGCGCGAGTCGCCTCCGGCAAGCTTTCCCATGTCGAGGGGGCGGCTATCGCGCATCGCGAGGCCCTGACCCTCACTTCCCAGAAGCGGGCAACCAACGAGCAAGCTTTGCTGCTGCCACCGCCCAAGAAGCCGAAGACCGTGGGTAGCTCTCCCACCGCAACCCGGGAGAAAGGCAAGGCTCCAGCGGGCCAGCAAACCAAAGAGTCTACCACCCCGGGTGCCTCTATTGGCGGCCCTTCTAGCGAGGCGGCCGACACCTCCAGGGAATAAGGATAGGCATCCGCCACCAATCCAATGACGAGAGGGCACCGTAAATTTATCTATGGTGAGTGGAACCTTGACGAGCTCGGCGAGCCCCTCCTCTAGTGGAACAAAGAGGTGAACCGACCCTCTATCTCGACCTGCTGCCGAGCTAGTTGGAGAAGGATTCCATTAGCGGGGAGGACTATGCCTTCTCCTTCGAACTCTACGCATAGGAGGACGCCACGATCTTTGATGAGGAGGCCATACGAGTCCTTGTGCACGAGAGTGCGCAAGCCCAGCTCCGTGGCCTAGAGCTGGCTCACATGGTGGGCCGCCGGTGCACACAGGTGGAGCGTAATTTCTCCTTGCTCCAAAAGGTCGCCAATGATAAGGAAGAGGCCCGCCATCTTGCTTAGGAGGAAGCGAAGCACCAAAAGAAGTGGGCGGACGCGTCTTATGCCGTTCTCGCCGGATACCTAGGGGGGGTAAGTCCCATAACTTGAACAAGATGCCTTAATATTGCTTCCACTTTTCTTATGTTCCTTTTGTTTCTTTCGAAAGGATGCGGCGACGGCCCTATGCCTCGGCCATCAAATCACCACCCTCCAGAAGGAGAATGAGGTACTGCAGGCGCGGGTGCGAGAGCTAGAAACTACCGCTCCACCACCGCCCTTCAGCAGTAGCTTTCGGCTCGCCCACTACTCTGACTACGACCTGGAAGAGATGATGCAGAAGAATGCCGCTAAGGTTGTGACTTACACTCTCCAAACCATGCAGCGAGCTGGCTTAGTGACGCGCCAGGGTGTGTGGATCTCAATGAATAATGTGGTACTAGAGCTATTCCTTTTAGTACCAAAGCCATGCGATGGGTCCTACCAACCACTTTAGGATCTCATTGTAAATGCGGGTTTAGCCCCATCCTTGTAACATTTTGTGAATAATACATGTTACTTTCTGAAATGATCTCATTGTTTATCTTATCTTTTTCTTTTCTTTTATACTCATGACCCGGCTCGACCTTCCCGCTCCCCGCCTCCGAATCCATGCTCTGGTAGTGAGATTGCATGGTCTTCAGGGACTTAGCTTAGGAAATTGTTAAGACATTAGGTAGTCGGGCCGCGAGCGGCGACCCGCCACCCCTACTCTGAGAGTTTCCCCGCAGTGCTCGTGAGACTTAGTTATAGGCGCCTCTCGGCCCTCACCCTGAGTGCTTGGCCTGCGTAAACCGGGACTCACCTGGTGCGACCTGGATGCTTGCGAGCGCCTCACACAATTGATTCTCGCAACCTGGGTAACCCAGCTCTCCAGGAGGAGCTAGATCTGGTTCGCCAAGAGGGGCAAGACCCAGCTCGCCAGGAGGGTCGAGACCTGGTTCGCCGAGAGGGGCGAGACCCAGCTCGTCGGGAGGGCTATGCGAGATCCATCTTTGCCGAGAGGGCTATGCCAAGGGGGCTATTACTATAGGGAAAACTCTCTCGAGTGACGCCCATCCCTGTCAGCTAGTGGGAGCCTGGTAGCAGGATTTGCCCAGGGTTTAGGAGACGCTCTTGAGTGACATCCAGCCCTGCCAACTAGTGGGAGCCTAGTATCAGGATTTGCTCGGGGTCTGGGAGACACTCTCGAGTGACATCCAGCCCTGCTAGCTAGTGGGAGGCTGGTAGCGGGATGTGCTTGGGGTTTGGGAGACGCTCTCGAGTGACATCCAGTCCTGCCAGCTAGTGGGAGCCTAACAACGGGATCTGCTTGGGGTATGTGTAGATTCTCTCGAGTGACATCCAGCCCTACCAGCTAGTGGGATCCTGGCAGCAGGATCTGCTCAGAGTTTGGGAGACGCTCTCGAGTGACATCCAGCCCTGCCAGCTAGTGGGAGCCTGATATCGGGATCTTCTCGGGGTCTGGGAGATGCTCTCGAGTGACATCTAGCCCAACCAGCTAGTGGAAGCCTAGTAGCGAGATCTTCTTGGGGTCTAGGAGTTGCTATTGAGTGACATCCAGCCCTGCGAGCTAGTGTGAGCCTGGTAGCGGGATCTGCTTGGGGTCTGAGAGACGCTTTCGAGTGACATCCAGCCCTGCCAGCTAATGGGGGCCTGGAAGCAGGATCTTTTCGGGGTCTGGGAGATGCTCTCGAGTGACATCCAACACTACTAGCTAGTGGGAGCCTGACAGCGAGATCTTCTCGGGGTCTGGGGAGACTCTCTCGAGTGACATCCAGCCCTTCCAACTAGAGGGAGCCTGGCAGCGGGATCTTCTCAGGGTCTACTTCGTGGACATCACCTGTCACAGAATCTTGCAAAAAGATATAAAAAGCCGCGATATCTCATATTTAAAAGATAATGTTACACTTTGCTCATGGATATAAGCACTTCAAGTCATCACCACTCCAGGTGTGACTGAGGGCCACGCCCTCCACATCTTGGAGGCGATACCCCCATGACCTTAATACCTCTTTGACAATGTATGGACCTTCCCAGTTTAGGTTGAGCTTCCCCACGGATGATGATCTTCCTACGGCAGCTACCTTCTTGAGAACCAAGTCCCCTTCTGTGAACTACTTGACCCAGACATACTTTCCAAAATACTTGGCCATCCTCCGCTTAATTTCTTCCTGCCTAACATCGGCCACATCTAGAAGTTCTTCCACTAGATCCAAAGAGAGTCGCAGCTCGTTCTCGTTCTTGACCCTCCATTATTCCTTGGCTTCCTCTGCTTCCACCACTCGTGGTGTCCGGACCTCAAATTCGATGGGAAGCACATCCCGTGGGAGAGTTTGAAGGGGGACTCCTTGGTGGCTATATTGGGAGTAGTCCTTAGGGCCCAGAGAACTAAAGGGAGTTGCTCCACCCAACTTCACTTTAGGTTCTCAACCTTCTTCTTCAGCAAGTTCATAATGATCTTGTTCTCCGTGTCCACCAGCCTGTTGATCTTGGGGGTGGTGAACTGGAGTGAACCGAAGATCAATCTCGAGCTGGCCGCAAAAGCTGATGAATTCCTCACTGGCAAACTGAGGCACATTGTCCGTGACAATGGCCTGAGGCAACCTGTGCCTGCAAATGATCTCACCATATGAAGTTCCGGATTACCTTGGAGTTTACCTTGTCCAGCGACTTGACCTCCAACAACTTAGAAAAATAATCGATCATCATAAATAAGAACCTCCTCTGCCCACTTGCCTGAGGGAAGGGCCCTACTAGGTCCATTCCCCAAATGGCGAAGGGCCAGGGCACAGTGATGCTCCTAAGTCTCTAGGCTGGTAGTAGCTGGAGAGGGGCGAACAACTAGCACTTTTGGCACTTCTTTGCAAACTCGGCGGCATCCCGACCTAAGGTTGGACAAAAATACCCTTGCCTTACAATCCTCCCATCTAGGGCCCTGCTCCCTGAGTGACTCCCGCACTCTTTAGAGTGAAACTCTTCCAAGATCCTTGGGACCTCTTCTGCCACACAACGTGCCATAAACCTTGAGAGAGTTTTCGATATAGCCTCCCGTCGCGCATAAGATAGTATTCCTACTTATATTTGAAGTGATTTTTATCCAGACCCTCCGGGAACTCTCCTGAGGATAAGAAGGTTGTGAAGGGGTTCATCGAGGAAGGACGCTGATCCACCTCCATCAGATCTCCTTCTTTGATGGAAGGTCGGAAGAGGTCAGTAAGAGTTTTCCCCACAAGGGGTCCGAACTTAGCCAACCGGTCCACCTGCTCATTCTCTTCCCGTGACACGTGTTTGATGGAGAAGGTTTTGATCATGCTGACGATCCCCTTCACCTTTGCCAGGTACTGTTGGATAGTAGGCTCCCTTGCCTCGAACTCATAATTAATCTAGGAGGCCACCACTAGGGAATCTGTGTGTACGTCTACATCATGCACCCCTAACTCCCTAGCAAGATGCAACCCTGTTATCACTGCCTTATACTCGATCTGATTGTTGGTAATGGGGAAGTGGATGACCACCATCTACTCGATCTTCGTTCCCTTGGGGCTCTCCAGGATCACGCCTATCCCCAAGGAATGCCTTCCTGATGCACCATCTACCTTTACCTTCCAAGGAACTGGGTGAGTGAGCTCGTCCTCCGGCACCTCAATCACAAAATCAGCCAAGAAGTATGCCATCGCTTGGGCCTTGATCGAGAGGCTGGGAACAAAAGATATATCAAATTCACTCAGCTATACCGACCACTTCGCCAACCTTCCCAAATGCTCCACCCCCTCAAAGATGTTGTGGAGGGGATGGCATGTCACCACTCGGATGGAGTGTGCCTAGAAGTAGGGCCGGAGCCTCCGGGGTGAGATGACCAGTGCAAAGGACAGTTTCTCCAAAATAGGGTACCTAAGTTCTGCCTTCCTCAGTACCCTGCTCATATAGTAGATTGGCAGTTGCTTCTTTCCCTCTTCCCAGACCAAGACAGAGCTCAGGGCCTCGGCCCCTACCCCGAGGTATAGGGACAAATTCTCCCTCACCTTTGGTCCCTAGAGTAGCGGGGCCTAGGTTAGTTGCCTCTTCAAGGCTTGGAAGGCTCCCTCACACTTCTCGGACCACCCAAACTTCTGCCCCTCATTCAGTGCTTTGAAGAAGGGGAGCACTTCTCTCCCACCTGAGAGAGGAATCTACTCAGCCGCGCTAGCTTCCCTGTCAAGCGCTGGGCCTCCTTAGCATTTGGAGGCGATCCCAACTCCATGATGGCCCTTATCTTATCAGGGTTGGGCTCCACACCTGCGGGAGTAAGGAGATGGACAAGGAACTTGCCCCTGCTTGCCCCGAAGACACACTTCAAGGGGTTTAGCCTCATTTTGTATTTCTGTAGGGTACTGAAGGTCTCTTCTAGGTCTCGAAGGTTAGAGTCAACATCCCGAATCTTGATCATGAGATCATCCACGTTTACCTCCAGGTTCCTCCCCTTCTGCTCCCGAAAGACCCGATCCATCATCCTTTGGTATGTTGCCCCTGCATTTTTTATCCCAAAAGGGCATCATCTTGTAGCAGTAGTACCTATCCCCGATGATGAAGGAGACATCTTTTATGTTAGGTGGGTGCATCCTGTTATGATGATAACCTGAAAAATCATCTAAGAAACTCATTAGAGAGAAACCAACGGATGAGTCAACCATCACGTTGATTCGAAGCAAGGGGTAACAATCCTTAGGACATGATTTATTAAGAAGAGAAAAATCTACACACATCCTCCAGCGACCGTCTTCTTTTTTAACCATTACAACATTTGAGACCCATCCTAGATACTGGATCTCTGAAAATGAATATGGACTTGAGGAGCTTACCCACCTCCTTTCGAATAGGCTCGGCTAGCTTGTCCATGGTAGACCTCTTCTTTTGTCAGATGGGGTGAGCCTGGGGATCCAGGTTGAGGTGGTGGCATGTAACTTCCCCATCAATCCCCTACATGTCTGTCGCGCTCCATACGAAGACATCCACGTTCTTTTGGATGCACTCAAGCATCCTCCCCTGGTACTACTGGCTCAGCCCACCGCTGATCCGCACCTTCTCTGCCTTCTCGAGTGAGAACCTCCATCTCCACCACCTCTTCTGCAGCTTCCAACCGAGACTACTCCCACTCACCAGCAGCCCCCTTGCCTGGGGTGAGAAATTCCTTCTCAGCCTCCTCTACGGCCATCACCTCGGCCTACTCCTTCACTCCCTCTGCCACCTCCACATGGGTTCAGACCTCATCTTCTTCCAACTCCATCTCCTCAGCTCCGCCCGCGGCCTCCTGCCTGGACACTTCCTCCATTCTCCTCTCCATCTCCTCGGCTCATCCCTGCCAAGAGATGGAGTTCACGTAGTGATATAGCACTCCCTTGCCACCTTGGGGTCTCTATAGACCCGGACTTGAATGCCTTCAACATTGAACTTCAAGCACTGATGGAAGGAAGAAGGTATGCAACGAAAGATACTGATGAGGGTTCGTCCGAATATGGTATTGTAACTGCTAGGAGCGTCCATGATGATGAATCGACAGTTTCTGGACTGCCCCCTAAAGTAACATGGAGTCCCACTCCTTGAAAGTCATTAATTTCAAGGTAGCTAAACACTTAGAGGGGGAGGGGTGAATAGGTTTTCTAGTCTTTTATTATTATCTTTTAACTTAGTGTGTAGTTAGTTAGTAGTTAGAAGCTTTCAAGACCAACCACAAAATAACACACACAGAATTTATTGTGGTTCCCTTGATTATGGGTACATCCACTCACCTCCCACCTTTTTAACTTCTTGTTAGACAAGACACCTCCAAAAACTCAGCTCCTTAGAACTTACACCAAAGATCCCTTAGGATCTCTCAATCTCCTCCAAGACTAATAACTCGAGCACAAGGCCCTACCTTAGAGCAAACTTGCTCCTACAACTCAGAGATCAACTGATCACTTGCGTCAGAGTTGAACTTATGTCCTACAGCTCAAGCTATGGAGGATAACCCTAACTTAGAGAGAATGACTCTCCTACAGCTCAAGCACAAGGCCCTACCTCAGATACAAATCTGGATCCTACACTCAGATCCAAAGGTCCTATACTCGGAGAGTATGACTATCTTACAGCTCAGGCAAACTGCACTACCTCAAACATAATGACCCTACAACTCAGATCCAAAAGGATCCTACTTAAGACCCAAAGGTCCTACACTCAGATCCAAAACTAGATCCTACACTCTGGAAAATCTGCCCTACCTCAAACAAAAAGGCCCTACAACTCAAATCCAAAAGGATCCTACAGAAATGAAAGGGGTTTTGTTTATGTTGATTTGACACAGAGATATTTCTCTGTGTCAGATTCCTGAGCTGAGTTATCTCAGCCCTAACTTTCTTCTCAGCACCTAAAACTTGATCTTCAATAAGCTACTGCTAGTGCTGGAAGTATCTCAAAAATTTGTTTCTGAACTTGCTGAAGAAGACTGAAGACTTGACAGATCTCGAGTCCTTCAAACAACTAACCTGTATAACGCCCCAAAACTTAGAAGTGAATCGGGCGGTGATTTGAGCCAAGTTCGTTTCTAGGAAGGGTGAACACAGCTTGTGAAACGGGCGTGTCATAGGGCGTATCGTGCTTGGGTAGTCGAGTTGAGGTCGACAAGCATTGAGTGCTCAAACATGGCCTATGACACGGGCATGTCACAGGGCGTGTCAGGCACACGGCATGTGACACGGGTGTGTCACATGGCCGTGTACTCCTCTGGAAGTTTGGTCCTGTGGTGACTGAGGGACACGACCCGGAATAAGGGCGTGAAATGGTTGACACGGGCGTGTCACGTCTGACACAGGCGTGTCTCCACCCGTGTCCACCAAGTGACATGATGATTAGTGTGGCGGTTATTTATGATACGGCCCCTGGTCACGGGCGTGTTGAGGACCCGAAGCAGGCATGTCAGGTTGGGACACGGGCGTGTCCCAACCCATGTCCTTTTCTGTGCTCGATATTCGTGGCTGGATCGAGGTACACAGCCTGGGACACGGCCGTGTGCAAAGCCATGTTTGGCCCAGGATTAAGGAATTTCAGGCTAATCTGAGCCGTTCGTTTTCTTTAAATAAGATCTAATGGCCCATATGAGTTCCTGCTTGTGTTTAGTCCGAGATTAGAGGTTTAATTCCTCATTTCATCCTAAACTCCCTCTTTCTAAGAAGTTAGAGAGAGAAGAGAGCAAGGAAGAAGGAAGGGAGGAATCCGGCCGCTGGCGGAGCATCGGAGCACCGAACTGAGAACCGAGACCGGATCCGTGGAGAGAATTCCCTTGCGAAGCCTTTCATCCGGCTAGTTTTTCATGGAGCCTAAGCAGACTTCAAGGGTAACGATTCTCACATTGGACATGTGAAGTCCTCTTGCTTTCTGCATGAGAAACCCGCTCCCGCGAGTGTGCGGTGTTCCTTGGGGTAGATATGTGAAGTCCCCCTTGTTTAGAGTCCGGAATCGAAGTACGGGCATAGGCATTGTGTGCTAAGCCTACCCGGACGTGTTTGTCTGGATCGGTGATGTTGCATTGCATGAATAGCCTGAGAAGACTCTGTGCGTTGTTTTCGAGTTTCTACGCGATAGATTGCAGCAGGGATCCTTTGGGATTAACTCCAAGGCGCACCCGAAAAATTGGGCGGAATCGTAGTTCTGCTAACTTGGCGGCCGGGGAGCCAACCTTGAACATAACTGGGTTATGTGATGTTTTGAAATGTTTTAGGATCCGGGTGAAGCTTGGCCCCCACATACGTCTTAAAGTGACTAGGCGGCATGAGCAACGGTAGGGTGGACACGGACCTGGGCTTTGCGGTTCGGTGCAAGAAGCCCTAAAGTGGAACTGGCCGTTGGCATAGTCGGGAGTCTTGGACTGCGGTCGAAAAGACTCAAAAATGCTCACAATGTTTGCCATCCTGAGGGTGGTGGTGAAGCCACGGAATTGACCAGATTAACCGAGCATATACCCTGAGTACACTGGGTGTTTGGCCGAGCGAGCCTACACCTGTGGCGAAATATATATTTGCACTTTACTATTTAGCTGGGCTAATGATATACATGGAAGGAGCACCGCCGTCCCGAGTAAGGGGTGGGGTCGTTATAATTTGGTCAGCCTTAGCTGATCGTTGCTTTGTTTGCCACCGTGCGAAGGAATGTTACTTGCAAGTGCTGCGGAACCAAGCGCCAAGTAGCGGGCTGAAGCCCAAGTTGCTGAGCTGGCCCTTGAAGGCAAATCGAACCATTATTTTACTTTTATCATGTGTGGCCTGCCTGTGAGCCGATGTATGTAAAACATTATAGTGTCAAGTGAACATTTGTAAAGCCTTAAGGCCATGTACTCTTTTGTGTATTTGATGTATTTCATTCCTGTGGTATAGTGGACATTCATGTCGTTGTTGTGCAAATCTTGGGTTCTCTTAAACTGTTTAAAAGCTTCCGCTAGAATGCTCTGTGTTAGGATGAGTAGTTGAGTTTTTGGTATTATTCTATAACCCTTCCGACTATCCGTGGTATATGGCATCGGGTTCCAGCTGGACCTTCTGTTATATGCCATATGACGGATGGGGGTGTTACAATTTGGTATCAGACTAGGGTGTAAGTCGTCTATATTTGAATTCGTGGGTAAATTCTTTTAAGGGGTAGTGAGCACATGTATGTGCGTCATCGTTATAATATAAAAGAACCCATGAATGTCCACTTAGGAATGAAAAATACACTTATTTTGAGGAACCTAAGTGTTCCAGTGATTACTTTTAGCAATTTGTGTGTCGTCTAATCAAGGGTTTATGCTACTATAGGTTCCTAGGAGCAGTGCTAGGCAATCAGAACGTCCGTAATCGGCGGAAAGTAGTGCACCGTGTGACGTGCCTACAACACCTCCTTATGCAGAAACCATCAGATTGGTGGCTGAAGCAGTCTTTGCTATGATCAATGCCCAACAAGTGCAGCCCGCACCACCTGCTAATGAGCAAGAACCGATTAGAGTGGCAGAGCCGGGAGTGGTAGAACGCATGGCAGTTGATCCGGTAGCACCAAGGAGAGCCACGGAGAAACAGCTCAAGCATGTGATGAGCTTTAATCCTCCGGTGTTCGACGGGATGGGAACGCAACCTCAAGCTGAGGATGGGCTCTCTATGATGAAGAGGGTCATGACCGCCATAGAAAATGCGGAGTGGAAGAAGACCACAATAGCGACCTTCCTATTGGCTGGTGAGGCAAGGAAGTGGTGGGACAAGTTGGAGGTTCATCTCTTAGTGGGAAGGCAACTTGCCGAAGTACAGATGGAGGAATTCTCAAGGTTGTTCTTGGCAAGATACGTACCTTCTGCCCAGAAGCTTGAGATGGAGAATAAGTACCTTGGTTTGACTCAGGGAGCGAGTAGTGTGAATGAGTATCTCAATGAGTTTACTCGGTTAGGTCGTTATGCTGGTGCTATGTTTACTAAAGAAGAGCGGAAGACCAACCGATTTTATAAGGGCCTATGGGGCGACCTACAATTACTCCTCGCTGAGCCTAAAGAACAGGGCTTCCTAGCCTTGGTTAATGCGGCTCGGTCTTTGGAAAGGGTCACAAATAAAGTTCAAGAGAAGAAGGAGCCAGGTGAAAAGAGGTCAAAGTTTAAAATGTCGAGTTCAAAGTCTTGTTTCCGCAGATGGAATAAGAAGCAGAAGACTTCAAGTTCAGCCCCTTCATTTGGTGCGACAGGGGTAAACTCTTGTCGAGTCCCAGGAGCGTGCTATAACTGTGGAAAGGTGGGGAATTTTGCACATGAGTGTAGGAGAGGACGTGCAAAGTCCGAGAAGAGGACTGAAGCAACTTATGAGGAAAAGGGGAAGGCGACGGAGTCGACCGCATTCCACCATGCTCCAGCCTAGCCTAGAGTTTACAACCTTGGTCTGCAAGAGGCCATTAAGCAAGCTGACGTGGTGACAGGTATGAGTTAAATATTTACTGTTTAGCTTTTGTGGCTGTTACCTTTTTACATGTTAGCTTTTAAATCTTAGTGCTAGGCTTTGTATAAGTTTTCGATAGTTTGGCAAGAGCCTTGTTTGATATGGGAGCTTCGCATTCCTTCTTGTCCGAAAGATTCATATCGCGCATCGGAGTTCCTTCCTCGATGGCCAAATACAAGTTGGATGTGTTGTTGCCCAATGGGTGCTCAATGCGCGTGGATAAAGTCTGTGTGGTAAAGATTTGGATTGGGGATCAGGAGTTCATTTTGCAAGCGTCTGTGCTGCCGTTAGTGGAGTTCGATGTAATCTTTGGAATGGACTGGCTCTCGGAGCAACGAGCATACATTGATTGCAACCGAAAGGAGGTTAAGCTGGGACTGAATACCGATCGGGAGACTATATTTGTAGGCATGAAAGGGTCGAGCAAGATTTTGATGTCGGCTCTTCAGGTGATTAAGGCAGTTAGGTCTGGGGCTGAGCTATTTGTCATTTCAGTGCAGACTTCAACGCCTAAACCTAGCTTTGACAGTATTGCAGTTGTGTCCGAGTATCCTGATGTATTCCCAGACGATCTCCCGGGAGCCCCTCCTCAGCGGGAGATTGATTTTACAATTGAGCTGGTGTCAGGTGCCAAAACGGTGTCATGCTCTCCGTATCAGATAGCGCCTAAGGAGATGGAGGAGTTGAAGGTGCAACTGCAAGAATTATTAGAGCAAGGGTATGTGCGTCCAAGTTCGTCACCTTGGAGCGCACCGGTCCTCTTCATTAAGAAGAAAGATGGGAGCTTGTGACTCTGTATTGATTATCGGGAGTTGAACAAGCTTACGGAAAAGAATAAGTATCTGATCCCGAGGATTGACGATCTATTTGATCAGTTGGTTGGGTCAATAGTATATTTGAAGCTAGATCTGAAATCCTGATACTACTAGCTAAGGATGAGGGAAAGTGACATCCCAAAGACAGCATTCAGCACGCCGTTTGGGCATTACGAGTTTACGGTCATGCCGTTTGGGTTGACAAATGCGTCATTCGTGTTTATGGATTTTATGAACAAGACATTCAGAGAGTACCTTGACCAGTTCGTGATAATATTTATTGACGACATCTTTTTGTACTCGCGGTGTGAGGATTATCACTACAAAAATCTTCATATGGTATTGGAGACGTTGAGGAAGAATCAGTTATATGCTAAGTTCTCCAAGTGTGAGTTCTGGTTATCCTCAATTGCATTCCTTGGTCATATTATTTGTGGTGAAGGCATAACGGTGAATCCGACGAAGATAGCGGCGATTCAGGAGTGGCTAGTGTTGACTACGGTGGCGGAAGTCCAGAGCTTTCTGGGGCTTGCTGGCTACTATAGGCACTTCGTAGAGAACTTCTCACGGATAACTCTACCACTTACGATGTTGACAAAGAAGGATCAAAAGTTTTTATGGATGCTGGAGTGCGCTCAGGCTTTTGAAGAATTGAAGAGGTGGTTGGTCACGACGCCTATTTTGCGTTCGCCGAGTGGGTCCAAAGGGTTTGAAATTTAAAGTGATGCTTCGGGCAGTGGTTTGGGCTGTGTCTGCTATATCATGGGAGCGTAATAGCCTATGGATCACAACAGTTGAAGGTTCATGAGAGAAATTATCCGGTCCATGACTTGGAGCTAGCGACCGTGATTTTTGCTCTAAAGCTGTGGAGGCACTATCTTTACGGTGTGAAGGTCGATATCTACCCCGATCATAAAAGCCTGAAGTATTTGCTAGATAAGAAGGACCTGAACATGAGGCAGTGTTGGAACCCCTAGGTGATTTGGGCTAGGTTCTCTTCTTAGGTTGTGACCCATGTTTTATAGAAGGGTCAAATTTTATGTATTTCTAGTGTTTAGGCCATGTTCTTAGAGTCAACAGTACAAAGGACCAGCCTCCATCACTGCCAGAGACTCAAGACTTAGAGAAATCAAGATTTAGAAAAAGAGATCTACGTTCGTCGATCTCAGGTCGACGATAGTCGTACTCAGCTCAACGAACTCATAGAGAAAATTCTCTGAACTGAGTTCGATGATCTCTATTCTCAGGTCGACTAATACTTCATCTCTCAACGCCAAAGATCACTCAGTGCCATAATGGACTCAGTGACATAATTCACTCAAAGCCAAAGCTGTTCTCAGGTCAACGAACTCAGAGCACAGAATCATTCAGTTTATGCAGTGCAGTTGTTCGCAAAGCTCCGGTCGACGAAAGCTGATCTCAGGTCGACGAAATCAAAGGTCGACGAAATCACTGGTCGACGAAATAACAGGTCGACGAAATTACAGGTCGAAGAAAGCTGATCAGAGGTCGATGAAAGCTGATCACAGGTCGACGAAAATTGTAAGACATTTTCTTATTTATTCTTTCTCTTTCTGTCTCATCACTTTATATCTATTATAGGTTATTAATTCCCTTGTAAATCAATGCACATATATTCTCTTAATAGAGCCGTTACTGGCAGCATTGATTGCTAAGATCTTCCATGGAATTAATTTCTTATATCTCGGGACAGACATAGAATAGAATAATTGACAGCATTCTTGCCATTTTTCATTCCCAAGATTTCAGTTGAACATTTATTGCAGAAGTTTTTGAAATTCGACCAAGTTGCAGTTATCTGATATACATCTCCCTGCTAAGAAAACAACCAGAGAGAACATATACACAAAAAAACGACAATCTATCATCAACAGAGTTATAGAAAAGAAAACATACAAAAGTGCAGCGAAAACATCTCTCAGAAAATTTGACTGCTCTCAAGAGAAGAAGAAAGAACAACCATCACCATCAAGAGTCTTTCTTCCTCTCCTTCTTTGTTTTCAGGAATCTCAAGTGACAACAACATTCAAATAAGTCAAGGCCTACTCACTCTTCTACAAAGCTTCCACTCCTGAACTATTCAAGATCTCAGTGGGAGCTTTGTCATCATCAACAACAAATCCATATAGTCTTCTCACTGTGTTTTTAGAAAAGAAGACTTTCATCAATCTCTCTTCCCCACCTCTGTATAGTGTTTTAATTCCCTTCAAAATTATTCTGGTTGCAAGTCTCCTTCCAAAAGACTTGGGTTGGTTTTTGAGCACCTGATCAAAAGCTCATTGGTGGCAGTCACCTGATCAAAATCTGTAGTGGATTCCTACCTAGGGTGGTATAAGAGTGGATGTACCCAAGTTTGGGAAACCACTATAAAATTCTTGTGTTGTCTATGTTTGCTGTGATTTTTCTTTGTGCTTGTCTACACATATGTGTTGTGTAGATTAGATATATATCTCTAGTTTATCTGCTGCACCTGTATACTTGTACACTTATAGTATAGTAACCTATTTTATTAAAGATTCTTTAATTCAACAAAAATTTAAAAAGGTTTCAATAACTCTATTCACCCCCCCCCCCCTCTAGAGTTTTCAGAGATTACCCTATCTTTCAATTGGTATCAGAGGAAGGTTAATCATATCATACATGCTCACACCTGGATTAACCAAGATCCTCAGGATAAACTCTGAATAAGCTTTAGCAGTCACTCTGATTATATTTTATTTTTTTGATATCATGGCACAAAACAAGGATTATGCCAGTACCAGACCTTCAGTTTGCAACTTGCAAAAGTTTGGAATCTGGAAGGCAAGAATCAAGCTGTACATGAACTCTATTGATGAGGATATTTTCAATTCTATCTTGACAGGACCACCAGCTCTAGTAGCCTCTACCTCAAATTCAGTAAATCTCAGTGCAGTGCCTCCTCCATATCAAGCTGATGCACATAAGAAGGAAAAGATTGCTGATGTTAGAGCTATGAATATACTGGCCCAAACTATGTCAGATGACATATTTCAAAAGGTTGCCGATTGCACATCTGCCAAAGCCATTTGGGATTCCCTCAACCAAATGGTAGCAGGCTCTGCTGATGAGAGGAAGGACAGAAGATCAAATCTCATCTCCCAATATGAGAACTTCAGGAAAGATGAAGTAGAATCTGTAGAAGCAATGTACAATAGGCTGAGCTCCATCATAAGTGAGCTCAGAACATTGGATAATGAAATCACTCTGACTGAGGTCAATGACAAGATCCTCATGTGCTTTCCTAGCACATGGGACTCCAGAATCTGGCCCATCAGAGAAGCTAGAAGCATGGCTGAAATATCAACAGAATCTCTTCTTGGAAAGCTCAAATCCTATGAGCAACTGATCAAGTCAAGAGAAGCCGCAGTTGAACCAAAAGCTTCAACACCTACCAGGAAGGAACAAAGCTTAGCACTCAAAGCTGCAGAAGAATCTCCCAGCTTATCAACAAATGAAGAACTTATGAGTCTCTTTACTAAGAGATTCTATAAGATGGCAAGGAAGGACTTCAGGAGAAAGCCTTCAAGGAATGAAGATAAACTCAGGTATGATAAGACCCCTTCTAAATAAGTTGTCTATTTTGTATGCAGGAAACCTGGACATTTTATCTCAGAATGTCCAGAAGCTCAAAAGAAAGACAAAAGGCAAGAAAAAAAGTCAAGAAGACATCAGCACAACAAGGCCTCCTCCAGCAAATACAAAAAGAAGGAGAAGGGCTTTGTGGCTAAAACCTGGAGTGATACTGAAGATGAAACATCCTCCTCCAGCTCCAGTGAGGATGATGCAGAGGAAAAGAAGGCAAGGAAAGTTTGCCTTATGGCAATAGATGCTGGAAGCAACAGATCAGATTCTGAAGGATCAGAAGATGAAGAATTCCTCTTTGAAGAGGATCAGGTAATTGCATCATATGATTTTCAATCTAAAGAATTTCAATCTGAATTTAAAATATTGTGTTTAGACCTAATAGGATCTGAGAAGGAAATCAAACTTCTCAGGGAAAAACTGTTAGAACAAGAAAAAGTCATTGCTGATAATGAAAAATTAACTGGAGAACTAAACCTAGCTAATCAACAAATAGTGTTTTTAAAATCTGAATTAAGTAAGGCTAAGGAACTAGAAAAAACCTTAAATGGTAGAAGTTTACAATTGATAGACATAACTAGTACAGTTAATACAAGATCTAATAATAACAAACTAGGATTAGGAGCCTCATCTAGTGAACCAATCCTCATTCAGAAAAATCAACTATCAAAACCTATTAATTTTATTTCTGAAAATGGTAAGAAGAATACTGAACAAGTAGACAAAGTTAATGAAGTTCTTAAACAATTAGAAATTAAGAAAACAAATTAGAAAAAGAAAAATAAACAACATAACTATGTTCAGCAAATTTCGTCGAACTCAGAATGACGAAATGGGTATGGTTCATCGACCTCAGAATGACAAACTCTGAACGCAAATAATAATGTAATATATTCTTCAAACTTGGATCGACGAAACCAGTATGGTTCGTCGACCAGAGATCAATGTTTCTGGGGCTCTGAGAATGGATATCTCCATTCTTCGAGCAGATTTTGAAGAACTAAACACCGATCGTCGATCTCAGGTTGCCGAACATACTCAAATTTGTCAGATCCAGTTCATAACCAGAGTAACCTAAAAGCTAATAAGTCACTTAATCCCTTTAGTCAGTGGGTCATACCTCCTAGAAGGTATCATCCCTTAGGTTATAAGGATCAACCTGAATGCTCATTTATTTCAAGCTTCAGTTATGTCAAACAACAAGGACCCAAGGTAACCTGGGTCAAAACTGCTAATCCTCTTTTCAGGTAGAAGAGAACCCTGTCACTCAAAACAAATGGTACCTGGACAGTGGTTGCTCTAAACATATGGCAGGTTGCAAAGAATGCCTAATCAACTATAAAGCCAAGACTGGACCTAAAGTAATATTTGGGGATTCAGGCTTTGGATTGATAGAAGGCTATGGTGACTTCAACTGTGGAGCTGTCACATTCAAAAAGGTGACTTATGTAAATGGTCTAAAGCATAACCTGATATCAGTAAGCCAACTATGTGATACAGGTTATCAAGTAAGCTTTACTAACTCCTTATGCATTATTTCTCTAAACAACACAACTGTTTTAACAGGAATTAGACAAGGGAACATCTACTTAGTAAATTTTGAATCTTCTAACTCTGAAATTTATCTATTCAATTCTGTTAGCATTCAAACTAGCTTATGGCACAAAAGATTAGGTCAAGTAAACCTTAAGAATATAGTTAGGTTATCTATGGAAGATCTTGTTAGAGGTTTACCTTCTAGTCCCTACAAGAAGGAAGGCCTCTGTAGGGATTGTCAACTGGGCAAGCAAACTAAATCTAGTTTCAAATCCATTAATAAGAGTGATTCACCTAGAATTTTATATTTTCTCCATATGGACCTTTTTGGTCCTATTGCTGTACAAAGTCTAGGAGGAAAGTCTTATACATTAGTTATTGTAGATGACTTCTCCAGATTCACATGGGTTTTCTTTTTGAGAGCAAAGTCAGATAACTTCCAAGTTCTTACAGATTTTCTCAAGAACATACAGATTGAGTATTCTACTCAAGTTGCATTGATCAGAAGTGATCATGGCACTGAGTTTGAGTCTCTTCTTATACTAGAGTTCTGTAGTAAAGAAGCTATAAGACACTTCTTCTCAGCTCCCAGAACTCCTCAACAAAATGGGGCAGTTGAATGGAATAATAGAACACTTATTGAAGCTGCAGGTACATTGCTTGCAGATGCTTACATGCTTCTATCCTATTGGGCAAAAGCCGTAAGCACAGCAAACTATGTCCTGAATAGAAGCCTTATACACAAACTAAAGCTCAAGACTCCCTATGAACTACTCAAAGGGAAGAAACCTATAATCACCTATTTTAAAGTATTTGGATGTATATGCTATATTCACAATAATGACAATAAACATCTTAGAAAGTTTGAAGCTAAGGATGCAATGGGAATTTTTCTAGGTATTCCCAAGTCAGCAAGGCATATAAGGTATTTAATAAATCAACACTAAAAATTGAAGAATCCATGCATGTGACATTTGATGAATCTAACATGTTTTACGAGAGAGATATCTCTACCAACAGTCATTTGCAGGTACAAAATTTGTGTGAGAGCTTTGGTGATCTAAATCTTACCTCAAAGGTTGAATCACATCCCTCTCTACAAGCTATATCAAAAGCTGAAAGTGAAGAAGAAACTGTGGAAGAAGTCCAACTTCCTTCAACAGTTGATACACTTCCACAAGAGGAAAAATCAAATAACTGTTGCTGAACCAACTTCTCTTAATGATTTTGTCACACTTAGGGATCACCCTAAATCTCAAGTAATTGGAGACATATCAACAGGAGTGCAGACAAGGCATCAACTCAACCCTGATGTGATGCTTGCCTACTTTCTCTCTCAAATTGAGCCTCAATACATATCTGATGCAGAGAAGATCCAAACAGGATCATTGCAATGCAAGAGGAACTCAACCAGTTTGAGAGGTGTAAAGTTTGGGACTTAGTTCCAAGGCCTAAGGGCTATCCAGTAATTGGGACTAAGTGGGTATTCAGAAACAAACTTGATGCCCAAGGTGTGATTGTGAGGAACAAGGCAAAGCTTGTTTCTCAAGGATACAGACAAGAGGAAGGGATTGATTATGATCAAACCTTTGCACTTGTTGCAAGGCTTGAATCCATCAAAATCGTCTTGGCCTATGCTGCTCACAAGAAATTCAAGGTATATCAAATGGATGTCAAAAGTTCCTTTCTCAATGGGGAACTAAAAGAAGAAGTATATGTAGAACAGTCACCAGGTTTTATCTTTTCAACTCACCTCTCTTATGTTTTTAAATTGCATAAGACTCTCTATGGTTTAAAGCAAGCTCCAAGAGCTTGGTATGAGACCTTAGCCAGCTTTCTTTTACAACATGGTTTTTCAAGGGGCATGGTTGATAGAACCCTTTTTATAAAATTGCATCATGATAAAATTCTATTAGTATAAATATATATATATGACATAATATTTGGATCTACTGATCCAAATCTGTGCAAAAGATTTTCTGATCTAATGCACTCATGGTTTGAGATGAGTAGCATGGGTGAGTTATCATATTTCCTTGGTCTTCAAGTGAAACAAACCACTGAACGAATCTTCATCTCTCA
Organism: Platanthera zijinensis; assembly: GCA_039513925.1. Classification (NCBI taxonomy): domain Eukaryota; kingdom Viridiplantae; phylum Streptophyta; class Magnoliopsida; order Asparagales; family Orchidaceae; genus Platanthera; species Platanthera zijinensis. The sequence goes on from CM077082.1 coordinate 72,958,388, forward strand.
GTCTAAATATACTGAAGAGCTCATTAAGAAGTTTGGGACGAATGATGCCTCTATCATGAAAACACCCATGGCTGCCAATACTGTTATAGATGCTGATGAATCTGGAAGACCAGTTGATCAGACCAAGTATAGGGCCATTGTTGGATCCCTACTGTATCTAACAGCAAGCAGACCAGACATTATGTTTGCCACATGCCTTTGTGCTAGGTTCCAGGTGAACCCTAAAGAATCTCACCTTATTTTCTTAAAAAGGATTTTAAGATATATAAAAGGTTTTCCAGATCTAGGCCTCTGGTATTCAACAGAATCAGCATTTGTGTTAACTGGATTTTCTGATGCTGATTATGCTGGATGCAGAGTAGACAGGAAAAGCACCACAGGAACTTGTCAGTTCCTTGGTGACAGACTTGTATCTTGGTTCTGTAGAAAGCAAACATCTGTTTCAACCTCCACTGCTTAAGCTGAGTATATGGCTGCAGGAAGTTGCTGTTCATAGATCTTGTGGATACAAAACCAACTACTGGATTATGGTGTCAACTTAAATAATTAAACTATTTTTTGTGATAATACAAGTGCTATCTCAATTGCACAAAATCCAGTATTGCATTCTAGAACCAAGCATATAGACATTAGACATCATTTCATTAGAGATTGTGTTGACAAACATAAGATTAAACTTGAATTTATCTCTACTGATTTGCAAAGAGCAGACATATTCACTAAGCCATTGGACTCATCCAAGCATCTGTTCTTTGTCAATCAGCTTGGTATGATAAATGGTCAGGACTTAATCTAATGCTCTGTCTGTGGTCAAAGAATTGCTTCTATTCGTCGACCTGAGATCGACGAATGGATAAATGTTCTTGAAGACTTTTCGTCGACCATAGATTGACGAAATCTCTTAGTTGAGCGCATTCGTCGACCAGAGAATAACGAATTCTGTCTCTGAAAGTTTTCTACGAATGACGAAAACTTTCCCTCTCTTCGTTCTTAGATCGACGAATTTCTCCTGAATGAAATTTTTCGTCTACTTGAGATCGAAGAATCTTGTGTTTTCGTCGGATTGAGATTGGTGATTCATATTCCAAAAACCTTTATTAAGGCTTTCTTCTTCAACCTCAATCCCGCATTTTCAGAATTCCCCATCTGCACTTGATCTTGTTTTTTCTCTTGCAGGTGTGCTCTTTCTCTCTCTCTCATTCGATCTTAACGTCGCAAATGGCCGCTACTGGATCAACTGGCATGAAGTTCGATCATGGTTTCGATATTGATTTTGACTCTTTCCAATAGTCAGATCAAATTTTCATAGATATTCTACAACTATTTGAGGAACAAAATCTGAAGCAGTTTATGACTGAAAGAATAAGGATTCCTATGACGGAAATCAAGGAATGGGTTGGCTCTTCTTCTTCTTCAACAGAGACTGAAATGACTGGGACTGTCAGTGGTAATCAGGTGATTCTTTCTCCCTCCGTTCTCTCTGAACTTTTCAATTTGAAAACTGGAGAAGATGATCTAGAAATAGACGATAATGAATATGAGGATATGCTGACTGTTATGGGTCACTTCGGCGAAAACCCTAACAAACTGTTTAAGAAAAATTTCTCCCCGGCATATAAATTTCTTGCGGATGTCATTGGGAAGGTGCTGTTTGCTAAGCATACAATGTAAGATCCTGTCTCCTCATCCCGAGGCTAACCCGGATCTTATGCCCAGAACCGCCGCCTTACGGTAACTCTAACACACGGGTTAGTCGTCATCGCAAGACGCCGATTCTGCCGGCTAGTACGATCATAACCTGTCGGCCAATATGAGAATAAAAGTACAGAAGCAGAGTAAACACAGTAGAAGTCCACAGCCACATCACATATATATATATCAAATTGAAGTACACATGCCAGCCCACAATGAGTACAGTAAAATGAAAGTAAATAGGGCTTATGCCCAGTACATCATGATCAAATCTCTCTCTCACTAACAGCAGCGGAATCTATCATCTCAAATCATCGCACCTGAACATGTGCTCTAGTAGTAGTAGCCGGTATCTGCTCCTCAAGTCCTGCCTCCTCGACGTGCTGGTCCACCTCCTCGAGCTCCTAAAATAGTAAGGTCACCGACCATTAGTTAAAAGACTAAGTCATATCCTCAACACCTCCTCCTGCAACTCCTAGGCACCGTGCGGGAGGATGAAGTGGAGGACAAACAAGGGGTGACAAAGGCGGAGCAGGTGACAGGAAACTAAGCAGAATATGTAATCAAGTAAATAATGAAAAGTAACCTTCACTTATGCGGGTACGCATAAGCAAGGGGTCTTCTGCAGGGCTCCCATTGTATAAAATGTCCCATACCATTTTATACAATGGGGTGTCAGGTGTCACAAGCATATATATATAAAATAAAAGTAACCTCAACCTATAAACTTGCCCACTCAAGCTTATAGGCTAAAGGATCGTATAGTAGGTCCTAATGTATAAGCGTCCCATACCACTTATACATTAGGTGTCATAGGTTGTTATGAAGGTTAATGATATGCATCTATATGGTGGGAATGTTATGAACATGCAATGCAACACACACACACGACTCCGTGATCACAGACCTTTAGTTCCCACTTTTCGAGAGCTAGCATCACTCTCAGGTACTACCGTTGTGGCTACGGCAGCAGCGGAGCGGGCGTCTCCGCCTTCTAGGCGGGTATACACACTACCAGGCCTAGACCTCTCTTGTACGCCTCTGTACACCGCCAGTGCACTCTAGAGTCTCTGTGTACCACTTTGCTGACGACCCGTCAGTCTTGTTGGGCCGGGTGCTCGTTATTAGGAAAAGTCCTCCAGACTCCAGTATAAACATCCTACTGGTCCTTCTAACCCTCGCACCTGCCTGGTCCACCGTACTGCCATCGGTGTGACGACTGGCCAGTACCGCATGGCCCGCCACTAGTATATGCACATGCAAGTATAGTATATTGAGCCTCCAGCTCGAAGGACTAACCAGTCCCCAAATCTCTCCAACCCGTCACGGGTGAGTATGTGCTACAAAAACTCCAACCCTGCCTGGGTGAGTGTATATAAACCAATCCCTTTCTCCAACTCTGCACGGGTGAGCAAGTAGTCAAAAGACTCCAAGTCCCTCCAACCCGGCACGAATGAGCACATGTCCAGTTCACTTAACCTATTAGACTACTCTTGTCTACAGATTATCATACTTAGAGTCTTAAGATTAATCCCAGGACTGCCCAAGGTATTCCCGGTGAAGGGCTCTCAGGGGCACTAGGAGCTACGATGGGCTGAATCCCAAAGCTCCCTTTCTCAATGATATTTACTTTAGTTAATGTCTACCCAGAATCCCTTTTCCTCTCTCCTGTTACATAGAGTGACCTAGTGACTTAAGGTATGGATTAAGGAGTGACGGTCTTCCGTCAACTCTTCCTAGGCAAGTCTAATGTTGCACTATTACTCTCGTCTCTAGAATGCATCTGCCACCCAGGGTTATACTTCCTATCTTAGACTCTAACTCAGTTGTTGATTCATCCCCTGGCGGCCTATAGTACAGCCTACTTTTACTATGTGCAGCCCGTGACCTAACATCACCCTGAAATCGAACTTCTAAATCCTTGGTCCAACTGTCCCCAAATATTTATCCTAAGGTGGTATGGACTAATGAAATGAATGTGTTGATTTTCATAATTTTCCTAGGTTATTAAGGCTTTTAATTAAATCCTTTAAATTATCCCCTAGGTCATTTTACACAAGAAGTAGTATCAATTAAAATCTACTGACCTAAGGGAATTTTCCTGAGTTGCATATGAGTAAAATATTACTGTCTACAAGATCTCATAATTTCCCTTTTTATATTTCTATTTATCCCATAATTAATACAAATTCTACCTATTTATCATTTTCCAAATAAAGCACAAGAAATATATACACCAAAATTCCAGGAAAATTACTGAGCATTTATATCACTACTTTATGACTAATGGCAGAGTTTCATTAACTTCTATAGTGTAATGGTCTATCAAAATCCATTCTTAATTATTTACCAAAATGTCATTATGTTAATTAATAATTAACAGTGTATCCAAAAATTCTGATATAATTCTACAAGACTAATGTAACAATTATGCAACTCTAGAATTATTTCCACAATTTTCCAACATGTAATTATACCCATTCATGAACATTTACAAAAAGGGTAAAATAGTCATTTCAATGAATTTTGCTCTAATAGTTGTCAAACAGAGATATAGAATTTTCTTAAGTCAAATAAAAGCTTCATTTTTGACTTGACTGATTTTGGGGATCTTACCTTGATCAAAACCTATTCCTACAATTTATTTCCCAAAAAAAAGGCCTTTATTTTGGAAATACCAAATAATAGGATTTTTGATCCCAAAAATCCTATAATAAATTATAGCACCCCAAGGCTATAAGTAGCCAACACATGCAAGTGGGTTAACCCAACATGCAGTGACCCAAATGTGCTTAAATTTCTACCACTGTTCTATATGGTCCCTAAGGGCATGCCACCAAAATTTGGGGCCATTTGGGTGCATATAATTACATTTATACCCTTAATTTACTTTTTGATATAATGATAAAAACTATAGGAAATTGTTTTCCAAAAATTCCAAATTTTTGGCAGGGGCTAGGTATGCCCTAAGAATGCACATGCCCAAAATTTCAGGTCATGAGAACACTTGGTTTGGCATGGGCATCATTTTTAATTTCTGCCCTAGCCTAGGAGTAGTCCTAGAAAAACAGCCCTATAGGACAAACTACTGGACCAAAACCTATCTTTAGGGTGGCATATTAAATTTAACACATCCACCTACATTTTTCATTCAGGGCCCAACCCATGGTGAAGTCCCTAGGTACCCTCAAATTAACATGCAAGCTGACTGTTATAGTGTGACAGAATACTCATTATTTCTACATATAATAATAACAGAATTTAATAATAAGGATTAATCAAGCCGCACGAATCTTAAAGGCAGATCGGACGGCATCTGGATCTTCTTCTCCATGCAAGCATGCATGGCTACCCGACGCAGGCTGGTTTTGCGGGGCGGTTCCCGGCCATCGCCGGCGGCGGAACCTCCGGCCAAGCCCTTCCCCGGCCTCACGGTGGTCAGGGCTTGAGCTGGCCGGCGGCTGGGCGGCGGAGAGCGGCGGACGGCGGCGGCGCAACCGAGCCGAAAGCTCCAGGACGCCATTTTCAACAGAAAATTTCGAGCTTTTTGATTCCCAACGTCGAGCTCGTTTGAGCTCGACCTCTAGCCTAGTGGATCTAGGATACTAGTACACTTGGAGGAGAAGGGATACGGACCATCGACGACGGTTGTGGTTGAGGGTGGCGGCGGGTTCCCATGGAATGAAAATTCCGGCGAGCTCCTCCTCGGTTAGCCATGGCTGCAGCTGGTTCTCTCTCTCTCTCTCTAGGGTAGGGATGAAGTGGGAATGAGGGGGTGGGCTCGGTTTTGGGTTGAGATAAGAGTGGGGGGGGGGCGATTTCACCAAGGTGGGCGATTTCACCAAGGTGGGCAATTTCACCAAGGTTGGGCTCGGGTTGGGTGTTTGGGAGTGGGCTCCACTGCTCCAGCTGGGTTAAGTGATCCCTAATGGGTCGGGTTCCATGGGTAGGAGCTGAATTGGGTGAGTGGAGAGAAGGGTTGGCTCACATGAATGAGATAGGAGAGAGGGGGGGGCTCGGTTTTGGGCTTGGGCTTGACCCAATGCTGCATGGTGGGTCCCCACACCTTCTAGTACACCTATATGGTCAGCCAACCAATCATGAGTTGATGGGATGAGCCCAAGTGGCCCAAACCAATTTCTTAACACTTTCTCTCTCCTATTTATCATCTTTTCTCTCTCCTAGGTAATTCCCAAAATTACCATTTCATGCCCCTATTTTTCTCTTCCATAGGGGGTATAGGGTTACTTTAGACCCACCTAGTGATTTTGGGTTGGTTTGGGTGGACCCAACCCAAAGAATTGGGCCAGGGCACTGTTTTCACTAATTAGGTCAAAATGTTGTCTTGACTCAACATGGGTCAACTAGTTGACCCCATGGCCTACCTTAGGGTCCACTTAGATTGTATTTAGGGTTAGGGCATCGTGGTGGGGTCATGGTGTGGCTAGGGTTCCTGTTTAGGCTAGTTTGACCTAGTTTGACTTTGGTCCCATGGTGGGCCCCACATGGCTACAACCCACTACCTAGGGTCAAACCTAGCTTATTACCCTAACGCCCACCCCATGCCTAACCCAATCTAAGTTAAGGGGTCTAGAAGTAACATTGGGATGTTACAAATCCTATAAACAAAAAGAATAATTTCGTCCCGAAAATTTAAGTTCGGGTCTACGGGTTCTATTTGTAGAAACTTAAAGGGACTTTTAAAAGATAACATAAAAGGTACCTGATGAAAATAGCTCCGGATGGCGCTCCAGCATCAGATCCCTAGGTTCCCAGGTGTGCTCCTCCTTTCCATGGTTGGACCACAACACCTTCACGAGCGGAACCTTCTTTTTCCTCAACACTCGGACGGCTGAATCGTCGATCCGGATCGGCTCTAATCTAACTGAACGGTCAGGCTCTACCGGTCCAGCTGCAGTAGTGATATGCTGCTCAGGTCGAAGAAGAGCTCTTCGCAAGGAAGAGACATGGAAAACATCATGTAGGCTGCTCAGCTCCGGAGGTAGCTGCAGCCGGTAAGCCAAGGGGCCCACACGCTCCAAAATCAAGTAGGGTCCCATGTACCGGGGGCTGAGCTTCTTATGTCTTCGTATTCGAGAAACACCGTGTACCGGTCGAATCTTCAGAAAAACTCTGTCCCCAACCTGGAACTCCACCTTCCGGTGCCGTGCATCATAATATTTTGCCTGTCTGCTCTGAGCCTCCAAAAGCCGATCCCTGATCAAGCGAATCTGGGCCTCCGTATCTTCCACAAATTCTGACCCAAGGGCTCGAGTGTCCACATCCTGAACCCAGGACAACGGAGTCCGGCATTTCCTCCCATAATGTGCCTCGTAAGGAGCCATCCCAATGCTGGCCTGGTGACTGTTGTTGTAAGAGAATTCGATCAGTGGCAGTAGCCTCTCCCAGGGCTTCCCTGTATCCAGAATACATAACCTGAGCAGGTCCTTCATAGTCCGTATCGTCCGCTCTGTCTGACCGTCGGTCTGCGGGTGGAAGGCAGTGCTAAAAGAAAGCCTGGACCCTAAGTAAGCATGCACTGCCCTCCATTCCCTGGAGGTGAAGCGACCGTCTCTATCTGAAACAATAGACCTGGGTACTCCGTGATACCGGATGAACTGCTCTACAAACAACCTCACCAACACAGCAACTGGGGCATCTTTTCTGACCGGGATAAACCGTGCTACCTTGGTCAACCTATCCACAATGACACAGACGGAATCGTGCCCAGAATGGGAGCGAGGGAGTCCGTGTACAAAATCCATGGAAATATCCTCGAACTTCCATTCTGGGACTGGCAGTGGCTATAATACACCGCCTGGGCTCTTGCACTCGGCCTTCACTCGCTGGCAAGTCTCGCAGTGTGTCACAAGATATATGATCTCCCTCTTCATTCCTGGCCAGTACATGGTCCTTCGTAAGTCAGCCCACATCTTGGTGATGCCGGGATGCACTGAATATCTGGAGTAGTGTGCCTCTCTGAGGATGTCATCCCGGATCCCACCTCCTGCTGGAATGTACACCCGACCATGAAATCGAAGAAGATCATCCTCCAGCGTGTAGTCCTCATACTTGCCTCCTTCCAAAGCGCCAAAAATAGGCTCTAGATCAGTATCCAATCTCTGATGTGTAAGAATGCGCTTCTGTATATCATCATCGCTGACCAAAGAGTCCAGGTACTCTCGATAGATCACTGGCTCGGCCTCCGAAACCATGGTAATGTGCATATCCTCTGTTGGGTACATTGGAAAATGTGTACCTGATTTGAAGAAGCCCAACTTAGCTCAATGATATACATCAAGGTGTATTTGATGTTGTTTTGAGTTGACATGTGCAGGTGAAGAAGTATTAAAGAATGCAGAAAAATATTCTAAGTCCATATGTCGACAGCTGAAGAAATTGTGTCGACACTTCAGAATATTTGTGTCGACACTTCAGAATATCAGTGTCGACACGGAGAAAGATAGTCGACCACATTTATGTCGACACTGGGAAGCAGTGTCGACACATAAAGAAAATCGTCGACCTCAGCACTGGGAAGCAGTGTCGACACAGTGAAAGATAGTCGACACCCAGAGAAAGTTAGTCGACTAGTGAAAAATAGTCGACCAGAGAAAAATAGTCGACTAGTGGAAGATAGTCGACTAGTGAAAGATAGTCGAAACTGGGTGGATGTGTCGACACCTTGAGATTGAGTCGACACATATTGGCAGAAGTCGACTATGCTTGTGTCGACACCAGAAGACTGAGTCGACACATTTTGGCAGAATTGAAGATTGATGTGTCGACACCTGAAGGCTGAGTCGACACATACTGAGTTCTGAATCTACAACAACTGTGTCGACACACAGGACTTGTGTCGACACACTGCAGAGTCTAGACCAAGTTATTTTCTGAAGAAGCTGTGTCGACTTAAAGGCAACTTAGTCGACATCATCAAAAACTGTGTCAACACCAAAGTCACTTGTGTCGACACAGATAGACAGATTGGTCTCGATACTTTCTAACAGACTGTCTCAACATTTTGCTGTCCAAGGCTAAGGTACTGGAACTGTTTGAAGACTTGACAGCTGTGGGTTGCCACCGTTTAACTGAAGCTGTCAGACCTGTCAGAAAACAGTTAGAAACCGGATCAGCCGGTTACCATGAAGAAAGTCTATAAATAGACATATTCAGAAGGAAATAACAAGCCAAGAAAAATAACAGAAGAAGATCTAAGAAGAAGAAACAAAAGGATTACGATCCTATTGAAGTTTCAATTCAAGAAAGTGCTAAGCTCTAAAGAAGATCTTCATCAGAAGATCTAAGAAGAAGAAGTCTGAAGTATCAGAAAAGGTGTTGGATAGAGAGGGATCCAGTCATCTTGAAGAAGAAGAAGGAAGCCATCAGTGGTTTCTCAAGAAGCTGTTTGGAAATCAACTCAGCTAAGTTCAGATTCAAGAAGATTTGAAGAAAGCTCAGATTCAGTTGATTTCATCAGCTGATCAAGAAGTGTCTTGTCCTCTTCTCTCTCAACAAAGGCAAGACATTAAAATATCTTTTCTAAATTTCTGTAGGATCTGTTTACACAGATCTGAGTTGTAAGCCTGTGTTATAAAGGCTGAGTGTAGGAGAGGTGATCTCTGAGTGGTAGGGCTATTTACCTGAGTGTAGGAGAAGGTTCTTCTCTGAGAGGTAGGCCTTGAGGCAAGGCTGAGGTAGGGCTGTTGAGCCTGAGTTGTAGGAACCTATCCAGGTTCTGAGCTGTAGGATCTGAGGATCTGAGAATAGTGGAAGTTTGGCCGAATCTAACATACTGCTAGATAGGTGAAGGGGGAAAGTGGATGTACCCAGACCTTGGGGAACCACTATAAAACATTATGCAATCTGTGATGCTTAGTTGTCTGTGAATGCTGTGCTAGATGTTTTAATTTGTAATTGAATTCTGCCTAGAAGTATAAACAAGAAATTAGAACCTATTCACCCCCCCCCCTCTAGGTGTTTAGGTTATCTTGAAAGTAAAACTATCAAGTGGTATCAGAGGGAGGTTACTCAGAAAGGACTTAACAGTCTGAGGTAGATCTGAAAGGCAGAATCAAGATTTAAAAAGATGGGTTCTGGTGAGAATCATAAGGAGCTAGGGTCTATGAAATTACCCATATGCAAGAAAGAAATTTTTGGAATTTGGAAAGAAAGAGTCAGATTGTTTATGGAGGCATCTGACCCAAGGATTTACATCACAATACAGGAAGGCCCCTTCATACCAATGAAGGTATCAGTTCTTGATGCAAATATCCAAACTCCAAAGAGTTATTCAGAAATGACCAAGGATGAAATCATCTTGGCAACCATGGATAAAAGAGCTCAGAACATTATTGTTAGTGCCATAGATGATTCAACATTTCAGAATCTGATTCACTGTAAGACCTCCAAAGAGATGTGGGACACATTGATTGTCTACATGGAGGGATCTGAAGAAGTAAGGCATGACATGAAATCTATGCTCAATCAGGAGTATGAAAGTTTTAGACAAGGAAAATCTGATAGCATAACTGAGTGCTACAAGAAATTCTATAGAATTGTGAATGAGCTTATGTCCTATGGAAGAGTCTTCAGTACTTATGAACTGAATGACAAATTCTTGAGATCCTTAACAAAGGATTGGGACACAAAGATCTGTGCCATAAGAGAAGTGGCTAAATTGGAAGAGATATCTCCTCCCACCTTGTTTGGAAAGTTGCTATCCTATGAAATGCAACTTATGGTGAGGAAGGAGGAGGAAAAGAATTCAAGAGGAGAGCATAGAGAAAAGACTGTGGCATTCAATGCAGAAGCCACTAGAAAGAATAGGAGGAAATCACCATCTCCTCCTAAGGAAGTTGCAGAAGATAGTTCTGAAAATTCAGATAAGGGTTCAGAAAGCTGTGATTCAGATGCAGACTTTGCTGCATTCACAAGGCAATTCCAGAGGTTCTTGAAAAAGAAGCAATGGAAGTCTAGGCCTTCCACATCACAGCAAGTTGATTACTATTATCAGAAGAAAAGGTCATCAAGGAAAGAGAAGAGCAGATTAAAGCCCAGCAAAGCCACTACTTCAAAGATTGTCTGATATTGTTGCAATAGGCCTGGACATGTAGTGGCTGACTGTCCTGATAAGAGAAAGGAGTCTTCAGACAAGAAGAAGACTCATCACAAAGGCAAGAAGGAGAAATCCTTTGTTGCAAAGAAAGATAGGAGTCTAACAGACCAGTCAACTTCAGAGTCAGAATCTGAAGCTGAAGCATATATTGGACTATATGCTGCATCTGAAGAAGAGGAGTTTCTGCAGTTGCTAGACTCTATCAATGAACAAAAGGATCATCAGTGTATGGGGCTGATGGCAGGATCAGAAGAGGACATATGCCAGAATCAGTCTGGTCCTAATAAGGTACAATGTCCTTCTATTACATCTGTTTGTTGTACAAGTGAAAAATCAGCTACATCTGCATCAAGTGATGTAGATGCATCTGAATCTGAAGGAGATGTCTATCAATTGATAGACAAGTATGGGGACTTGTTGCAGGCCCTTAAGAAAAGCAAGAACCTGGTTAAATCTCAGGCTTAGGAAATTGCTGAACTAAGGGTTACTACAACTGAGTTAGAGAAAGTTATTGATCAAAAATTAAATGAAATTGCCAAGCTGAAGAATATAACTATTATTCAGATGGGCACAATTAATTATACTAATGATCAAGTGAAGAGTCTGGAGGCCAGACTTAGAATTGAAAGGGATTTAGTGGCTAGTTACTCTAAGCGAAAATCTGTCTTACCCTTGATAGATGAATTTGTCACTCAAAAGGGTAAGGCTGGATTAGGATTTAAAGGTAACTCCAGGGCTGGCAGATTCAAGAGGAAAGGCAAAGCTCCTGTTCAGCCACTAAACCTTTCAGTTCCCATAAAGTTTAGTAAGGTGGAAGTGCCTTCTAACAAATATGATCATGAAGATATTCAAGATCATATTAAGACTAATGTTCTGAAGAACAAGGGTGTAAATGCAAGTAGGCCTACCCATGGTCATAAACCCAATGGTTTTAAGAAATCAGTAGGTGAAGTTGCTGCAGCACCAGCAATGAACAGAAATTCTTCTGACAAGGATGTATCTAGATCTAGATACAATAAGTTTGAATGTTGGTGCTGTGGCAAGTGAGGTCATTTTGCACTAAACTGCTGGTATAACCCAAGTGTTATAAAGAACAATAGTCTACCTGTTAGAAGAGGTTATGGTAGCTTTATTAATACTAACCTGAACCAAGGACCCAAGACTTACTTGGGTTCTAAGGGTAAGTAATTCTGTGTTACAGGTGAATCCAAGTAACCATGCCCCTATATGGTACTTGGATAGTGGTTGTTCCAGGCACATGACTGGAATAAAGGGGCTGCTGAAGGAGTATTCATCTGTCAAAGATGGACCTAAAGTGATCTTTGGTGGATCTGAAAAAGGAGTCATCAAAGGGTTTGGTAACATTTCTTCTAACCAAATTACTATCACTCAAGTGGCTTATGTAAAAGGTTTGAAACATAATCTAATAAGCATAAGCCAGCTAAGTGATTTAGGATATGACATTTCATTTGTTAAAGATGGATGTCATATCAAAAGGTCAAGTGATCAAAAGATCATATTGACTGGGTATAGGAAGAGAAATGTATATTGTCTTAATTTTGAATGTGAGAATAAGGCTTCTCCCATCTGTCTTGTAGCTGATGACAATGCTTCTCATTGTGTTAAGTGGCACAAGAGATTGACTCATCTAAACTACAAGACAATTGGCCAACTCTTTAGCAAAGAGTTAGTGAGGAATGGACCTCAAGTTAAGTGTATAAAGGAAGGGATATGCTCAGCTTGTCAAAAGGGCAAGCAGACAAAATCCTCCTTTCAAAGCCTTGAAAACAAGGATTCTGTGAGGTGCTTATACCTCTTGCATATGGATCTTTTTGGTCCTATGCCAGTTCACAGTCTAGGTAGGAAAGTCTACACTTTTGTGGTTGTAGATGACTATTCAAGATTTACATGGGTGTTCTTTCTGAAACAAAAATCTGAAACCCCAAGTGTATTACTTAATTTTGTAAAGCAAATTTAGAATGAACTAAATAGTACAGTGGTCAAAATCAGAAGTGACCATGGTACTGAGTTTCAATCTGAAAGCATAACAAAATTGTGTAAAGACTTTGGGATTTTCCAAGAGTTCTCCTCACCTAGAACACCTCAGCAAAATGGAATTGCTGAAAGAAAGAATAGAACATTAATTGAAGCAGGTAGAACTCTGTTGAGTGACACCTCTCTCCCAGAATATTTTTGGGCTGAGGCAGTTAACACTGCTAGTCATGTAATCAATAGGGCTACTATCACCAAAAGCCTCAAAATGACTCCCTATGAGATTGTGAAAGGCAGAAAACCAAATCTATCTTACTTTAGGATCTTTGGTTGCAAGTGTTATATACTTAACAATGGCAAGTCATATTTGACTAAGTTTACTGCCAAATGCCAGGATGGGATATTTGTTGGTTACAGCACAAATAGTAAGGCCTATAGAGTCTTCAACTTGATTACTCAAGTTGTTGAAGAATCTGTGCATGTTGTGTTTGATGAAACAAGATTAATCAACTGTGAGTTGTCTTATAGATCAAATGACTCAACAGGTATAAGCAAAAGTATGGACAAGCTCTCCATTACTGAAGTATCAAAGGAATATGGGGCATTGGAAAATGAAGTCTTCTGTCCAGGGGGAGAACAAGACACTATAGAAGCTGATGAAAACCAAGAGATTCAGCTAAATGAAGGAGCTGAAAATGTTCAACCAGAAGGGAATCTTCCTCCAGCTACAAGACATTTAAGAGATCATCCAGCTGATCAGATAATAGGTGATCCAAGATAGGGGGTGCAAACTAGAAGCAGAAATCAAAACACAGTTCTACATTCAAGTTTCCTGTCACAAATGGAGCCTAAGAAGTTTGAAGAAGCTATCCAAGACCAGCACTGGATTGATGCTATGCAAGAGGAGCTGAATCAATTCAGAAGGTGCAATGTCTGGGAGCTTGTTCCTAAACCAAGAGGCCACAACATAATTGGCACAAAATGGATCTATAGGAACAAGCTAGATGAAAGTGGAATAATAGTAAAGAATAAAGCAAGATTGGTTGCAAAAGGATACAGGCAGGAAGAAGAGATTGACTTTGATCAAACCTTTGCTCCAGTAGCAAGGCTGGAGGCAATCGGAATATTCCTTGCCTATGCAGCCTATCAAGACTTCAAAGTATACCAGATGGATGCGAAGTCAGCATTTCTGAATGGTGATCTTAAAGAAGAAGTATATGTAGAGCAGCCATCAGGTTTTGTAGATCCTCTTAAACCTGATTTTGTTTATAAGCTTAGGAAAGCTCTGTATGGGTTAAAGCAAGCTCCAAGGGCTTGGTATGAAACCCTGTCTACTTTCCTTATTGAGAATAAATTCTCAAGAGGAAAAATTGACAAAACTCTATTCCTTAGGGAATCCAAAGGCAAGATCATCTTAGTTCAGATCTATGTTGATGACATAATCTTTGGATCTACTGAAAACAACCTTTGTAAAAAGTTTGCCAAACTGCAAGGGAAGTTTGAGATGAGCAGTATGGGGGAACTGAAGTTCTTCTTTGGACTCCAAGTAAGACAGACTGATGATGGCTTGTCCATATCCCAGTCTAAGTTCACCAAAGAATTGATTAAGAAATATGGTATGGAGTCATCCTCCACCATGAGAACTCCTATGGGAACAAGTATGCCTATATGCAAAGATGATGCAGGTAAACCTGTTGATGAGACTTTGTATAGAGGAATAATTGGCTCACTACTATATCTCACTGCTAGTAGACCAGATATTATGTATGCTACATGTGTCTGTGCTAGGTACCAAGCCTGCCCTAAAGAATCTCATTATACTGCAGTCAAAAGGATTCTGAGATATCTTAAGGGAACACCTAATCTAGTTCTTTGATACCCTAGGAATAGAGATTTTCAACTAACAGGCTATTCAGATGCAGATTTTGCAGGATGTAGAGAGGATAGGAAGAGTACTACAGGTACTTGTCAATTCCTGGGAGGAAGACTAATATCATGGAGTAGTAAGAAGCAGACCAGTGTGGCAATTTCCACAGCTGAGTCTGAGTATGTTGCTGCTGGAAGCTGCTGTGCACAGCTATTATGGATGCAGCATCAGCTTAAGGATTATGGTATTCAAGTAAGTAGAACACCTCTTTTGTGTGATTCTAAGAGTGCAATTTCTATTGCTAATAATCCTGTTTCTCATAGTAGAACTAAGCATATAGAAATAAAATACCATTTTCTTAGAGAACATGTAGAAAAAGAAGACATTTCATTGGAATTTGTGAAAACAGATTATCAAATAGCAGATGTGTTTACTAAGCCCCTAGATGAGACCAAATTCAATAAATTCAAAATTGAATTTGGTATGTTAACCATTGATTAGTGTAATCACAATATCATCAACAATGAAGTTGAAGTGGTAACAAGACATTCAAGTGATATAAAGACACATTGAAGTAGTATCAAGTACTCTGTAGTACTTATAAGTTGTGATGAACAAACAGAAATTGGCTAAGTAAGATGGTGTCGACACATTCAGTAATATTGTGTCGACTCAGGGTAGTAATGTCGACAAGTCAGAGATATTGTGTCGACACAGAAAATATGTGTCGACACTTAAGAATCTTATTGTCGACTTATCCAGGAATGTAGTGTCGACTTCACCAGGATAGTGGTGTCGACACTTATAGATTTTGTGTCGACACTTATACTAAGAGTCGACACAAAATTTCTGATGCTCTACTATATATCTCTGGTGTCGACATAAGTGCAAATTGGTGTCGACACATAAAAGACGGACTTGATGTCGAGACAATAGAAGCTTGTGTCGACACATTCCATCTGTGTCGACACTTATAGTCTGTTTTTGGCGACTTTTGATCTTATTTAAACAGAAGGTATAAATAGGTCAAAAACTCATTCTGTCGACACGCTTACAAGGTTTTCGAAACCTTGTGTTGACATTCTCCCTCTCTCTCTCTTTCTCTCATCTTTCAAGCTTTCTCGACTGATCAATGGTGCCAAAGATTGAAGATAATGTGAATGAAGGATATGAGTTGGTGCGCCAGGCCTTTGCTGCTGCCCCTCCAGATGTTCTCGGGGTTATCTCTCTCCTCTTCGACTCAGGATTAGAATTTCTAGTCTCCGAACCATCTGAGATATGGAAGAAGGAGGTGCATGAGTTCTATACTTCTGCATCTGTAGTCTCTGAAAGTCATGAGATGAAATCAACAGTTCATGGGTCACCAGTGGAAATTACACCAAGTAAGTTAAGAACAATTCTACACTTACCTATAATTGAGAATGAAGAGGATGTCCCTGCTTCTAAATCAAGGGAGGCTCTTCAATGGTGTGGATTGGATTCCACCATGAAAATTGGAGCTGCTTTCAATAGGAAAGGAATGAATCAACAGGGCAAGTTTCTGTCTGAGGTGGTTGGAAAAGTTATTCTGTGCAAGCCAGGTGGACATGAAAGGATTTCCGCCTATATGTTCAGCCTAATGACCAGGATTGTGTTTACAATTCCAACGGATTGGTCAACTGTAATCTTTGAAAAGATTAAGGAAGGAATCAAGAAGCCAAATCTGGCTAGAATAATGAGTATATACCTAAGTAAGGAGATTCCTGATGTTATGCAACAACAACCTAGAACAAAAATTAATCACATGAGAAGGATGGACATGAGATTGTTCTCCAGATGGGATAGGGTGCTGACCAAAGAGATGCCTGAAGTGGAAAGGCAGGATTCACCTGAGAAATCCCCAGGTCATGCTACCAGTACTGAGCACCCACAAGAAGAACAAGTAAGACAAGAGGTTGAAGATCAGCCTGCTTCTACACAAGTTCAGGATGCCACAATACCTGCAATTCAAGAAGAAGAAGTAAGAATACCAGCTCAGCAAGTTTATTCACCTACACAGACTGTATCTACTCATGACCAGGTACAGGTGCAGGGGGAGCTGGTGTATTTTCCTACAAAAGACATTTCTAATATTTCTATTTCTGCACAGGTCCAGGGAAAGCAAGTGTCCTCACCTGCCTAGGACATCACCAATACTGAACAAGTACAGGGGGAGAAGCTGTCTGAGCAAGTGCAAGACGATGCTCAAATTGATATATCTCAAAATTTGAATACTGCAGATGTTCCAGCCCAAAAGGAATATACTCTAGAAGAGTTATTTCCAGATAATGAAATAATTACTGATAGAATGGAAGTAGAGTAAGAAATTGAGGGGGAGCCTGTGCATGTGAAGACTGTACAACATGGCACTGAAGCAGCTGTTCCTCCTCCTCCTCCCAAAGAAAGAGTTCAAATTGATAGTACTTCTGATTCTGAGAATGAAGAAGCCAGGGTGGCTAAGAAGAGAAAACTTATGGTCTTCCAGAGAAGGAGCAAGAGCTATAAGCAGGCTCTACAGTCTACAGCACATCACACTCCTTCTGACTTTGATTATAACAAGTTTTTGGTCGATTTACAAGTGAAATTGGATGAACACAGAGTGGCTATTGAAAAATATGTTGATGAGAACAACAAGTTCCTGCAATTTGACTTAGCTCAAGATATAAAATCTATTAGGTTTGAGGTCAATATGCATAAGAAGGAGATGACAGATTGCTTCCATAAGGGAGGTAATGTTGTGGTATATTTGGCAAAACAACAGCAGTCTATCATCCCTAAGGTGGATGATATTGCTTTAAAGCAAAGCTATGTCTTGGAAAATCAGATAAGGATGAATGAGAATTTAACTGAATCTCATCATGAGATCATTGATGAATTGAAAAAGATTGTTCCAGGCCTGCCTGCAGCTAGAGCAAAGGAAATGGAAGAATTTGATAAGAACTTTCAAGCTGCTATTGATTCTGTTAAAACTGCTATCACTACCTCTCAAAAGGAAATATCTGACAAGCTTCTAAAGTTAAAACCATTTTTTAAAGAGGGTGTGAATTATCTAGATGGCCAAATCAGATTTCAGAAGGAAGATCTAAGAGATCATGTTACTAGAGAAGCCATAAAGGGGGAGAGGATGTTAGTTCATGCAGGCTCAGAGCACACCAAATGGGTGACCAATAGTATTCGAGCCACATTGGGATATCCACCTTTGTGTGATGATGCTATGGTGGCTGAGTCTGGAATACGAACAAGTCTACTTGAAGGCAATCAACCTGAGGTTGCCCAAGTCTTTTACCCTCCTCCAGATTATGATATGATTGATCAGCAAGTTCAAGGAATGTATAGTCCTCCAAAGGAGGTTACCAATGTTGTTATTGGGAAGGTTGATAAGCCTGAGGCTACTTTGAAAGACCAGCAAGATGCTCTACTATCTAAGAAAAGATTTAGAGAGCAGGCTGAACTTAAGCCAGACTTTGAGCAGTGGAGTCCTACTTCCAGAAATATTATACTCACTGCATGGAAGGCTGTCAAAGACCAAGTGCATGAAAGAGGCAAGTGGTTCAATGAGATGGAATGGCAGAAGTATGAAGCCAGGCAAGAGGCCATAGTACAGTTTAGAAGAAAAGCCAAGCTGGGTAGGCTGCCTCCAAATGCTCAGGAGCCGAGCAAGTACTTTCCAAAGCCCTTTCATTATTTTGAAAGGCAAAGGCTCAAGGAAGAAGCAAAGAAGAAGGTTGATCTAAAAGGCAAGAAGCCAGCTGAAGATTCTGAAGCTCCTGTGAAGGCTCAAAGTCTATCTGGCAAAGGGATTGTCATAAAAGAGCCTGATCAGTCTTAATTTTTAGTTCTTTCAAAGTATTTTGTAATGTTTTGATTAAATCATTAAATGTAAATCTCTGTATTCAAACATTATCAAGTTATAAACAAAATGTTGTTTGGTATCATATAATGTTCATTCTGTGATGGATTGTTTTTATTTTGTTTATATTAAGTATTCCTGTTATGTCATATATCATCAGTTTATACTTTTTATAAATGGTGTATATCATTGGCTATAGGGTTATGACTTCTCCAAATAGGGGGAGATTGTTGGGTACATTGGAAAATATGTACCTGATTTGAAGAAGCCCAACTTAGCTCAATGATATAAATCAAGGTGTATTTGATGTTGTTTTGAGTTGATATGTGCAGGTGAAGAAGTATTAAAGAATGCAGAAAAATATTCTAAGTCCACATGTCGACACCTGAAGAAATTATGTCGACACTTCAGAATATTTGTGTCGACACTTCAGAATATCAGTGTCGACACGGAGAAAGATAGTCGACCACATTTATGTAGACACTGGGAAGCAATGTCGACACATAAAGAAAATCGTCGACCTCAGCACTGGGAAGCAGTGTCGACACAGTGAAAGATAGTCGACACCCAGAGAAAGTTAGTCGACTAGTGAAAGATAGTCGACCAGAGAAAAATAGTCGACTAGTGGAAGATAGTCGACTAGTGAAAGATAGTCGACACTGGGTGGATGTGTCGACACCTTGAGATTGAGTCGACACATATTGGCAGAAGTCGACTATGCTTGTGTCGACACCAGAAGACTGAGTCGACACATTTTGGCAGAATTGAAGATTGATGTGTCGACACCTGAAGGCTGAGTCGACACATACTGAGTTCTGAATCTACAACAACTGTGTCGACACACAGGACTTGTGTCGACACACTGCAGAGTCTAGACCAAGTTATTTTCTGAAGAAGCTATGTCGACTTAAAGGCAACTTAGTCGACATCATCAAAGACTGTGTCAACACCAAAGTCACTTGTGTCGACACAGATAGACAGATTGGTCTCGATACTTTCTAACAGACTGTCTCGACATTTTGCTGTCCAAGGCTAAGGTACAGGAACTGTTTGAAGACTTGACAGCTATGGGTTGCCACCGTTTAACTGAAGCTGTCAGACCTGTCAGAAAATAGTTAGAAACCGGATCAGCCGATTACCATGAAGAAAGTCTATAAATAGATATATTCAGAAGGAAATAACAAGCCAAGAAAAATAACAGAAGAAGATCTAAGAAGAAGAAACAAAAGGATTACGATCCTATTGAAGTTTCAATTCAAGAAAATGCTAAGCTCTAAAGAAGATCTTCATCAGAAGATCTAAGAAGAAGAAGTCTGAAGTATCAGAAAAGGTGTTGGATAGAGAGGGATCCAGTCATCTTGAAGAAGAAGAAGGAAGCCATCAGTGGTTTCTCAAGAAGCTGTTTGGAAATCAACTCAGCTAAGTTCAGATTCAAGAAGCTTTGAAGAAAGCTCAGATTCAGTTGATTTCATCAGCTGATCAAGAAGTGTCTTGTCCTCTTTTCTCTCAACAAAGGCAAGACATTAAAATATCTTTTCTAAATTTCTGTAGGATCTGTTTACACAGATCTGAGTTGTAAGCATGTGTTATAAAGGCTAAGTGTAGGAGAGGTGATCTCTGAGTGGTAGGGCTATTTGCCTGAGTGTAGGAGAAGGTTCTTCTCTGAGAGGTAGGCCTTGAGGCAAGGCTGAGGTAGGGCTGTTGAGCCTGAGTTGTAGGAACCTATCCAGGTTCTGAGCTGTAGGATCTGAGGATCTGAGAATAGTGGAAGTTTGGCCGAATCTAGCATACTGCTAGATAGGTGAAGGGGGAAAGTGGATGTACCCAGACCTTGGGGAACCACTATAAAACATTGTGCAATCTGTGATGCTTAGTTGTCTGTGAATGTTGTGCTAGATGTTTTAATTTGTAATTGAATTCTGCCTAGAAGTATAAACAAGAAATTAGAACCTATTCACCCCCCCTCTAGGTGTTTAGGTTATCTTGAAAGTAAAACTATCATCCTCCATCATGCGTAGCAGCTCCATAGACATCACCCGGGGCTCCGGTACAGAAGTGCCCGCTCTCCTGCTCAAAGCATCTGCTACAGTATTCGCCTTCCTCGGGTGATAGTGCATCTTATAGTCGTAATCGCAGAGGAACTCAAGCCACCTCCTCTGTCGCAGGTTCAGAACCTTCTGCGTGTCGATGTACTTGAGATTCCTATGGTCGGAGTATATATCACAATAAATCCCGTAGAGGTAATGTCTCCATGTCTTGAGGGCAAAGACTACGGCCCCGAGCTCGAGATCATGTACTGGATAGTTATGCTCATGCTTCTTCAGCTGTCGCGAAGCATAAGCGATAACATGTCCATGCTGCATCAAGACTGCACCCATCCCCTGATAGGAGGCATCTGTATATATCTGGAATCCTTCGCTCCCAGAGGGAAGTGCAAGGATGGGGGATGAAGTGAGCCGGTCCTTGAGCTCTTGAAATGCTGACTCACACTGCTCTGTCCAGTCAAATGCTGCATCCTTTTTCGTCAAGGACGTGAGGGGGAGGGCTATCCTCGAGAACCCCTCCACGAACTTGCGATAATAACCTGCTAGGCCCAAGAAGCTACGGATGTCCGACGCTGTCTTTGGCCGTGGCCAATCCCGCACTGCATCTATCTTAGCCGGATCCACTGCTAATCCAGCTCCACTGATCGTGTGTCCTAGGAAAGCCACTTCCTGAAGCAAGAACTGGCACTTAGAGAACTTCGCATACATCTGGAATTCTCTTAACTTCTGCAATACCAGCGCTAGGTGCTCTGCATGCCCCTCTCGAGACCGTGAGTAAATCAAAATATCATCAATAAAAACTATGACAAACCGATCTAGATAAGGCTCGAATACACGTTTCATGAGTGTCATGAACGCCGAGGGGGCATTCGTGAGCCCAAACGGCATCACCGTGAATTCATATAGCCCGTAGCGTGAGCTGAAAGCCGTCTTCGGTATATCTTCTTCTCTGATGCGGAGCTGATAATAACCCGAGCGCAAATCCAATTTTGAAAACCAGCAAGCTCCTTGAAGCTGATCGAAGAGCTCATCAATCCGTGGCAGTGGATATGTATTCCGAACCGTCAACCAGTTTAGTTCTCTATAATCTATACATAGTCTCAGCGAACCGTCCTTCTTCTTCACAAATAGAACGGGTGCTCCCCAAGGTGAAGAACTCGGTCGTACAAAACCCGATTCCACCAGTTCCTGTAACTGTGTCCTGAACTCTGCCAATTCTCTAGGTGCCATCCTGTAGGGTGCCCGGGACACTGGTCTCGCCCCTGGCACTAACTAAATCCTGAAGTCCAAGTCCCGTGATGGTGGTAGTCCAGGTAACTTCTCCGGAAAGACAACAGCATAATCTCGTGCCACTGGAATATCGGCTAGGGAACTCTCTACTACTGCCATCTCGAAGCAAATGAGGTATACCTCTTCCCCCTGTTCATAGGCCTTGACAGCCTGTACTGAAGATAAAGAAAGGCGGGGGATGGAACGGATACCTTCAATGGTGACGTAGGAGTCTCCGTGTCTGAGTGTGATCCTCTTCGAGGGGCAATCT
The DNA here is from genome assembly GCA_039513925.1 of Platanthera zijinensis. Lineage (NCBI taxonomy): Eukaryota > Viridiplantae > Streptophyta > Magnoliopsida > Asparagales > Orchidaceae > Platanthera > Platanthera zijinensis. The sequence goes on from CM077082.1 coordinate 72,980,510, forward strand.
ATCTGCGCGTAGTTCCAATGAAGCCAGTTCATGCCTAGGATCAGATCAAAATCCGGTAGCCTCAAAACTATTGCCGGAGCTTCGAACGCTTTGCCTCCTATCTCGACATCCATATTGCAGCAGTCTGTGGTTCGAAGTTCCGTACCATCAGGGAGTCGCACTCTCTTTTCCAAACCGGAAAACTTCTCCACACCTTCTAATCCTTCAATAAACGAGTCCGACACGAAGGAGTGTGACGCACCCGTGTCGAAGAGGGTATGAGCGGGCTTGCCACTAATCATCACTATGCCTGGGTTCGTTTGAGTTCAAAGAATAGTATTACTTTTAATGTCCAAGGTACTCTTAAAATTTACAATTTATAAATCTTACAAAATTTTAAGTACATGTAATCACCTCCTCTGGGTTCCTCTGCTCTGTGAGGTCCAGCGCGTACACCTGCTCCCGATCTCGGCCTCGGCCGTGATGTCCTCGGCCTCGGCCTCGTCCTCGTCCTTGGCCCTGGTGAACTGGAGGGGCCACTGGAGATGGAGGAGGAGGAAGAGGGTGGACCTGAAGCGGGCACTGTGTCCTGATGTGCCCAGGTTGGCCGCAACCATAGCAGGTGATCTGCCTCTGACCTCGATCATCCTGTCTCATCGGCCCGGGAGTCTGTATAGGTGGGGGAGCCAATGGTGGAGGAGGCCCCTGATCCTGCCTGTAGTTGGGACGACGACGTCCCCCACCTCTCCTGTATCCAATAGTCTTGCCTCTCTGAGATGATCTGCTGCTTTCCCCAAATGACTGCCCATCCAGCGATCTCTTCCCTCTGCCTTGCACCATCAGCTGGTCAGCCTCCAGCTTCTTTGCCATCTCGATGATCTGCGCCATGGTACCGTGAGCAATGAACAGCAAGGGCTGCCTCAAAGAGTCGCGGAGTCCGTGATAGAATCTCTTCGCATACTTCCGGTCGTCCCAGTCATGGAAGCCTGCAAACCTAGCCAGGTGGGAGAACTCTCTCTGGTACTCAATCACTGATCGGCTCCCCTGCTGGAGGTTCAAAAACCTCGCCTCCAAAGTATCTCGATCTGTGGAGGATACAAAGTGCTCCAAGAATACGTCACTGAATTCCTCCCAAGATATGTCCATCAGCTCCCTGTCGGCGAAAATAGAGTCTCGCACCGACTTCCACCACCTCTTTGCATGAGCATCTAGTGCTGAGGTGGCAAGAGGAACTGCCTGTCTGACTGGGCAGCTAATTCCAGCCAGTAACTCCTGAATGGTCTCCAACCACTCCTCTATCTTCACAGCATCTTCTGTCCCGCGATACAATGGCGAAGACAGACTTTTAAACGCACTCAGCCAGTTCGAGCCTGGGTTGGACAGCTGAGCCGGGGCTTGCTGTGCTCTGAAGGCATCCAGGATAGCCGTCAGGGTTTGCCCCATCTCTGTCTGCATGAACGGAATGGCAGCCGGAGGGGGAGGAACCGTATCCTGTGGAGGCTGCATAACGGAAAGATAACGTCAAAATTGGCCTAACTCTTTGTTTGATGGACTGATTATGTGGCTTTTTACACATGGGCACACCACTGCTTCCGCTGCATAGTGTGTCCGCAAACTAATGCCCGCGCGGGGTGTTCCAGTGTGGTGGAATGTATTCTCATATGATCGTGTGTTCAAGTGATACCAGTTTGTAAGATCCTGTCTCCTCATCCCGAGGCTAATCCGGATCTTATGCCCAGAACCGCCGCCTTACGGTAACACTAACACACGGGTTAGTCGTCACCGCAAGACGCCGATTCTGCCGGCTAGTACGATCATAACCTGTCGGCTAATATGAGAATAAAAGTACAGAAACAGAGTAAACACAGTAGAAGTCCACAGCCACATCACATATATATATATCAAATTGAAGTACACATGCCAGTCCACAATGAGTACAGTAAAATGAAAGTAAATAGGGCTTATGCCCAGTACATCATGATCAAATCTCTCTCTCACTAACAGCAGCGGAATCTATCATCTCAAATCATCGCACCTGAACATGTGCTCCAGTAGTAGTAGCCGGTATCTGCTCCTCAAGTCCTGCCTCCTCGACGTGTTGGTCCACCTCCTCGAGCTCCTAAAATAGTAAGGTCACCGACCATTAGTCAAAAGACTAAGTCGTATCCTCAACACCTCCTCCTGCAACTCCTAGGCACCGTGCGGGAGGACGAAGTGGAGGACAAACAAGGGGTGACAAAGGCGGAGCAGGTGACAGGAAACTAAGCAGAATATGTAATCAAGTAAATAATGAAAAGTAACCTTCACTTATGCGGGTACGCATAAGCAAGGGGTCTTCTGCAGGGCTCCCATTGTATAAAATGTCCCACACCATTTTAAACAATGGGGTGTCAGGTGTCACAAGCATATATATATAAAAGAAAAGTAACCTCAACCTATAAACTTGCCCACTCAAGCTTATAGGCTAAAGGATCGTATAGCAGGTCCTAATGTATAAGCGTCCCATACCACTTATACATTAGGTGTCATAGGTTGTTATGAAGGTTAATGATATGCATCTATATGGTGGGAATGTTATGAACATGCAATGCAACACACACACACGACTCCGTAATCACAGACCTTTAGTTCCCACTTTTCGAGAGCTAGCATCACTCTCAGGTACTACCGTTGTGGCTACGGCAGCAGCGGAGCGGGCGTCTCCGCCTTCTAGGTGGGTATACACACTACCAGGCCTAGACCTCTCTTGTACGCCTCTGTACACCGCCAGTGCACTCTAGAGTTTCTGCGTACCACTTTGCTGACGACCCGTCAGTCTTGTTGGGCCGGGTGTGCGTTATTAGGAAAAGTCCTCCAGACTCCAGTATAAACATCCTACTGGTCCTTCTAACCCTCGCACCCGCCTGGTCCACCGTACTGCCGTCGGTGTGACAACTGGCCAGTACCGCATGGCCCGCCACTAGTATATGCACATGCAGGTTTAGTATATTGAGCCTCTAGCTCGAAGGACTAACCAGTCCCCAAATCTCTCCAACCCGTCACGGGTGAGTATGTGCTACAAAAACTCCAACCCTGCCTGGGTGAGTGTATATAAACCAATCCCTTTCTCCAACTCTGCACGGGTGAGCAAGTAGTCAAAAGACTCCAAGTCCCTCCAACCCGGCATGAATGAGCACATGTCCAGTTCACTTAACCTATTAGACTACTCTTGTCTACAGATTATCATACTTAGAGTCTTAAGGTTAATCCCAGGACTGCCCAAGGTATTCCCGGTGAAGGGCTCTCAGGGGCACTAGGAGCTACGATGGGCTGAATCCCAAAGCTCCCTTTCTCAAGGATATTTACTTTAGTTGATGTCTACCCAGAATCCCTTTTCCTCTCTCCTGTTACATAGAGTGACCTAGTGACTTAAGGTATGGATTAAGGAGTGACGGTCTTCCGTCAACTCTTCCTAGGCAAGTCTAATGTTGCACTATTACTCTCATCTCTAGAATGCATCTGCCACCCAGGGTTATACTTCCGATCTTAGACTCTAACTCAGTTGTTGATTCATCCCCTGGCGGCCTATAGTACAGCCTACTTTTACTATGCGCAGCCCATGACCTAACATCACCCTGAAATCGAACTTCTAAATCCTTGGTCCAACTGTCCCCAAATATTTATCCTAAGGTGGTATGGACTAATGAAATGAATGTGTTGATTTTCATAATTTTCCTAGGTTATTAAGGCCTTTAATTAAATCCTTTAAATTATCCCCTAGGTCATTTTACACAAGAAGTAGTATCAATTAAAATCTACTGACCTAAGGGAATTTTCCTGAGTTGCATATGAGTAAAATATTACTGTCTACAAGATCTCATAATTTCCCTTTTTATATTTCTATTTATCCCATAATTAATACAAATTCTACCTATTTATCATTTTCCAAATGAAGCACAAGAAATATATACACCAAAATTCCAGGAAAATTACTGAGCATTTATATCACTACTTTATGACTAATGGCAGAGTTTCATTAACTTCTACAGTGTAATGCTCTATCAAAATCCATTCTTAATTATTTACCAAAATGCCATTATGTTAATTAATAATTAACAGTGTATCCAAAAATTCTGATATAATTCTACAAGACTAATGTAACAATTATGCAACTCTAGAATTATTTCCATAATTTTCCAACAGGTAATTATACCCATTCATGAACAATTACAAAAAGGGTAAAATAGTCATTTCAATGAATTTTGCTCTAATAGTTGTCAAACAGAGATATAGAATTTTCTTAAGTCAAATAAAAGCTTCATTTTTGACTTGACTGATTTTGGGGATCTTACCTTGATCAAAACCTATTCCTACAATTTATTTCCCAAAAAAGGCCTTTATTTTGGAAATACCAAATAATAGGATTTTTGATCCCAAAAATCCTATAATAAATTCTAGGGGTGAACTTTACTCTAATTAATCCCTGGAATAAATTCCACAATTTTTGGATGCCTCAACTAGGCTAAATACACCATATTTCATTTCTTGCTAATAGCACCCAAAGGCTATAAGTAGCCAGCACATGCAAGTGGGTTAACCCAACATGCAGTGACCCAAATGTGCTTAAATTTCTACCACTGGTCTATATGGTCCCTAAGGGCATGCCACCAAAATTTGGGGCCATTTGGGTGCATATAATAACATTTATACCCTTAATTTACTTTTTGATATAATGATAAAAACTATAGGAAAATGTTTCCCAAAAATTCCAAATTTTTGGCAGGGGCTAGGTATGCTCTAAGAATGCACATGCCCAAAATTTCAGGTCATGAGGACACTTGGTTTGGCATGGGCATCATTTTTAATTTCTGCCCTAGCCTAGGAGTAGTCCTAGAAAAACAGCCCTACAGGACATACTACTGGACCAAAACCTATCTTTAGGGTGGCATATTAAAGTTAACACATCCACCTACATTTTTCATTCAGGGCCCAACACATGGTGAAATCCCTAGGTACCCTCAAATTAACATGCAAGCTGACTGTTATAGTGTGACAGAATACTCATTATTTCTACATATAATAATAACAGAATTTAATAATAAGGATTAATCAAGCCGCACGAATCTTAAAGGCAGATCGGACGGCATCTGGATCTTCTTCTCCATGAAAGCATGCATGGCCACCCGACGCAGGCTGGTTTTTGCGGGGCGGTTCCCGGCCATCGCCGGCGGCGGAACCTCCGGCCAAGCCCTTCCCCGGCCTCACGGTGGTCGGGGCTTGAGCTGGCCAGTGGCTGGGCGGCGGAGAGCGGCGGACGGCGGCGGCGCAACCGAGCCGAAAGCTCCAGGACGCCATTTTCAACAGAAAATTTCGAGCTTTTTGATTCCTAACGTCGAGCTCGTTTGAGCTCGACCTCTAGCCTAGTGGATCTAGGATACTAGTACACTTGGAGGAGAAGGGATACGGACCATCGGCGGCGGTTGTGGTTGAGGGTGGCGGCGGTTCCCATGGAATGAAAATTCCGGCGAGCTCCTCCTCGGTTAGCCATGGCTGCAGCTGGTTCTCTCTCTCTCTCTCTCTGGGGTAGGGATGAAGTGGGAATGAGGGGGTGGGCTCGGTTTTGGGTTGAGATAAGAGTGGGGGGGGGGGCGATTTCACCAAGGTGGGCGATTTCACCAAGGTGGGCGATTTCACCAAGGTTGGGCTCGGGTTGGGTGTTTGGGAGTGGGCTCCACTGCTCCAGCTGGGTTAAGTGATCCCTAATGGGTCGGGTTCCATGGGTAGGAGCTGAATTGGGTGAGTGGAGAGAAGGGTTGGCTCACATGAATGAGATAGGAGAGAGGGGGGGATCGGTTTGGGGCTTGGGCTTGACCCAATGCTGCATGGAGGGTGAAAGTCCACCTAGTGTCAACTACCTTCACCTATGGGGGGGGGATAGGTGTCTTTGCAGCGTGTTAGCGGAATTGAAATTATACCTGCACAAGAAAATAAAACAACAAAGCACAGAAGATACACAAGCAATTTATAGTGGTTCCCCGATTTGGGTACGTCCACTTTCCCCCTTCGACCTATCTCCCAACCAGGGACGACTCGGTCACTTCACCAACAAGATTGAAATCCAATCCTTGCACTAATGGAAGGAACCCTTCCACACATAGGAGTCACCACTCCCACAACACGGGTTGCACCCAACCCTTACAACTAGAGACCAATCGGTCCTTTACAAAGAAATTGAGAATAGCTTGTAAGAAATACAAACAACTTTTGGAGATAAAGGTGTCCCTCTTCGTTCGACGACGTGTTCTTGAAGTCAACGAAGAGTCCACAACCATAGATCTCACTTGGATTGAATCTTCCTGAAACCGGCGGTGACGGAGAGCTGCTGCTGTGCTATCTTGATTCAAACTTCGTAGCTAGGGAAGCTAGGTCTTCCAACGGTCACACCAGGATCGGTCGTCTCGATCGATTCGGAAGGGGAAGGTTTTTCCCGATCAACGAATCAAGAGACAAGGGATCTCTAGTTAGACGCGTGAGACGCTATGCTAACCTAAGCTTCTGTCACTGAGGATCTGGAGGAGATCGAGATCGGCTTCAATGATCGATGGCGGCGGCGGAGGCGGAGACGATCCGCGAGCTTAGGGTTTGTCGGCCGCTTATTTTTGTATCGCCTATCTTCTCTCTGCTTTACTGTTCATTCATACAAGTGTATTTATACCGTAGATCAAGAGATAACCGTTGTGGGCCCCACCCAAGCAAAGACCTAGGACCGGTTCAAAATACCGCAGGAAGTATCAGGGACCGGTCCAGGAATTTGGAAAATTTGCTAAGTCAGAATCAGCGAGAATCGAAGGTGATTCTCGACGAGTCGGCGAGAATCACCTACGATTCTCGCCGAATTCTACTTGGTGAATTCAGGCAACACAGGTTGTAGGGGCCGGGGAGAATCGGTGGAAATCACTTTTGATTCTCACCGAATCGTCGAGAATGTAAGGTCATTCTCGACGAATCGATGAGAATCATAAGTGATTCTCGACGATTCTGCCTTAGATAAATTTCCTGTCTGTGTCAAGACAGCCGGCCCAACCCGGCGAGAATCAACTAGTGATTCTCGTCGACTCGTCGAGAATCACAAGTGATTCTCGACGAATCGGCGAGAATCACTTAGTGATTCTCGACGAATTATACTTAGACGAATTCTCGTCTTTCCACCCGTGAGCAGGTCTGGCCCATCCTTGCTCCTTGTCTGCTCTTGCTTTATTATAACCCTGTACTTGAAATTAAGTACACCCCAATAGAGAGAGTACACGTTGACCAACACACTGATCTGCTCAACGAGGGATTACGTTGTACAGACCCGTGTATATTGACCCACTGCACCCTGACATTGGTGTGTACTTAGCATGGAATAACTGCAAGCACAACTAAAAAATAGTTCATCAAATACATTGTGAATTCATCTTAGCTTGACAGGTGGCTTCCTCAAATCCAGGTAATTGTGGATACAATACCCAACAATCTCCCCCTATTTGACGAAGCCAAAATCCTACAAGCTAAGATGAATACCACCATCCAGAGAATGATTAAAACTTTAAGAAAACAAGAACAAACATAACAATACTTGAGTCAAAACATGACATCACATATATATATATATATAAAAATTCATAATACTTGTTCGTAAGATAAAAAGGAAACATTTATGTGCAATAAGAGGCGAAAAATATCCTAAGCCTATTTTTCCTTAGTAAGATCATTCTTAAGCTTCTGAGCCAGGAATTTCTTGCTCTGTCTTTCGAAATATTCCTTTGGCTTAGGATGATATCTGGGAGGAGGAACTTTATCTGTCACTGTATTATTTCTGAAAAATATGTTGCGTTTGGCTTCAAATTCTTTGTGCCTCTCCCATTCGTATTGACTGTATACCTCACTTCGATTTATGTGCCCCTTCTGCTGTAACAAGAATGTATCCAAGATAATACTTTTTGATACAGGACTCCATTTTTCATTTCTCACATCCTCCTCCGTCAATCGGGTCCTCTTTTCAGCTGGTGTTTCCCTTGACGTTCCTTCTTGGATTTGCCTTTTTCCTTTGGCTTTAGCTAAGGCATCTTGATCAAACCAAGTTCGTCGTTCAGCCCTTTCAGCAGCTTTCTTCATCTCAGCTTCACTTAACAGAACAGCCTCTGCACTTGCCCCTTCGTCATCCACAGTATTGTGCTCAGTGGTTTCATGTACAGGATTAACCTCAGGATTATTGCCTAATGCTTGATTGAGCAACCACTGGCAACTGTCATATACATAAACATTAGACTGATCGAAGTTTTCAATGATGATGTGCTGAAGCCCTGCCATTTTATCAGCATATTCTTTCTCCCCCTTTTTGGCTTCGAGGGCAATGGAGTTTGCATATGAGTGCAGGGACTCATCTATATGCTTTAGAGATTTAGAAAACTCAGTCAGCAGGTCTTGTTGATTTTTATTGAGGAGCACCATGTTGGTATCAAATTTTTGTATGCTGTCCGCCACAATATGTGCATTTTTATTGACTACAGCCAGATCGTCAGTATTCTTCTTCAGTCCCTGCATGAGAAGAGATACTGCTGTTCCTGCCTCTGTGTATTTCTCATCAAATTTCTTTTCCATCAAATCCAGTTTATGGTTGATCTGAACCACATTCTTCAGCATGAGATCCTCAGATTCCTTCAGCCTCTTTAGCACAGTTTTGTGGGATTTCTTAAACGTACTCTTGAGCTCATCCAGTATCCCTTGGACAACATTAACAGTGAGATTTGCCAGGTTTGCTTGGAGGAAAGGAGCTGCAGGCAGATCCTGGTCGGGCTCCCCAGCAGAAGTACTGGGAGAGCTGGACACTAGAATAGAGTCTACCGGAGGGACAGCGGGTTGCTGAGAGGGCTCCCCCTGTATTCCTGGATCCGACCTCTCAGGAGCTTGTTCCTCTGATGAACCAGCAGCATCCTCCTGAGGGTCCACCACTTTCCTCTGCTCGATTACTTCTTCCTCCTCCTCAGTCTCCATGTGCTCAGCTTGATCTGCAGAATTATGCATGTCTTCTTCCACTGCATCCACCTCCTCTTCATCATCCACCCCATCTCCCAGGTAATGTATATCTTCCGCACCGTCCTCTTCCTCTTCCACATTTGCCACTTCCTCCTCACGGTCTTCTTGCACGGCCTCCACAGCATCTCTTGCTATCTGAGAAATATCAGATATGGTGTTTGCAGAAGAGAGTACAGGCTCCCCCTCAGTTCTTGTAATCAATGCATCATGAACTTCACTGGGGGCTGCCACGAGATCTGCTGAAGTTCTGATGTCCTCGGCAGGAGATTCTTCTTGTTCAACTACCACTGCAGCTTGCCCTATGATTCGCTCCCATCTGTCAAAGACGCTGGAGTCCATTTTCTTCAAATAATGCAAAGGAACTCCTCTGCTCATGTCGAACCTATCTCCGTTCAACTGATTGAGAAATAGGCTGATGATTCGTCCAAAGCTTGGAGATCTGAGGGTGTCCTTAATCTTCTCGAAAAGCATGGCCCCCCAGTTGAATCTCTTTCGGCAGACTATCACCACAAGAATCTTGAACATGTCGGCTGAGATGTGGTCGTGTGAGCCTGGTTTGCATATCAGTACTTTCCCAATGATGTCGGACAAGAGTTTTCCCTCCTCATTCATTTCTTTTCTCTTTATCGATCTGGTGCCCCTAGCTAGCCCACAGAATGATAGGGTCCTGGCTCTATCATGTTCCTCCAGATAATCCTCGTGCTCAGAACTGGAAAGCTGCAAGCATTGAGTCAGTGTCCTGGCAGACATCTTGATCCTTGCACCTGCAACCTTACTCTTGATGATAGAGTCTTCATTCCGAAGTTTGGCGGTTGCAAAGAACTCCATCACTTCTTTATCCAGAATTTTGCAGGGATGCTCCAGTACAAACGTGAGTCCAGCCTCTTCCAGCATGATAATGATGTTTCTGAACTCATCCGAGGCATGTGAGAATCCGGTTCGAACTAATTCACAGCCAGTGACCAGCCCAGCGGTGGTCCTTGGAGCCATAGCAAACTAGGAAGACGGGGAATATCAAGTTCCAAGTCTAAGGATCGTCGAAACTAAGAGGTTGAGAGTAATATCTATACTAATGCTCAAAGCACGGTTGGGATAAGAGAGGCATTACCTTAGGAGGAGACGCAGTGAAGGTTCCGGCACCACGTTGCGTAAGGTGCGGCGAGCCGATTCGAGGCCAAGCGAGGGCGTGACTCCGGCTGCAAGAGGTCTTCCGGAGGGTTGTTAGGTCACGATGAAGCCGAAGTCGAAGAAACCAGTAGCGGGAGAGCTTCGAGAAAGGGGGGACACTGCTTCGGGAGAAGTGATGAGCTTCGGCGAGGATTGGGAGGTGCTGGGACACTGCTTCGGGAGAGCTTTGAAACCAGTAACGGGAGATGACTTGGACAGGGTGTTGGCGACAATCGGAGGTAGAGGGGATGACGGGAAGTCGAAGGGTCGGCGGGATTTACTGGGTCGGCGAGATTCGCTGGGTCGGCGGGATTTGAGCTATAGCCGGGTTTAAGAGCTTCGGTTCGATGAGAATTGCCGGAATTTCAATTTTATTTGTCCGGGGTTGTCAAGGATTTGAAACGATCACTTAAGCCACGTGTGGTGTAACTTACCACACCGCTTAGGAGGCACATCAACTCTGAGATTCCTAACTCACTAACATTTGCAAGCAGGATTCATAAGTTATGTCGAGATTGATAAATGCAATATTCATGATGTTAGTTGTCATTCTCAGTGTCTCCTAATGTCGTGTCAGCTTTAATTTTCAGCTTGTAATGTATGACTTCTCGAATTTATCAGAGAATTTACTGACACATCATTAATAGCATATCTAAGGCGTATTTTTATAGTGTTGATCTGTCCTTAGAAGAACACACATAGATGTATATATGTATATATAAATATATATATATATATATATATATATATATATATATATATATGTAAATGTCGACATAGTACGACTCAAATATTTAGGCTGATCAAAGATACCTGGAATTGTAAGATTCATCATTCAGCCCTTCTGATTAGAGCATACCAGGTGTTCAATTGGAGTATCCCATTGTTGATAGTGCTTCTTTCATTCCAGATACTTGTTCCAGACCAATCTTGGAACATCTTCTGTCTAGCTCCCATCATGACACGGAAGTCTAGACTACCCTGCACCAAAGAATATTACCTTACCTTAGGAGCCCAATATGTATTTGGTCCTAGGTTCCTGTCAGCATGATAATTTGACTGCCTTCCCTCAGGAATCCTGGTGGGAAGACTAACATTGCCTCGAGGATGTGGAAGTCCCCTTGCCATTGATACAGAATAGTTGTGCCAACAATCTATGGCAAAATGACCCACTTTGCCACAGCACCAACACTCATGAATGTTATATCGCCGTTTGTGACCTGAACGGATGACAGAGATAGTCATAGTTCTGGGTCTAAACGGAATAGAGCCAGATATGCTCACAGAATTGTCTCTTCCACCGTGACTATTGGAAGGGTGGAAAGAATGCATATGGCAGGCATCATGAGGCCTGGGAGGTGGTGCCTTCTTTTCAGTCAGCCCCCTTCCAAGGACCTCATGAGTCCTAACAACATGATTTCTATCCCCCCTTTCCAGAGTCCTAGGGAGGTGAGAGGCGCATTGTGAGCTGATGCTGGCAGATTCATGACGAGTAGGGGCTGTGGCCGAGAATACAAAGGGCTTGGTGGAAGCCGGAGGTATTCTCTTCTGGGTGGCCATGACAGCCCTTGCATTTTGAGTGCTGCCACAAGAGGACTGATCATTCTTGCAGTGACCATGGTTATTCCTATGGTCATACCTGAAGGCATAATGAGTGTCCTTCCTACTCGGGGTGGGGGGTCTGAACACCGTTTCCCCATTTCTCCATGACTTAATAATTTGGGAGATCCACCCATTTTCTGCTTTTCTCTTGATAGCATCAATCTTGGAAAAATTAGAAACTATCCTCTTCTCGGTCTCTAGACGACTTTCTAGATCCGAGATCTGAGAGTCCTTTACTTTGATGGATTCCAATTGGAGATTCATCAAAATCTTCAGCTGAGCAATCTCCTTAGCTTGTTCCTCAACAAGTAAGTTGCTCGTCTGAAGGGCACTCTCAAGGGAATCACGATTATCAATCATTTGATTGAAGCTATGTGTATCCCCTGCATCATTGGAAGGACTACTCTCAAAACTATTCCTATCTTCAGGAACTTCAAGAGGAGAGGGGCATGAGGAAGAAGTTACCTGCGTCAGACTTTGTTGTTCATGGTTACCATCCAGATGAGCAGAAACTGTTGAGTTAGCTTCATCAGAACTGCTTTCCTCAGCTTCTTCTTCAGTCTCTGACAAGGACACAGGAGCCCTGATATTGACATATTGATCATGCCCTTCATCTTCAGAAATAAGGACTCCTACATAGGCTTCATCCTCTTGCTGACAACCGGTACCAGCTTTCTCTGATCCCACCATGATGTCTGAGATGGTTTGCCACATGGACTTGGCTGTCCTACACTTGTCCACTCTTGAACGAGATACACCAGACCAGACGTCAGTGATGATCTGACGTATTAACTTATCCAAGTTGAACAGTGAGAGCTCGGTCTCAGACATCTCTTCGGGACTCTTGGGGATAAGGATATCCTCTCCAGACTCAGAAGCCTTCATGGGAATGAAGGGACCCTCTTCCAAGATGATTGACACCCGAGGGTCGATGGCCTCCAGATGAAACATAACTCTCATCTTCCAGATAGGATAATACTCTGTTGTGCACGCAGGGAGTCTCAGAGGAGGGACATTAAATTCCAGCTCCATGCTTGAGTCTCGTCCTCTAGTTGAAACAGGAGGCAGGATCTTACTCAAGGTGTTAACCCCTTTGATGAGAAACCTCCCTCTGATACCACTTGAAAGTCCACCTAGTGTCAACTACCTTCACCTATGGGGGGGGGGATAGGTGTCTTTGCAGCGTGTTAGCGGAATTGAAATTATACCTGCACAAGAAAATAAAACAACAAAGCACAGAAGATACACAAGCAATTTATAGTGGTTCCCCAATTTGGGTACGTCCACTTTCCCCCTTCGACCTATCTCCCAACCAGGGACGACTCGGTCACTTCACCAACAGGATTGAAATCCAATCCTTGCACTAATGGAAGGAACCCTTCCACACGTAGGAGTCACCACTCCCACAACACGGGTTGCACCCAACCCTTACAACTAGAGACCAATCGGTCCTTTACAAAGAAATTGAGAATAGCTTGTAAGAAATACAAACAACTTTTGGAGATAAAGGTGTCCCTCTTCGTTCGACGACGTGTTCTTGAAGTCAACGAAGAGTCCACAACCATAGATCTCACTTGGATTGAATCTTCCTGAAACCGGCGGCGACGGAGAGCTGCTGCTGTGCTATCTTGATTCAAACTTCATAGCTAGGGAAGCTAGGTCTTCCAACGGTCACACCAGGATCGGTCGTCTCGATCGATTCGGAAGGGGAAGGTTTTTCCCGATCAACGAATCAAGAGACAAGGGATCTCTAGTTAGACGTGTGAGACGCTATGCTAACCTAAGCTTCTGTCACTGAGGATCTGGAGGAGATCGAGATCGGCTTCAATGATCGATGGCGGCGGCGGAGGCGGAGACGATCCGCGAGCTTAGGGTTTGTCGGCCGCTTATTTTTGTATCGCCTATCTTCTCTCTGCTTTACTATTCATTCATACAAGTGTATTTATACCGTAGATCAAGAGATAACCGATGTGGGCCCCACCCAAGCAAAGACCTAGGACCGGTTCAAAATACCGCAGGAAGTATCAGGGACCGGTCCAGGAATTTGGAAAATTTGCTAAGTCAGAATCGGCGAGAATCGAAGGTGATTCTCGACGAGTCGGCGAGAATCACCTACGATTCTCGCCGAATTCTACTTGGTGAATTCAGGCAACACAGGTTGTAGGGGCCGGGGAGAATCGGTGGGAATCACTTTTGATTCTCACCGAATCGTCGAGAATGTAAGGTCATTCTCGCCGAATCGGTGAGAATCATAAGTGATTCTCGACGATTCTGCCTTAGATAAATTTCCTGTCTGTGTCAAGACAGCCGGCCCAACCCGGCGAGAATCAACTAGTGATTCTCGTCGACTCGTCGAGAATCACAAGTGATTCTCGACGAATCGGCGAGAATCACTTAGTGATTCTCGACGAATTATACTTAGACGAATTCTCGTCTTTCCACCCGTGAGCAGGTCTTTGGCCCATCCTTGCTCCTTGTCTGCTCTTGCTTTATTATAACCCTGTACTTGAAATTAAGTACACCCCAATAGAGAGAGTACACGTAGACCAACACACTGATCTGCTCAACGAGGGATTACGTTGCACAGACCCGTGTATATTGACCCACTGCACCCTGACATTGGTGTGTACTTAGCATGGAATAACTGCAAGCACAACTAAAAAATAGTTCATCAAATACATTGTGAATTCATCTTAGCTTGACAGGTGGCTTCCTCAAATCCAGGTAATTGTGGATACAATACCCAACAGAGGGTCCCCACACCTTCTAGTACACCTATATGGTCAGCCAACCAATCATGAGTTGATGGGATGAGCCCAAGTGGCCCAAACCAATTTCTTAACACTTTCTCTCTCCTATTTATCATCTTTTCTCTCTCCTAGGTAATTCCCAAAATTACCATTGCATGCCCCTATTTTTCTCTTCCATAGGGGGTATAGGGTTACTTTAGACCCACCTAGTGATTTTGGGTTGGTTTGGGTGGACCCAACCCAAAGAATTGGGCTAGGGCACTGTTTTCACTAATTAGGTCAAAATGTTGTCTTGACTCAACATGGGTCAACTAGTTGACCCCATGGCCTACCTTAGGGTCCACTTAGATTGTATTTAGGGTTAGGGCATCGTGGTGGGGTCATGGTGTGGCTAGGGTTCCTGTTTAGGCTAGTTTGACCTAGTTTGACTTTGGTCCCATGGTGGGCCCCACATGGCTACAACCCACTACCTAGGGTCAAACCTAGCTTATTACCCTAACGCCCACCCCATGCCTAACCCAATCTAAGTTAAGGGGTCTAGAAGTAACATTGGGATGTTACATACAACACATGACTATATTTCCAGGCAACAGTTCCTGGTTATGGCCGCATTGGTCAGTAAGAAGAATGTGAACTGGCCGCAGATCTTC
The DNA here is from genome assembly GCA_039513925.1 of Platanthera zijinensis. Taxonomy (NCBI): domain Eukaryota; kingdom Viridiplantae; phylum Streptophyta; class Magnoliopsida; order Asparagales; family Orchidaceae; genus Platanthera; species Platanthera zijinensis. Next base: position 72,995,715 of record CM077082.1, read on the forward strand.
TTTGATTTAATCAGGAAAAAGAATAACAAAAAGGAGGTTTTCTATGGAAGAATCTTGGGCTTGTTTCTGAAAGCCAAGGCCAATGAACTACTGTTATCTCAGACAACATGAATTAATGTATCTAAGAAGCTCTCATCTGCTCTCTTTAGCAGATGGGATAGGACTATCATAAATCCATCTAAGGGCAAGTCCTCTTCCTCTAAATCTTCTAAAAGTACAAGGGATGCATCAGCCACTCCTCACCCCTCTGAAGAGATTCCATCCACCCCTCCACCTCCTCCTGATTCTCAAGCTCCATCTCATCTTCAAGTTCAACAAACCCTAGCCTCCACTTCTATTCTAATACATACCCCTACACCACTAACATCTCCAATTCCTTCTTCCCCTACACATATTCCATCCAATCCTCCCTCTCCTAGGCCTGATACATCCATCCCTACTCCTCCCCAATCTCCTTTCCCATCTCATCTTGCTGATATCCCCCTCTCCACTATCTCTTCAATCCCATCTTTCAATTTACTTTCATCTCCTCTGAACACTCCTTCTCCTCAATAATCTCCTCAACAAGACCCCCTTCTAGACACTTCCAATCAACCATCTCCTTTAGCAACTATCATCACTACCTTTATCCCTTCTCAACCACGTCCTGCCCAAACATCTGCCTCTACATCTTTGAATCCCTCCATCATCCAGCCACTTCTTGAGCTCCTCAAGCCTATCCTTTAAACCATCATTATAGAGGCTATTTCCCCTCTGGCTATCTCCATATCATCTCTCTCTGCTCAAATCTCTACCCTCACCTCTACCCTCACTTCATCTGGGGGCCTGACTTCAGTCCCTACTGAAACCAGGCAGGGGGAGATACTTAATGATGAAGCAGCAATAGCAGAACCAGCAACAGCAACAGGAACAAATGTTGACAAGGAAATAGATTTTCTAAATTTTCTTGATACTGATATGGAATCAGATGATATAGTGATAACTGACTCAGCAATAGATGTAGATAATCAATGTATAGATATTGTAATATCCAATGCTCAAGAGACCAGCTTGCCAGAAGTTCTGTCTGGAAGGGTCTACTTTATTAAATCAAAAGTAAATCTACATACTATGCTTAAAATGTTTGGATATTATATTCATTTTTCCCTCTACTTTCCCACTCAATCATCAAGAGCAATTATGTGCTACACCTCCTCTGCAAGTTTAGAAGTATTAGATATTATAAAGAAAAGTCTGATAGCTCCTCCAGTAGTATTATATGAACAAAGATCTAGCCCTCCTGGACCAACTTATATCATGGATTATAGCCCCATTCCTAATCTGGATGATCTGATAAATCAGGATATGGCTATGGAAGCTGAAGTAGTTGAAGCTGAAGTTGTTCCCACTCTAGCTAGTAAAGAGAATCACCAAGATGTATTAAGTCAGATTGATACTATGTATGATAATCCTTTGTCTTCTGATGATGAGAATGATGATGATGATGATGATGATTCTGATGATGCTCCAAAGAGGAAGCAAATCTCCAAGAAAAGGAAAGCACATCCTCCTCCTGCTCCAAAACCTAAGTCTACAAATGATATTCCATACTACATTCTACAAAACATAACTCCTTATAAGGGCCCGCCAGCTTGGATGTGGCTATCCAAGAATGAACAAAAACGTAGAAAGAAAAGCAGAAGGTACTCTCCTCCATCTATGAAATTCAAAAGGGACCCTCCTCCTCCTCCTTCTCCTCCAGCTGCAGGAGCCTCAGAAACCTTATCTCAAAGTTCAGAAGCATTCTCTAAGCCTACTCTTACTAAAACATATCAAAGGCAAGGAAGACCAACTCAATCTTCTAGAGGTAGTCATCATCAACATAGACATCAGATGTTCTGTAGAAGTTCTTACAGTGCTCAGTAGTATGCTTCCCAGCCAACATTTTCCCCTCCTCCATCTCCTAGCAAAGCTAATAACCCTGAAGAACCTCCAATTCCATCTTATGATCCTGAAGCTTGTCCAACTATAAGAATGGCTAGATTCAAGGAATCTGTGGCTCTTTCTCAAATCAGGCAAGCCAGAGAAAAAGGCCAAGATCCTTCTCAGTTCTCTACCATGTCAAGCTACAGAAAGAAAGAGTTTGAAAGATATCAAGTGGGGAAACTGTTCAATGCTGATGAATACATGAGTCTACATCCTGAAGCTGTGGTTCCAAGAACCACCTCTTAAAAGACTCTTGGGGATGCTGATATGACCATGACTATGAAGCAAGCTCAAGATTCAAACAGGATAATCAAATTTGCTAAGTCTTCTGATTCTCACAAGAACATATAAATTGTTTATTTTCTGTGTTTTCTGTGAACAATCTGGGTACATAGCTTTATAAAGGAACTGATAGCTTATTTATTATATCAGTTATCTCAGTTTTCATGCTATGTTTACTTCGTTTTGTCTTGTGATCTTTATCTTTTTTTTTGAAGTAACCTCATCCAAATAGTGGGAGATTGTTGGAACCCCTAGGTGATTTGGGTTAGGTTCTCTTCTTAGGTTGTGACCCATGTTGTATAGAAGGGTAAAATTTTATGTATTTCTAGAGTTTAGGCAATGTCCTTAGAGTCAACAGTACAAAGAAACAGCCTCCATCAATGCCAGAGACTCAAGACTTAGAGAAATCAAGATTTAGAAAAAGAGATCTACGTTCGTCGATCTCAGGTCGACGATAGTCGTACTCAGCTCAACTAACTCAGAGATAAAATTCTTTTAACTGAGTTCGACAATCTCTGTTCTCAGGTTGACTAATACTTCATCTCTCAACGCCAAAGATCACTCAGTGACGTAATGGACTCAGCGACATAATTCACTCAAATCCAAAGCTGTTCTCAGGTCAACGAACTTAGAGCAAAGAATCATTCAGTTTATGCAGTGCAGTTGTTCGCAGAGCTTCAGTCAACGAAAGCTGATCTCAGGTCAACGAAATCACAGGTCGACAAAATCACAGGTCGACGAAATCACAGGTCGGCGAAATCACAGGTCGGCGAAATTACAGGTCAACGAAAGCTGATCAGAGGTCAACGAAAGCTGATCTCAGGTCGACGAAAACTGTAAGACATTTTGTTATTTATTCTTTCTCTTTCTGTCTCATCACTTTATATCTATTATAGGCTATTAATTCCCTTGTAAATCAATGCACGTATATTCTCTGAATAGAGCCGTTACTGGCATCATTGATTGCAAACATCCTCCATGGAATTAATTGCTTATATCTCAGGAAAGACATAAAATAGAATAATTGACAGCATTCTTGCCGTTTTTCATTCCCAAGATTTCGGCTGAACATTTATTGCAGAAGTTTTTGAAATTCGACCAAGTTGCAGTTATCTGATATACATCTCCCTGCTAAGAAAACAACCAGAGAGAACATATACACAAAAAATGGCAATCTATCATCAACAGAGTTACAGAAAAGAAAACATACAAAAGTGCAGTGAAAACATCTCTCAGAAAATTTGATTGCTCTCAAGAGAAGAAGAAAGAACAACCATCACCATCAAGAGTCTTTCTTCCTCTCCTTCTTTGTTTTCAGGGATCTCAAGTGACAGCAACATTCAAATCAGTCAAGGCCTACTCACCCTTCTACTAAGATTCCACTCCTGAACCATTCAAGATCTCAGGGGGAGCTTTGTCATCAACAAAAACAATTCCACATAGTATTCTCATTGTGTTTTGAGAAAAGAAGACTTTCATCAAACTCTCTTCCCCACCTTTGTACAGGGTTTTAATTCCCTTCAAAATTATTTTGGTTGCAAGTCTCCTTCCAAAAGACTTGGGTTGGTTTTTGAGCACCTGATCAAAAGCTCATTGGTGGCAATCACCTGATCAAAACCTGTAGTGGATTCCTACCTAGGGTGGTAGAAGAGTGGATGTACCCAAGTTTGAGGAACCACTATAAAATTCTTGTGTTGTCTGTGTTTGCAGTTATTTTTCTTTGTGCTTGTGCTGTGATATATATGTGCAGTGTAGATTAGATATATATCTCTAGTTTATCTATTGCACCTGTATACTTGTACACTTATAGTATAGTAACCTATTTTATTAAAGATTCTTTAATTCAGCAAAAATTTAAAAAGGTTTCAATAACTCTATTCATCCCCCCCCCCTATAGAGTTTTCAGAGCTTACCTTATCTTTCAGGCAGCGGAGGTGGATGGAGTTCCTGGGGGACTACACTTTCAAAATACATTATGTGCCCGAGAAAGGAAATGCAGTGGAGGATGTGTTGAGTCATAGGCACCTGCGCAAGCCAACTGGTTGGTGGTGCATGATGAGAGTTTGGTCCGTGATTTGGAGGCTTTGGAGATCTCCTGCGTTGACATGAAGGCTGGTGCCGAGGCAATTTTGTGTTGGACGGAGGTGCAGTATGACCTAGCTGGTAGGATTCGGCGGGCTTTGGTTCAGGATAGCAGTATGAAGAAAATCTTGGATGAATCGTTTGATGGGTCAAATTCCCAATTTGCGGTTGAAGATGGACTGCTAAGGAAGGACGGTCGCCTATGTATCCTAAGTGCGGATAACCTTCGGGAGGAGTTGATGTATGAGGCTCATCATACCAAGTACTCAATCCACCCGGGGAGCACAAAGATGTATAGGGACATGAGGAAGTTGTTTTGGTGGCCAGGGTTGAAGAAGGATGTAGCACTTTATGTGGCGAAGTGCCAAACTTGTGCCCTGGTGAAGGCGGAGTGCCAAAAGCCCGGAGGTTTCTTGAAGTCCTTATTTATCCTGGAATGGAAGTTCGACGACATTTCCATTGATTTTATGCATGGTTTGCCAAGGTCGCAAGGGGAAACGACTCCATTTTGGTGGTCATAGATAGATTAACAAAGGTGTCGCACTTTATCCCGAATAGGAATGAAGATCCGGTGTAAAAGTTAGCCAAGCTGTATGTGGATAATATTGTACGATTGCATGGTGTGTCACGCAGTATTGTTAGTGACCAAGATGGACGCTTCACGTCTAATGACTGGAGGCTGGTGCATAAGTTGTTGGGAACTAAGCTGAGTTTTAGCACAGCCTTTCATCCGCAGACGGATGGTCAGACTGAAAGGGTCAACAGGACGATGGAGGACATACTTCGCATGTACCTCTTGGATTTCAGAAAGCAGTGGGAAGATCACCTGTACATGGTAGAGTTTGCTTACAATAACAGTTTTCAAGCGAGTATTGGTATGGCGCCTTTCGTGGCCCTGTATGGGAGAAGATGTCACACGTCGTTGTCTTGGTTGGAGACAGGTGAGTCGAAGTTATATAAACGTCAGAAAGTGGAAGACGTCACTTCAATGGTACGAACGATTCAATAACGGTTAAAGATCGCCCAGGATAGACAGGCAAAATACTATAATGCCTAGCATAAGAATGTGGAGTTCAGCATTGGCGAATGGGTGTACTTGAAAATCAAGCCATTTAAGGGTGTCTCGCGGATTCGATGCTTGAAGAAGCTGAGTCTGAGATACCTTGGACCGTTTGAGATCCTGGAGCGGATAGGCGAAGCAGCGTATCGATTGAAGTTATCGGTGGAATTGAGTGGGCTACACAATGTATTCCACGTTTTGGTATTGCGGAAGGTGGTACAAGAGCCTTCTCAGGTTGTTGCGGTCGATCGAGTGACGATTGATAATGGGTTGACGACCAAGGTCAAGCCAGTTCGCATTGAAGACTTTGAAGTCAAACGGCTCCGCAACAAGGAAATTCGAATGGTTAATGTCTGATGGGATAACTGCGGACGTGAGGAGCTTTCTTGGGAATGAGAGTAGACTATCTTGGAAGCATACCCCGAATTATACCACGCAGGTAATCTTTAAGTTATTTTGTGTACTTTTGCATACTTTTGTGGACGAAATTCTTTAAGGGGGGGAGAGATTTGTAACACCCTGTAACTTAGAAGTGAATCGGGCGGTGTTTTGAGCCAAGTTCGTGTCTAAGAAGGGTAAACACGGCATGCGATACGGGCGTGTCACAGGGCGTATCGTGCTTGGGTAGTCGAGTTGAGGTCGACGAGCATTGAGTGATCGAACATGGCCTATGACACAGGCATATCACAGGGCGTGTCAGGAACATGGCATGTGACACGGGCATGTCACATGGTCGTTTACTCCTCTGGAAGTTTTATCCTGTGTCGACTGAGGGACACAAACCGGAACACGAGTGTGTACTGGTTGACACGGGCATGTCACGTCTGACACGGGCGTATCGCCACCCATGTCCACCAAGCGACATGACGGTTGGCGTGGCAGTTATTTGTGACACGACCCCTGGTCACGGGCGTGTCGAGGACCCGACACGGGCGTGTTAGGTTGGGACACGAGCGTGTCCCAACCCGTGTCCTTTTCTGTGCTCGATATTCGTGGCTGGATCAAGGCACACGGTCTGGGACACGGTCGTGTGCAAAGCCATGTTCGGCCCAGGATTAAGGAATTTCAGGCTAATCTGAGCCGTTCGTTTTCTTTAAATAAGATCTAATGGCCCAGAAGAGTTCCTGCATGTGTTTAGTCCGTGATTAGAGGTTTAATTCCTCATTTCATCCTAAACTCCATCTTTCTAAGAAGTTAGAGAGAGAAGAGATCAAGGAAGAAGGAAGGGAGGAACCCAGCCGCCGGCGGAGCATCGGAGCACCAAACTGAGAACCGAGACCGGATCCGTGGAGAGGATTCCCTTGCGAAGCCTTTCATCCGGCTAGTTTTTCATGGCGCCTAAGCAGACTTCATGGGTAATGATTCTCAACTTGGACATGTGAAGTCCTCTTCCTTTCTGCATGGGAAACCCGCTCCCGCGAGTATGTGGTGAGTGCACGGTGTTCCTTGGGGTAGATATGTGAAGTCCCCCTTGTTTAGAGTTCGGAATCAAAGTATGGGTATAGGCATTGTGTGTGAAGCCTACCCAGACGTGTTTGTCCTGATCGGTGATGTTGCATTGCATGAATAGCCGGATAAGACTTTGTGCGTTGTTTTCGGGTTTCTACGCGGTAGATTGCAGCAGGGATCCTTGGGGATTAACTCCAAGGCACACCCGGAAAACTGGGGGGAATCGTAGTTCTGCAAACTTGGCGGCTGCGGAGCCAGCCTTGAAAATAACTGGGTTATGTGATGTTTTGAAATGTTATAGGATCCGGGTGAAGCTTGGCCCGCTCGTACGTCTTAAAGTGACTAGGAGGCGTGAGCAATGGGAGGGTGGAAAAGGACCTGGGCTTTGCGGTTCAGTGCTAGAGGCCCTAAAGTTGAATTGGACGTTGGCATAGTCGGGAGTCTTGGACTGCGGTCGGAAAGACTCAACAATGCTCACAATGTTTGCCATCCTGGGGGTTGTTGTGAAGCCACGGAATTGACCAGATTCACCTAGAATGTGCCCAGAGTGCACTGGGTGTTTGGCCGAGTGAGCCTACACCTGTAGCGAAATATATATTTGCATTTTACTATTTAGTTGGGCCAATGACATGCAAGGAAGGAGCACCGACGTCCCGAGTAAGGGGTGTGGTCCTTATAATTTGGTCAGCTTTAGCTGACCGTTGCTTTGTTTGTAACAGTGCGGTGGAATGTTGCTTGCAGGTGTTGCGGAACCAAGCGCCAAGTAGCGGGCTGAAGCCCAAGTTGCTGAGCTGGTCCTCGAATGCCAAGCGAACCATTGTTTTACTTTTGTCATGTATGGTCGGCCTGTGAGACGATGTATGTAAAACATTATAGTGTCAAGTGAACATTTGTAAGGCCATAAGGCCATGTACCCTTTTGTGTATTTGATGTATTTCATTCCTGTGGTAAAGTGGACATTCATGTCATTGTTGTGCAAATTCTGGGTTCTCTTAAATTATTTAAAAGCTTCCGCTAGAATGCTCTGTGTTAGGACGAGTAGTTGAGTTTTTGGTATTATTCTGTAACACTTTCGACTGTCTGTGGTATATGGCGTCGGGTTCATACTGGACCTTCTGTTACATGCCATATGACGGATGGGGGTGTTACAACCTGAACCTACAAAAACCTGAAAACTCTGCTTCGCTTTCTTTATTAGAAGTTTATCTGACCTTGTTATAGGAGAAGAAATTGCTACAGCTAACTGGAATGAACTCTTAGATTAGCTGGATCGACTTCAAGCTTCCAGCTCAGCAGCAATGACGAGGAAGATGAAGTTCAGCCGCAACTTGGTGAAAATGAGTCAAACCCTAAAAGTTAAGTTCATCCTTCTGAAGCTGTCCCTTTTATCTTCTGCCGATTAACGGCTCAAAGAAGCAGTGTGGATCACTTGAGATTGTCAGTTGCACCTTGCTTTAATGGAAGAAGACGTACAGTAGATCTCCGGTAGCATTGTCATGTTCTGTAGCTTTCACACAACTAATTTGAACTTTGTTGACTTTGGCTGGCATCAGCATTTATGGACTTAGCCAAATTCTCAGATTTAACTCCATGCATTGAGTGCATTAAGAGAATGGATTTCACTCAACGAATCTGCACTTAGTCAAATTCTCTGCATCATCAAGCATTGAGTGCGTTGAGTGAATTGGCATCACTCAATGCCCTTGGACTTGGCTGAAACTGAATTTGTCTGCTAGGCGTTGAGAGCGTTGAGTGAAGCTTCATCACTTAATGCTTTTGTACTTAGCCACTTTCTGTCTCCTTTACTCTTAGGCTTTGACTGTAGCAGCATGACTCAATGCTTCTGCTGTCTGGCATTGAGTGAATTAGATTCACTCAACGCCTGTGGACTTGGCCACAATTTTGTCTCTCCAACTGCTGGGCTTTGATTATCCTGTCTTTACTCAGTGCTTATGTTATCTAGCATTGAGTGAACTGGCTTCACTCAATGCCTATGGACTTAGCCACTTTTTCAGCTTGCCAATGCTGAGGCTTTGACAGACACATAATACTTGATGCCTTCTAATATATGGCGTTGTTTGAACTGTCTTCACTGAACGCCTGAGGACTTAGGCAATTTTAAGCCTTTCTAGTATCTTTCTTTAGCATCTGGCATTGAGTGCACTGGCTTCCATCGATGCATGTGGACTTAGACAGATTTCTGTCTCTCCACTTCTCCACCTTGTGACTACCTATCACAGCCACTTAGACAACCTGTCTAAACTTGTTCCATGGAGTATCCTGCACATGATGAGCTTAACCAACATCAAATACGACGATGCTCTTAGTAATGATGGTGATTCCTCTTCAAATCATATCTAGGGAACATTGAGGGAAATATTCTCAACAATCTCCACCTATTTGAAGAAGGAAGAACACCCAGAAATACTAAGAAGCATTAACATAAAGAGCATAAAAATTTAATGCAGCTATAAGCTATATCTGTTACACCTACTAGCTTATGCTACTTGAATTTCCAGCATATCAATTCAATGTACTCAATTTGATGCATTGACTGAACATGTCAAGTCAATGCATTCTCATACCACTTGAACAATTTCTCAAGTCATATGCACTATCCTTACATCACCTTATACTTAAATAGAGCACCACTAGAAGCACTTTCCTCATGATATGCACTGAATCAACTTGGCTCATCATGTAGTCATTATGCATCTACATCTCCCCTTTTCCAATTATTAACACACATCTCCCCTTTACATCTCCCCCTTTCCAAGTATTATCATACATCTCCCCCTTTTTGGCTTCTTCTATAGGCATATATCTATTGAGGGAGGTGCTGGGATTATGTACCAGAGAATTTATCTCTCCATCCTAAACAAAGTCCCATATTGATACCAATAAAGAAATTAGCCTAGTAATCAAACTACTTGATTAGGAGTCATACCTTTTATGTTAAACACTGAAGCAACACATCGCTGCAGCACTTGAGCTAGCTGCAACCATTGATCTATATGAGATAATGCCCACTTGTACAACTTAATGCTTCATGCAGCTGTAGTAAGGGTGGTGCTAGCTATTCCTTTTGTCCTGTAGCAGTATTGACCTTCCAATAATAGCAATGAATTCACAGCAGCAGCAATGATGATCTTTGATCCACTATTGTAGCTGTTGGACTTGCTCCCCCTCAACAGGAGCATCTTGACTTGCTCCCCCTCAATCAGAGCATCTGCTATCTTCTCTTTACTGGACAATTGTGTCCATCTTTGTCTTGATACCACTTGATATCACTTGAAAGACTTATCTACCTGCAAAAAGTGTAAATCTTGCATTAATAACAATACATGGAGCAACTGAAGCTAAACCAAGTTCGACATTCCTAACTCAAACTTGAAGGTATTGAACTTTGCTTCATCTAGTGGCTTAGTGAAGATGTCAGCCACTTGTTTATCTGTAGGGACAAACTCAAGACTTATATCTTCACATTCCACATGCTCCTTAATGAAATGATACTTTATCTCAATGTGCTTAGTCCTGCTATGAGAGACAGGATTCCTAGCAATTGAGATTGCAATAGTAGAATCACAATATAGAGGAGTTTTACTTATCTGGATGTTATAGTCCTGGAGCTGATGTTGGATCCACAACAACTGAGTACAGCAGCTACCTACTGAGATGTACTTTGACTCTGCAGTTGAGATTATAACACTAGTTTGCTTCTTACTTATCCAAGACACTAGTCTTCCTCCCAATAACTGACAGGTGCCAGAAGTGCTCTTCATGTCCTCTTTGCAGCCTACAAAATCTGCATCTGAATAGCATGTTAGTTCAAAATCCCTATTTCTAGGGTACCATAGCCCAAGATCTTGTGTGCCCTTAAGATACCTCAAAATCCTCTTAGCAGTAGAGTAGTGAGATTCTTTGGGTATTGCCTGATACCTAGCACAAACACATATAACATACATGATGTCTGACCTACTTGCAGTAAGATATAGAAGGGAGCTAATTATCACTCTATATAAAGTTTCATCAATAGGTTTCCCTGCCTCATATTTGCCTATAGGCATACTTGACCCCATGGGAGTTTTCATGGTGGAGGCAATCTCCATACCAAACTTCTTGATCAACTCGCCGGTTAACTTAGACTGGGATATGAACAAGCCATCATCAGTCTTTCTTAGTTGGAGACCCAAGAAAAACTTGAGCTCACCTATACTGATCATCTCAAACTTCCCTTGCATAAGTTTGGCAAACTTCCTGCAAAGGTTTCCATCAGTAGATCCGAAGATTATGCCATCTACATAAATCTGGACTAGGATAATCTTGCCCTTAGATTCCCTTAGGAATAGGGTCCTGTCTATCTTCCTCCTTAAGAATTTATTCTCAATGAGTAAGGTAAACAAAGTCTCATACCATGCTCTAGGGGATTGCTTCAACCCATATAGTGCTTTCCTAAGTCTATAAACAAATTCAGGTGAGTTAGAATCAACAAAACCTGAAGTCTGTTCAACATAGACTTCTTCCTTTAATCACCATTCAGGAAGGCTGACTTTACATCCATCTGGTAGACTTTAAATCCTTTGAATGCAGCATATGCAAGGAAGAGTCTGATGCCTTCCAATCTTGCTATAGGGGTTTGATCAAAATCAATACCTTCTTCTTGTCTGTACCCCTTAGCTACTAGCCTAGCCTTATTCTTGATTATAATGCCATTTTCATCAAGTTTATTCTTATAAATCCACTTGAATCCAATGACATTATGTCCTTGTGGTCTGGGAACCAACTTTAAGACCTTGCATCTCTTAAATTGGTTCAATTCCTCTTGCATGGCTATAATCTAGAACTGATCTAGGTTTGCCTCTACAAATCTTTTGGGCTCTACTTGTGATAGGAAGCTTGAGTATAAAGTTGTGTTGATACTTCTGCTTATGGTCACCACTCCTTGGCTGACATCACTAATGAAAGATATAAGTTGTCCACCTAAATCACCTAGAGGGGGGTGAATTGGTGAGATGTGTCTCTAACGCGAAATAAAAAAATTTAGCAATAAGCACAAATAAGTAAGCAAGCAATCACACAGACGACAAAAGATTTATAGTGGTTCCCTGATCTTGGGTACGTCCACTTTCCTCACCGATCTAGAAAATCACTAGACTCGGCTACTCCACTATCTCGGATTGTAAACCAATCCTACACCTCGGAACAACGTTCTTACAAAACTCGATCCAACTGGATCTACACTTGAAAGATAAAAACTTCCTACCACTCGAAGAACAACGCTTCTACACTCGGAGAATAATCTCCTACAAGATTTACAAATAGAGTTTGAAAATACAAACAAAAATATTCTCAGATCTGAAAGAATTTGTCTCTAGGTCTTCTTCTTGAATCGTTGCGGCTCTTTTAGAATTTGTAGAAGAAGATCCTTTAAAAATCTTACTTGAGAAAACTTGAATCTACACGATCAAGGAGAGAAAAACGATTCCTTAATCAACAGATCTTCTAGATCGAATGTAGAGAGATCGATCTTGACGAGAGCGGCGGCTTCAGAATGTCGTTCTTGAGAAAAGTCGGTCGAACCAGTAATTTAAGAAAGTACGGAATCCGCTCTTAAAAGATTCTCCTTTTTCTTTTCTACTTAGTGTTATGTCTTAGTGAAAAGACTTTATATAGGATTACCCTTAACGACTAGAAAGGATATTAATGACGACACGTGGACCAATCACGTCGAGTTATTTGAAATTTCGGCCATTCTGGACTTACAATAAAAATTTCCTGGAAAGTAGACTTAGTTCTCGAGAAGTGGCTATAGTTCTCGAGAACTAGGATCTGAGTTCTCGAGAACTGTTAAGACTTCTCGGGAACTAAATTCTTTAGAAGAGGTTTGGACTTCTCGGGAACACAAGGTTTAGTTCTCGAGAACTAATTGACTTCTCGAGAACACAAGGTTTAGTTCTCGAGAACTAATTGACTTCTCCAGAATAAACACTTAGAAACTTTCCTGAACTACTCGAGAACAAGCACTTAGAAACTTTTCTGAACATCTCGAGAACAAAGAGAAATACTTCTCGAGAACTGAGGGAGGACTTCTCGAGAACTAAAGGAAGACTTCTCGAGAACTTTACTTAGAAAATTTCTGAGGCAAATCCTGACTATTCAAGAAATTGAGCTGGCAGTTCTCGAGAACTGAAGCCAAGCTTCTCGAGAATAAGTAAGACTTCTCGAGAACTATACCTTAGGCTTCTCGAAAACTGACCAAGACTTCTCGAGAACAAAGAGGACTTCTCGAGAACTATAACTTAGAAAATTTCTTGAATCTGTGCAGACTTCTCGAGACCTTGAACCTGGACTTCTCGAGAACTTTATAGTTAAGCTTCTCGAGAACTGTGAGAGCTTCTCGAGAACTAAACTACACTTCTCGAGAACTCTGAAGTTGCTTCTCGAGAACTGGACTTAGATAATTTTCAAGAACTTTAGAGAATGTTTTCTTCTGGTCCTATCTTCATCCCATGCTCCCAATGTTTGAAAATGAAGTGTATCCTAATTTAGAGGCTACACATGAGTCAACACTTTGGATCACACAGTGAGGGATTACACTTTATGACCCTGTGTTCCTGACCTACTATACACTGGCATTGGTCTATACTTAGCACTGAGCATCTGCAAACATTCAACTAGAACAGGATATCAAATACAACTTAATTCATCTTAGTTCAAGGTCTGACTTTCTAAAAATTTGAGGTATTGTGGAGACAATTCCCAATAATCTCCCCCTATTTGTAGAAGTGAGCACCCTCTACACTAAGGTGAATTACTTAGAGTAAAAAGAATAATGATAGAATATATCAATGATAAATAAAGTAGTAAACTAATATTGTAAAGAAATAATAATTATAAGGATAACCATAATCAGAATTATAGAAATAGAAATTTAACTGACTAAAGTTGGGCTAGAATATTTGCTTTCATTTCTTTAATTTTTTCATCCAAAGTAGCTTGAGACTGGGCAGAGAACTGGGCAGAGTTTTTTTTTCAACTTGTTCTCTCACTTTTTTTTCAACTTGTTCTTTCACCATTTTCTCCCCCTTACTGATTTCTACAGATAGCTGAGCAATAGCTTCATCTCTTCACTGATTTCTTCAACTCTGAGCCTTGAATGAATTCACCATCACTATTCTTCTTTGTTGAGCATCCCGAGTTCCGTTTTGAAGAACGAAAACTTAGTCTCATCCAACAGTTTAATGAATATATCTACAACTTTCCTGTCTGTGGAGACATATTGTAGATCTATGTCTCCATTCTCCACATGCTCCCGGATGAAATGATATCGAAGCTCTATGTGCTTTGTTCGGTTGTTGGAGACTGGGTTGTTGGCGATCGCTATTGCGCTGGACGAGTCGCAAAACAGAGGAATGTTCTGGAACTTAATATTGTAGTCTTCAAATTGATTCTTGATCCACAAAAGCTGTGCACAACAGCTTCCTACAGAGATATACTCTGATTCAGCCGTTGAGATGGCTACACAGTTCTGCTTCTTACTGCTCCAGGAAATTAGTCTCTTTCCTAGGAATTGGCAAGTCCCAGAAGTGCTTTTCCTGTCGTCTTTGCTTCCTGCAAAATCTGCATCTGAAAATCCAATCAGTTCACTATCATTACTTCTTGGGTACCATAAGACAAGATTTGGTGTACCTTTAAGGTATCTCAAAATTCGCTTTGCAGCAATATAATGAGATTCCTTAGAGTTCACCTGGAATCTTGCGCATACACATGTTGAAAACATTATATCTGGTCTACTTGCGGTAAGGTAGAGCAAGGACCCAATTATGCTTCTGTACTTGGTTTCATCAAAAGGTTTCCCTTTCACATCCTTGTCCAGAGACATAGCTGAGGCCATTGGAGTCCTCATAGAGATTGAATTCTCCATTCCGAATTTCTTAAGTAGCTCTTTGGTGAACTTGGTCTGTGAGATGAAAATTCCATCCTCAGATTGTTTCACCTGAAGCCCTAAGAAATACTTCAGCTCTCTCATACTGCTCATTTCAAACTTCCCTTGCATAAGTTTAGAAAACTTCTTGCAAAGGTTGTTATCCGTAGAGCCAAAAATAATGTCATCGACATAGATTTGCACAAGCAAAATCTAGTCATTTATTTCCCTAAGAAATAATGTCTTGTCTATCTTTCCTCTTTTGAACTTGTTCTCACAAAAAAAAAGCTAGACAACGTCTCATACCAAGCTCGAGGAGCTTGTTTAAGACCATATAATGCTTTTTACAGTAAATAAACATGATTAGGAAAAGTTGAGTCAACAAAACCTGGCGGTTGCTCTACATACACTTCTTCCTCTATATCACCATTCAGGAAGGCGGATTTTATATCCATCTGATAGACGGTAAAGCCCTCAAGTGCAGCATAAGCAAGGAATAACCTGATCGCCTCCAGTCTTGCCACTGGAGCATACGTTTGATCGAAGTCGATTCCTACTTCTTGATGATAGCCCTTGGCAATGAGTCTGGCTTTGTTCTTTATAATAGTTCCATCTTCATCCATCTTGTTCCGGTAGACCCATTTTTTCCCAATGACGTTCTTACTCTTGGGTCTAGGAACAAGTGTCCAAACTTTGCAACGTTTGAACTGATTTAACTCTTCTTCCATGGCTAGAATCAAGGATGCATCCGAGTTTGCTTCCTCGAACTTCTTAGGTTCAACCTGTGATAGAAAACTTAAGATTAAATTCTCGTTAGTTGTACCTCGACGAGTTCTGACACCATCCCGGGGATCTCCTATGATCTGGTCCAAGGGATAATCCTTCAAGTGTTTGAGCTCTAGAGTCCTTGCATCTGGGATCTCTTCATTCACTGGAGTTGCATCTTCAATTGGGATGAATTCTTCATCTTGATCATCTACCTCTCCAATCGGGGTTATATAGGTGATCTTGATGAACTTTTCATCTTTATCTTCAGTAGGTTCATCCAGGCTGAGTCCCTTTATCTTTGTACCTGCATCTTCAATGAGCACACTAGAAGAGTTGCTTTGCAGCAAACTCGTCTCATCAAATACAATGTGTATCAATTCTTCTACCACCAGAGTTTTTCTATTAAATACTCTATAGGCCTTACTATGGCTACTATAACCTACAAAAATACCTTCAAAGCTTTTCTCGCTAAACTTGGTAGTGTGATACTTGTCGTTGTTAAGTACGAAGCACTTAAAGCTAAACATTCTAAAATATGAAATGGTGGGTTTCCTACCTTTTAGAAGTTCGTAAGGAGTCTTATCATGGTTCTTGTTGATGAGTGATCGATTTTGCACGTGACAAGCGGTGTTGACGGCTTCAGCCCAGAAGTACTATGGAAGTGAGGCATCACTCAACATAGTCTGGCAAGCCTCTATGAGTGTTCTGTTCCTTCTCTCAGCTACTCCATTTTGCTGTGGAGTGCGGGGAGAGGAAAACTCATGAAAGATACCTTGACTTTCACAGTATTCTGTCATGGCCCCAGACTTGAATTCCGTTCCATTGTCACTTCTGATTTTTACTACGGAGCAGTTGTATTCATTCTGGACTTGCCTAACAAAATTAGTGAAAATATTGAAGGTATTTGACTTGTGTTTTAGAAAGAACACCCACGCAAAGCACGAGTAATCATCCACAATAACCAACGTATATTCCTTACCTCCAAAAATTCTAACTTGCAGTGGACCGAACAAGTCCATATGAAGAAGTTATAAGCTTCTATCAGAATCCTTGCCTATAATGCTTTTAAATGAACTCCTTGTTTGCCTGCCTCTTATACAGGCATGACAAGGGTTGTCCTTAACGCACTTGACATTAGGGTAATCACGTACTAAGTTCTGAGGGAATAGTTTATTAATAGTTTTGAAATTAATATGTGCTAGTCTCTTATGTCATTGGTCAGCAAGAGATGCACTACTTTTTGCTAAAAGACATACTGGTGTAGAGGAGTCAATACAGATGAAATTTTAATAGAAAATATTTCTGCTTTGAGTGCCTGATAAAACAGTTTCCATGTTGTCAATCGATTTATCAAACACTTGTCAGCATGGAATTCAACCACGTATCCTTTGTCGCATAGTTGGCTTATGCTGATGAGATTGTGTTCCAATCCTTCAACATAGGCTACATCCGAAAAGGATACGTTACCGTTAGTAATCATATCGTATCCTTTGGTAATTCCTCGGTCTGAACCTCCAAAGATGACCTTTGGTCCGTTCAACACCGGTGAAAAGTTCTGGAGTGGGCTCCTTGTCCCGGTCATATGCCGAGAACATCCACTGTCCAAATAATAGATTGGCATTTTAATGGACTTTGGACGTACTTGAAATTATAATCACTTAGCCTTAGTAACCAAAACACGTTTGGGTCCTTGGTCTCGAGTTAGAATACTCCCCCTACGAGTATTAGCCTCATGAGTGGTCATTCTCACATTGCTAACTTTAGGAGTTGCAGCATTTTTAGGATTGAACCAACAATCTATGGCAAAGTGACCAACTCTACCACATCACCAACAGTCGAATATGTTGTATCTTTACCTTATAATCTCCTACTTGACCTTCTATATGTTATGACCATGAGCATAAGGTCCATAGCTTTGAAGTTTAATCTCTTCATAAGGTGCCTTGAAGACACTCTCGCCAAAGTTACGAGGGCGAGTCCAACCTTGGTACCTTGACTTAGGCTTCTCCGGGATCGGCCTAGTGAAGTGTCCATAGGTGGACTCATAATCGAATTCGTTCGCAGGAAAGATAACTTTCTTGAACGAGGCTGGCTCCAAAGGAGCTTTCCCTTTTTCCTCGGCCAAGGCCTTCTTGGCATTCTTATTCTTTCTCTTGGCCTTGTTTTTCCTAGAGGATTTACTAGGAGCACCTTTGTGTCCTAGACCAGCACCCTTGGCCTTAGCTAAGAATTCAGCAATCAGAGGAAGTACAGCCTTAGGCTTAGAGAAACCTTCTACAAGTTTCTTTTTAGCCGTGAGTTGTTCTTCCAACTCCTTGATGATTTTTTCCTTAAGGTCAAGGTGCTCAAGTGCCTTGTTATATTCTTCAATAGATTTATTGAATTCTTCCTTGAGAGAGTCAGTCTTAGAGACTTCTTCTCTTAAGGTGCTCTTTGTAGCTTGTAGAGATTTTATCTCTTTAGCTTGAGTTTTCACGACTCGGCGACATTTGTCGTAAGCCTTGAGTAACTCCTTATATTGTCCCATGAGTTTAGATTCATCCTCAGAGGGATAGCCCTCATGCTCATTATCATCATAAGATTCTAAAAGAGGGGTGTGAGATTTTACCTCCCCAGTGAACTGGGGGACTTGTTCATAATCAGTTAGAGCCATTAGACCAAAGTAGGCTTCTTCCTCTTCTGCACTCGACTCAGATGAGTCAGAGTCACTGAGGGTTTTGCCCTTCTTGGCTAACAGACTCTATTCTGTCCTCTTTTTATTGTAGGACTTCTTCTCTTCTCTTTTGCCACCCTCTTTCTTCTTGTGGGGGCAATCCGCAATGACGTGACCTGGCTTATTACAACAATAACAAACAAGGTCAGTCAAATAATGTTTATTCGGTTTAGAAACATACCTGTCGTTGCTGCTTGAGCCTTTTCTATGGCGATCACCATCATTGCGTGATCTTCTATAGGAGGCATCCTTGCCTTTCCATTGCTTATTCTTGTTCAATAATTTCTTTAACTGCCTTGAGAGTAGAGAGAACTCTCCATCAGATAGCTCTGAGCCAGAGGAGCTTGGCTCGGATGATTCTTCTTCATCAGCTTCAGGAGCTGGGGCAGGAGAGCTAGCCTTTGTCTTCCTTGAGCTATCTGCCTTCAGAGCGATAGACTTCTCCTTGGATGCAGACCTGCTCATCTCTTCTTCAGCTTTTCTTGAGTTGATTTGAAGCTCGTAAGACATAAGCTTTCCGAACAGATTTTGCGGGTTCATCTCGGCTAACTTTCCGAACTCCCGAATAGTGCATACCTTATTATCCCATCCTTGGTCAGGGATCTTAAGAATTTGTCATTCAGTTCCCCATTTGTGAAGACTCGGCCATAAACTCTTAGGCCATTGACTATCTTGAAGAAGTTCTCAAAGGTATCATCTATGGCTTCCTTGTGACCTTGCCTGAAGGCTTCATACTTCTGATTCAGAAGGGATCTCCGATCATACCTAACTTCTTCAGTGCTTTCCATCAGAGTCACTAGGGATTGCCACATCTCCTTGGCAGACTGGCAATGAATCAGATTTTGCAACATCGAGTCATCGACTGTACTTGCTATAATATTTTTTTAGCTTTCTTGTCCAGGGAGACAAGTGCAATCGCATCCTTATTCAAGTCCATCAACTTCTTTGGGACCTCTCTTGTTGGATCTATTGTAGATGCAATCATAGGAACATACGGACCTTCTTCAACAATCATGAAGATCCGAGGGTCCACTGCTTCCATGAAGAATTTAATTATTTCCTTCCATATAGGAAAATTGTTGTTGGTGCATCTAGGGAGCTTAGCAAAATCCTTGGTCTTACTCATGCTTGATACTTCTCTAAATACAACTTGGGATGGATCAGATCAAGGTGTTAACCTTTTAACGATCAACCTTCCTCTGATACCAATTGAAAGATATAAGTTGTCTACCTAAATCACCTAGAGGGGGTGAATAGGTGAGATGTGCGTCTAACGCGGAATAAAAAAAATTAGCAACCAGCACAAATAAGTAAGCAAGCAATCACAGAGACGACAAGAGATTTATAGTGGTTCCCCGATCTTGGGTACGTCCACTTTCCTCACCGATCTAGAAAATCACTAGACTTGGCTACTCCGCTATCTCGGATTGCAAACCAATCCTACACCTCGGAACCACGTTCCTACAAAACCCGATCAAACTGGATCGACACTCGGAGCCCCTGGACTTGGCTGCAATTGACTTTGTCTGCTAAGCATTTAGAGCATTGATTGAAGCTTCATCACTCAACGCTTTTGTACTTAGCCGCTTTCTATCTTTTTTCTTCTTAGGCTTTGACTGCAGCAGCATGACTCAATGCTTCTGCTGTCTGGCATTGAGTGAACTGGCTTCACTCAATGCCTGTGGACTTGGCCGCAATTTTGTCTCTGCAACTTGCTGGGCTTTGACTATCCTGTCTTTACTCTGTGCTTATGTTGTCTGGCATTGAGTGAACTAGCTTCACTTAATGCCCGTGGACTTAGCCACTTTTTCAGCTTGCCAATGATGAGGCTTTGATAAACACAGCAATACTCGACACCTTCTGATATATGGCATTGAGTGAACTGCCTTCACTCAATGCTTATGGACTTAGGCGATTTTCAGCCTTTTTAGCATCTTTCTTTGGCATCCGACGTTGAGTGCACTGGCTTCACTCAACGCTTGTGGTCTTAGACAGATTTTTGTCTCTCCACTTCTCCACCTTGTGACCACCTATCACAACCACTTAGACAACCTGTCTAAACTTATTCCAAGGAATATCCTGCATATAATGAGTGTAAATGTTTTCTTTAGGATTGAGAGTGACCTAGAGTGGGGTGAATAGGTCCAATTTTAATCTTGGCTAGCTTTTTTATACTTAATTTGATAAATTATCTCAGCCAGATAAAACAATATAATCTTAATATTAATTTAAAATAGTCTCAGCACAATAATCACATCAATCACAGCACAGTACACAAAGTTTTATAGTGGTTCCCCAACTTATGGGTACATCCACTTTCCCCCTTCCCCTATCTAGCAATGAACTAGATTCGACCAAACTCCTTCTTCTTCTTTTACTCAGATCGTTAGATCTTATAGCTTAGAGCTTAGCTGGCTCCTACAACTCAGATTATACAAGTCTTACCACTTAGATCACCAAGATCCTACACCTCAAGTTCTTCCCAAAAACTCTACCTCACAGTGAATCCACACAACTACTCCTCAGGCAAATCTTGCCCTACAACTCAGAGAAATACCCACTTCTCCTACCTCAGGCAATCCCATCCCTACCTCAGCTTTTATAACACAGGCTTATAACTCAGATAAAATGATTCTCCTACACTCAGATCTACAGGTAGATCTTACAAAAATTAATGAAGGTAAAAGAGATAGATTCAGAAATTGTCACCCAGTAAGAGATAAATGGGTGACTGCTTCTTGATCTCATCCTGATGTGCTTCCTTCCTTTGACCTTTTTGAGATAGATCTGATCCCACCCTTCTTAGCTTTTCAAAGCTTCTTGAAGTTGAAATTAGAGTAGATCTAGGCTGGAGAATGTTGAAAATGATTCTTGATCTGTCTTCACTCCACCTGCTAAATTATAGCTGATTCTTCTTAGATTTGGCTTCACCAAATTGTTCTTCTTACTTTTTCTGAAGAGTTGATCCCTTTATATAGACTCTGTCAAAGGTAATCGGCTGTCCCAGTTAATAACTGACATTTGACAGTACTTACAATTCCAGCAGTTGTCTGACAATCTAGCTTGATTTCTATACTTAGAAAATAATTCTGCTTGATGTGTTGAAACTTGACTGATGGATGTGTCGACACTAGTCCTGGGTGTCGATACTTCTATTATCGTGATGTCGATACAATTCTGAATGTGTCGACGCAACCTTTATCTTGTCTCAACATAGTTGATGTAGAATATGTCGATACAGCTTTCACCATGTCTCGACACAGCTTGTGTGGTGTGTCGACACTTGTCCTTAGTGTCGACACATTTACTTTCTGTTGACACAACTTGAGTAGTGTGTGTTGACACTAGTCCTGAGTGTCGACACAGTTGCTTTCTTGTATCATAGTATCGACCCAAGTCCTGGGTGTCAACATAACTTCCTCTTTGACTCAGCACTACAAGTATAAGTGTATCGACACTAGTCCAGAGTATCGACACAGCTTTCTCTTTGTCTCAGCACATCTTTGACAAAAAGTGTTGACACTAGTCTAGTGTCTCAACGCTTTTGTACTTAGCTTTATTTGCCTGCACACATCAACTTAACATTTATCAAATACAACTATGTATATCGTTGAGCTGAAAGGACTTCTTCAAATCAAGTTCATTATGACCAATGTACCCAGCAATCTCCCCCTATTTGGAGAAGTAATAACTCCAATTCAATGTTATACAACATGATACCAAAAATATATTTTGATAAAGACATTAAGAGTACAGTGCAGTATAATATGTAAAATACCATAGATAAAAACACACATTTAAAATCAATAAAGCTGAATCAGAAAATAATGCAAACAATTGCAATCCTAATTAATAGCACATGAAATATTGAGTAAACCAAAATTTTCATTGATTATTTATTACAAGGTTTACTGCAACAAGCTTTGGTTATACAATAGTTACAGATCAAGTTTTTTATGAAATTTAAAACTGGTAACATTGTAAGGCAGCTCTAGTTCTTTGATGACTATGCCTTTTCTAGATTATATCTTTGCTTTCACCTCAGGCACCCTTTCATCAGCAACCTTTTTTCCTTTGTCATCCTTAGCTTTAGCTTTTATAATTGCTCTTTCTTTCAGCCTTTGTATTTCAAAACAATGGTATGGCTTTGGGAAATATTTACTGGGCTCAACAGAATTAGCAGGAAGCTTTCCTTTCTTCAGATCATGTCTGAACTTCTTGATAACCTCTTGTTGTTTTAAATGTTTGTCCTATTCCTGTTCTGAATACCATTTACCTCTATCTATCACATTTGCATTGATTGTCTTCCATGCAGTGAGAATGATTGATCTGGAGGTTGGACTCTATTGCTCAAAATCAGGTCTAGTTTCAGCTTGTTCTCTAAACCTTTTCTTTGAAAGCTGAGTTTCTTTTTCTTTAACCAAGGAAGATTCAAACATCTCCACCTTTTAATATATAATATTTTGAACTATTGGTGGAGGACTATACATGTGTTGGGCAGCTGCTTGGATATCCTCAAATATAGCTTGTGCTGTAGGATTGTATATGGTTTTCTCAACAGCATGAGTTCCAGTAGCATGAGGTGCTTCAAGTTGAGATGGTTGACAACCAGACTCACCAGTTTGATCCCCATCATATTATAGGGGAGGATAGCCTAAAGTTTCTTTGATATTGTTTGATATCCAGGTAGTATGTTCAGAACTGGCCCTTATCATTACCTCTCCACCTTTATGACTTCTCTTTCAAAATGGTCTCTCAAATCATTTCTGTGAAATCTCACTTGACCATCTAGATAATTAATTCCTAATGTTACAGTATTCTTAACTCTCAATAAATTATTGTCCAAACACTTGTCAGAATCCTTGATGTCCTTAAGCAGAGATGTTGAATGATTTGTCGGTGTGGTTTCTATATCCTTAGCATTTGAATCAAGTTTGGTCTTTAAAGTAGTGGTTTGATTCTTTATTTCTCCCAAGGTTTTATCATGCATAACAATCATATTTTCATTCACTCTGTTTTGATTCTCAAGGACATAGCCTTGCTTGATTGCCAAATCATCCTCCAGTTGTTTGACTTCCTATTGTTGCTTGGCCAGGTAGACAACAACATTTGTACCTTTCTCAAAGAAGTTGGTCATGTCTGTCTTTAACAAATTTACTTCAAATCTAATTGACTTTATGTCTTGTGACAGCTGAAATTGCAACTCCTTATTGCTTTCATCCACATACTTTTCTAGATCTTTCCTTTGTTTATCAAGCATTATTTATAGTTGGACTAGCAGGGAGCTAGATTCCATTGCAGGAGCTGGTTGTGGTCCAGATTGGAGGTACTTCTTGTAACTCGTACTACTTTTTCTTAACTCAGATAGTTTCCTTTTGTTAAGCTATGAAGCTTCCTCTTCCTCAAAATCTGATGAGCTGACCATCTCAATAGAGTTTTGCTGTTCTGTACCTGCAGTATTTGTATTAAGAATTTCTAAGGTAACATCTGCATGTTGAATCTCAGCATCAGGAACTTCAATCTGGAAATTTTTAGCTATCTCCCCTTGGATGTTAGATACTTTAGACAAAAGAATATCTTCTTCAATGTCTTTTTCAGTCATTTCTTGTTCAGGTTCTTTTGATTTTTCTATTTCCTATACAACATCCATTATTATAGTAGTAGCTAAATCCATTGGAAATGCATAGAGGTTCTCCCCCTCAATTGTTTCTTTTTCTAGAATGTTCTCCCCCTGCACCTGTACACTAGTTCCAGGTGAGAACCTTGGAGATCTTCTTTGTTCTTCCTCGGCATCCTTATCTGAATTGAAGTTCACCTCTTCTTTAGAATCACTAGTGGATTTGACTTCCTCTATCACAGATTTCTTTCCTTTTACCTTCTTTGTCCTTTTAGGTTCTAGTGTCTCTTTAGACAAGACTCTGTCCCATCTAGACATAATTGTCAGGTCCATTCTCCTCATATGATTTATCTTAGATCCATTCTCCTGAATGATACTATCTGGAATTACCTTTACCAGATACAGACTAACTATTTTGCCCATATTGGGCTTTTGAATCCCTTCTACAATCTTATCAAAGACTACCCTGTTCCATTCAGTCTTGATTCTGAAGATAATCCTTGTCATTAGGCTAAACATAGATGTGGAAATCCTTTCATGTGCTCCAGTCTTGCAGAGGAGCACTTTTCTAACTATTTTAGATATAAATTTTCCTTGGAAGTTCATTCCATTCCTGTTTAAGGAACTGCCAAACCTAGTGGTTGAAGCTAGTCCAACCCATTCTTAGGCCTCTGCAGTCTTGCTTGAATCCAATTCATCTTCCTATGTAGTTCTTGGAATCTGTAAGACTTTAACCAGTCTTTTGATTGTGACTTTTACTCTTGCTCTATTAACACTTGATTTGATCTTATCTGACTTAGGGTTTAGTGAGGCATTTGAATAAAATTCTGATACTTATCTCTTCCATATCTTTATTGGTTCAGAAAGCATATATTCAAGACCTGCCTCATTTACAAGATCAATCACATTCTTTATTTCTTCTAGAGCGGAGAAGAAGGCGTTTCGTACCAGTTCGTAACCCTCGTTGATGTTGTCGTCCATCTTGGGTGCCATTCTAGCTGAAAAAGCTTGAGTGAATTTGAGATTGAGAGGAGTCGACTAAGGATTTTTATTTCTCGACACTCTGGGAATAGTCTCTCAAGATTTCTGGTAAGCGAAGTCAACAATTCCGTGCACCACCTATTTATAGTAACTGAATACGGAAGATGAGAAGGCGCGCTGCTTTTATACTTTTCTGAAAATTCGGGAAATGTCTAATGTCGACATGGAAAACTTATTTTGTCGAGATCTGTCGACTTAAGTCGACACAAGGTTCATGTCTCTCGACACATACCTCAAGGTATCGACAACCTTATATCTCGACACTAAACTATAATGTCTCGACACATTGTCGCTAATTAGTGTTGACACACATTCTGGTGTCTCGACACAATACTTCCTATAGTATCGACACACTATATGGTGTTTCGACACAATTCTTTGACTTAGACAAAATTTGTGTTCTGAATATAATTTCTTGACTTATATCATGTCTTACTTGGTTGTAATTCATTGTTGACCTTATTAGTCATCTTTTATATGTTGTACAAGATTTTGTTGCTATTATTAGAAAATAATTATTCAATGTTCAACATTACTAATTCAAATTTAAAGTAATTGAACTTACTTTCATCTATGGGTTTTGAAAAGATATCTGCAACTTGTCTTTCTGTAGGAGTATACTGTAAGCTAATATTATCTTTTTCAACATTCTCTCTAAGAAAGTGATATCTAATTTCTATATGTTTAGTTCTACTGTGTAAAATAGGATTGTTAGAAATAGAAATTGCACTAGTAGAATCACAAAACATAATAGATTTACTTAGCTGTATACTATAGTACAGTAGTTGATGCTAAATCCATAGCAACTGTGCACAGCAGCTTCCAGCAGATTTGTACTCAGATTCTGCTGTAGAAATTGTAACACTTGTTTGCTTCTTGCTACTCCAACTTATGAGTCTTTTTCCCAGAAACTGGCAAGTTCCAGATGTACTTTTTCTGTCTTCTTTACACCCTGCAAAATCTGCATCTTTCTACCCTGTAAGTTCAAAATCACTATCCCTAGGATACCAAAGCCCAAGATTGGGTGTGCCCTTAAGATATCTCAGTATTCTCTTTACAATAGTATAATGAGACTCTTTGGGGCAAGCTTGGTACATAGCATAGACACATGTTGAGAACATAATATCTGGCCTACTAGCAGTCAAGTATAAGAGTTATCCAATGATGCCTCTATACGAGGTTTCATCAACTGGTTTCCTAGATTCATCCTTATGTAGTGACACAGAAGAACCCATTGGTGTTCTCATGGTAGTAGAATTCTCCATACCATACTTCTTAATCCGCTCCTTAGTGAACTTTGATTGAGAGATGGATATACCATCCTCAGATTGTCTTACTTAGAATCCCAAGAAGAACTTTAGCTTACCCATGTTGCTCATTTCAAACTTTCCTTGCATAAGCCTGACAAATTTTCTACATAGCTTCTCTTTAGTAGACCCAAAAATTATGTCATCCACATAAATCTGGACTAGAATACTTGAACCTTTGATGTCCCTAAGGAATAGTGTCTTGTCTTCCTCTAGATAACTTGTTCTCTATAAGAAAGGTAGACATGGTTTCATACCAGGCTCTAGGTGCCTGTTTTAACCCATACAAAGCCTTGTGCAATCTAAAGACATAGGAGTTTAGTTTAGGGTTAACAAAACTTGGTGGCTGCTCTACATAGACTTCCTCCTTCAGTGTACCATTGAGAAATACTGACTTTACATCCATCTGATAGACCTTGTATCCTTTGTATGCTGCATGAGCTAAAAACAACCTTATGTCTTCTAGCCTAGCTATAGGTGCAAAGGTTTGGTCAAAGTCTATCCCATCCTCTTGTCTATATCCTTTAGCCACTAATCTAGCTTTGTTCTTAACTATAACCCCTTGCTCATCTAGTTTATTCCTAAAAATCCACTTAGTTCCTATGACATTGTGATCACTAGGTCTAGGAACTAGACTCCAAACTTTGCATCTCTAAAATTTATTGAGCTCTTCTTGTATAGCCATAATCTAGTTGGGGTCTGAATTGGCTTCTTCAAACTTTTAGGTTCTACCTTAGAGAGAAAACTAGAGTATAAGGCCTCATTGTGATGTCTACTTCTAGTAGTACCTCCTAGTCTTGCATCGCCTATTATTTGATCAATAGGATGATCTTTAAGATGTGTAACTTCTATTGGCAGGTGCCTACCATCAACTAGTTCTGTAGGAGGATTAGGATGATTCTCTTCCTCCCTCCAGGCATTTACAGTATCTTCTATAGGAATTTATATATTATCTCTAGTGTGTGACTCTAGATCAGCTGAATCACCTATATTCAACATTTCCATCCTAAAATGTATATCATCTAGACTATTATTGTTAGAAATCTCATTATAAAGAACAGAAGTTTCATCAAAAACTACATTAATAGATTCTTCTACAACTTGATGTTTCAAGTTGTAGATCATGTATTCTTTGCTATGTAGATTATACCCTACAAAGATTTCTTCATAAGATTTCTCTGAGAACTTGGTTATATAAGTTTTCCCGTTGTCCAATACATAACACTTACTACTATTGGGTATTGTATCAACAATAATCCAGATTTGTATGAAGTCACCCTTAAACTAAGATGAATTAAGTTGTATTTGATGTCCTTGTTGAGTTATGTGTTTGCAGGATATAATTGTCAAGTGTAGACCAATATAAGTCTACAATGAGTCACCAAATATATGACCATACAATGTAATCCCCCATTGTGTGATCCATGGTGTTACCTCATGTGTAGCCTCTCTATTGGGACACACTTTATGTTCAAGCACTAAAGCAATGGAAGGAAGAATGGTTACTGAATTCTTTTGAAGAAAAATAATTTTCAGGAAGCAAAATTTTTTCTAAGTCCATTACTCGAGTAGTATATGTTGCACTTGAGTAGTGCTGGAATGAATTCTCGAGTATACTAGATAAATTTCTCGAGTAACAGAAATCATTCTCGAAAAAGCTAAGTCCATTACTCGCGTAAGCCTTGGAGTACTCGAGTACTACCTATCTATGTCTCGAGTTTACTATATAATTCATTTCAGAAATTTTCTAAGTGTTTTATTCGAGTAGCAGAAGCCAGTACTTGAGAAGGCCAAGCCTTGTATCGAGAAGTCAGAGGACCAGTACTCGAGTAAGAAGAAAATTTGTTTCGAGAAGAAGTCTGGTTCTCGAGAAGTCATATTAGTTCTCGGGAAGTTTTACTAGTTCTCGAGTAGTAGAAGTCACTTCTCGAGAAGCCAGAATTCTTGTTCGAAATTTCTCTAAGTCTTGTTCTCGAGAACCTTACACCCTTCCTCTCGAGAATCAGAAATTAGTACTCGAGTAATCTATAAACCACCCGAGAAATGAAGAATTTTTTTTCTAAAATTTTGTTAAGTCTGACCGGACCAGATTTCAAATTAATCTCAATGATTATTGGTCCACGTGTACTATCTTTATGATTATGACCATTAGGGTTGTCCTATATAAGGTCTAATCAATTTCGACTAACCCTAAGAAGCGAAATAAAGTTTTTTGAATCGTTCTTCATTCTAAATCGGGAAGCCGCCGTCGGTCTTCATCGACGATCTCACCACCGCTCCTTCTCTGATTCTTGTGATTCAGAGCAAGTAGAGATCAACAGATCAAGATGCTTTTACTTCTACAGATTCATCTCTTGATCGTGTTCATCTAAGTTTTCAGATCCAGAATATTTTTGTTTGTCATCTTCAAACAGTTTCTGAGAAAGCTTCAAAGTTCAAGGAAGAAGAAATGCTAAAGATTCAGATCTGAGATATTCTGTTTGTATAATTTTAATTTAATACATTTTATCTTATAGGAGATTTTGTCTCCAAGTGTTGTAGCAAGTTTTTCTTCCGAGTGTAGATCCATTTTGTGGATCGAGTTGTAGGGGCGTTGCTCCGAGTTATAGGATTAGTTTTCAATCTGAGGTAATAGTGAAATAGCCGAGTCTAGCATGTTACTAGATCGGTGATGTAGAAAGTGGACGTACCCAAGATTGGAGAACCACTATAGATCTAGTGTACTCTGTGCTTTGTGTGTTTATTTTCTGCGCTTCATTCGTTCAATTTTTATTCCGTAAAAATACGTAGACCTCACCCATTCACCCCCTCTAGGTGATTTAGGTAGACACCTAAAAACATCAACTACCAAAAATTCTGAAGTAGGATAGATTTGGTTTTCTGCCTTTCATTAGTTCATAAGGAGTCTTGTTGTGATTCTTGTTGATCAATGCTCTATTCTGAACATAGCATGTTGTGTTTAAGCCTCAGCCTAGAAATATTCAGGGAGATATGTATCATTTAGCATTATTCTATCTGCCTCAATAAGAGTTCTATTTTTCCTCTCAGCAACTCCACTTTGTTGTGGTGTTCTTGGAGAGGAGAATTCCTGAAAGATCCATAGTTCTTTACAGAAATTTGTCATCTTTTTAGATTGAAATTATGTACCATGGTCACTTCGAAGTATGACCTCAGAACATCTCATCTCATTCTGAATTTGTTTGACTAAATCAGCAAGGATGTCTAGTGTTTCAGACTTTCTCCTTAAGAAGAATACCCAAGCAAACCTGGAGTGATCATCCATAATCACATAGGTATTGGACTTCCTACCCAAACTAAGAACTTATATAGGACCAAATAGATCCATATAAAGTAAGTACAGACACCTCTCAGTGTCTTTGGACTGAATGCTCTTAAAGGATACTTTTGTCTGTTTGCATTTTTGTCATGCATGACATAAGCCTTCTTTGGAGCATTTGTGTTGTGGACTATTTCTAACTAAATTCATAGAGAATAGTTTGCTCATTGATTTATAGTTTAAGTGAGCGAACCTCTTGTGCCATTGCACACATAATGAGTCTTTCTCACTAGCTACTAGGAATACAGGTGATTTTTCATTTATACTTAAGAAGTTTAGAAAATAAATGTTCCCACTCCTAGTGCCTGACAAGATGATCTCTTGATCACTTGAATTCCTTATCAAACACTTGTCATTGTGGAAAACAATTTCATACCCTATATCATAAAACTGACTTACGCATATTAGATTGTGGTTCAATCCTTCTACATAAGCCACTTTAGTGATGGTAACTAGGTCATTAAAAAAGTTACCATATTCCTTGGTGAGTCCTTTCTCTGACCCTCCAAAGATGAATTTTGGTCCATTCCTAACAAGAGTGTAATATCTTAGTAAACTCCTTGTTCCAGTCATATGACTAGAACAACCACTATCCAAGTACCATATTGGCCTACTTTGGTACTTGGCTCCACCTGCAAACACAGATTTAGTTAACCTTAGGCACCCAAATAGTTTTGGGGCCTTGGTTCCTGTTAGGCTTTGCTGTGTACAACATAGTAGGCTTTCTAAACAAAGTTGGTTGAATCTTATATGAAGGTGTTGTTGGATTATACCAACAATCTATGGAAAAATTCCCAACCTTACCACAACACCAACACTCAAATCGAGTGTATCTTTTCTTTGATTGCATATTTGAAGTTGTTCTTTTATGCAACACAGAATTTTCATCCAACTTCCAAGGTAGTGATGCAAAATTCACACCCTTACCTTTTAGATTTAGGTGAGGTGCACTGGGACCAGCTCCAAGAATTCCTTGGCTTCTTGGATTGATCACCCTTTGTGGTGGTTTTTGGCCTATTTTGCCCTTAGATGTCCATCTCTTCCAGCATGGCTCTTTATTGACCTTGCTGGTAGAGCACTCAGACATCATGTCTCCAGGAACACATGATCTCAAACATATGTTAGAAGGCAGATTCTTGACTGGTTGCTTAACAAGACCCATTGGGGCTTTACCCTTAAGTACATTTTTCTTTTTGAACTTTTTGTTCTTGACATACCCTACACCACTTATAAATGGTGCAGAGAAGGTGTCTATGATAGGTAGTACTGACTTGGGTTTTGAGAATTTGGTTAGTAGATGTCTTACCTAGGTTAGCTTTGCTTCCAAGTCCTATTCTCCTATTACCTCTGCCTAGCTATCTATCTTATTGGTTAGTTCAATAAGTTTCAGTTTTTGCAGGTCCAACTTTATGTTGGCCCTTTCCAACTAAATAGATACATCCCTCAGAGATTCTAATTCTCTGGCATGATCCTTAGCAAGTTGTTTGCTTGCAATCAATGCCTTGAGTAACTTCCCATATATGTTGATCAGGGAGTTAAAATCAGCTTCAATGTCTCAATCATATTATCTATTATTAGAGGAGTGTGAATATGATTCATTTTCTAATGCAGAGAAAGAATCTGAGGCTAAACTGTGAGATATTGATTTTACCTTTGCAGGATCTAAATAATCCTGATCTCCTTCTCCAGACTGGGTCTCCTCAATAGCCATCAGGCCCATGAGAGCCTCCTCCTTTTCTGATTCTGAAGAATCAGATTCACTATCAAACAGTGTAGAATATTTCTTTGCCAAGAGACTTTTGTCATCCCTCTTATGTTATCCATCCTTCCAGTTCTCTGGCCTTTTCTCCCTTTTTTGTTGGGCAATCTGCTATGACATGCCCTTTCTTGTTACAATAATAACAAATAATATTAGTCTTAATATATTTGTTCTATAAAGAATCATACCTGTCCCCAGATTTCTTTTTCCTGGAATTATCTGAATGATTAGTCTTTTTGAGAGAAGAGTCTCCAGCTGGTCCCTTCCAGCTACCTTGCTTTCTTCTCCTCAAAATCTTCTTGAACTGTTTAGACAAGAGAAACAGTTCCTCCTCAGTCAGGTCTCCTTCTGATGAGGATGATTTGTATACTCATAAGCTGTTTCCTATCTTTTTGAGAGTGTTGAATTCTCTCTGACTTTCCTAAATGACTTAACCTTTAGGGCCAATGTATTTTCTCTATTGTGTGCTCTAGCTGAATCTTCTTCAGAATTCTTGATATTGAGCTGAAACTCATGGGACAACAACTTGCCAAATAGAGTCTGGGGGTCTATGTTGGCTAAGTTCCCCATTTCTCTTATGGCACAGATCTTAATATCCCATTCATTGTTCAAGGACCTCAAAAACTTGTCATTGAGTTCATTGTTAGTAAATTTCCTGCCATAAGTTCTCAGGTTGTTTACAATTCTGAAGAACTTTTCAAAACAATCAGCCACTGAGTCTTTCTTATCCTGTCTAAAGGCTTTATACTGTTGGTTTAGCATAGATTTCTTATCATCTCTAACCTCATCAGTTCCTTCCATGTAGACAATCAGAGACTGCCACATTTCTTTGGTTGTCTTGCAATGAATCAGATTCTGAAAAGTGGAATCATTTATTGCACTGACTATAAGATTCCATGCCCTTTTATCCATAGAGGTCAGAATTATCTCATCCTTATCCATCTCTATGTAGGTCTTTGGTGTCTTGATGTTTGCATCAAGAACTGATACTTTCATGGGAATAAAAGGTCCATCAATCTCTGTGATGTATATTCTTGGATCTGCTGCCTCCATGAATAATCTGATTATCTCCTTCCATATTCCAAAATTGTCTTTGGAGCAAATAGGGAGCTTGATGGAATTGTTTTCCCTCTGAGCCATGATATATCTTAATTACTCTGTAATCCTTTGGATTCTCACTAGGTTGTTATACCTTTTTTTAGTGAACCTCTCTCTGAAACCAATTGTAAATGTTTGCTTTAGGATTGAGAGTGACCTAGAGGGGGTGAATAGGTCCAATTTTAATCTTGGCTAGCTTTGTTATACTTTCTTTGATAAATTATCTCAACCAGATAAAACAATATAATCTTAACATTAATTTAAAATAGTCTCAGCACAACAGTCACTGCAATCACAGTACAGTACACATAGTTTTATAGTGGTTCCCAAATTAATGGGTACATCCACTTTCCCCCTTCGCCTATCTAGCAATGAACTAGATTCGGCCAAACTCCTTCTTATTTTACTCAGATCCTCAGATCTTACAGCTCAGAGCCCAACTGGCTCCTACAACTCAGACTATACAAGTCTTACCACTCAGATCACCAAGATCTTACACCTCAAGTTCTTCCCAAGAACTCTACCTCATAGTAAATCCACACTCCTACTCATCAGGCAAATCCTGCCCTACAACTCAGAGAAATACCCACTTCTCCTACCTCAGGCAATCATAATCCTACCTCAGCCTTTATAACACAAGCTTACAACTCAGAGAAAATGATTCCCCTACACTTATATCTACAGGTAGATCTTACAAAAATTAATGAAGGTAAAAGAGATAGATTCAGAAATTGTCACCCAGCAAGAGAGAAATGGGTGACTGCTTCTTGATCTGATCCTAATGTGTTTCCTTCATTTGACCTTGTTGAGATAGATCTGATCCCACCCTTCTTAGCTTTTCAAAGCTTCTTGGAGTTGAAATTAGGGTAGATCTAGGTTGGATAATGTTGAAGATTATTCTTGATTTGGCTTCACTCCACCTTATAAATTAGAGTTGATGCTTCTTAGATCTGGATTCACCAAATTGTTCTTCTTACTTTTTCTGAAGAGTTGATCCCTTTATATAGGCTCTATCAAAGGTAATCGGATGTCCCAGTTAATAACTGACATCTGACAGTACTGACAATTCCGGTAGTTGTCTGACCCTCTTGCTTGATTTTTATACTTAGAAAATAATTCTACTTTATGTGTTGAAACTTGACTGATGGATGTGTCGACACTAGTCCTGGGTGTCGACACTTCTCTTGTCGTGATGTCGACATAATTATGAATGTGTCGACACAACCTTTATCTTGTCTCGACATAGCTGATGTAGAATGTGTCAAGACATCTTTCACCTTGTCTCGACACAGCTTGTGTAGTGTGTCGACACTTATCCTTAGTGTCGACACATTTACTTTTTGTTGACACAACTTGAGTATTGTGTGTCGACACTAGTCCTGAGTGTCGACAAAGTTGCTTTCTTGTATCATAGTGTCGACCCAAGTCCTGGGTGTCAACACAACTTCCTCTTTGACTCAGAACTACAAGTATAATTGTGTCGACACTAGTCCTGAGTATCGACACAGCTTTCTATTTGTCTCAGCACAGCTTTTACAAAAGTTTCGACACCGGTCTAGTGTCTCGACGTTTTTGTACTTAGATTTATTTTCCTGCATACATGAACTTAACATTCATCAAATACAACTATGTATATCATTGAGCTAAAAAGACTAATTCAAATCAAGTACATTGTGACCAATGTACCCATCAATGAGCTTAACCAACATCAAATACAGCTATGCTCTTAGTGTTGATGGTGATTCCTCTTCAAATCATATCTAGGGAACATTGAGGGCAATATTCTCAACACTCCTCCTTCCACCTCCTTCCTCTCCTCGGAGAATCTGAAGAGAGGACCATCTGAGTCAAACACCCTCCTAGTCTCCACCTTCATCGCATCGAACGCCTTTTTGAATACGACGTTGATCGAGCTCCCGTTATCAATGAGGATCCGTCAGACAGTAAAATTCTCGACTGCGGCCTGGATCACCATCGCTTCATAAAATGGATCCTCATGATCTAGCATGTCCTTCCTTGAGAAGGTAATCTTCTCATCAAGGGTGGGGTTTGGGACGTCGAACCGACGCTCCAGCGGTACATGGTATGGAGGCTCGCCTTGCGGGCAGCCTCGACTCCCACCCCCCACCCCTACCCCCGATACATAGTATGGAGGCTCGCCTTGCGGGCAGCCTCGACTCCCACCCCCACCCCCTGTTAATCACCCTGATCCCTCCACAACCTCCGACATCGGCTAGGTCCTCACACCTATCCTCCTCTGCCCCAGACAGGACTTCCTCAATCCGCACTTCCTGGCGAAGTTGTTGTCGTTGCTCCCTGTTTCCCCTTATCTCGAGGAACTCCGGTAACGTGGTCGTTGTATGGCGCTCCTCCTGATGGAAGTTGTAATAGGGCAGCTGCGCCCTTCCTACTTTCCTTCTCCTCTCCCGGGCTCTCCTCCTCCTGCCCATGGCTATTACTATAACCTGATATTGATCGGGGAGAGGAGGCCTCTGTCCCTGTCTCCATCCTAGGGGGTGAACTTACCCAGGCCCCTGGTGGTTATCTCCTCCATAGAAACCTCTCCACTGTCCATGGTCTTGCCACTCCTGCTGCCTCTAGCTGAGCTATTTATTCAGCTCCTAGCGCCCCCATCTTGTCTGCTGCTGCTCCCTTTACCTAGGCTCGGGCCTTCGTACCTCTTGGCCCTTGCCACCTCTCAGCTCCTCCTCCACGGCCCACCTAGTCAACTTCCTCATGAACAGAGGGTTTGACTCATCCCCGTCGACTTCCCTTGATGCCCTCTCCATCAACTTCTCTAAGGAGAGAGGCGGCACCCTCTTTAGTTCCATCCTAAAGAACCCCTACTGAAGCCCCAGGGTGAAGTCCATCATCAAGGTATGCCCTGACATCTCCTATACCTGGAGTACCTTCTCTTGAAACTGGTCCACATAGCTCCCCAGGGCCGCATTCACCCCCTACTTGATGTGGAATAGAGACTCAGATTCTTTCTTCCTCTTCTTGGAAGTGGTGAACCTCATCATGAACCCCATGCGCAGATCCTAAAAACACTAGATGGAGTTGGCTGTCAGCTGGTGGAACTAATCTCTCACTTTCTCCTTGAGGGTGATGGCAAATAGCTTGCACTTAAACGCATCTAATATCCGTCGGATCAAAACTACATCCTCGAACCATTGGATGTGTTGGACCGAGTCATCCTTCCTAGTGTAGTAGGATATCTCCAGCTCGCGAAACCCCTCTGGAATTGGGGCAGATGAAAACAACTCGCTGAAGGGGCTGCCTCCGCCTACCGGGCGAGCAAGGCGATCTCGTGCGTCGATCTCGTCAACCCTACCTACACACGCCGAGCCGGGGAACTAAACTCGCCCCGGCAGATCTTGCTTGCTGCCTTCTACAACTTCCTTCCTGGGTCTCCTGACCGGGGCGTCCTTGTCTAAGGTTGGGGCTGCGTCGACTGGGACAGCTGGGGTTGAGCACTCATCGTGCATGCCAAGTGTGAACATAAGGAGGTTCCGCATTTCCTGCTGTAAATCCTCGAACATCCTAAGGGTGGCGAGAGGGAGAGGGGGTGGTGAGTCGGCCCTGTCAGATCCCTGTCCTTCACCTCCAGTCATTGAGCTCACGAAGGATTTTCGGTGTTGATCACTCTCCACGCTCACCACACAAAAATGTTGAAACCAAAATTTGGCTTCCGTAGAGTTCGAACCCTTGGGGAAGGGGTGACCGCACACTTACTTATCCCTAAAGAGCTTAAATGACCAAAGACTTAGAACCAGAACCGATCCAAGGCTCAAGCACAAAGGTCCCACCACACACTTGGAAGATCTTAGAGCGCTTCCCCTCCTTAGCTTGTACTAATCTAAGAGCACCTCAGAAAGCACTAGAAGATCAGAGAGTGTTGAGTCCATTGCTTACAATATCCCAAATTTGTAGAAGTCAAACAAAGTCAATGGTATACACATAGTTGTATTTTATGTATATTTAAGTTCATGCATGCAGGTTGAATAGGTATTTCAAGTGGTTGCCACAGGTGGTCACAAGGTAGAGGAGTGGAGAGACAAAAATCTGTCTAAGTCCACAGGCGTTGAGTGAAGCTAGTTCACTCAATGCCAAATACCAAAAAGAGTTGATTAAGATGTGGGAAGTCAAAGCACAGGATTCTGCAAAGTAATTCTACATCGAACTCCACGGGCATTGAGTGAAGGCAGTTCACCAACGCTATACAATAACATGCGCTGAGTAAAGCTGTGTCTGTCAAAGCCTCAGTATGGGCAAGCAGAAAAATTGACTAAGTTCAGTGGCATTAAGTGAGGACAGCTTACTCAATGACAGATGAGAAGAATCGTTGAGTAAAGAACCAGTCAATCAAATCCTTTGCATTGACAGTGAAGAAAAGTGACTAAGTCCACAGACATTGAGTGAAGAAAGTTCACTCAATGTCATACAACAAAATGCGTCGAGGAAGGACTGTGTAGCTTAAGAAGAAGGTAGACTGAAAAATGGCTAAGTCCATATGCATTGAGTGATGTCAACTCACTCAATGCCATATAGCTAGAAGCATTGAATGAAGCTACTTTAGACAACGCCACAGAGAATCTATCAAATAAATTTGGCTAAGTCCAGAAGCATTGAGTGAAGATAGTTAACTCAATGTCATGCTAATTCTATCAAAGACAAAGAAGAAGGAGACACAAAATCAACTAAGTCTATTGTTGGGTCCATTGATCCCAATGTCCTGAATTTGAAGGACTAGCAAAACAATGTATTCACATGTGGTTATCTAACTTGTGTTTAAAGTGAATGATTGTATTTTGTCCTGATAAGCTATGATGGGATAGGTAGCCTTAGTGGCTAAGTCAGGTAAGTTATTACCTAAGTGGTGGAAAGACAGAAAATTGTCTAAGTCCACAGGCGTTGAGTGAAGATCAGTCACTCAATGCTAGATAGCTTATAGCATTGAGTGAAGCCTATACAATCAAAGACTAGGCAGTGGCATGCTGAGAAAATGGCCAAGTCCACAGGCATTTAGTGAAGTCAACTCACTCAATGCCATACATCAAGAGGTTGTGAGATAGGCTATAGCAGTAAAAGCTTGAAGTTGGAATGAGCTAATATATGGATAAGTCCACAGGCGTTGAGTGAAGTCAACTCACTCAACGCCATGCTACTGAATAAGCAGAAAATTGGCTAAGGCAGAAAGCGTTGAGTGAGGCATGTTCACTTAATGCTCTCAAGGCTTATGTTGCTGAATAAGCAGAAAATTTGCTAAGGCAAAAAGCGTTGAGTGAGGCATGTTCACTCAACGCTCTCAACTCTTATGTTGCTGAATAAGTAGAAAATTGGCTAAGGCAGAAAGCATTGAGTGAGACATGTTCACTTAACGATCTCAATGTTTATGTTGCTGAAAAAGCAGAAAAATTGATTAAGTCAAAAAGCATTGAGTGGAGTTTACTGACTCAATGCTGTCAACGCCTAGTGAAGGCAAAATTTTGTCTAAGGGGTTTGGCATTGAGTAATGCTTACTCACTCAATGCCAAATAGCTGAATGTTGATAAAGCAAGATTAGTGTTGAGTGGAGCTGAATCACTCAATGCCTAGAATCAGAATTAATATTCTAAGTAGTTTGGCATTGAGTGAAGATGACTCACTCAACGCCAAGATACGGTGAATTTGTCTAAGTGTTTTGGCGTTGAGTGATGCTTACTCACTCAACGCCTATTCTTTGATGCTTGATTTTTTGCTAAGTCCACAGCTGGTGACATCAGTAAGTCAACAAGTCAACATCTTTCAAATAAGTGGCGGGATGACTACAGTAAGCGACAAAGGTTGCCGCAGACCTACTGTACGACAGTTGGCGTCAAAGTAAATTTGCAGCCAGCATTAAATGTGTGGGGCCCATTGCTAAAAGATTCGTTGGGTCTCAATACATAAAAGAAGTAACCGTTGTTCTTCTTCCCTGCCATTATTGTGGAGCTATAGAACATGAATCTCAAGCGGAGAAAGAAAGAGAGCAAGTCAGTTATTGGAATCAACATCTTCAACAGCAAGATAGTTAGTGTCATTCTCACCTACACCAAGAAGCTAGTTCAGAGTATCTTCTCTGAGCATAAGATTACAACCAAGGGCCGACCCTTGCTGTAGGTTCTTCACAGTTCCAGCAACTCAAGCACCTGAAGATCTTCATATGGAAGATGTTAAGAGAAGAAAGCTTGAAGAAGCAGAGATCTGAAAGAAGGCTCAGGGGACTATTTCTCAGAAGTCAAAGTTAAGGCTGAATCATCTCAGCTCAGGAAAGAGAGAAGGGCATAACAGGTCTCTGTAAGTTGCTTCCAACATAAGGATCATTATTGTTGTGAAGAAGAGAGGGCTGAGCTTCTGTCTCAATTCAAGGAGAGGCAGAACATTGCTCTGCAAGTAACTTCCAGCACAAGTAATTACTTGTTGTGAAAGTAGTTAGGACTAAGTATATCTTAGTTCAGTAAAGGTTGACTCAGGAAATAATCTCCTGTAGTCATTATTGGGCTGAGTCTATCTCAATCAAGAAGCTTGACACAGAGAAATATCCCTTGTGTCAAGAATATTCATCAACCCACTTTCATCCGTAGGATTAAGTTTACCTGGATCTGAGCTGTAAGTACCTGAAAGGGTACTGAGTTGTAGGAGTGTTGCGGCACTCTAAGAGTAGGGATGTATGCCTGAAACTGTAGGGATGTAGAGCCTGAGTTGTAGGCCTTAGAAATAAGGCTGAGGTAGGTGATTAGTGGATCACTGAGCTGTAGGAGCTCTGCAAGGCTCTGAGGTAAGAACCCTTATAGTTCTGAGTTTGGATTCTGTGAAGAATCTGAGTGTAAGGTTGATGGCCTGAGGTGTAAGCTCCTTGGAGCATTTTGGAGAAGTTCCTAGTCTAACAAGACAGGTTGATAGGTGAGAGGGAAAGTGGATGTACCTAGTTGGGGAACTACTATAAATATCTGTGTGCTTTGCTGTGTTATTTTATTTGTGCAGGGTAAATCATCTTGAAAGTAGAAATTAATCAACCAATCAAGAGGCAAACTAAAAGAAAATAATAGAATTAATAAAGAGCCAATAACCTATTCACCCCCCCCCCCTCTAGGTGATTTAGCTATCCTTGAAATTATGGACTTTCAAGTGGTATCAGAGGGAGGTTGCTCAAAAAGGACCTAACAGTCTGAGTTGATCACCAAGTATATCTAAAAGGTTAAACACATGTGTTCAAGGATGAACCATAAGATGAGGAACTATATGGAGCAGCAAATCTGTAGAGAGGACAAGATCAGCATTGGGCTATTGGCTGCTCTTGGTGATGATAAAGTCCTGCCAGATGCAAGAGCAAGAATCAGGGCCCCTCTGCCACATTCAGAGAGTGGCACAGAGGTGGATGAAGCTGAAGAAGGGGAATGCAGATGCCATGGACAAATAGCTACCCTAGAAGTAGAATTTTGCCAGGATTAATCTGGTAAACATAAGGTACATTCCATATCTAGCTCATCCTCAGAGTCTAGATATGAATCCTGTACAGACTCTGATGTCTCCTCATTTAGTGATGATGAGGGTCCCTTGACAGATGATGATATCAATCAATTGATTGACAGTCATGATTCCCTTTTGAAATATTTCAAGTAAAGCAAGCTACTTGTTAAGAAACAAGCAGAGGAAATAGCCTCCCTACAGAAGACT
This sequence comes from Platanthera zijinensis, assembly GCA_039513925.1. Taxonomy (NCBI): domain Eukaryota; kingdom Viridiplantae; phylum Streptophyta; class Magnoliopsida; order Asparagales; family Orchidaceae; genus Platanthera; species Platanthera zijinensis. The sequence continues at coordinate 73,035,815 of CM077082.1, forward strand.
GCTTCTCAGCTTGATGAAGCTTTATCCTTCCTATTTGTAAAAGAGAGGGAAGCAGCTCATTTGAAAATCATGGTAGATATCCATGTTGAGTCCTTAAAATACAAGGACTCTATTATCAAGAATCTTGAGGAGAAACTTGATAGGGAGAGGAGAATTGTGGCTAACTTCTCTAAGATAGATTCTATCAAGAGAAGATCTGAATCTGAGTGGATATCTAAATTAATCCAATCTAAGAAAAGAGACCAAGTTCCTGTCAGGCCTCAGCCTACCTTTCCCAAGGTAATTCTCCCTTCCAACAGGTATGACCAAGACCCCAGGGATGGTCACTGGAGGAATGGGAATCTTCCTTATAAGACTACAAATATCTCTTACAATGGAAGAAGAAAGGATATGAGTCTGAGTGCTCAAAAGGCTCCCCATGAAGAAGTGCAAAAGGCCCATCCTGTACCTTTTGTATTTAATGCACCAGCTTCATCTCTCTTGAGCAAGGCAGTGGCCTTTTCTCAAAATCTCCCTGCTCACACTCTTACCAAGGGTAAATCTTCCAGGATGCAAGACTTGGAATCTTTTAAGGAAACCAACAGCATGTCCTCTATAAGGAGAACTGGTGCTGATAGACCTTGTGAAAATTCAAGCTCTTATCATGTCAGACCTACTCTCAGTCAGACTATGGCTAAGAGAATTTGGAACAAGGAAGCTGCTTCTTCTTTTGTTCAGTGTGTTGTCAACCATGCTGTCAAACCTGCTCAGAAAAGAAGATATAATATTCATGAGTGCTGGTGTTGTGGTAAAGTGGGCCACTTTGCCATAGATTGTTGGCAAACCCTTGTGTGCCAAGGGCAAGAGAAAGTCTTCCTGACAGGGCTCCTGTAGGTAGACATTTTTTTTCTTTTCTAGCTAACAAGAACATAGGACCCAAGTCAGCTTGGGTTCCTAAGGGACGGTAATTCTGTCTTGCAAGATAGTCCAAGTGGCCATAACCATTTATGGTCCTCATACAATGTTGTACCAGACCCAAGTCTGGGTACAAGAAATGTTTCAACTTATCAACTTGCACTAAATGTCAATGACAAGTGTAATTATTAAGGGGGATCTTTACAAAGGAAATCCAGATAAACATCAAGGGCTAAAGATCAGAAGCAAGGTTGTTGGTATGCTCAGAAACTGTGAATCCAGCATGGACTTCAAGTCTACAGAGCAGAGATAAGTAGAATTCATCTTTCTTTTATTCTACCACTTAATTTCAAAATTAATTACTCATGCATGAGAAGGGTAATTGAAACAAATGACTAAGAAGATGTAAAACTACAACTCTTCTTAATACATGTATTAGTGGCTTACATGTTCACCATGCCATAAAATGTAACTTGTCTCAACATACCCAAAGACATATTGCATATGGAATACCAAGCTAGGTTAAAATCAAAATTTGGTTGAGTCAATTGAGGTTGGGGGCTAATACTCTCATAGTTGAAATAAATATAAGGTTATCAAAATTTTGCCTAATTGCACCCCAATAGAACACGGCTTAGAATGTGTTCTGCAGGTTTATATTTCCCCTGTATGTTAGGATAACACAGTTAGTGGCTAATCAAAAATTTAAATTAAAGACTTTAATTACTAAAGAAAACTGATGTTAAGCTAATTAAGCCCACTTAACAAATACTGGAGAAAAGACGGATTAAGGATATGTGTCGGGACTCAATCCTGGCCATTGATCTAGATTAAAACAACAAAGATGGATTAGTGACTTTCTGCCTTCCTGGTAGCAATACCTATAAAAGAAGGACTTGTGAAATACGCCAAGTCACTATTCCTTACCCTCTCCCGCCAACATTCGCTAAATCGACGGAAAGCCGCTTTCGCTTGCTTTATCAAATTCTCCAGAGAGATGGCGCCCAAGGGACAAGATTTCCACTTCGAAGGTGATGAAATGGTGCGAAATGGATTCATTGATGCTCTGGAAGAAGATCTGCTGGTGCTTAATCTTCTACAGAAATCTAACCTAGCTTTCGTCTTGATGGAACCCTGTCTTCCATGGAAGAGGGAAGTACTGGAGTTGTTTTCCAATGCCAAAGCGGATGCTTCAGCTGGGGAAATTAAGACCATGGTAAGCAGAAAGAAGATCAAGAAAATGCTCAAAAGGCTAAGCAACGCTCTGCAGCTGCCAAAGCTCTCTGCAACTGAGGACGAAGAAGAGCTATTGCTGGACTATGCAAAATTCCCAATGAAATGGTGTGGACTTTCCAAGCACACAAACAAATCAATTCAAAGGAAAGAACTCAACCTGAGAGGCAAGTTCCTAGTCGACGTCATTGGGAAAGCTCTGATATGCAAATCAGGTTCCTATGACAAAATCTCAAAAAGGATGTTTGAACTTATGGCTATGGTCATACTATCCAAGAGAACTGATTTGTGAAGAATGGTGTTTGAAAGAGTAGTGGAATGCTTGGCTGAACCGAATTTGTGGAGAATCCTGTCACTATTTCTGCGAGAAATTGCTCCAGAAATTTTGAATCTGAAACTTGGTTCTAGAATACAACATATGAGAAGGATGGACATCAGGATGCTTGAAAGATAGGACAGGGTCCTTCTACCCCGTGGTCCAGAAGCTGTGGAGATAAAAGGGAAGAGAATAGCTGCTACTGAGCCCAGCTCCTCTAGCAGCTCATCTGAGGATGAAAAACCTCATGATCTGGATCTATCGTAATCTGTTGAAGTGTCCAGGAGGGAAATGAATATCCAAGTATCTATCTCGTCTGAACTTACCCCTCTTAGTCGTGTGAGCAGACTAGAGTCATATTTAGTTCTTGAAGTGGATGAGATTGCTACCGGGTTAGCTGGATCTGCTGGAGAGGAAGGAGAGGATTTGTCTCCAGCCAAGGAAGCTGGCAAAATAGCAGAGGAAATTGTTAACAAAATATCTGCAGGAATGGGGGATAATGCCGCCAGATTGGAAGATGCAGATAGGCAAATACCTATGTCTGAAGATGAGGAAGTACAGGATAACGACTTGGAAATTCCTAGTACTAAGGGAAGGATTGCTCAAATTTAGGGGGAGCAACTGATGCAAGAAATTATGCATGATGCATTATTTGTAGGGGAGCAACTGGAGGTTCCTTAAATAAAGGATGTTGCTACTGCTGACCTGCATACAAATAAAAGCATGGCAATGGTTGAGGGGAGAAATCTTATGGTCTCCCTAGTCATGAGGTACACGATCTAGTGTCATCATGATCTGAGGAAGAGGAAGATAGTGATGAGAAAGCACACTCCTCACAACATCTAGAAACAGAACAACACAAGAGTGGCACAACTAAAGGAATAGGGAGCAAGCCTGTATAAGGAGAAACTAAAGCCCTAGATGAGGGCACATCTGCCAGATTTGATAAGCTTCCATCTACCTTTATGGCCCGGCTAAAAGGTTTGCTAGATGAGCAAAGAAGGGCATTGGAAAACTATGTGGATGAAGCCCTCAAAGATGTTAGAAATGATCTTGCAACAAGATCAAATCTATATGGTTTGAACTGAATATACTGAAAGGAGAAACAGTAAAATTCTTTACAAGAGCTGCTCCTACTGTAGATTACACAATGGAGAAACTGGATGTGTCAAATCAAAATATTTCTATTATAGTTGAAAATCAAACTATTCAGGCTAAGAACTCTGTGACCATTCATGAGAATAATAAAATTCTGAGAAAAGAACAAAACACTGAAATATTCACTAAGATGGATGCTTGCACCAAGATGCTTGATGACCATATGTTAGAAGTTAAAAATCAAGTAACTGCTAGAGTTAACTACCTGGAAGGGGAAAGAAGCAAAGCTAACACCTCCCAGACTACTCAAGTAATTGAAGAAGTCAAAAAGGGGGAGAGAAATGTCATTAGAACAAATACTGAGAATATGGTCTAGGCCACAAATGCTATGAGAGGCTCATTAGGAATGGAGCAATTACAATATAATAACTTCCCAATGATGTCTGACCATGTAAAAGATGCTTTAAACAAGATGTATAGTAGTGAAGCCCAAGTTCAAGACAATCAAGAATATGTTCAGTACATTGAAGAAGATGACAGTGTTAATGCTCTGTGGGGAGAGAAGACTACTAGTGCTTAGAATCCTTCCTTTAGCCCCACAGTAGACCGGTCACTACAGATCAAAGAAAGAATCACTAATGATGCTGAAGTGGAGGCCAAGCTAAGGAAAAAGAGATCTAGAGAAGAAATGGAACAGAGGCCTGATTTCGAGCAGTGGAGCACAGAGTCCAGATCTATTATTCTACTTGCTTGGGACCAGGTCAAAGCCAAAAGATCTGATAGAGGTAAATGGTACAACAAAATTGAATGGGATAAGATGGAAAAGAGAGAGACAGAAAGAAGGACTTTTGGAGGAACAAAAATGCAAATCTTTTGGCTCCTAATACTGTGGAACCATCCAAATACTCTCCCAAACCTTTCAGCTATTTTGAGAGACAAAAGGAAAAAAGTTGAAGCTGAAGCTACTAAGGCTAAGGCTGCTGATGGAGCTGATAAGAAAGGGAAGAAGATAGCTGGAGATGAAGACAAGCCAGCAAAGAAATCCAGAGGTAGTGGAATTATGATAAGGGAACCTGAAACTTAAAATGTTTCAGGTTCTGCTTTCATGGCTAGGGATGAAACACTGTGTTTATATTGCTCAAACATTTATTCCCTATATGATTAAATAGAACAACTTTTGTTATAATCATGATATGTCTAACTCATCATTTGCTATGTCTTTTACTTATCTGCTACATCATTTGATATGTCTATGATTTATATGAATTACGATGTGATGATTATGTCTATGATTTATCTGAATTATGATGTGATGATATGATTTAAATATTTATAACATAGGTATGTTTTGTGTATACATTGGCTTAGGTTTTGACTTCTTCAAATAGGGGGAGATTGTTGAGTCCATTGATCCCAATGTCCTGAATTTGAAGAAGGACTAGCAAAACAATGTATACACATGTCATGATCTAACTTGTGTTTAAAGTGAATGACTACAGTTTGTCCTGATAAGCTATGATGGGATAGGTATCCTAAGTGGCTAAGTTAGGTAAGTCTTACCTAAGTGGTGGAAAGACAAAAAACTGTCTAAGTCCACAGGCGTTGAGTAAAGATCAGTCACTCAACTCCAGATGGCTTATAGCGCTGAGTGAAGCCTATATAGTCAAAGACTAGGCAGTGGCAAGCTGAGAAAATGGCCAAGTCCACAGGCATTTAATGAAGTCAACTACTCAATGCCATACAGCAAGAGGCTGTGAGATAGGCTACAGCAGTAACAGCCTAAAGTTGGAAAGAACTAAAATATGTCTAAGTCCACAGGCGTTGAGTGAAGTCAACTCACTCAACGCCATGCTACTGAATAAGCAAAAAATTGGTTAAGGCAGAAAGCGTTGAGTAAGTCATGTTCACTCAACGCTCTCAACGCTTATGTTGCTGAATAAGTAGAAAATTGGCTAAGGCAAAAAGCGTTGAGTGAGGCATGTTCATTCAATTCTCTCAACGCTTATGTTGCTGAATAAGAAGAAAATTGGCTAAAGTAGAAAACGTTAAGTGAGGCATGTTCACATAACGCTCTCAACGCTTATATTGCTGAATAAGCAGAAAAATTTATTAAGGCAAAAAGCATTGAGTGGAGATTACTTACTCAACGCTGTCAACGCCTTGTGAAGACAAAATTTTGTCTAAGGGGTTTAGCGTTGAGTAATGCTTACTCACTCAATGCCAAATAGTTGAATGTTGATAAAGCAAGATTAGTGTTGAGTGGAGCTGAATCACTCAACACCTAGAATCAGACTTAATATTATAAGTAGTTTGGGATTGAGTGAAGGTGACTCACTCAATGCCAAGAGACAGTGAATCTGTCTAAGTGTTTTAGCATTGAGTGATGCTTACTTACTTAATGCCTATTCTCTGATGCTTGATTTTTTGTTAAGTCCACAGCTGGTGACATCAGAAAGTCAACAAGTCAATATATTTCAAATAAGTGGCGGGATGACTACAGTACGCGACAAAGTTTATCACAGACCTATTGTACGACAGTTGGCGTTAAAGCAAATTTGCAGCCAGCAATAAATATGTGGGGCCCATTATTAAAAGAGCTGTTGGGTCTCAATACATAAAAGAAGTAACCATTGTTCTTCTTCCCTGCCATTATTGTGGAGCTATAGAAAATGAAGCTCAAGCAGAGAAAGAAAGAGAGCAAATCAGCTGTTGGAATGAACATCTTCAACAGCAAGATAGCTGGTGCCATTCTCACCTGCACCAGCAAGCTAGTTCAGAGTATCTTCTCTGAGCAAAAGATTGTAGCTAAGAGCTGACCCTTGCTGCAGGTTCTTCACAGTTCCAGCAACTCAAGCACCTGAAGATCTTCATCTGGAAGCTGTGAAGAGAAGAAAGCTTGAAGAAGCAGAGATTTGAAAGAAGGCTTAGGGGACTATTCTGCAGGAGTCAAAGTTAGGGCTGAATCACCTCAGCTCAGGAAAGAGAGAAGGGCAAAATAGGGTTCTGTAAGTTGATTCCATCACAAGGATCATTGTTGCTGTGAAGAAGAGAGGGCTGAGCTTCTGTCTCAGTTCAGGGAGAGGCAGATGAAAAATGTTTAAGTTGTCTACCTAAATCACCTAGAGGTCGGTGAATAGGTGAGTTGTGTGTCTTTTTGCCGAATAAAAACTTTAGCGATCTATACACAAGAAATAAACCAAGCAAGCACAGAAGACACCAAGAGTTATAGTGGCTCCCCAATCTTGGGTACGTCCACTTTCCACTCACCGATCTAGTAAGGCACTAGACTCGGCTACTCCACTATTCTCGGATTGAAAACAATCCTACCACTCGGAACAACATTCCTACAACTCGATCCAAAAAGGGATCTACACTCGGAAGATGAAAACTTCCTATAACTCGGAGAAAGAGGCTCCTACACTCGAAGAATAATCTCCTACAATGATAAAATGAAATCTGAAATTACAAATAGTAATTCTTTTCTCAGATCTTGAAATCTCTCCCTAGGTCTTCTTTCTTGATCTTTTCGGCTTTATCAGAAATTGTAGAAGAAGACTCCCGGCTAGATCTTTTTTTGAGAACCTTGGACTTACACAATCAAGGAGAATATGAATCTTGAAAAATCTCTTGATCTGCAATTCGATCTGGATCGAAAATGGCCTTGGCGATCTTCAAGATGAGCAGCGGCTTCTATAGAAAATGGAAATAGTCGGCCGATCCAGAAATCTTTGAATGACAAAATATTACGTGCTTGTTATTATTTGGGTTAGTCAAAATGACACGACCTTTTATAAGATCTCCCTAACGGTTAGATTTGTCATTAATGATGGCCATGTGGACCAGTCATATCAAAGTATTCAAAAATCGATCTAACAGAGACTTGGAGAAAATTTCAGAAAATGAGGACAGCATTTCTCGAGTAAGGATAATACTACTTGAGTGTTATGACAAGCTCTCGAGTGAATAGCAATGACTACTCGAGAATAAGTATTTTTGGAAATTCTGGATAGTCTGAAATCACTCGAGTGGAGTAAAGATCACTCGAGTGCTAGAGATACTACTCGAGAGGTGAAACTGAACTTCTTGAGAACTTAACTTAGGGAAAATTCTAGAATAAATGTTGATCACTCGAGTACTGAAACTGGACTACTCGAGTACTAAATGAACTACTCGAGTTCATGGATTTGCTACTTGAGTGGGGTTAGAATCTTCTCGAGAACTATACTTCTGTCACTCGAAATAAGCTGCTCATCTACTCGAGTACTAGACTTGACTACTCGAGTGATTTACTTAGAAAATTTTTTAGAACTAAAAGCTGAACACTCGAGAATGAGAGAAGGTCTACTCGAGTACTTGGCTTTGCTACTCGAGAGCTAGATTAATGCTACTCGAGAACCACTTCCTTTACTTGAGTTTCAGACAAGACCTACTCGAGTGCTTCTAAGGTTTCTACTCGAGTACCATAATTCCACTCGAGTAAAACACTTAGAAACTTTTCAACTTTATGAAAATTTTACTTCTTCATTCCAAACAACAACATGTCTTCCTTCATCAAACCTAGTGCTTGAAAATGAAGTGTACCCCAATAGAGAGGCTACACATGATTCAACACCATAGATCATTCAATGAGGGATTACATTGTATGGTCCTGTGTTTGGTGACCCACTGTAGACTGACATTGGTCTACACATGGAAATAAGTTCTGCACACACATAACTCAAGCAATACATCAAATACAACTTAATTCATCCTAGTTCAAGGGTGACTTCATACAAATCTAGGTTACTGTGGATACCATACCCAACAATCTCCCCCTATTTGTAGAAGTCAGAACCCTTTACACTAAGGTGAATTATATAAAAAATAAAAAGAACTAGATATTGATAATAAGCACAGAATGACAAGCATAAAAAAAATTAAAGATAAGGAAATGAAGCATCAAAACAAAAAATTTGTATAAATAGAAATGTTTCAAGATTTTAGTTCTACACAGATTCAATCCTCAATCTTATAACTATGATCAATCTTTGGCTTGAAGTTACTGTTGTTGTTGTTGTCTGTCTTGTTTCTCTTATTATCTTCTCTAATAACTGAATGGTTTAGGATAGTATTTGGGAGGTCTTGGTGGTGCATTAGGATTATTCCTCCCATATTCTCTATCATATATCCTTCTTTTAGTCATGAACTTCTCAAATAATTCCCATTCATGATAACTATAGTGATTAGTCCTGCTTTCATTGTAATCCATTACTAGCTTCAGAGTATTAAGAATCAAAGATTTGGAAGTTGGGCTCCAGATTTCAGCAAATTCTTGGGCTTTCCTTTTCTCTGCCTCTGGATTTGGAATTGATCTGCTGGCAGAAGCTCCATCTCCATATTTTCTTCTCTTTGGGATCTGTATTTCAAGTAGGTCTTGATGTATATCGGATTCCCATACCTGAGCATAAGATTCTGGAGGAGGAGGAGCTTCCCCTTTAGGCCTAGGAGAAAAGGTAGGATGAGCAGGCATCTGAGTAGGCTAAACTTCTGTAAGAGGGTTTAGATGATGATTGATAATATTAGGATCAGCCTGGAAGTCAAGGAATATCTGGTTATGTACCCATACAGCAGTATCATAAGTATGGAATTTCATATATTGAATCTGGGTCAGTACAACTTCATTAATTTCATCCATTTTTTCAGTCCATAGAGTCTTGACATTAATATCAAACTTTTCAACATGATCTTTAATATGTTCCTCCCCCTTTCTGACTTCTACACTTAGATTCTTTATCGAATTATCTTTGAAAGTGCCTTTCAAGTTGAATCTGATTATTTGCTAGAGTAATTCCTTGGTCCATCACTTCACCAACACTGGTAATTGTGTGATCCAATGCCTTTCCACATATCTGGAAGATGTGCTTCAGTTGATCAGTGTTATGTTGAATCTCAGCAAATCCTCTGCTCATTTCCTTTTCCAGAGCAGTGAATTTCTCTTGAGTAACTTTCAGTGAATCATCAAAATATTTTCTTTAATTCATCAGCATTTGTTCTATCTTACCAAGTAAATCAGAAGCAGCAGGTGTAGCAGAAGCAGTAGCAGAAACTATAGCAGAAGCAGAAGTAGTAATTGGAGGAGGAGGTGTAGTCCAAGGAACAATTTCTTCAACAACTACTGAGCTCCGAGATCTAGTAGTGGGAATCATAACATCTCCTTCCTCACCAAGTATGGTGGGAAGAGTGAAATCAAACCTCCTCAAGAGAGCTTCAACTGGTTCTGGACTCTGTTCTTTCTCATCTGAAATCAGTATAGTCTCTTCTTGTACTTTCTCAGCAGCAGGGGAGTGATCAACAGGGGACTCTGGAGATGCTATAGGAGATGGAGATTGTATTGGAGTAGATTCCTTGAATGGTCTTGTAGCTTGGTCCTCTTGGAGGGGAGGAAGAGGCTCATTTGAGCTGAGCTCTTCAATCATCTGATTAATATCTTCTGTAGTAGAGTGGATGGTCTTTAGTACCTAAGTATCTGACTGGAGTTCTTCTGAAGTGGATGGATGGAGAGATGTATCAGAAGGAGGAGTAGGCATTATGACTTGCTGAACAGAAGAGGCAGGCTCCCCCTCAGTAGCTACACCAGATATGCCAACAACATTAGGTAGAGAGGGAGATGGGGTCCTATCTTCTGCAGCTGGTTACTCATGGGCTTGGGCAGCCAGGGTAGGATTCTGCAATTTCAATTCCCATCTCTGAATGGAAGAGATTGATACCATTTTCATATGGTGGAGGATTGTTACTTTGGAGAAATCAAACACCTTAGGATTGATCTCATGCAACATCAAAGAGATAATCCTAACATAATTTGGAGCCTTAATACTCTCCCTGATCTTTTCTAGAATCAACATGTAAGACCCCTTTTTTTCTTTTAAAACACCGGGGCCTTAGGCCCAGATTCGCCGCTTTGCGGTGACACCTTCACACCCTGAAGGGTCATCACCACAAAGCGCCGATTCTGCCAGCCAATTCGATCACAGAAAGGTAGCATAATAAAGTAAAAGCAAGCCCACAGAAAAATCACATATCAGAGTAATAAAATCTCCACAAAGGGAGAGTCTACAAAATATAAATGTACTGAAATAAGGGCTTAAGCCCGATACATCAAATCCTCACTACATAGTCACTCAAGCGGAAGCAAAATAAAACACTACTAGAATCAGGGACTCACAGTCCCAGCTGTCTGAACTCCTGAGCTAGACTGCCCTATCTCCAAACAGGCTGAACTCCGGGGCTACTCCTCCTTGCTGGGCTCCACGATCCCCTAAATGATGTGGCCCGAAAACCGTTAGTCTATAAGACTAAGTCCTATCATCCGCCACCCCTTCCCCCATGGCCCCTAGGCACCGAATAGAGAGGAATAAAGGGGAAGACTTGAAGGTGGAGAGTAATCAAGAAACTGATGACAGCGGACCTATACTAGCAATTTTATAGTACATGTTGCAGTAAAGTAAAGTATGAAAAGTAACCTTAACTTATGTGCGGAAACGCATAAGCCAAGGGATCTTCTGCAGTGCTCCCATCGTATAAAGAGTCTCATACAAATTTATACGTTGGGGTGTCGGTTATTAACAATAATATATATATGAAGAATTTGACCTTAATTTATAAACTTGCCCACACAAGCTTATAGACCAAGGGGTCGTTTTGCAAGTCCAATTATGTAAGCGTCCCATACCACTTACACAATTGGTGACAGAGGTTAAATGCAATGATTATGTTATGACATGCAAGTGGGTATGAAGTGATCATGCAAGTGCAACTCACCCACCCGACTCTGTGTACACAGACCTTTAGTTCCCCCTTTCTGGAGCCAAACCTCCTAGGATACCTCCGTAGTGGCAGACGGAAACGGTGGGTTTGGCCTAGCTCACCTCTTAACCAGTAAAGCACTACCGGTCAGACCTATCGTATGCCTCAATGCTTGGAGCACGAAGCGGACTCCTGCGTACTCTTGCCGGCTGGCACACCAAACTTCTGTTGGCGAAGTGCTAACCACACTTGCCGAGTCAGCGTATTGGTGTCGGTGCATCGACCCTCCAATACCGAAGACCCACCACCTGATCTTTTTCTTTTCTTTTCTTTATACACATGCAATATTTAACATGTACAACAACCGAGCCAAAGCTCCGCGGACCAAACTGTCCGACTCAAAAGTAACCGAGCCAAAGCTCCCCGGACTATCCCGTCCGTCTCCACAACCACCGAGCATACCGCACGAATATCATAGTCAAACTAACTTCCCGAGACTTTGGGGTGTGTGAAAGTGAACTCCTAATTATTCTAGTTGCTCTTTATGATTTATCACTCATACAGTTTACGTTAGCCCAGGACTGCCCCCAGTATACCCCGTGAAGGGATCTCAAAGGACACTAGGAACTATGATGGTAGTTGAAGCCTATCATTCCCTTTCTCAAGGTACTTATTGTTATTTGTTGATTCCCTTTACCCATTCCCTTCTCATATTACAGTAGGCTAATCCTAGGGTGATTTTGACTCTTCCTCTCCTCGGGAAAGACGATCTTTCGTCGAACCCGAGCACCTCTAAACTTTAGCCCAACCACTTCTCACTACTCATCCTATCCTTCTATGGTGAATTCATCCACATCTATCCAACCCAGCAAAATGACTAACTCCTACACCATATACAATCATATCCTATTGCAGCTAACCCAATATGTCAAATGCAGACCAACCTAGGCTATATGTTGAACCGAATAGGAGATAATCCAAATAATCATCCAAATACCCTTAATTATTTACTGGAGACTTAACATGGTACAAATAGGCTAAATCCAGAAAATTGTAATTTTCCTATTTTATCTGGCATTTAATTAATTTTCTTAAAGCTTCCAAGGGTTACTAATTTGAACATGAACTACACTAAGTACTCATGCAAGATGCCTAACAAAATTATGATAAATATTAGGTTAACTCAGTAATGTAAATCCAAGATATCATAATTTTTCTAGCATTTAAGGGGCCTTAAAACTATTTTAGAAATTATTTCTATCTTTCATTATTAATGAAACAAGTACAAAAAAGTATCATCCAAAAATTATGAATTAATTATATTGAGCTAATAAAGCTCTAAAAACATCTTTGGCCAAGTTTCGTAATTTTTTAACAGGTATTAAACTCAAAATAAAATAATTACCAAAAACCTCAATATTATGGACTTGTAAGGAAAGTAATGTAATCAACACTCTAACAATTATGAATAAATTACTACAAGCATATTTAGGCCTGAAATCATTTGTGCCTAAGTCTCATAATTTTTCAACAGATATATCATCTATGAATAATTTTATACCACCAAACCCCTTTTTAATCATTTGTGCATGATGTACTATATTTAATCAAACAAAAATTATACTAAAAATCAGGGGCAACAATTTCAACCTAATACATTCACTACCAAGGTTCCATGGGGTTTCAATGAACAGAATGATTCTTAATGATTAAAACATTAATTAGGGCTATATCATAACAAACAAATGAAGTACCAAAAATATTGCTCATAAAATTCCTGTAAAATTACTAAGGGTTCTTTCTACTTTAAAACTCATGCTCCTTAAGTTTCACACCCTTTTAATGAGTTATATGGGCTTGTGTTATACAAAGGTGATTCCCTAGGGTTGGGGTTTTGAGGGGTGTATAAATCTCCAAACCTCCTAAGCTTTTGGCCAGAGGACTTTAACTTTACTAGTCTCCTCTCCACCAAAAATCACAACCATACAAGGGCATTTGACCTTATGCCCTTCACAAATCCCCCCAAGACCAACCTAAAAGTTTGAACTTGGGTCCTAGGGCATAAATACCCCAAACCACCCTATAAACCATAGGGGGATTCTAAGGGTCAAAACAAACCAGTGGCCCAAGTTTCAGCCATTGGTGATGTGATTTGGTCACCTAAAATCACAAGTGCACTTTTTAATCAAAAACACCTCCTTAAGGCCAAACTAGGGTTTGGTGATTCCCTAACTAAAACTCATCCAAATGAGTTGAAATTTTGTACAGAGCTAGGAACTAATACTATGGACCACTCACCAAAATTTTGGAGGGTTTGAAGGTCATTAGACCACTTAATTACAATACCCTAGTATTATTAAATAATAATAAAAACCATAGGACAAAGTATTTTGAAAAATTCCCATTTTTGGACTGACCCTAGGTATGACTAAGGTTGACCCCCTGCCTAAATTTCAGGTCATTTGGACAAGGGATGAAGTGTGGGCTCTCTTTTTAATCTCAGGATAGCCCTAGGTATACGTCCCACCAAAATGGATGCCCTGGTCCAACCAAAGGTCCAAATGGGTCCAAATTTATTTTGGATAAAATTCGACCCTAAGGGCTACAACTTTTTATGTTTTGCACTTTTTCATCAGTGGCTCCTAACTATTTTTAATATTTATTTCAGAATGCCATAAATAATGTGACAGAAAATAAATTAAATCAAGCAATAATAATAAAACAAAATGATTCTGCACGAATCTTGGCGTGCATCCGACGGCTGCCCGTCTTCTTCTCCAACAGGCCAACAGCCACGATTGCCTGTGCTGGGGAAACATTGCGGGCTGATTTCTCGACAACCCAGCCACTTCCCCGGCTGGCCACCGCTACCACCACCTTCGGGGAGGTGGGGGCTACCCCCAGCCGGCGGCACGGCCGCCAGAGACGCCTATTCTGGCGATTCTACCAAGCTAATTTTTTGTCAAAAACCATGAAAACTTCGATTTGGATCGGGCTCAATTGAGCCCGAACCTTGGCCCTGGTGATTGCTATGAACTATCCATGGGAAAAGAAGTGGAGGAGGACCTTTCCGGCGGCCTGAAGGCGAGAGGAGCGGCGGGACACCATGGACGACGATGGAGGTGCTCGGCTTCTGCAACAGCACAGTTGGACGGCTTGTTCCTTCCAGGTGAGAGTTCAAAAAGACTCGCCTTCCCCCACTGGTGGTGTTTAAAAGGCCAATTGGGGAGGGGAGTGGTTGGATCCTTCATTGCCCATCAAATCCATTAATGGCATGGCTCGGGTTGAGAGGAGGGGGGCTGAATATGCCCCTTGGGGGCCAGGAAACGGCTGGAATCAGCTCCTCTTCCCTAGAGGAGTTGATTGCAGCCATCAAGGGTGGCTGTTGGCTTCCCTTGGCCGAGCCCCACACCATTCCTCCTCTTCCAAAAATTCTCTCTCCTCCATTAAAATGAATCTTTCTCTCTCTCTCTCTCTCCCAGTCACCATGCTGACTGGTCAACTCTCTAGGATAAGTGCAACCCATATAATCCTAATAATTTAGAAATCAAAGTTAGCCTAAGGGGAAAAAGACCTGAGCTTGGGTTAGCCCAATTGGGCTAGGGTTTGAGACCTTGGGTAGAGTTTACTTTGGTGATCATGACCATTTGGGTTGACCCCAATGGATCCTTATGAACTCATTGGCCCCTCTTTAGGTCTAGAGAGACCTTTGGTAGAGTTATTTTGGTTTACTAAGGGCACCTTGTCCTTATATAGGTCAATTGCCCAAAGTAGGCCTAGGTGGGTCCTTGGCCAAATTGGCCACCTAGAATTGACTCCCATGGGCCCATAGGGTTTTTTTGGGCCTTTCCAAGGGTTGGTGAGGTCTTGGAGTCCTGGTGAAACCACATGATCATCCTAAACTAGGGTTTAGGAATCTACTATCTGCAGACCATCTAACACAATCACCTTTATTCTCAAGTCCACCTGATCTTTTAGGTTCTCTAGGGTTTTGTCATGACCTAGTAATTACAAAACCACTCCTTGGGGGTCTAGTTGGAAATGGGATGTTACAAATCCCAATAAACAAAACAAAAATTTGGTCCCCGAAATTAAGGTTAAGCCTATGGGGGGTTTTATCAGAATAAACTAAACTTGTAACATCCCATAAGGAGTGGGAGATTACATCACGACGCCATGTTTGCTAAGTGAGGTTTAAATGGAAACCTAAATCTATGACTAATTCACCCAATTGGCAAGGCCAAGACCCCAATAAACAAAAGATTAGCCTCTACCCTTCCTAGGGCAGTCCTACTAGTTTAAAACAGGAAAGTAAATTGAACATCCTGAAAGGTTGTGAGGTATACCTGACTGAACAGCTCTGGATACTTTTGTCGCACTAGGTCCTGCAGTTCCAAGGTATGCTCCTCCTGGCCGTGGTTCCTCATCAGAACTTTGACTAACGGAACCTTCTTGTGACGCAAGATCCGTACTCCTCTGTCATCGATCCGAACCAGCTCTAAGTGAACTTACCGGTCTGAAGCTACCGGCCAATCTGTGGTCGAAATCTGCTGTTCCGGGCATAGTAGAGCCCTCCTAAGTGAGGAAATATGGAACACGTCATGTAAGCCTGCCAATTCCGGTGGCAACTCCAGCCTGTAAGCTAGGGTCCCGACCCGCTCTAGGATCCTATAAGGGCCCATATACCTAGGGCTGAGCTTCTTCTTCCGACCACGCACCCGTGAAACTCCGTGCATAGGCCGAATCTTCAAGAAAACCTGGTCTCCCACCTTAAACTCTACCTGACGGTGTCGGGCGTCGTAGTACTTAACCTGTCGGCTTTACGCTTCCAGTATTCTGTCCCGTATTAGTCTCACCATAGCCTCGGTGTCTTCGACAAAATCTGATCCCAACTCCTTCGGATCCTCGTCCTGAATCCATGAAAGCAGAGTCTTACATCTCCTCTCGTATAAGGCTTCATAAGGAGCCATCCTTATGCTAGACTGGTAGTTGTTGTTATAGGAGAACTCGACTAGTGGTAAGAGCTTCTCCCAAGGTTCGTTTCGATCCAAAATGCATAGCCTTAGGAGGTCCTCCAATGTCCGGTTGGTGCGTTCCGTCTGCCCATCCGTATGGGGATGAAAAGCTGTGTTGAAGGTCAGTCACGTGCCTAAGTAAGTCTGCACGGATCTCCACTCCCTGGATGTGAATCGACCATCCCGATCCGACACGATCGTCATGAGCACACCGTGGTAACAAATGAACTGCTCTCGAATCTCTGCACCAGTACCCCAACCGAGTCATCTTTTCTGATCGGAATGAATCTGGCCACCTTCGTCAGCCGATCAACGATAACTCAAATTGAATCGTTTCCCGTCCGTGATCGGGGGAGGCCATGAATGAAATCCATCGCGATGTCCTCAAATTTTCACTCCGACACCGGAAGTGGCTGTAGCAATCCTGCGGGGTTCCTGCACTCCGTCTTCACCAGCTGGCATGCCTCACAATGAGTCACGAAGTATGTAATGTCCTTCTTCATCGCTGGCCAAAACATCGTCTTCTTCAAGTCGGCTGTCATCTTTGTGATCCCCGGGTGTATAGAATATCTGCTACAATGTACCTCCGCCATGATGTCCTCCCGAATCTGGCCTCCTGCGGGTATATATACCCTGCCTCTAAAATATAGCAATCCATCTCTCAATGAATAATCTCTCGTCGAACCCTCCTCCAAGGCTTGGAATATCGGCTCTGCCCATGTATCTGTCCTCTGTCCGTCCCAGATGCAGTCCCGAATATCATCTATGGAAACCATCGATGCTAGATACTCCATATACCGCTCTGGATCATTCTCGGACACTAGGGACATCTGCATATCTCTGAAAGACTGGACTAGCTCCATGAACATCATATGTGGTCCCTTCCCTAAGGTATCTCCTCTCCGGCTCAAAGCATCTGCCACCACATTCGCCTTCCCGGGATTGTAGTGCATGGTGTACTGGTAATCCGACAGGAACTCCACCCAACGTCTCTGTCTGATGTTGAGTTCCTTCTATGTGTCCACGTATTTCAAATTCTTGTGATCTGAGAAGATGTCACAGTGAACCCCGTAGAGGTAGTGTCACCAAATATTCAGAGCAAAGATCTCTGCACTCATCTCCAGATCATGCACCAGATAGTTCTTCTCATGTATCTTCAGCTGTCGGGAGGCGTAGGCTATTACGTGCCCGTTCTACATCAGAATGGCACCCATCCCCTGGTAGGAGGCGTCCGTGTACACCTGGAATCCCTCCCTTACCGACGGAAGATAGAGAATGGGAGCCGAGGTAAGCTGAACTTTCAACTCCACAAAGGCTGCCTCGCACTGTGGCGCCCAAAAGAAAGGGGATTCCTTCTTCGTTAGGGATGTAAGAGGGAGTGCAATCTGGGAGAATCCTTCGACGAACTTCCAGTAATATCCGACAAGTGCCAGGAAGCTCCGTACATCCATGGCTGTCTTCAACGATGGCCAATCCTGAACTACCCGAATCTTGGCCAGTTCTAGTGCCAACCCAGCACCACTGATAATGTCACCTAAGAAGGCCACCTTCTTTAGCCAAAACTAGCATTTGCTAAACTTCTCATACAGCTGGTGCTCTCGTAGCCTCTCTAGAGTCAGAGTCAGGTGTCGTGTATGCTCCTCCTCCGTCCTTGAGTAAATGAGAATGTCGTCAATAAATACGATGACGAATACATCCAAATACTCCTTGAATACCCTGTTTATGAGGCTTGTAAATGCTGACGGCACATTTGTGAGCCCGAAGGGCATCACTGTAAAATCAAACAGTCCGTACCTACTACTGAAGACGGTCTTCGAAATGTCTTCCTCTCGTATCCGTAGCTGATAGTAACCTAACCTCAAGTCAAGTTTTGAGAAGAAATACGCTCCCTCCAAATGATCAAACAACTCGTCAATCCATGGCAGCGGGTATGTATTCCGGACCGTCAGTCTTTTCAGTGCTCGATAATCAATAAACAAGCGGAGACTTCTGTCCTTCTTCTTGACAAATAGCACCGGGGCTCCCCACGGTGAAGAGCTTGGCCGGACAAACCCTGCCTCTACTAGTTCCTGCAACTGGCTTCGGAACTCTATCAACTCCTTCGAGGCCATCCGGTAAGGGGCCCTAGATGCTGGCTTGGCTCCCAACACAAGCTGTATCTGGAAGTCCTGCTCTCGGTGCGGAGGTAGTCCTGGCAGTTTCTCTAGAAAGACGTCAGCGAAATCTCGCACCACCGGGATGTCTGTCACAGACTCCTTGACTTCCGCCATCTAAAATAGAATCTGATAAACCTCCTCTCCCTGCAGATGGGCCTTAACGGCCTGTACCGAAGATAAGAGTATACGATAGGCAGGTCTTATACCTTCGATGATAATGAAAGAGTCTTCGTGCCTCACGGTGATCCTCTTCACTTGGCAATCATTCTGGGCCATGTTCCAGTAAAGCCATACCATGCCCAGGATCAAGTCGTAGTCCGTCAACTTCAAAAGCATCGCTGGAGCCTCAAATGCCTTTCCACCGATTTCTACCTCCATGTTGCATTGGTCCGAGATAATGAGTTCAAATCCATCGGGTAGTCGCACCCTCATCTCCGAGCCCGTGAATCGCTCCATGCCTTCCAATCCTTCTACGAATGTCTCCAATACGAAGGAGTGAGAAGCTCCGGTATCGAAAAGCATGCGGGCAGGCTTACTGCTGATGAAGACTATACCTGGGGTGGTTAAATGTCTTAGGATTCTATAACGAGTTTTCTTTCCTATTTATTCTATCTAGTGTAGTTCTACAAATTGTCAACTGAGAAAGGGGAATTCTTTTAAAATAATTATACATCTTCGGCGTACCTACTATGACTTGCTCTGGGTTCCGAGGCTGCGCAAGGTCCAAAGCATACACCTACTCCCATTCTTGTCTATGACCTCCCCCCTGGTATCCACGTCCTCGGCCACGACCTCGTCCTCCAAAGTGCTGTGCTGGCTGGGCAGCCGGTGGAGCTAGTGGGGGTGCCCCTCTTAAAGGAAAATTTCTGCGGATGTGCCCAACCTGATGGCAGTGGAAGCACTCTGGCGGGGGATACGCCATTCCCCCGGGTCTCTGGCCCTCCCGTGTCTGAATAGGTGGTGGAGCCACCACCACTGGCTCCCTTATGTCCTTTCTTGCCTCCTGATAAGGCTGGTCCTTGACCCTTCTCCCGTCCGTGATACGGGCTCCTCTCTGATCGTTCCTTGCTCCTCGACCCTGATCCTCCGCTGGCCGTTTCCGGCCCCGAGTAGCTTGCCAATCAGCCTCTATCCTCTT
This sequence comes from Platanthera zijinensis, assembly GCA_039513925.1. NCBI lineage: Eukaryota > Viridiplantae > Streptophyta > Magnoliopsida > Asparagales > Orchidaceae > Platanthera > Platanthera zijinensis. Next base: position 73,055,447 of record CM077082.1, read on the forward strand.
GGCCATGTCTAACATTCAAGGTATTGGCCCGTCAGATACGAACAGTAGGGCCTCCCTCAAGTCCTCCCATAGGCCCTTATAGAACCTCTTGATGTATCCTGCCTCATCCAGTTGATAGGAGTCCGCAAACCGTGCTAAATGGTTGAACTCCCAGTTGTACTCTACCACTGTCTTATTGCCCAGCTTCAGTTGTAGGAACCTGTCCTCCAGCTTATCCTTAGCCGATTGTGGAACAAAATGCTCCAGTAACGCGTCCCTGAACTCCCCCCAAGTAATCTCTGCAATCTCCATATCCGCAAAGGTCGTGTCTAGTGACGTCTTCCACCATCTCTTGGCATGAGACTCCAAGCAAGAGACCACCAATGGCACTTTCTCCTCCCAGGGGCACCGTATCCCTATCAACATCTCGTACATAATGTCCAGCCATTCTTCTATCCGGACAGCTGACTCTATCCCTAAGTAAGATGGGGGAGAGAGTCCTCGGAAGATGCTCAGCCAGTTGGCCCCCGGGTTTGGCTGCGGAGTCGGAACCTTCTGAGCCCTGAAAGCCTCCAGAATGGCTGTCAGAGTTTGCCCCATCTCCGACTGTAGGAACGGAGTGGGGACCGGGGGAGGTGGTGCATCATTCGGAGTCTGCTTGACTCCGCCCTGTGGTGTAGGCTGTGTTGCAGGCTGCATATCAAAAACCGTCTATAAGCAATTGACTCAAGCCTAATTAACAATGGACAATTACATGTGATCCCCACATAGGCACACCACGCTTCCGTTGCTTAGTTTGTCCCCATACTAAACTCGAGCGGGGGTGACCCATGGTTAGTGGACTGCTACTCTTCTTATCGAGCTTTGCTCTGATATAACTTGTAAGACCCCATTTTTTTTTCTTTTAAAACACCGGGGCCTTAGGCCCAGATTCGCCGCTTTGTAGTGACACCTTCACGCCCTGAAGGGTCATCACCATAAAGCGCCGATTCTGCCAGCCAATTCGATCACAGAAAGGTAGCATAACAAAGTAAAAGCAAGTCCACAGAAAAATCACATATCAGAGTAATAAAATCTCCACGAAGGGAGAGTCCACAGAATATAAATGTACTGAAATAAGGGCTTAAGCCCGATACATGAAATCCTCACTACATATTCACTCAAGTGGAAGCAAAATAAAACACTACTAGAATCAGGGACTCACAGTCCCAGATGTCTGAACTCCTGAGCTAGACAACCCTATCTCCAAACGGGCCGACCTCCGGGGCTGCTCCTCCTTGCTGGGCTCCACGATCCCCTAAAAGATGTTGTCCGAGAACCGTTAGTCTATAAGACTAAGTCCTATCATCCCCCACCCCTTCCCCCATAGCCCCTAGGCATCGAGCGGAGAGGAAGAAAGGGGAAGACTTGAAGGTGGAGAGTAATCAAGAAACTGATGACAACGGACCTATACTAGCAATTTTATAGTACATGTAGCAGTAAAGTAAAGTATGAAAAGTAACCTTAACTTATGCGCGGAAATGCATAAGCAAAGGGATCTTCTGTAGGGCTCCCATCGTATAAAGAGTCTCATACCAATTTATACGTTGGGGTGTCGGTTATTAACAGCAATATATATATGAAGAATTTGACCTTAATTAATAAACGTGCCCACACAGGCTTAATGACCAAGGGTCGTTTTGCAAGTCCAATTGTGTAAGCGTCCCATACCACTTACACAATTGGTGACAGAGGTTAAATGCAATGATTATGTTATGACATGCAAGTGGGTATGAAGTGATCATGCAAGATCAACTCACCAACCCGACTCTGTGTACACAGATCTTTAGTTCCCCCTTTCTAAAGCCGAACCTCCCAGGATACCTCCGTAGTGGAAGACGGAAGCAATGGGTTGGGCCTCGCCCACCTCAAAACCAGTAAAGCACTACCGGTCAGACCTATCGTACGTCTCAACGCTTGGTTCACGAAGCGGACTCCTGCGTACTCTTGCCGGCTGGCGCACCGGACTTCAGTTGGCGAAGTGCAAACCACACTTGCCGAGTCAGCGTATTGGTGTCGGTGCATCGACCCTCCAATACCGAAGACCCACCACCTTATCTTTTTTTTTTTCTTTATGCACATGCAATATTTAACGTGTCCAACAACCGAGCTAAAGCTCCGCGGACCAAACTGTCCGACTCAAAACTAACCGAGCCAAAGCTGCCCGGACTATCCCATCCATTTCCACAATCACCGAGCCTACCGCTCGAATATAATAGTCAAACTAACTTCCCGAGACTCCGAGGTGTGTGAAAGTATACTCCTATTTATTCTAATTGCTCTTTAAGATTTATCACTCCTACAGTTTACGTTAGCCCAGGACTGCCCCCGATATACCCCGTGAAGGGCTCTCAAAGGGCACTAGGAACTATGATGGTAGCTGAAGCCCATCGTTCCCTTTCGCAAGGCACTTATTGTTATTGGTTGATTCCCTTTACCCATTCCCTTCTCATATTACAGTAGGCTAATCCTAGGGTGATTTTGACTCTTCCTCTCCTCGGGAAAGACGATCTTTTGTCGAACCCGAGCACCTCTAAACTTTATCCCAACCACTTCTCACTACTCTTCCTATCCTTCTATGGTGAATTCATCCACATCTATCCAACCCAGCAAAATGACTAACTCTTACACCATGTCCAATCATATCCTATTACAGCTAACCCAATTTGTCAAATGCAGACCAACTTAGGCTATATGTTGAACTGGATAGGAGATAATCCAAATAATCATCCAAATGCCCTTAATTATTTACTGGAGACTTATCATGGAACAAATAGGCTAAATCCAGAAAATTGTAATTTTCCTATTTTATCTCGCATTTAATTAATTTCCTTAAAGCTTCCAAGGGTTACCAATTTGAACATAAACTACCCTACGTACTCATGCCAGATGCCTAAAAAAATTATGATAAATATTAGGTTAACTCAGTAATGTAAATCTAAGGTATCATAATTTTTAAAGAAACTAAGAGGCCTTAAAACTATTTTAGAAGTAATTTCTATCTTTCATTATTAATGAAACAAGTACAGAAAATTATCATCCAAAAATTATGAATTAATTATATTGAGCTAATAAAGCTCTAAAAACATCTTTGGCCAAGTTTCATAATTTTTCAGTAGGGATTAAACTCTAAATAAAATAATTACAAAAACCTCAATATTATGGACTTGTAAGGAAAGTACTGTAATCAACCCTCTAGAAATTATGAATAAATTACTACAAGCATATTTAGGCCTGAAATCATATGTGCCTAAGTCTCATAATTTTTCAACAGATTTTTTATCTACGAATAATTTTATACCACCAAACCCCTTTTTAATCATTTGTGTATTATGTACTAGATTTAATCAAACAAAAATTATACTAAAAATCAGGGGCAACAATTTTAACCTAATACATTCACTTCCAAGGTTCCATGGGGTTTCAATGAACAGAATGATTCTTAATAATTAAAACATTAATTAGGGCTATATCATAACCAACAAATGAAGTACCAAAAATATTGCTCATAAGATTCCTGTAAAATTACTAAGGGTTCTTTCTACTTTAAAACTCATGCTCCTTAAGTTTCACACCCTTTTAATGAGTTATATGGGCTTGTGTTATACAAAGGTGATTCTACCCTAACCCTAGGGTTGGGGTTTTGAGGGGTGTATCAATCTCCAACCCTCCTAAGCTTTTGGCCAGAGGACTTTAACTTTACTAGTCCCCTCTCCACAAAAAATCACAACCATACAAGGGCATTTGACCCTATGCCCTTCACAAATCCCCCCAAGACCAACCTAAAGGTTTGAACTTGGGTCCTAGGGCATACCTACCCCAAACAACCCTATAAACCATAGGGGGATGATAAGGGACAAAACAAACTAGTGGCCCAAGTTTCAGCCACTGGTTCTGTGATTTGGTCACCTAAAATCACAAGTGCACTTTTTAATCAAAAACACCTCCTTAAGGCCAAACTAGGGTTTGGTGATTCCCTAACTAAAACCCATCCAAATGAGTTGAAATTTTGTAAAGAGCTAGTAACTAATACTAGGGACAACTCACCAAAATTTGGGAGGGTTTGGTGGTCATTAGACCACTTAATTAAAATACCCTAGTATTATTAAATAATAACAAAAACCATAGGACAAAGTATTCCCAAAAATTCCCATTTTTGGACTGACCCTAGGTATGACTAAGGTTGACCCCCTGCCTAAATTTCAGGTCATTTTTACAAGGGATGAAGTGTGGGCTCCCTTTTCAATCTCAGGATAGCCCTAGGTATAGGTCCAACCAAAATAGATGCCCTGGTCCAACCGGAGGTCCAAATGGGTCTAAATTAATTTTGGATGGAATTCGACTCTTAGGGCTACAACTTTTATGTTTTGCACTTATTCATCAGAGGCTCTTAACTATTTTTAATATTTATTTCAAAATGTTGTAAATAATGTGACAGAAAATCAATTAAATCAAGCAATAATAATAAAACAAAATGATTCTGCACGAATCTTGGCGCGCATCCGACGGCTGCCAATCATCTTCTCCAACAGGCCAACGTCCACGATTGCCCGCTCCTGGGCAACATTGCAGGCTGATTTCCCGACCACCCGGCCACTTCCCCGGCCGGCCACCGCCACCACCACCTTAAGGAAGGTGGGGGCTACCCCCAGCCGACGGTACGGCCGCCGGAGACGCCTATTCCAGCGATTCTACCAAGCTAATTTTTGGCCAAAACAATGAAAACTTCGATTTGGATCGGGCTCAATTGAGCCCGAACCTTGGCCCTAGTGATTGCTATGAACTATCCATGGGAAAAGAAGTGGAGGAGGACCTTTCCGGCGGCCTGAAGGCGAGAGGAGCGGCGGGACACCATGGATGATGGTGGAGGCGCTCGGCTTCTGCAACAGCATAGTGGGACGGCTTGTTACTTCCAGGTGAGATTTCGAAAAGACTCTCCTTCCCCCACTTATGGTTTTTAAAAGGCCAATTGGGGAGGGGAGTGGTTGGATCCTTCATTGCCCATCAAAGCCATTAATGGCATGGCTCGGGTTGAGAGGAGGGGGGCTGAATATGCCCCTTGGTGGCCGGGAAATGGCTGGAATCAACTCCTCTTCCCTAAAGGAGTTGATTGCAGCCATCAAGGGTGGCTGTTGGCCTCCCTTGGCCGAGCCCCACACCATTCCTCCTCTTCCAAAAATTCTCTCTCCTCCATTAAAATGAAGTTTCTCTCTCTCTCTCTCTCTCTCTCTCTCTCTCTCTTTCTCTCTCTCCTAGTCACCATGCTGACTGGTCAACTCTCTAAGATAAGTGCAGCCCATATAATCCTAATAATTTAGAAATCAAAGTTAGCCTAAGGGGAAAAAGACCTGAGCTTGGGTTAGCCTAATTGGGCTAGGGTTTGACTTGACCTTGGGTAGAGTTGACTTTGGTGATCATGACAATTTGGGTTGACCCAAATGGATCCTTATCGACTCATTGGCCCCTCTTTAGGTCTAGAGAGACCTTTGGTAGAGTTATTTGGGTTTACTAAGGGCACCTTGTCCATATATAGGTCAATTGGCAAAGTAGGCCTAGGTGGGTCCTTGGCCAAATTGGCCACCTAGAATTGACTCCCATGGGCCCATAGGGTTTTGTTGGGCCTTTCCAAGGGTTGGTGAGGTCTTGGAGTCCTGGTGAAACCACATGATCATCCTAAACTAGGGTTTAGGAATCTACTATTTGCAGACCATCTAACACAATCACCTTTATTCTCAAGTCCACCTGATCTTTTAGGTTCTCTAGGATCTTGTCATGACCTAGTCATGAAAAAACCACTCTTAGGGGGTCTAGTTGAAAATGGGATGTTACACAACATAACAAACTGAAATTTCTCTCTGCAGATAATTGTTGTCATCATATCAAACATGTCATTAGAAATGTACCTGATAGAACTAGTCTTACAAAGGAGAATCTTGCCAATTATGTCCACAAGAAATTTGCTCTAAGGGCTAAGATCTGGTCTTCGAATGAAATTAACTTTAGTTGAAATCCCACAAAAACTTCAAGCTCTGTCACTATCTTCATGTGTAAGATCATCTTCTTAATCTACTACGAGCATCCAAAGGAGTTGAGAAATCGAGTTTTTGGTAAGCTTTATCTTAATCCCTTTCACTTTGGCCTTTAAAACTTTCCCATTCCTCTTCACTTTAACATTCTCAAAAAATTCTTCTACCTCTGGAAATAAAATCTTGTACGGCTGCTGTAGAACAAAAGTTAGACCGGCTATGTCGAGTAGAATGAGAAAATTCCTGAAGTCATCTGAAATTTCTGCTATCCCAGCAATGACCAACTCACTGCCTATCCCAACCTTCGACAACGGCGCCATATCCTTCAGAGAACTGCAAGAGATAGACTGGAAGAAGATGGAGATAGCGGCGAGCTCTATCACAGTGGTGGAATACGAAGAGTCTTTCGAGAGATAGAGGATTTGAATTCATGTAGAACCTTGAAATCTGATTTTTCCTATTTATATAACCCTAGTAATGATGATTAAGAAAGTAATTAAGCTTATCATACCTTAGATAATGGCGGATTGGACTTCGGGTTGCGTAAATGAAAATTTGAAAGAAATCCAGAAAATGTCGGGTCATTTCTCGAGTGGAAGTTTATTACTCGAGTGAAGAAATGACGGTACTCGTGTGGCGGTATAACAGTACTCGAGTGGCATCTTTTTACTTCTCGAGAGGAAGTTCTACACTCGAGTGGTAGCACTCGAGTGGCTTACTTAGTTCTCGAGAAATCAAGATAGTACTCGAGTAGTCTTCGCCAAGTACTCGAGTAGTCAAACCCTTTCTTGAGAAATGAAGTTCTACTTTAGAGAAATTCCAACTTTTTGACTTATCCTTGATTTCTGAGCTGTGTAATGAGTCCTTCTTGTCTATTCTTCTTTGTTGAGCATACCAAGTTCAGTTTTGAAGAAAGAGAACTTGGTATCTTCCAGCAACTTTGTGAATATGTCTGCAATCTGCCTATCTATTGGGACATACTGTAGATCTATGTCCCCATGCTCCACATGCTCCCGGATGAAGTGGTATCTTAGCTCTATGTGCTTTGTCCAGCTGTGAGATACTGGGTTTTTGTCTATTGCTATTACACTAGAGGAGTCGCAAAATAGAGGGATGTCTTTGACTCTTAGATTGTAGTCTTCCAGTTGGTTCTTTAACTAAAGCAATTGTGCACAACAACTGCCGGCAGAAATGTATTCTGACTCGGCCGTTGAAATTGCGACACAATTTTGTGTTTTGCTGCTCCATGAAATGAGTCTCCTTCCAAGGAATTGGCAAGTCCCGGAAGTGCTCTTTCTATCATCTTTACTACCTGCAAAGTCTGCATCTGAAAAACCAATTAGTTCGCTATCATTACTTCTTGGGTACCATAAGCCAAGATTCGGTGTAACTTTAAGGTATCTCAAAATCCGCTTTGCAACAGCATAATGAGATTCCTTATAGTTCACTTGAAATCTAGCACAGACACATGTGGAGAACATTATGTCTTGTCTAATGGCAGTAAGGTAGAGCAAGGATCCAACTATGCTTCCGTACTTAGTTTCATCAAAAGGTTTCCCTTTCTCATCCTTATCCAGAGATACAGTTGAACCCATTGGAGTCCTCATATAGGTTGCATTCTTCATTCCGAATTTCTTAATTAACTCCTTGGTGAACTTTGTCTGCGAGATGAAAATTCCATCTTCAGATTGTTTCACCTGAAGCCCTAAGAAATACTTCAGCTCTATTATAGTGCTCATTTCAAACTTCCCTTGCATAAGTTTAGAAAAATTTTTGCAGAAGTTGTCATCAGTAGAGCCAAAAATAATATCGTCGACATAGATTTGCACTAGCAAAATCTTGCCTTTTATTTCCCTAAAAAATAATGTCTTATCTATCTTTCCCCTTGTGAACTTATTCTCAAGAAAAAAGCTAGACAGCATCTCATACCAAGCTCGAGGAGCTTGTTTCAAACCATATAAAACTTTAGATTGCAGATAAACATAATCAGGAAAGTTAGAATAACCGAAACTTGGAGGTTGTTCCGCATACACTTCTTCCTTTATGTCCTCATTAAGGAAGGCGGATTTCACGTCCATCTGATAGACGGTGAAGCCCTTAAGTGCAGCATACACGAGGAACAACCTGATGGCCTCCAGCCTTGCCACCAGAGCATACGTCTGGTCAAAGTTGATTCCTTCTTCTTGTCGATATCCTTTGGCGATGAGTCTGGCCTTGTTCTTTATAATAGTTCCATTCTCGTCAATCTTGTTCCTGTAGACCCACTTTGTCCCGATGACATTCTTACCTGTAACGTCCCAATTCGCGCTAGGCCCCTTGACTGCGTATTTGAGTTAAGGGGGCTGTGGTGAGCCCAATGGGGGATGTGGGTGAACAGGTGCGAACGTACGGGAAATGAGGAAAACAAGGCAAAACGGCATTTTTGGCTGACACGGGTATGGACACGGCCGTGTCCATACCCGTGTGCCTCATAAAAATAGGCTTCCAGTCAGAGAGGTACACGGGTATTGGGACACGGCGTGTCCCTACCCGTGTGCCGAGGACACGGGTCGAGACACGGCCGTGTCTCTACCCGTGTGCCGCAACCCCGACACGGCAGAAAGTCGTTCTGGGATGAACACGGCCCTAGACACGGCAGGCAACACGGCCGTGTCACCTGAACACGGGTAGGAACACGGCCGTGTGCCTACCCGTGTCTGCGATGTATAAAAAGGAAAAAAGTTGGAAACCCTAGCATTCATTCCCCTTTCTTCTGCCCCGAAATTCCTGAGAGAGTTCTTGGCTGGAGGAGGAGGAAGAGCTTGCCGGAGCCATCTTTGGAGGAATCAAAACGCCGCCACCGTCAAGGGAAAAACAATGCCGCCGCGAAGGAGTGCGAGTCTCATGGCCGGCCGTGGTGGTACCGCTGGACTTGAGGTGAGCTTCCTCCCCTCTCCCTTGGTGCTAGATCTATAGTTATTTTAGGAGAGACATCGACTCCATAGAGTCTTGATGGTGAGGAGGAGAGTTCTTAGGATAAGCCATGCCTAGGTTTTCTAGGTTTAGTCTCCCTCAACCTTCTCATCATTCAAAAGGGAGATGAGAGGGGTTTTCGTTGAGGGTTTGGCTTTGAAAGGAGAAATAAGGTTGGGTGTGATTTCTGGAGAAGTTTATGCGAGGTCGTTGCAAGGAAGAAGATGAACGGATGCCGTTCATCTCGCCTTAAGATGCGTGCAGAAATCTGATTTCTGCACGCGGCGACCTTCGTGGCCAATTTCGGAGGTGTTCTGGCCAGATCTGGGTGAATGACTCAACACAAAAGTCATAGCCCTTGAAATTACCTTTCCAACGAGTGGTTGCTCGTTTCCATGCGATACCTGTAGCCACGGGAAAGCTGGTTCGAGTCCGCTGCGTTCGGGAAAATTCCTGTACAGGAAACTGTTTCCTGTACGTATTCGAGTTGAATTTCTGGTATGTTGCAACCAGATCTGGGCGATCGACTCAACACGAAAGTCGTAGCCCTCGCGAATACCTTTCCAACGAGGGGTTGTGCATTGTGATCGGATTCCTGTAGCTCCGGGAATCCCAGTTTTAGTATTGGGCTATCCTATGTTAATGCACTTGTTAATTTATAATGTTAGCACTCTTGCAATGATTGTGATTTGCTCATTTGATATCTTGCTCCCATATATCTATAATGTTGTTGTTACTATAATTTAGCATGGTTACTCATTTGGTTGTGTATTGGGGAATAACCATGTAATGGTAGAGAAATGGATTGGATGGGAAGGTTAGATATTAGGAGTTGAGATTGGTATAGGATATATTTATACAATTTGGTGTTGAACATATCTATTATGCGTAGTGTTGAGGTGAACCCATTGAATAGGTGGGCGTGAACATGATGAACACTATGTGAAGAGTATTTTGTAACTGTAATCCGAGCCCAAGGGGGGGTTTATTAACAACCGATGCTTAGAGTTGAAGTCTCCCTATGGGTAGCATCGAGTGAGTTGTTTTGGGGCATGTGATGTGCGACGATTCATCATGTCGCGGTGTTGAGATAATGATTGTGGCAGGTCTACGGGTTCGCCAGTCGTCACACCGATGGGAGCCAATGAGTAGACCTTGGGCGGTAGGGTTAGATACTTGGTGTCCATAACCCGAGATCTCCTCCGTGCCATGAGAACGGTTGGGCTTGCACCTCGTGCGTTTCCGAGGTTCCATCCGGTTCGAAATCAAAGGCCAGGTTGGGCTGTGTTCTTGGTGCACATTTACCCAAGACCCCTTATGAGCCGTAGTACGCATGTGAGCTCCGCTGTTGTGTTCTTAGCGTTGAGGCGTACGGGGGCCTAGGATAGGTAGTGTAATACCACCTAGTAGTGGAGACGCCCGCTCCACTGTCGCCGTCTGGCCACGACGGACGACGCCTGAGAGGTTAGCTACCTGCTCGAAAAGTGGGAACTTCTAGTCTGTGTCGACATAGCAATTTGCATGTGCGTGCGCATGGTTCGGTCATAGCATAACATTCATTTCATGTCATTCATTGCATACACAAGATCCTCATCGTATAAGTTTGTATGGGCACTCTTATACGATGAGTTACTTTATTGTTAAGCCGATCCTTAACTTATAAGTTTGTATGGGCACTCTTATAAGTTAAGTTACTATTCTGATTATTTATACCTGCTGTCATTTATATAGATATTTGTAGAACTGCTAGTTGTGTAGCGTAGTTTATACTTCACCATATTTACTGTCACCTGCTCGCTTACTTGCTTATGTATATATATTGTACCTGTATTCCTTTCTCCGCCCGGTGCCGAGGAGTCGCCGGGGGAGCGGATGTGAAGCCACTTAGTCTTATGACTAACGGTTGCTACGTCTTCCTTTTTAGGAGGAAACCCCGCAGGTAGAGCGGCAACGGACTATGCAGCAGGACAGCCAGGCCCGGATGATAGGACCTGAGGTGGTGGTGCCATCGGCACCGTCAGTGACAGTAGTGAGTGTTTTCATGTAGCTGTTTGGCAAAACATTTCTAGACTCTTGTTTATTTGTACAAGCCTGTTGTGCTTGTTATCTTCCGCTACTTTTGGACTTTAACTTAGCTGTGAACTGAACTGCTTTTAACTTTACTTTTCTGTTATGGTTGGGTTGGCATAATTGTTGTGATATGGATTGTAGCCGGCGGAATAGGCGTCTTGTGGTAAAGGCTAACCCGTGTGTTAGTGCTACCGCAAGGCGGCTATTTCGGGCATAAGACTCCCCTCGTGCCGTGCGTTGTGTTCCGGGAGGGGGGTCTTACAAATGGTATCAGACTAAGCCGATCTTCACCTACAGCAGTCAGGTAACAATGGGCCACTCCCGTTCGATTAGTCGGTTTGGGGACAAACCGACTTAGCGGAAGCAGTGGTGTGCCCATATGTAATTCACACTAAGTTGTCCAACTTTGACATTAGTTTTAGCCAACCTGACCCTAATCTGTACCTTGCGTATAGGTCCCAGCGCAGGTGGAGCCGGTTGGGGGCACTCCTACCCCTTCCGTCCCTTCACAATTCCAGCAGTCGGAACTGGGACAAACGCTGTCAGCCATATTGGATGCATTTAAAGCCCAGCAAGCTCCGGTGCAACAACAAGCGCCAGGCTCCAACTGGTTGAGCACCTTCCGTGCCCTGTCCCCTCCTGCCTATCTTGGGACAGAATCGCCGGTGCGCACCGAGGAATGGCTTGATACCGTGCAGGAATTGATGGCTGGCATAAGATGTCCGAACAGCATGGCGGTGACATTGGTAGTGATGCTGCTAGAGCTGCACGCCAAAAGGTGGTGGAAGTCCCTCATGTGCTCCACCTTCCAAGGGCGGTTGTACACGGACATCAGTTGGAACGAGTTCACCGAGGCTTTTCTGGATCACTTCATCCCTTCTTCTGCTCGGGATGGACTTGAAGAAAAATTTCTGCAGCTGAAGCAGGGATCGAAATCGGTAACGGAGTACCAGAGGGAGTTCCAACACCTCGCTAGGTTTGCTGATTCCTATGATTTGGACGATAGAGGCTATGCGAAGCGCTTCTACAAAGGGTTAAGGGACCCCCTGAGGCAGGCCCTTTTGTTTATAGCCGATGGAAGCCTGGCAGAAATCATTGACATGGCAAAGAGACTGGAGGCGGACCACATGGGATGTGGCAAGAGACCTGCGGAAGGAGTAATTGAAGTCGGCCCTAGTAATAGAAGGCGGAATGATCATGGCAGAGGAAGGGGAAACCACAGAGGCGGTCGGTGGGTCAACCGGAACTATCGGGTGGAGTACCCAATTCCGCAACCACTACCTTTACCACCACCACCGCAGCAGCAATATTATCAACAACCTGGGGGCCGACGTGAGGTGATATGTTTTGAGTGCAACCAACCGGGGCATGTCCGGCGAGTTTGCCCGCGACTGATCGGGGATGCTCCTATTGCTCCCCCTCCAGTAGCTCCACGGGGGCGAGGGCACATGCGTGGCCGAGGAAGAGGACCACCAGGGAGAAATCAAGGACATGCACGGGAGCATGTATTCGCGTTGGATATGACTCAGGAGAGAAATCCGCAGGAAGTCATCACCGGTACGTGCAAAATTTATTAATATTATATGACTTGTTAGATTTACGATACAAATGTTACGCGCAATTTTGAACGGTGATTACCTTTTTGGAACCTAGGCACTGTCATGGTTAGCGGGAGGCCCGCCTATACGTTATTTGACACGGGTGCATCTCACTCGTTCATTTCGGCGGACTTCGTGAAGGACTTGGAGGGAGTGCAACACTTCACGGGCACCACTCAAAGGGTGCGCCTTCCGGACGGCTCTGAGATGACGTCGTCAGCAAGTTGCGACTTCGACACCCTTATTGGAGGAAAGTTCTTTGAAACTCCGGCTACAGTGTTAAGAATCCCGGAGTTCGATCTCATCTTGGGCATGAAGTGGTTGGACTGGCACCACGCCAGGATCAATTGTGCGGAGAAGCAAGTGATGTTGAGGCATGGAGACTCGGAAGTCATCTTCCAAGGTATTAAATTCGCACCCCGTAAATTATTGTCTTCAATCCAAGTTATGAAATCTCATATGGAAGGGGACGAGGTCTATGTAATTTGCTTCGAGTTGAAGAAATTGACATTAGAGGTCAAGGATGTGCGGGTGGTGCGAGAATTTTCCGAGGTATTTCCCGAGAAATTGCCGGGACTACCCCCGCATAGGGAAGTGGACTTCCAAATCAAGCTAATTCCGGGTGCCAAGCCCGTCTCGCGAGCTCCATACCGAATGGCTCCGAAGGAACTTGCAGAGTTTAGAGTCCAGCTTCAGGAATTGGTGGAAGCAGGGTTCGTTCGCCCAAGCTCGTCGCCTTGGGGAGCGCCCGTTTTGTTCGTCAAAAAGAAGGATGGCACCCTGCGGTTATGTATTGATTATCGAGAGTTGAACCGGTTAACGGTGCGGAACACCTATCCCCTACCGCGCATTGATGAATTATTCGATCAATTGGTGGGATCGTATTGGTTCTCCAAGTTAGATCTGCGTTCGGGATATTATCAGCTGAGGATACAAGAAGATGACATTCAGAAGACGGCGTTCAGTTCGAGATATGGTTTGTATGAATTCACCGTGATGCCGTTTGGGCTCATAAACGCCCCTTCCGCCTTTATGAGCTTGATGAACAAGGTGTTCGGCCCTTATTTGGACATCTTTGTCATCGTGTTCATCGATGACATCCTAGTCTACTCCAAGACTGAAGCAGAACACGCCGAACATCTAACTTTGGTGCTGAGGAGACTAAAGGAGCACACTTTGTTTGCCAAGTTCAGCAAATGCGAGTTTTGGCTTCGAGAGGTCGCGTTCTTGGGCCATGTGATTAGTGGGGCGGGGCTAGCTGTAGATCCGGCCAAGGTGCGGGCCTTGAAGGAGTGGTCGCCATTGAAGTCAACGGCCGACATACGGAGCTTTCTTGGACTTGCCGGGTACTATCACAAGTTCGTGAAAGGCTTCTCGAAGATCGCCCTTCCCCTTACTACGCTGACCAAGAAGGGTGTGCCGTTTGAATGGACACCCCAGTGCGAAGCTGCATTCCAAGAGCTGAAGGACAGATTGACGACTGCACCCATCCTAGCTCTTCCATCTGGGAAGGAGGGCTTTCAAGTTTACACGGATGCGTCGTATCAAGGGATGGGAGCTGTGTTGATGCAGAATGGGCATGTGATCGCTTATGCTTCAAGACAGTTGAAGAAGCATGAAGCCAGCTACCCGGTGCATGATCTAGAGTTGGGAGCGGTGGTATTCGCCTTGAAGATGTGGAGGCATTATTTATATGGCGTCCACTGCGAGATCTACTCGGATCACAAAAATCTGAAGTACGTTCACACCCAAAAGGAGTTAAACTTGAGACAGCGGCGGTGGTTGGAGTTCTTGTGCGACTATGAATTCACCTTGAACTACCACCCCGGGAAGGTTAATTCCGTAGCTGATGCCTTGAGCCGGAAAGCGCCGGAAGCGAGCACGGAATCCCGCTTGATGAGGATGGAGTTAATCCGGACGCTGCAAGAGATGGAAATCACTTTGGTCTTTAAGAATCAACCGGAAGAGTATACCGAATATTTGGCCGCGATGAGTATAGTTTGCAACATACGAGACCGAATCCGGACGGAACAAAAGAAGGATGCGGCTTTAACCCCGGCTTTCAAGTCAATGGAGGATGGGACTACGGAAGAATACTCCCTAAAAGACGGCCTCGTCCATTTTCGTGGCCAGCTTTACATCCCCGAAGGTGACAACATTCGGGAGGATATTCTAAAGGAGGCCCATTGCTCCAAGTACTCGGTACACCCGGGGATCGCGAAGATGTACACCGATTTGAGAAAAACAATGTGTTGGCCGGGCATGAAGAGGGACGTCAAGTACTTCGTTACTCATTGTGTGGCTTGCCAAATGGTGAAGGCGGAATGCAGAAGCCCCGGTGGAATGCTACAGTCGTTGCCCATCCTCGAATGGAAATTTGAGGACATCTCCATGGACTTCGTCCACGGGTTACCTCGCTCGCGCTCGGGAAATGATTCTGTGTGGGTGATAGTTGACCGGTTGACCAAGGTAGCCCGATTTATCCCAATGAAGAAGGAGGCGCAGGTGGGCGTCCTAGTGCGTCTCTTTGTGGAGCAATTTGTGCGGTACCATGGTGTGCCGAAGACGATCGTCTCCGACCGGGATGGTCGATTTACTTCAAGAGAATGGAGGGCTGTACA
The DNA here is from genome assembly GCA_039513925.1 of Platanthera zijinensis. Taxonomy (NCBI): domain Eukaryota; kingdom Viridiplantae; phylum Streptophyta; class Magnoliopsida; order Asparagales; family Orchidaceae; genus Platanthera; species Platanthera zijinensis. The sequence continues at coordinate 73,070,732 of CM077082.1, forward strand.
GGCTTATTTGGGCTCGCGCCTCGCCTTTAGCACAGCCTTTCACCCACAAACGGACGGGCAATCTGAACGAACCATCCGAACATTGGAGGACCTATTGAGGTTGTGTGTGCTAGATAAAGGAGAACCATGGGAGAGGCTCTTACCTCTCGTGGAGTTCTCTTATAATAACAGTCATCAAGCTAGTATTGGAATGGCACCTCATGAAGCTTTGTATGGAAGGAGGTGTAGAACACCCTTGTCCTGGGTGCAAGACGAAGATCCGAAGACATTGGGAAATGAGTATATTGATGACACGGACGCGGTGGTTAGGTTGATCCGGGATCGAATGCTAGAGGCTCAAAGCCGACAGGCGAAATATTATAACGCAAGGCACCGTATGGTGGAGTTTCAAGTGGGTGATAAGGTGTTCCTGAAGATTCGACCGATGCACGGAGTGTCGCGGGTGCGTGGAGTCAAGAAGCTCAGCCCAAGGTATGTTGGGCCCTATGTCGTAGTGGAAAGGATTGGCCCTCTGGCCTATCGATTGGAGTTACCACCGGAGCTGGAGAACCTTCACGACGTGTTCCATGTATCGTCGCTTCGGAAGGCTTTGTTGCGGCCTGAACAGTATATCCCCACGGCGGATGGTGCCGTGGCGTCTGATAGGTCTGTGCGACTGGAGCCGGTGCGGATCGTTGATAACGAGCAAGGTTGTCAGGATCGCGATCCAGATTATAGGATCTTACGATCCTACGATCCAGATTTTGTAAATCGATCCTGATTTTGTAAAACGATCCTCGATCCGACCTTACTATCAGATCTGATCCTACCTCGAAACGATCTCATCTAGGATCTCGATCCTGACAACCTTGATAACGAGACAAGAACCTTGCGCCGCAAAAGTGTTCTCTTGGTGAAAGTGCTATGGTCTAATCATGGGAAGGAGGAGTTCACATGGGAGCCAAGGGATTTGATGCAAGGGCGCTACCCGGAATTATTTACTCCAGGTAAAAATTTTATTTGAAAGCATAGTTCCATTTTATGTGTTTCACCCCCATAGCCTTACCCTGATTTCGGGGACGAAATCTTTTATTTTGTTTATAGGATTTGTAACGTCCCAATTCGCGCTAGGCCCCTTGACTGCGTATTTGAGTTAAGGGGGCTGTGGTGAGCCCAATGGGGGATGTGGGTGAACAGGTGCGGACGTACGGGAAATGAGGAAAACAAGGCAAAACGGCATTTTTGGCTGACACGGGTATGGACACGGCCGTGTCCATACCAGTGTGCCTCATAAAAATAGGCTTCCAGTCAGAGAGGTACACGGGTATTGGGACACGGCGTGTCCCTACCCGTGTGCCGAGGACACGGATCGAGACACGGCCGTGTCTCTACCCGTGTGCCGCAACCCCGACACGGCAGAAAGTTGTTCTGGGATGAACACGGCCCTAGACACGGCAGGCAACACGGCCGTGTCACCTGAACACGGGTAGGAACACGGCCGTGTGCCTACCCGTGTCTGCGATGTATAAAAAGGAAAAAAGTTGGAAACCCTAGCATTCATTCCCCTTTCTTCTGCCCCGAAATTCCTGAGAGAGTTCTTGGCTGGAGGAGGAGGAAGAGCTTGCCGGAGCCATCTTTGGAGGAATCAAAACGCCGCCACCATCAAGGGAAAAACAATGCCGCCGCGAAGGAGTGCGAGGCTCATGGCCGGCCGTGGTGGTACCGCTGGACTTGAGGTGATCTTCCTCCCCTCTCCCTTGGTGCTAGATCTATAGTTATTTTAGGAGAGACATCTACTCCACAGAGTCTTGATGGTGAGGAGGAGAGTTCTTAGGATAAGCCATGCCTAGGTTTTCTAGGTTTAGTCTCCCTCAACCTTCTCATCATTCAAAAGGGAGATGAGAGGGGTTTTCGTTGAGGGTTTGGCTTTGAAATGAGAAATAAGGTTGGGTGTGATTTCTGGAGAAGTTTATGCGAGGTCGTTGCAAGGAAGAAGATGAACGGATGCCGTTCATCTCGCCTTAAGATGCGTGCAGAAATCTGATTTCTGCACGCGGCGACCTTCGTGGCCAATTTCGGAGGTGTTCTGGCCAGATCTGGGTGAACGACTCAACACGAAAGTCGTAGCCCTTGAAATTACCTTTCCAACGAGTGGTTGCTCGTTTCCATGCGATACCTGTAGCCACGGGAAAGCTAGTTCGAGTCCGCTGCGTTCGGGAAAATTCCTGTACAGGAAACTGTTTCCTGTACGTATTCGAGTTGAATTTCTGGTATGTTGCAACCAGATATGGGCGATCGACTCAACACGAAAGTCGTAGCCCTCGAGAATACCTTTCCAACGAGGGGTTGTGCATTGTGATCGGATTCCTGTAGCTCCGGGAATCCCAGTTTTAGTATTGGGTTATCCTATGTTAATGCACTTGTTAATTTATAATGTTAGCACTCTTGCAATGATTGTGATTTGCTCATTTGATATCTTGCTCCCATATATCTATAATGTTGTTGTTGCTATAATTTAGCATGGTTACTCATTTGGTTGTGTATTGGGGAATAACCATGTAATGGTAGAGAAATGGATTGGATGGGAAGGTTAGATATTAGGAGTTGAGAATGGTATAGGATATATTTATACAATTTGGTGTTGAACATATCTATTATGCGTAGTGTTGAGGTGAACCCATTGAATAGGTGGGCGTGAACATGATGAACACTATGTGAAGAGTATTTTGTAACTGTAATCCGAGCCCAAGGGGGGTTTATTAACAACTGATGCTTAGAGTTGAAGTCTCCCTACGGGTAGCATCGAGTGAGTTGTTTTGGGGCATGTGATGTGCGACGATTCATCGTGTCGCGGTGTTGAGATAATGATTGTGGCAGGTCTACGGGTTCGCCAGTCATCACACCGATGGGAGCCAATGAGTAGACCTTGGGCGGTAGGGTTAGATACTTGGTGTCCATAACCCGAGATCTCCTCCATGCCATGAGAACGGTTGGGCTTGCACCTCGTGCGTTTCCGAGGTTCCATCCAGTTCAAAATCAAAGGCCAGGTTGGGCTGTGTTCTTGGTGCACATTTACCCAAGACCCCTTCTGAGCCGTAGTACGCATGTGAGCTCCGCTGTTGTGTTCTTAGCGTTGAGGCGTACGGGGGCCTAGGATAGGTAGTGTGATACCACCTAGTAGTGGAGACGCCCGCTCCACTGTCGCCGTCTGGCCACGACGGACGACGCCTGAGAGGTTAGCTACCTGCTCGAAAAGTGGGAACTTCTAGTCTGTGTCGACATAGCAATTTGCATGTGCGTGCGCATGGTTCGGTCATAGCATAACATTCATTTCATGTCATTCATTGCATACACAAGATCCTCATCGTATAAGTTTGTATGGGCACTCTTATACGATGAGTTACTTTATTGTTAAGCCGATCCTTAACTTATAAGTTTGTATGGGCACTCTTATAAGTTAAGTTACTATTCTGATTATTTATACCTGCTGTCATTTATATAGATATTTGTAGAACTGCTAGTTGTGTAGCGTAGTTTATACTTCACCATATTTACTGTCACCTGCTCGCTTACTTGCTTATGTATATATAATGTACCTGTATTCCTTTCTCCGCCCGGTGCCGAGGAGTCGCCGGGGGAGCGGATGTGAAGCCACTTAGTCTTATGACTAACGGTTGCTACGTCTTCCTTTTTAGGAGGAAACCCCGCAGGTAGAGCGGCAATGGACTATGCAGCAGGACAGCCAGGCCCGGATGATAGGACCTGAGGTGGTGGTGCCATCGGCATCGTCAGTGACAGTAGTGAGTGTTTTCATGTAGCCGTTTGGCAAAACATTTCTAGACTCTTGTTTATTTGTACAAGCCTGTTGCGCTTGTTATCTTCCGCTACTTTTGGACTTTAACTTAGCTGTGAACTGAACTGCTTTTAGCTTTACTTTTCTGTTATGGTTGGGTTGGCATAATTGTTGTGATATGGATTGTAGCCGGCGGAATAGGCGTCTTGTGGTAAAGGCTAACCCGTGTGTTAGTGCTACCGCAAGGCGGCTATTTCGGGCATAAGACTCCCCTCGTGCCGTGTGTTGTGTTCCGGGAGGGGGGTCTTACATTACCTCTGGGTCTTGGAACAAGTTTCCAGACTTGACAGCGCTTGAACTGATTCAACTCTTCTTCCATGGCCAAAATCCATGATGCGTCCGAGTTTGCTTCCTCAAACTTCTTTTGTTAAACCTGTGAGAGAAAACTCAAATATAAATTATCATTAGTTGTACCTCTACGAGTTCTGACTCCATCCCTTGGATCTCTTATGATTTGCTCCATTGGGTGATCCTTCAGATGTCTGAGCTCTAGATTCCTTACATATGGAGTGTCTTCATCCACAGGATTGACTTCATCAACTTGTATGGTCTCTTCATCTTGATCATCAACCTCTCCAATAGGGGTTAGAGTGGTGATCTTGATGAACTTTTCCCCTTTTTCTTCAGTCAGCTCACCCAAGTTAAGTTCTTTCATCTTTGAACCTGCATCTTCAATGAACACACTAGAAGAGTTGCCTTGCAGCAAGCTCATCTCATCAAATACAACATGAATAGATTCTTCTACAATCAGGGTTTTTTTATTAAATATCATATATGCCTTACTATGGCTACTATACCCTACAAAAATACCTTCAAAGCTCTTTTCACTAAATTTAGTCGTATGATACTTGTCATTGTTAAGGACGAAGCACTTACAGCCAAAGATTCTAAAATATGAGATAGTTGCCTTTTTGCCCTTTAGAAGTCCGTAAGGTGTCTTATTACGGTTCTTGTTTATGAGTGCTCGATTTTGCACGTGGCATGCAGTATTGATGGCTTCAGCCCAGAAGTACTCCAGTAGTGAGGCATCACTCAACATGGTCCTACAGGCCTCTATGAGTGTTCTGTTCCTTCTCTCACCTACTCCATTTTGCTGGAGAGTACGAGGAGAGGAAAACTCATGAAAGATACCTAGGCTTTCACAGAATTCTGTCATGGCCCCAGACTTGAATTTAGTTCCATTGTCACTTCTGATATTGACTACGGAATAGTTGTATTCATTCTGGATCTGCCTGACAAAATTTGTAAATATGTCAAAAGTATCTGACTTGTGTTTTAGGAAGAACACCCACGCAAAGCGCGAGTAATCATTAAAAATAACTAATATATAATCCTTACCTCCCAAACTTCAAACTTGTAGTGGACCAAACAAGTCCATATGAAGTAGGTGTAAACACCTATTAGATTCTTTGCCAATAATACTTTTAAAGGTAGCCCTTGTTTGATTGCCTTTTACACATGCGTGACAAGGTCTATCTTTAACGCACTTGATATTTGGGGCATCACGTACTAAATTCAGAGAAAATAATTTATTAAGAGTTTTGAAATTAATATATGCTAATCTCTTGTGCCATTGGTCACCAAGAGATGCACTATCTTTTGAAAAAAAAACACTGGTGTAGAAGAGTCTATGCAAATAAAATTCAAACAAAAGATATTTCTACTACGAGTGCCTGATAAAATCGTTTCAGAATTATCAACCGATTTTATCAAACAATTATCTGCATGAAATTCTACGATGTATCCTTTATCGCAGAGTCGGCTTATGCTTATGAGATTGTGTTCCAATCCTTCAACATAGGCCATATCCGAAAGGATACACTACCATTGGTAATCATACCATAGCCTTTTGTAATTCCTCTATCAGAACCTCCAAAGATGACCTTTGGCCCATTCATGACTGGTGAGTAATTCTAAATAAGGCATATAGTCCCAGTCATATGCCGAGAGCATCCACTGTCCAAGTACCAGATAGAAGTTTTGGTGGTCTTTGGACATACCTGCAATCACAAGTCAGTTTGCCTTAGAAACCCAAACTTGCTTGGGTCCTTGGTCTCTAGTTAGCATGTTCCCCCTACGTATGTTAACATTGTGAGCGGTCTTTCTCATATTATTAACTCGGGGAGTTTCATAATATCTGGGATTAAACAAGCAATCTATGGCAAAGTGACCAATCTTGCCACAACACAAACAGTCAAATCTGTTGTATCTTTGCTTAAAAATCTCCTGTCTACCTTTTGAGATTGTGGTCTAGCAGAGGCAGTCAAAGTAGAAGTAGAAGCTTCATGATGATGACAATCACATGACTTTTTCTCCTTAATAGGCTTTTCTACAATGGGTTTAACTCTTGGAGCTTTCTAGATGTTGTGGCCATGATTATAAAGTCTGTAGTTCTGAAGAGTGATCTCCTCATAAGGTGCCTTGAAGACACTCTCGCCAAAGTTTTGGGGACAAGTCCATCCTTGATAATGAGACTTGGGCTCTACGTAAGTAGGCCTATCAAAGTGACCATAGGGTGAATCCAGATCAAACTTATTTGTCGAAAAGATAACCTTCCAAAATGACGTTTGTTCTAGAGGAGCTTTCCCCTTCTCCTTAGCTAGTGCTTTCTTAACAGCCTTATTTCTCCTTTGAGCTTTGTTTCTCCTAGAAGATTTACTAGGACCAGCCATATGGCCTAATCAAGCACCTTTAGCCTGAGCATAGAATTCAGCAACAAGCGGAAGAACTATCTTGGGCTTGGAGAAACATTCAACAAGTTTCTTTTCAGCTGCAAGTTGTTCTTCCAACCCCTTGATGATTTCCTCCTTCAGATCGAGGTGTTTGAGAGCCTTATTGTATTCTTTTATAGCATCATGGAAGTCTTTCTTGACTGAGTCCATCATTACAATTTCCTCTCTCAGATTGCTCTCTTCAGCCTTAAGAGATTTGATCTCCTTAGCCTGAGCTCTTGCTACTCTACGACATTTGTCGTAGGCTTTGATCAACTCTTTATATTGATACATGAGTTCAGATTCCTCGTCAGAAGAACATTCCTCATTCACATGGTCAGAATCATCAGATTCAGAAAGAGGGGTGTGATATTTTACCTCCCCAGTGAACTGGGGCTCTTCTTCTTCGTCAGTTTGAGCCATAAGCCCAAAGTAGGCTTCCTCCTCATCACTATACTCAAATGAGTCTGTGTCACTGAGGGTCTTGCCTTTCTTGGCCATCAGGCTTCTTTCTTTTCTCTTCTTATGGTAAGAGGATTTCTTTTCGTCTCTTCTTCCACCCTCCTTCTTATAGGAGCAATCAGCAATAACATGACCTGTCTTATTGCAATAGTAGCAAACAATGTCAGTAGAATTATGTTTATTCTGTTTAAAGGTATACCTGTCTTGGCTACTTGAGCCTTTCTTATAGTGATCACCATCGTGACGTGATCTTCTAAATGAGGCATCCTTGCCTTTCCATTGCTTCTTCTTGTTCAAGAATTTCTTGAACTGTCTTAAGAGTAGAGAGAACTCTCCTTCAGATAGTTCTGAGCCTGAGGTAATTGGCTCCGAGGTTTCTTCTTCACTTTCCTCTTGTGCTGGGGCAGGAGAGGCAGCCTTATACTTCCTTGAGGTGTCTGTCTTGAAATCTACAGACTTGTCCTTGGACGAAGACATGTTCTTCTCTTCTTCAGCTTTTCTTGAATTGATTTGAAGCTCATATGACATAAGCTTTCTGAAGAGATTTTGCGGGTCAGTCTCAGCAAGCTTTCTAAATTCCCGAATAGCACAAACCTTGTTATCCCATTCCTTAGTCAGGGATCTCATGAACTTATCATTCAGTTCTTCATTGGTGAAGACTCGGCCGTAGACTCTTAGGCCGTTAACAATCTTGAAGAAATTCTCAAATGTATCATCAATGATGTCCTTGGGTCCTTATTGGAAGGCTTCATACTTTTGATTCATAAGGGATCTTCTGTCATCCCTAACTTCTTCAGTGCCTTCCATCAAGATGATAAGAGACTGCCATATTTCCTTAGCAGACTGGCAGTGAATCAAGTTCTGCAGCATTGAGTCATCGAATGCACTTGCTATGATATTTTTGGCTTTCTTGTCTAAAGAGACAAGTGCAATCTCATCTTTGTCGAGATCCATCAGCTTCTTAGGAACTTGCTTTGTAGCATCTATAGTGGAGATGGTCATGGGAATATAAGGACTTTCTTCAATCATCATGAAGATCCTTGGATCCACATCTTCCATAAAAAACTTTATCCTTTCTTTCCACATAGCAAAATTGTTCTTTTTGCACAAAAGAAGCTTGGTAAAATCCTTGGCTCTGTCCATGCTTGGATAACTCAAAAGACAACTTGGGGCATATCTGATCAAGGTATTAACCTTTAAATGATCAACCTGTCTCTGATACCAATTGAAAAATGTTTAAGTTGTGTACCTAAATCACCCAGAGGGGGGTGAATAAGTGAGTTGTGCGTCTTTTTGTGGAATAAAACTTTAGTGATCTATGCACAAGAAATAAACCAAACAACCACAGAAGACACCAAGAGTTATAGTGGTTCCCCAATCTTGGGTACGTCCACTTTCCACTCACCAATCTAGCAAAGCACTAGACTCGGCTCCTACACTCGGAGAATAATCTCCTACAATAATAAAATGAAATCTGAAAATACAAACAGTAATTCTTTTCTCAGATCTGGAAATCTCTCCCTAGGTCTTCTTTCTTGATCTTTTTGGCTTTATCAGAATTTATAGAAGAAGACTCTCAGATAGATCTTGTTTTGAGAACCTTTGACTCACATGATCAAGGAGAATATGAAGATTGAAAAATCTCTTGATCTGCAAGTCGATCTGGATCGGAAATGGCCTTGGCGATCTTCAAGATGAGTGACATCTTGTGTAGAAAATGGAAATAGTCGGCCGATCCAGAAATATTAGAATGACAGAATATTACGGCTTGTTGTTATTAGGGTTATTCCAAATGACACGACCTTTTATAAGATCTCTCTAATGGTTAGATTTGTCATTAATGATGGCCACATGGACTAGTAATATCAAAGTATTCAAACTTCGATCTAACAGAGACTTGGAGAAAATTTCAGAAAATGAGGACAACATTTCTCGAGTAAGGATAATACTACTCGAGTTCAATGACTAGCTCTCGAGTGAATAGCAATGATTACTCAAGAAGAGGTATTTCTTGAAATTCTGGATAGTCTAAAATCAATCGAGTGGATTAAAGATCACTCGAGTGCTAGAGATACTACTCGAGAGGTGAAACTGAACTTCTCGAGAACTTAACTTAGAGAAAATTCTGGAATAAATGTTGATCACTCGAGTACTGAAACTGGACTACTCGAGTACTAAATGAACTACTCGAGTTCATGGATTTTCTACTCGAGTGGGTTTAGAATCTTCTCGAGAACTATACTTCTATCACTTGAAATAAGCTGCTCATCTACTCGAGTACTAGACTTGACTACTCGAGTGATTCACTTAGAAAATTTCTGAGAACTAAAAGCTGAACACTTGAGAATGAGAGAAGGTCTACTCGAGTACTGTGCTTAGCTACTTGAGAGCTAGATTAAAGCTAATCGAGAACCACTTCCTTTCCTCGAGTTTCAGACAAGACCTACTCGAGTGCTTCTAAGGTTTCTACTCGAGTACTATAATTCCACTCGAGTAAAACACTTAGAAACTTTTCAACTTTATGAAAATTTTACTTCTTCATTCCAAACAGCAATATGTCTTCCTTCATCAAACCTAGTGCTTGAAAATGAAGTGTATCCCAATAGAGAGGCTACACATGAGTCAACACCATAGATCATATAATAAGGGATTACATTAGATGGTCTTATGTTTGGTGACCCACTATAGACTGACATTGGTCAACACTTGACAATAAGTCCTGCACGCACATAAATCAAGCAATATATCAAATATAACTTAATTCATCTTAGTTCAAGGGTGACTTCGTACAAATCTAGGTTATTATGGATACCATACCCAACAGCAGAACATTGCTCTGCAAGTAACTTCCAGCATAAGTAATTACTTGTTGCTGTGAAAGTAGTTAGGACTAAGTATATCATAGTTTAGTAAAGGTTGACTCAGGAAATAATCTCATGTATTCATTATTGGGCTGGGTCTATCTCAGTCAAGAAGCTTGACACAGAGAAATATCCCTTGTGTCAAGAATATTCATCAAGTAACTTCCAGCTATTCACTCAACGCATGGATTGAATCTGAGAATTTGGCTAACTCTACAGATGCTGACGTCAGCAAAAGTCAACCTAAGTCAACGGAATTAAAATTCATTACGGGAAAGCTGGAATTCACCAATAATGGCGTCAGCGTCCAGCTGTAAGATTTTGTGTAAAAGGAAGGCCATATATCTGTAATCAAAGCTGGGCACACGGGTCAAAAGAGTCGTTGGACGGCGGATGATAAAATGAATGAGATCGGCCGTGGAGATTAGATCCTTTTATGTTTGCCTTTTATAAAAATGGTGGAACTTCTTCTTCGTCCTCGTCATTGTTACAGAGCTCGAAGCAGAAGATAAAAATCGACTAAACCCAAAAGTTCTTCAAGTTAGTTGCTGCAATCAACACCGACAACAACGAGGTCAGAGACATTTCTCTGAGAGAAAAGCAATCAAGGCCTACCCCTGCTGCTGTTACTTCACAACCCAAGCAGAGCTTATCTTGAAGATAATTTTTAGAGCTGGGAAGAAGGAATCTGGACTGAGTTTTCTCAGGACAGAAGGAGGAAGACACATAGATCATTTCTCTATTGTCTATTCAACATCAACAAATCTACTTTTCTGTAAGATCCTTCTAGATATGAGTTGTAAACCTATTTATAAAGGCCGAGTGTAGGATCTTGTATAGATCTGAGTGGTAGGATTTTGCGAAAAATATGAGTGTAGGGCTTTGGCCTGAGTTATAGGGTACTTGTGCCTGAGTGATAGGATCCTTTGGATCTAAGGTAGGGCTATCCTCCTAGCCTGAGTGGTAGGGCCTTTTGGCCTTAGGTAGGTGATATTTTGATCATTGAGTTGTAGGGCTTTGTGCCCGAGCTGTAGGTCTTGGTGGAGACTGAGTGGTCCTACGGGATCGTGTTGTAAGCTCTTAGGAGCCAAGTTTTGGATAAGGGGCCTTGTCTAACAAACTGTTAGAAAGGTGAGGGATAGTAGACGTACACATAATCTTGGAAACCACTATAAATATTGTGTGTGTTATGTGTGATCTTCTTTAAAGAAAAACTAATCTAATCACATCAGAGCCTATAACACACAAAGTCAAAGAAAATCTTAAAAAGACCTAAAAACATATTCACCCCTCCCCTCTAGGTGTTAAGCTACCCTTGCAAACAAAGACTTTCAAGTAGTATCAGAGGGAGGTTGCTCAAGAAAGGCTTAACAGCCTAAGTAGATCTCCAAGGGTAGCAGTCAGAGTATACTTATGGGTTCAGGAGTGAACCATAAGGAGCTTGGATCCATGAAGCTTCCTATCTGCAGAAAGGAAGGCTTTGGGATTTGGAAGGAAAGGGCCAGACTCTTCATGGAGGTATCTGACCCAAGGATCTTTGTCACGGTCAAAGAGGGACCTTTCATCCCTATAAAAGTCTCAGCTCTAGATGCAATAGTCTAGACACCAAAGACTTATTCATAGATGACCAAGGATGATGTCATTCTTGCCACCTTGGACAAGAGAGCCCAGAACATCATAGTCAGTGTTATGGATGATTCAACCTTTCAAAACCTGGTTCACTGCCAGACCTCCAAGGAGATGTGGGACACTTTGGTGGTCTACATGGAGGGCACAGAAGAGGTCAGAGATGACAGGAAGTCCATGCTCAACCAAGAGTATGAGGCTTTCAAGCAGTCCAAGGAAGTGGTCATAGCTAGCTGCTATGAAAGATTCTTCAGAATAATAAAAGAGCTAAGGACCTATGGCCAGGTCATTAGAAATTATGAACTTAATGACAAGTTCCTAAGGTATCTAACTAGAGACTAGGACAACAAGATTTTTGCCATCAGGGAGGTGGCAAAGCTGGCTGATACTCCACCACCAACTCTGTTTGGGAAGCTGTTGTCTTATGAAATACAGCTGACTACCAAGAAAGAGGAGGAGAAAAGCAGCAGATCACTGATCAGGGAGAAGGCAGTGGTCTTCAAGGTAGAGAGCTCAAAGAGGAGCAAGGAGAGGATTTACTCACCTCCAAGAAGGCCAGCTGATTCAGATAGCTCGGGGTCTACCTCATCTGAAAGAAATATGTATGATGAGGAATTTGCTTCCTTCTCTAGGAAATTTCTGAAGCTAATGAAGAGGAAGGGGTGGAGGAGCAGACCTTCCTCCTCCTCTCATCTCAAGGAGGACTACTACAAGCCATAGAAGAAACACTCCAAGGGAGGCAGGTATGACTCAAATCCCAATAAACATGGTTCCACTAAATTTTTTTATTACTATTGCAGCAAACCTGGGCATGTAATAGTTTGCTGCCCAGTCAAGAGAAAGGAGGCTGGTGAGAAGAAACAACACCAGTACAAGGGCAAGACGGAAAAGTCCTTCATGGCTAAGAAGGAGAAGAGCTGGACTGACTCATCTTAATTAGAGTCTGAAGATGAAGAAGAAGAAGCCTACATAGGGCCGGTTGCTGATGAGGCAAATGAAGATGAAGACTATCCTCTATCAAGGATAGGCATCAGGGCCCCACTATCACAGTCAGACAATGACTCAAAGGAGGATGAAGAAGATGAAGATTACATCAGCTATTATTGGCTGATGGCCAGGTCTGATGAAGAATTCATCCAGGATCAGCCTGGTCAAAGCAAGGTACATTCCTTATCTAGTTCTTCTTCTGAGACAGGCTATGAGACTAGTCAAGATTCGACGCTTCTTTATCTAGTGATGAAGAGGGCTCAGTTTCTGAGGAATATGCCAATCAACTGATTGAAAAGTATAGTGCACTGCCGAATGCTTTCAAGAAAAGCAAGAAGATGGCCAAAAAGAGGGCTGGAAAGATTATCTCCCTCCAACATGTTGCTTCCCTATAGTCTGAGTCAACAACCTTGCTGGAACATAAAATCAGGGAAGTTAGCCAACTAAAGAACATCACAGTCATTCAGATTGGCACTATTAAATACAAGAATAGTCTCATTAGGGATTTGGAAGAGAAACTCTAAAGAGAGAAGAGGATTATGGATACTTACTATAAGCCCAACTCTGTGTTGCCCATTATTGACTCCTTCTCCTCTCAGAAAAATAAGAGGGGCTTAGGTTTCAAGGGAAACACAAGGGATGCCCCCATCAAAGGAAAGGAAAAATCTCTAATTCAGCCTCCCATTACCTTTAATAGGGTAATACTCCCTTCTAATAGGTATGAACAGGACTCCATGTATGGTCACTGGAAGAATGGGAATTCTTCCTAAAATAATACAAGTGTACCTTCCAATGGAAGGAGAAGAGGAATGGGGATGAGTGCCTTCAATGCATCCCATAAAGAAATTCAAATGGCCCATCATGGACCATTTGTCTTTGGTGCACCAGCCCCCACTCTCAAGAATGTGGCTACAGCCAAAGTTAAGGGCCATCTAGCAAAGACTCTGACCAAGGATCAGTCTATCAGCAAGCTAGATTTGGCTATTTTTGATGCTATCAAGAGCATGACTTCTGCAAAGAAGACTGTTACTGATGGCATTCAGAGCAGGCCAAATAAGTCGATCTGAAAGGAGCCTGAAGAAAAATATTGTTGTTCCTTCAAGACAGAGAGCTGTTGTCAGCACAGCTAGCGGACTAGCTCAGAAAAGAAGGTACAACATTCATGAGTGCTAGTGTTATGGCAAAGTGGGCCACTATGCCATAGATTGTTGGCATTATCCCAGTGTGGCCAGAGTAATAGTTAGTCCACCAGTCAGAAAAGCTGTTGGTAGACAAGTCTCTTTTCAGACTAATCAGAACCTAGGACTCAATACATATTGGGGTCCTAAGGTAAAATAAACATGTCTTGTAGGTTAGTCCAAGTGCCCATACCCCTATATTGTACTTAGATAGTGGATGTTCCAGGCACATGACTGGAATAAGGAGCAATTTGAAGGAGTACACTCCAGTGAAGGATGGACCCAAAGTGATCTTTGGTGGTTCATAAAGAGGAGTGACTAGAGGTTATGGTAAGATCACAAATAGCATAGTCACTATCATAAAAGTAGCGTATGTGGAAGGATTGCAACACGACCTGATAAGCATAAGCCAACTTTGTGATCTTGGCTATGATATAGTATTCTATAAGTATAAGTTCCATATTAAGAGGTTGAGTGACCAAGAGGTCATCTTGATAGGCACTAGGAGTGGGGATGTTTATTGTTTAAATTTTCTGTGTTTAGATATAGACTCTCCTATATGCCTAGTTGCAAATGAGAAAATCTCATACTGTGTCCAATAGCACAAGAGACTAGCTCATTTGAACTATAAAATAATTGACAAGCTCTTAGTGAAGAGCTAGTTAGGAATGGTCCTAAAATGAAATACACTAAGGAAGAAATTTGCTCTACATGCCAAAAGGGCAAGCAGATCAAAGCTTCTTTCAAGAGCATTGGGATCAAGGACTCTATGAGGTGTTTATACCTATTGCATATGGACTTGTTTGGTCCTATGCCAGTTCATAGTCTAGGTAGGAAAGTCTACACCCTTGTGGTTGTTGATGACTTTTCCATATTTTCTTGAGTCTTCTTTTTGAAGAAAAATTCTGAAACCTCTGATGTCTTCAAGACATTTGTCAAGCAAATTCAGAATGAATTGGACAGTACTGTAGTCAAAATTAGAAGTGATCATGAGACTGAATTTTAGTCTGATAGTATGACAAGATTCTGTGAAGAGCAAGGGATTAACCAATAATTTTCTTCTCCAAGAACACCCCAGCAAAATGGGATTGCTGAGAGGAAGAATATGACTCTCATAGAGGCTAGAAGGATCTTGTTGAGTGACACATCTCTCCCAGAATATTTCTAGGTTGAGGTAGTGAATACTGCATGTCATGTCCTTAACAGAGCCTCTATCACCAAGATCTACAAGAAGACTCCCTATGAGATCTTGAAGGGAAAAAACCAAACTTGGGTTATCTCAGGATATTTGGTAGCAAGTGTTATGTACTTCATAATAGGAAGTACTATGTGACCAAGTTTGCTGCCAAGTCCTATGAAGGGATTTTTGTTGGGTACAACAATTATAGTAAGGCCTATAGGATTTACAACTTGACAAGTCAAGTTGTAGAAGAGTCTGTTAATGTAGTATTTGATGAGTCAACTAAAATTAATAGTGAGCTGTCAAGCTCCACTTCTAGTCCTGTAGGTACAGAGTTGTTGATGGACAAGCTAACCATCAAGGAAACTGCTCCAATGGTCCAAGATGGAGTGGATATTCCAAAGGAAGTACCAGGCATAAATGATGTGGATGAAGGTCAGCAAGATGCAGACATTGAAGCACAGTATGCTGAAGCAAGATTGCCTCCAGCAATCAGGAATCTAAGGGATCATACAAGACACCTGATTAATGGTGATGCTATCAAGGGAGTGGTGAATAAGAGCAGAAGTATCAACACAGCACTATACTCAAGATTCCTATGACAAGTAGAGCCCAAAAGATTTGAAGAGGCCAACATAGATCTATTTTGGATTGTAGCTATGCAAGAAGAATTGAACCAGTTTAAGAGGTGTAAGGTCTGGAAGCTGGTTCCCAGACCACAAGGACATAATGTCATTGGATTCAAGTGGATTTACAGGAATAAACTTGATGAAAATGGCATTATAATAAAGAACAAATCTAGGCTGGTAGCTAAGGGGTACATACAAGAAGGTATTGACTTTGATCAAACCTTTGCCCATGTAGCCAGATTGGAAGCCATCAGACTATTGCTTGCATATGTTGCACAAAAGGGATTCAAAGTCTACCAGATGGATGTGAAGTCAGCCTTTCTGAATGGTGACTTAAAGGAAGAGGTTTATGTTGAACAACCTCAAGGTTTTGTTGTTCCTAACTCACCTGATTCTATTTATAGGTTTAGGAAAGCTCTATATGGGTTGAAGCAAGCCCCTAGAGCATGGTATGAGATACTGTCTAGCTTCTTCATTGAGAACAAATTCTCAAGGGGGAAGATAGACAAGACCATATTTCTAAGGGAATCTAAGGGCAAGATAATCATAGTCCAGATTTATGTATATGATATAATATTTAGATCTACTAATGACTACCTTTGCAGGAAGTTTGCTAAACTTATGCAAGGGAAGTTTGAGATAAGTAGTATGGGTGAGCTTAAGTTCTTCTTGGGCCACCAAGTAAAAAATACTGAAGATGGATTATCCATATCCCAGTCTAAGTTCACTAGGGAGTTGATAAAAAAGTTTGGTATGGAGAATGCCTCTACCATGAAAACTCTTATGGGGTCAAGTATGTCTATAGACAAAGATGAGGTAGGGAAACCTGTTGATGAAACTTTGTATAGAGGGATAATTGGATACCTTCTATACCTTACTACAAGTAGGCCAGACATTATATATGTTATATGTGTTTGTGCTAAGTATCAGGCCTGCCATAAAGAATCTCACTACTCTGCTACTAAGAGGATTGTGAGGTATCTAAAGGGCACACCAGATCTTGGCCTATGGTACCCTAAAAATAGGGATTTTGAACTAACAGGCTATTCAAATGCAGATTTTTCAAGCTGTAAAGAGGACAGGAAAAGAACTTCAGGCACCTGTCAATTCTTGGGAGGAAGACTAGTGTCTTGGAGCAGCAAGAAATAAATAAGTTTTGTAATTTCAACTGTAGAGTGAAAATATATAGCTGCTGGGAGCTGTTGTGCACAGTTGTTGTGGATCCAGTATTAGCTCCAGGACTATAAATTCCAGATAAGTAGAAGTCCTTTATATTGTGATTCTACTAGTGCAATCTCAATTGTTAGGAATCTTGTCTCTCATAGCAGGACTAAGCATATTGAGATCGGATATCATTTCATTAGGGACCATGTGGAATGTGAAGATATCAGTCTTGACTTTGTCCCTACAAACGAGCAAGTGGCTGACATCTTCACTAAGCCACTAGAAGAAACAAAGTTCAACACCTTCAAGTTTGAGTTGGGTATATTGAACTTTGTCTAGCTTCAGCTACTCCTCATATTGTTTTTTTTGTAGATTGTACAACTTCTTGTAGGTTGAAAATACATTCAGTGGTATCAAGCTTTCCAAGTGGTTCAAGAGTCTATCTGAAAGGATGATATAAGATGCTCCAGTTGAGGGGGAGCAAGTTAAGCTTCCTGTAGAGAGTAAGAAGATACAACAGCTGATTATCTGAAATCAAAAAGGGAGAGAAGATAATCAGAGGCCAGCACCCCCTTACTATTTTACAAAAGTAAAAAAGGGGAAGAAGAAAGTGATCATGGAAATGATCAAGGAAATGATTAAGGCTATGCAACAAAATAAGGGGACAGGAAGTAGTATTGATCACCCTGTAGGCAAGATAAATGTGGAGATTATTGGTAAGAAGGAAATGATCAAGCAATCAGATAGCAAAATAGGGGGAGCTGCAAGTGATCATCATCACCTTACAGGCAAGGAAAGTGTGGTAACTTATAACTTGATACTCTTGTTATATGGTGTTAAGTTTTCCAATTTACTATTTTATCTGCTACATATGTTAGTGTATATCATTAACTAAGAATTTTGTTTGAGGGTTTTGACTTCTTCAAATATGGTCAGATTGTTGGGTCCATTGCTCACAATGTCCTCGATTTGTAGAAGTCAAGCAAGTCAATGGTATATACATAGTTTTATTTTATGTATGTTTAAGTTCATGCATGCAGGTTGGACAAGTATTTCAAGTGTTTGTGATAGGTGGTCACAAGGTAGAAGAGTGGAGAGATAGAAATCTATCTAAGTCCACAGGCATTGAGTGAAGCCAGTTCGCTCAACGCCAGATACTAAAAAATGTTGAGTAAGATGTGGACAGTCAAAGCCTAGCAGTCTGTAAAGTAATTCTGCGGCTAAGTTCACAGGCGTTGAGTTAAGGAAGTTCACTCAACTCCATACAACAACAAGCGCTGAGTAAAGCTGTGTCTATCAAAGCCTCAGCATGGGCAAGCAGAAAAATTTATTAAGTCCAAAGGCATTGAGTGAGGATAGCTCACTCAACTCCAGATGATCAGAATCATCGAGTAAAGAGCCAGTCAATCAAAGCCTTTGCCTTGACAGTGAAGAAAAGTGACTAAGTCCACAGGCATTGTGTGAAGGTAGTTCACTCAATGCCATACAACAAAAAGCACTGAGGAAGAATTGTGCAGTCAAAGCATAAGAAGAAGGAAGACTGAAAAATGGCGAAGTCCACAGGCGTTGAGTGATGTCAACTCACTCAACGCCATATAGCTAGAAGTGTTGAATCAAGCTACTTTAGTCAACGCCACAGAGAATCTGTCAAAGAAATTTGGCTAAGTCCAGAAGCGTTGAGTGAAGCCAATTCACTCAACACCATGCTAATTCTGTCAAAGACAAAAAAGGAGACATAAAAATCAACTAAGTTTAGAAGCATTGAGTGATGTCAGCTCACTCAATGCCCAAAGAGGAAAGCATCGACAAATCCATGGTCAGTCAAAGCTTAATAAAGATAGACAGAAAAATCTGTTTAAGTCCAGGGGCGTTGATTGATGAAGATTCACTCAACGCACTCAACGCCTCAACAAGCTGGTAGATTTCAGAGTTGCGGCTAAGTACATAAGCGTTGAGTGAAGCCAATTCACTTAACGGCTCAGCATGAAGACATGCAGTCAGTGAAGCGGCTAAGTCCAGGGGCATTGAGTGATAAAGGCTCACTCAATGCCTAGGAGCACAAAAAGTTTGGCCAAGTCAAAAATCATTGAGTGAAGGTCATTCACTCAACGCTCTCAACGCCTAAAATGAAGATAAATCGGCTAAGTCCAAATTCATTGAGCGAAGGCCATTCACTCAACGCTCTCAATGCATGGATGGAATCTGAGAATTTGATTAAGTCCACAGATGCTGACGTTAGCAAAAGTCAACCCAAGTCAACGGAATTAAAATTCATTGCGGGAAAACTGGATTTCACCACTAATGGCATCGGTGGCCAGCTGTAAGATTTTTATGTAAAAGGAAGGCCATATATCTGTAATTAAAGTAGAGCCCACGGGTCAAAAGAGCTGTTGGACAGCAGATGATAAAAAGAATGAGATCTGCGGTGGAGATGAGATCCTTTTAGGGTTTGTCTTTTTGAAAAGCGGTGGATCTTCTTCTTCCTCGCCATTATTGCAGAACTCAAAGCAAAAGTTAAAAATCGACTGAACCCAAAAAGATCTTCAAGTTAGCTGCTGCAATCAACACCGGCAACAACAAGCTTATACAAATTTCTTTGAGAGAAAAGCAGTCAAGGCCTACCCCTGCTGCAGTTACTTCACATCCCAAGCAGAGCTTATCCTGAAGACAATTTTCTGGAACTGTGAAGAAGGAATCTGGACTTAGTTTTCTCAAGATAGAAGGAGGAAGACCAAAGATCATTTCTCTGTTTTCCTCCTAGCTTGAGTGGTAGGGCCTTTTGGCCTTAAGTAGGTGATATTTTGATCACTGAGTTGTAGGACTTTGTGCCCGAGCTGTAGGTATTGGAGGAGATAGAGTGGTCGTGTGGGATCGTGAAAGTGAGGGATAGATCTAACTTAATTCTAGAGGGGGGTGAATATAGTATTTTAAAAACTTTAAGTTATTTTTATAGCAGATTAAAATAGGTGATATATATATAAAGAGAAATATCACATCACTGAAAATTAACAAGTAAAGGCACAACCAGACGACACAAGGAATTTATAGTGGTTCTCTAATAAACATGGGTACATCCACTCTTCTACCACCCTGGTAGGAATCCACTACTGGTTTTTGCTCAGGTGCCCTGCCACCACAAGTTTTTGCTCAGGTGCCCTGTCACCAAAAGATCTATTTTTTAAGGGAGATATAGCAACCCTTTAAGCTTTTGATCAGGTGCCCAAAAACCAATCCCAAGTCTTTTGATCAGGTGCCTTGTGAACCAAAAAGGCTAACTTTTGAAGGGAGTTAAAACCCTGTACACAGTGAAAGGAACATGTAAAAAGATGTTGTCTTCTCTGTCTCAATGCTCTGAGAAGACTAGTGGATTTGTTGATGTCAAAGCTCACCCTGAGTTGTATAGATCTGATTAGGAGTGGAAGCTTTGCTTCAGGGTGTAGGCCTTCAAAGTGATGTTGCTCTTTAGCAAGATTTTAGACTGATTTTGATTTGTTATCTCTTGAAAGCCTGAAGCAGATGAAGATGAACTTTGTGTATATGAGAGTTGTGTTGTGTTCTTCACTTTTCAGTACACTATTCTGATTTACTGATTCTTGATCACTGATTTTCTTATTTACTAACTCACTAATTCTTGCAATCTTCTGAAAATCACTTTTTATATTGATTGTAGAAGAAACATTTGAATTTTAAATCCTTTCCTTGAAATCCTCTACATAATTTCTAGGAGTTGGAACGGCTAATTTAGACTTGAATGCATTTCCATAACTATCCCAGTAAATATGGTAGAGTAATAACTCTGTGAAATCCATAATTAATGATGCTAGGTAACAGCTATATTCTTGAGAATATTGAGCATTAATTATCCGAGTATTACTGTCTTAATATAATATAATTTGAAATCAAACTGCTATAGTCGAACTGAGAAACTACAGAGAAGATTAGTCGAACAGAACCTGGAAGGAGTTAGTCGAACTCAGCAAGGATTTCGTCGACCTGAGCTCCAAGTTTGTCGAGCTGAGAACTCTCCTTCATCGAGCTGAGCTCCAAGATCATCGAATGAAGAATATACTTGCCAATATGATCTCCAAGTTCGTCGAACTGAGATATTCATTCGTCGAGCTAAACTTCTAATATGAGATCACAGTTTGTCGATCTCAGCTAGACTTTCACCGAGCTCAACTCAGAGAAGGAACTCTGAGTTCATCGATCTGAGATCGACGATCATCGAGCTGAGTTCAGCTATCGTCGAACGACTTTCCTGCATTCTTTTTAACTTATTTTCCTCTGAAGTATTTTGTCTTTAAAGTCTTCTGAAGGAGGGTACTGATAATCTAAGTATGTGATGCTGACCTTAGCCCTAGAAATAACCTATGACCCTAGACTATACATGTTTGGTCATCTAATCAATCCTAATAGTGAACCTAGCCCAAATCACAAGTAGGGTTCCAAAAGATCGTGTTGTAAGCTCTTATGAGCCGAGTTTTGGAGAAGGGACCTTGTCTAACAAACTGTAAGAAAGGTGAGGAATAGTAGACATACCCATAATCTAGGGAACCACTATAGATATTATGTGTGTTGTGTGTGATCTTCTTAAAAGCAAAACTAATCTAATCACATTAGACCCTATAACGCACAAAGTCAAAGAAAATCTTAAAAAGACCTAAAAACCTATTTACCTCCCCCCCCCCCTCTAGGTGTTTAGCTACCCTTGTAAACAAATACTTTCAGAGAGTAGGATGATTGGAATGCTTGAAAAGCTTGCCCTCTGAAATACCCCCTTGGGTCTATCTATAGTTTTTAAAGTCTGGCCTGCAAATAGCGTAACCCCGCTTTCTGAATGGTTATATGCAGCCAAAAGTCGTCTGTCAACATCCAAACTCCGTTGTTCTAAAGAGCTAAATGCAGACCTAATCACCTTTTAGCAGACAAAACTAGATTAAATACATGATACACGCACCTCACTTATAGGGGAAATCGGGACCAGCTCGCCACAAGACCGGGCGGACGCTGCTTGGCTCTTGCAGCTCGCCTGCCCCTCGTACGGAGGCGGTCCAACACATATAGGTGAGTTGGCTCGCGCGAGAGGCTGATGGTGGTGGAGACGATGACCCCCAAGTTGTTGATGATGGCACGCTAACGGAAGCCTATTTAGGGAGTGGGCTACAAAATCTTTCCGACCACTATATATAGGCATGTATTGTTTTGTTTAAGAAGAGAAGATGAAAGAAAACCCTAAGCCTTTCCTTTCTTGCTAATCTCTCTCACTCTCTCTTCATCTCCTAGCCGCCACCCTCCTCTCTCTCTCTCTCTCTCTCTCTCAAGAATTCGGCCAACCCCTCAATCTCCCTCATCCTCCACTTCCAAGCCGCCACCCTCCTTCCTCTTCTTCACCAACCCAACCGCCCCTATCCTTCCTCTTCCTTAGCCGCCCACTCCACTCCACCTCCTTTCCTTAGTCGGCCGACCACCAACCTCCACCACCCAAGCATCTCGTGAAGGAAACTGGCCACCCATCTTTACTTGGAATTTTATCAAAGAAAAGACCTCCCTCTAAGATGAGGAATCTGAACCTCGGCGTGAAGCAGCCAAGGCGGACGATATTCTTATCCATCTGGCGCAACTCTGGCAGAACTGTGGAAGAGCGATCCATCGAAGGTAGTCGGAATCATCTATTCTTACTTGGGTAACGATCATCTAAACTCACGTGTGATTCTCTCTTGATAATCTAGTGGTCGGAAAAAATTTTGCATTGGATTTGAAATGTTGGATTCTTCGTGGTTTTCCTCTTGATTTGCATCTATCTTTAACGCTTTATTTCCGAACGGGTTTGGCGAGCCCCGTAATTTTTGTTGGGAGAGATCTACGATTTTTCAATCGCACTTTTGGGTAGATCTCTTTTTGTACAACCACGCTTGTCCGAACCGGGTGGGTCCATTTTGCTTGGGAGAACATCAGCCAATAACCGTTCGTTCAACCTCCCAGTGGTGTGGCTACCGTGCGTTGGTGAACTGTGATATTTTTCTTGCGAGTGCGCTGCGGTTAAAACTTGTGCGAGTGTAACAGTGGAATTAGAGAGGCATCCGCGTTAGTCCCCTAGCCCATATTGCGTCTACGGTTGAGGCCTAAATCTGATGGCCGCTTAGGCGAGCATGGGATGGATGCGCTAGCTCGCGCGGTTTGCTCACCCTGCCTAGCGGAAGCGGGCCTGCTGTCAAAAAGGCCAGAAAAAAAACTAAGAAGAAATCTGTCTGAGTTCAGGAAGCATCGAGATGGTGAGCTTCACTCAGCGCCATAGAAGATGGTGACCGAAAGTCTGTCTTGGCCCGCTCTCCCTCCTGTCTCGCCTACCTGGCGGTCCCACTCGGTGAACACTGGGTTGTACACATTGTCTTCTTATCTTTTTTTTCGTGCTTACTACCAAAAATTCTTAAATCTATTTAAGCAAGTCCTTTACATCACTTTGGGTTTCAGTCCCCTCAAATATTTGAGGGCAAAAATTTTACTTCCCAAATCTGATTGGGGCGATCTATAGCACGAAGAATGCATTTAAGGAAGTGAAGCTCAGAGAAAGATATCTCCTACAGGCTTCTAGGATGGCAAACTTCAAGGTCAAGTGTAGGGAATAAACAATTATAATATAAGAATTGGAGGAAAGGTTAACATGCTTAAGTAATAATTTAGAAGTCAAAATATCTGAGATATTTTCTCAGATCGAGTGGTTGGGTTGTTCTATGAATTTTATAGTTAATATTGTTATGATGGGTGCAGTTAAGGGATGTCTGACCTTTTGCGAAGTACTCATAAACCACTTACAAAAAAGAATAACACTGTGGTTCATCGTAGTATGGATAAACTAAACCAAAGTGGACAATACATCTAATATCATTAGGCTCTTATCCTAACCTACACATCACTTGATGGTGCATTCAACCCTAGATGATTCAATACATTCACTAGCAGTTGTACAACCATCATGATTGTAGAGTTCTCAGGCATAACAATCCCTCTTAATTCTATATGGTGAGTAACATATCTTCAATTATCATTCTAAGAAGTCAACATGAGGCATGATAAAATTTTATTAAGTATAATTGCTACTCATTATATTATCATCATAAAGTTACTATGACCTAACAAAACAAATCTCCCTTAGAATCCAAAACACAATATAATACCCATCAATACATTAATCACATTAAACAACACAGTCATATCAATCTTCTTTAGTTTCGATACAAAATTTAACACCTTAACTTCTTTGACTATAATATCATAGGTTCGGCTAAAACCCAAAGGCACAATGACTGTAGAAAGGGGGGCTTTATTTTAAGATATAAGATAATATCAACAACATGCCACAAAGAAATCTTTGAGCAACTAAATTAAACCATTTCACACTATAGAATAATAACGAAGTTCGCAAAATGTCAATACTATATCAACTCAATAGTTTAAAGGGTCTTATGACCCTTATACAACTTTCAAATCAAAATACATTGTTCCAAATACAAACAACATTAAATTCATAACAAGAAACACTTTGTGGATTCATTTTTCTTTGGGGAGGCTTCACATACCTAGTGCCAACGTCTTGTAAGAACAAATCAATTCAAAAGGGGTTAACAATGGATGTCTACTTATGAAATAACACCTACCAAGTCCTTACCGATTGCACAATAAAAATTCAACATGCAAATCAACACTTTTATATAATAGTATAAAGGTAAGAAATATATGAAACTAGCAAAATAAAATGGATATAATCACATCTTCATTCTATGATGGAATTCTACACAGTGATAGTCATTTTCAACTGCAAATAATACTAGTCCGACGCATCATGTAGCAAAGGCATCGAATAAAATTTACTAAGTATTCCACATATCAAACACACTGACATGGGGAAAATATCATAGCAAACCATCACATGCCCTTACAATGGATTTGCTCAATCACAAGTTCGCACAAGGATACATACGTCTTCATCATTGTGAAATTTAGTTTCATTGTAGTTGGTCTTACTTATTGATCCAATAAATGAGTTAGATATTATCCCTCTCTTCGTGCATCCCTCTCGCTCAATGGATCCAAATAATGTTTTCCAAACCCTTAGCACCCTTATACTCCCTAGTCCAAAACATAATGCATCTTAGACATTAGATACAATTTAACAACTTAAAATGTTTTTAAACGCAAGATTAATACATTTCTCAATCTGATGTTCCATTGTATCAATATGTTGATACGCACTAGGAACCCATCATCCAGCCAATGGGATACAACAATACTCTTATGGAATCTTATGTTTGTGATGATACCTTATATTTATATAGTAATAGCTCCAAGCAATGCAACCTTCCAACACTCCAAATACAACTTACCGTACGCCATGATTCTCTATAGTCCCTATCATTTTATTGATACCCTAGATATCGGTATGGTGATGCCCTCGTGAATACCACTATATTGGTGTGTTGATATTCTTGAGGATATATGTATCATTAAAACAAAACCTATTGTCATGCTGAAAGATCTTATGGTGTGCTATGCAGATCCTTCACAGTAAGATTTTTGTGTATTAAGGGGGAGGGTGAGGACAGAGCCGGTGGCAAACTATTCGCTTCTCCTCGATAACTTTGAGGGATTAGATCGTCACCCTTTTTATGCTTCTAGTCGGTGTGTTATATTTAGTGTTGTAGATGTCGACCGAAATGTCTAACATGTCGACCTATATAAAGGTTTTGGGCAGAAAATGCCACGACACCAATATTTTAAGCAAAAATGTCATTTTTTTAAAATATCGCTGATACATCGGTCTTACCCGATATATTGAGCGATATCTCGCTTCTGATATATCTGTAAGTGTATTAAATATATATATTTCATTTCTTTTAAGTGTCCAAACAACAATATTTAATTTTTTTGCTTCATTTCATTCATCTCTCGAGTCTAGATTCGACGTCTTTCTCGTCTCAATCTCATTTAATGTCATTTATTGTCGTCAACGCCTCTTTCATGTGTAATTTATAAACATACATTATGTATGCAATTGCACATATTTACAAAAAAGGTGTATATATATGAATAAATTTATTTAAATATTAAAACCTGACATTATAAAATATCCCTGATATATTCCCCGCAATATGACATCTGATATTTCGAATGCAAACCGACATAAACCAGGCATCTGACATCTACAACGTTGGTTACATGTATTCATTTTATCTTGCTTGCTTTAAACCCTCCCCTACATTGAAGATTTTGAAATAAAAAATGGCATTCTTATTTACACTCCAATATGTGAACAATATTGTTTCCACCACAAGTGTTTAACTTAATCAAATGACATTAAGAATAACATAACTTAAGTAATTAAAAAAATAATTCCCTAATATTCCTTTGATTTAAAGTCACAATACAGATCTTAATTGACACCAAAAACGTACATTTTTCGAGAATGGACATAACCAAAACTATCACCACAAAAGTGCTTGTGTATGACTTTTCATCTACTATGAGGATTCCACTTATAACAACAAAAGACATGTGATCAGAGTATATCTTATATTCAATATGCCTTTAATAGAGCCATCAAATAGTTCTACTAACCAGATACCATTTGAAAAATGCATCGAATTCCTTTTATGAAGCCCTTCTTACTAGAGGCTTGTTTGGGATAACTAATGCATTTGAATGATGACACTGTAAAATATGATAATAAATGTAGTTGTAGCAATTTTCAAGCATTTGAAACTCACTTAAACCAATGATATGTTTGGGACAACTTATGTTGATCAATAAGTTGGTTGAAAAGTGATGATTGAATAAAGTTTTTTATAAAAACAATGATTAATAAGCAGTAGACTGTTTGGATAGTTTGTCCATAAATGATGATTTAAAGTTTCCTTCATTCATAAAGGTTGGTTCGTATGGACGTATTTTTCTCGCTCGGGCGCAAATTTCTCGCTCGGTCGCGAATTTCTCGCACAGACACGAATTTATGTTTCGCTAAGGCGCGAATTTTTTGCCCTCGCAAATAATCTGCGGTAGGGCGAAAAATCCACGCCTGGGAGAAAAATCTGCAATCCGTGTCTGGGCAAAAAATACACATTGGGGTGAAAAATCTGCGCTCGGGCGAAAAACCAACTTCCGGGCAAAAAATCTGCTCCCGGGCTAAAAATCTGCGTCCTGGCAAAAAATTCGCGCACGAGCGAAAAATCAGTGCCCGAGCGAAAATATCACGCTCGTGGGAAAAAATAAAGCCCGGGCGAAAAAGACGCTCCCAGGAAAAAAACACGTCTGGGTGAAAAAATCATTCCCGAGCGAAAAAACCACGTATGGGCATAAAACTGCGTCTAGGCGACAAAAACCACGATAGGACGAAAAATCGTGTCTAGGCTAAAAAACTACGTCCGAGCATAAAAACCGCGCCAGGGCGAAAAATGCGCTCTCGGCAAAAAAATTGTGTCCGGGTGAAAATATTGCGTCCGTGTGAAAAAACTGCGCTCGTGAAAAAAACTGTGCCCTGGCAAAAAAAAAAGTGTGCCCTGTCGAAAAACTCGCGCCCGGGTGAAAAAATCACACTCTAGCAAAAAATGCGCGTCCGGGCGAAAAAAATCACGCACTGGCAAAAAAATCATGCCCGTACGAAAAATGTGCTCCCGAGCGAAAAATTCACGTCGGGGTGAAAATAGCATGCCCAGGCAAAAAAAATTGCGTCCGAGCAAAAAAATCGCATCCGGGCAAATAAATCAACTAGGGTTTTTTTATGAGATAAACGCTTATGGGAAGTCATAAGCTGGCCTCGAATAACTTATGAAAAATCTACTTATCATCAATTTTAACGTAAGTGATTCTCTAACAACCGCACAAACAAACAATCAGCATAAGTCATCACAAACAAAACCAAATTCTTTTTTAACTAAAATTTCACTTTTTGTGATCTCAACATTCATGACCGTCCATACTTAGGCTGCATTTGGCGTGACCTATCGTAGCTTATTTGTTCTGGTGAAGCTGGACAAAAACAGCATTGTCTGTTTGGTATGACAAATGTTACTACCGTTATAAAAAAACCCGCCAATACTTAGGCTGCGTTTGGCGTGGTTTATTGTAGCCTATTTGCTCCGGTGAGGTTGGACAAAAACGTCATTGTCTGTTTGATATGACAAAAGTTACTACCGTTATCAAAATTAGAAATTAGTTTGGGGCACAAGATTTTTGTATGACAATGACATTTTTTCCAACCTCACCGGAGCAAATAAGTCCTGATAAGTCACGATAAGCCACCCAAACACAACCTTAATCACATACGTATTACTATAGTGTATTTGGGCCTAATACATCATTTTGAAAAATAGCTTCCATGATCGAACATACTTAAATGACCTATGCATTCATAACTATGTTCATAATCACCATCACTCTCACACCGCCCTTCCAAACAGAGGCTTAGAGTTCAACTTTCATGAGAAGAACTTGGCATAAAAGAGCACAAACCAACTAAAGTCCCAAAGATCATAAATCTAAATAAGTGGAAATTTAACTTGAAAAGGCAAAAAATAAAATTTCCCTGACCATGCAAAAATGCCCCCCCCCCCCCCGGGTCGAGCCTCACTCCGGTCCGAATGAAAGGGACTGAAAAATCGTTGTTCCGATTATACCCTCCTGCCTCATCTTTTCCCGAGCTCCCTCCTTTCCCTCTCCCCTCTCCTTTTCCCTCTCCCTCTCCCCTCTCCATTTCCAGATCTCTCTCACGCAGCTCTTCCAGCCCTAAGCAAACTCTAGCAAGAAATCGATCATCGATCGCCTCCAGTCATCTGCCTCTGGAAAGAAGCCGATCTCTGGCCGTTCATTGACCGCGTCCCGTCGTCCTCTGCCCCTTTCAAGTGCGGCGTTCCCGGTGATCTTCGGACTCCGCCGGCTAAGGCACTCAGCTCCGGCGACTGAGTTCCCCTGTTATGCACTCCGCCAAGCTCCCAGCTCCGCCATGGTGCTTTCTCCGTTGGCCAAGCTCCCAGCTCCGCCAACGTGCAGTGTTATTGGACACTTGCTGGAGGGGAATTGCTGGATTAATGAATCCATTACGGCTCTATTTTTTGTGAGTTTTCCTGCGCTTTAGATTTTATATGTGCTGATTTTTTTGGGATTGAATGAGTTTCTGCGAATTGCAGGGACTAGTGACTGAAGCGGTTATTCTTCTTACCACAAAAGGGAAGATCTCGCCGATTCTGGTCTTCAGCGAGGATCTATTCTTAATATATTTGCTTCCACCGATCATATTTAATGTTGGGTAAGATTTCCCCCAACATGTGATCATGCTTCCTTAGAAATCAATTCCAAGTTTAGGGTTCCTTTGTTTGATTTCATTTCGGGGCATGACAAAGCGGCATAGTTGTTGAAGACGCATTTTTGATGGTAGTAGTTGGTTCAAGGTGAAGCAGGAAGACTACCAGTTTAGACATTTTGGCATTCAGTGGGTTTTGACACATTTTTTTTATTGAATGCTGTTTTTTTTTGGAATGATTTAGGGTCTGTTTGGTGCGTCATTTTTTCTCCGATGAGTTTGGATAGATACGCTACCGTCATAAAATATATGTTTGGGATGACAATGGTTTAACTTATAACCAACACCTAGAAAAGAAAACTAGTTTTGAAGATAAGAGTGAATGAAGTTTCATAGGTGAGACTGGGAGTTAACGAATAACGGTTCATAACCACCGCATTAGAGTCCGCTGCCGCTGTGTCAAACGGAGCCTTACTGGAACTTTACTACTTGTTCAGTTGCTGGTCACCACCGCATGGAATCGACATTCTTGAGTTTAACATGCTATGTTCCATAGCTGCTAAAAATGGATGATTGTATCTTTAGGAATTATTATTTGATCCTCTCTTATAGAAAATAAGTGAAATAGATGTTCTAATATGTTATGGATATACAAGAATGAGCTACTGTCACAACCCATGCTCTCCAATTAAAAAAAATCTCGAGGAAGGACTCAAGGAGAGTGGAATAGTCTAAAAGACTTGAATAACTGTAATTCTTGTTATAAATATTCAGCTGTTTTTAGATGAATCTTCTCCTATACACTATAGAGAGGCTCTAAACTGTGGATATATTTCTCCATATCTATTGCTATGATTTGTTGCTTTTGCTGAGTGTTTTTTTGAGAGTATTTCGATCAGCTGTTTTGTCCAAATTTCTTACCTTTTTATTGGATTTCAACTAATCATTTCTAATATCCTCTGTTCTTGGTTTGCATTTCTATTTTTTCCATAATTTTTTCTGAAATTTTAATGATTGGAATATTTTTTTAAGACAAATCTCACAATAAACAAGCATTGTTCCACTGCTTTTTTGTGAATATGGAATATGTGGTTTTTTGAATGATTTTAGGTGTGAGCATGAAATGAGAGTGTGTTTGTGCTCTAGTTTGATGATATTATTGTTCTGTTTTGTCTTGATTATGAAGTTCTTAAATTTAATTTAAGGATGAATGTGCTTTGAAATCGAGCTCGGTGTAGATCCAAACAAAGCAATATTTGTACTCTCATCTCTATGTGAGTAATTCCTCTCTGCATACAACACTCCCCTCTCAACTTGGCCCCCAATATTTTTCATCACATTTAACACACGACAAAAAATCATATATTTAATCGCTTATTACTACTCTTATCTTACTAAGAATTACATTTTCTCTTCAGAAGATAATCTCATTTTCACATAGCACACCCCTCAACTAAGTATGCTTTCTTTCCACATAGCTCTCCCCCCTCCTCAAATGCATTCTACATAAGTAGCATGAAACAAGTCTAAACAAAGGTAATTTGTCCCAAATACAAAAACATGCTAAGATTTATATTCACTAATCACCTCCAAATTGGAAAAGTTCCAATTAATCTCATGAAGTTTATCCATGTTATCCCACTGTACGAAATCACAAACATGTCATATAACACCCAGGAAACAAATAGACATTTCACGTTATTGAGCCTTAATAACTTAGAATAGTTGTAATAAGCAGCTAATGAAAGAATGTGCCGCAATGATATCAAACGAATAAGCAATCAGAACTCAGTTCCTACAGGAAATGCAACTTGCCACAAATCCTCCTATTAAAAAGACAATCCAAGGTTAGAACTCCGGTAAAACCAAAACCACACTAAAGGTTCACATGATTGATTTAAGACTGCGCAAGAGAGATAGCCATAGAGACAAAAGACCGAGCACCAAAATACAGAGAAAGTGAAATTGGAGCATCTATCTGGAATTTTATACAACAAAAGCACAAAGGAAGTGCGTGAACACAAATTTCACCCAGTTTTGCAAGAAAAGGAACCAGAATAAAAAATATACTAACAAGGGATTAAGGAAATGTCAATATTGCAAGAAATTAAAACCAAAAATAATATTCTAGACTTGAAATTTCGTTGAAACCTGATGTTCCTTTGAACTCTGACATGGTGTGGTGTGAGGCATGCATGAATGAAAAAATATAAGAATTTAAGTGGTGTAGTGTGGTAAGAGGAAGATTTCAATTTTAGTAGTTCAAGGTTGTTTAGTGAGTCCCTTAATTGTGAGTTTGACTTTCTAGAGGTCTAAGAATGGCAATCCTCGGGCCATGACGTCACTTAATGGCGGAACTTGGAGTTTTGCGAAGCCCGGGCACAATAAATTTAAACCATTTTGGAACTATGCATTAAGGACAAAGACCAACTAAATTAGCATCATATAATTCAGCTCAAAATATATATTCCAAATTTTTCAAATGTTTCATCAGTTTTATTATCCTCCTTAAATTAAATTTTGCGCCAATTCTCTCTTAAAATGCCGCTTTAACAAATGTTCAGATTTTAGGGCTCCACCACTTATTTTACTATTTCACTCAATCTCTCGCAACAAAAAGAGAAGATGAACTCCGCTTGATCTCTAGGCCGCCAAAAGACAAGATTAACTCCGCTATATCTCCTGGCCGCCGGAAGAAGGTGACTAGCTTTCTCTCAGATTTTTTAATTGTTTGATGTACAGTTTTTGAAGGTGCTACTTGGAGTAGTTTGTGTGTTGTTTTGTTATTAAAGCGGGTATTTCATGGTGTTTGAAGAAACTAAGGTTCATATGCGTGTATATTAAAGTTATGGTTCATTGTTGCTGTTTTCGAGCTATTTTGTGCCGCTTGAATGCTTCCAGAACAATTTTTCCTCTATTTTCATGGATGTTTGTTTACCAATCATCTCGAATTCATGGCATAGTAATATTATATTGCTTGGGACTTTTTTTACTAAAATTATTAGGCTGTTTTGAGAAGTTCTGTGCCTTCTTTGCTAATTGAGCAACAGGGAGTTCATCTGCCTATTGATCTCTCTTTTATTTCATAATAACATGTTTATATAGTGATGTCGCGCCACCGCTACTTGATGATGACCCGGTTGTCGAGACGCTACGATATAAAGATCTGAGACGCCGTGATGACACCGAAGGAAGTGCACGTTAATACCTCCGCCCGCGGCGTGCTATAACCGCCATGAAATATTAGCCTAATTTTCTTATTTCATGCACTTTATTTTATATTTTGGGAATATAAAATTATCCTATGTTTAAGTGATAATTTTATATTCATGACTTGCTTTTATTTTTTAATTTGAACCATTTTTATTTTGGTGTGCATTTAGACATTCGGATGGATGAGATTACATCTCCATCATGAAGGGCTAAGAGTTGTTGTAAACTCCTATTTAAGGGGGTGATTATGAGGAATAAGATAATTGAAGATTGAAACCTAAAATTCCCTCTCATTGAGAATTTCGGCCAAGGCTATTCCCCTAGCTGCCGCCCCTTGTGTGGTGTGAAGCCCCCCCCCCCCCCCCCCCCCCCCGTGCTCGCTCCATCTGTTCGGTGCGACTCCAGCGCGGCTTCCATGGTGCGACTCCGTGGAAGAAGGTTGCGAACCCCTCGGTGTGACGTCGGCGGATCCGTGGAGAGAGTGATTCTCCCACCATATCTTTGTGTGAACTTTAATCCCGGTTGGGTAATATCTTCCCGTTGTGTGATTCTTGCTTTAGTTTGTGGAGGTTTTTCATGCATCATTTTTTCCGTGATTTTTAAATCCGTCGCTTGCAAAATCTGAATTTGAAGGTGTTGTCATTGAATCTCTTGTTGTACGGAATGGGTAGATCCGTCTCGGGAGTGCAACTTGGCCTAGCCTCGATTTGCTCTTCCGCTCGGCGCACTTTATGTGCCAACAAGGGAATTAATCACGACTCGAATTTCGATCGCTCTTAAAGGTTTTCCGCCGCTCCAAAATAACATTATTGCTGCGCTTGAAACGGCTTAAATTGAAATGAATAGATGCTTGTGTAGGTGCGGTGAGTTGTGTGCTTGTTGGAGAGGTAGGTCTTAGGGAAGTTGTATCGAGTCCGGCTTACGGTGAGTTGTGTGCTTGTTGGAGAGGTAGGTCCTAAGGACGTGGTATCGAGTCCCGGATTTTGGGAAACAACCGACCCCTTTTCGTTCGCTTTTGGTCGGCGTTCTCTCCTTTTATTTATTGTTCTGTGACGATTAGGTGTCTGTTAGCGTAGTCATGTCCGTATCACGGTCGTCATTACATCAATTTGGTATCAGAGGCGGTCGTTTCAACTCCCAAGTTGCAAACATCCTCGCTATGTTCTTCGTTGGTCGATCTCATCTTTCAAGGATCTGAAATTTTCGGATTGTTCTGCGTTTAGTAAAACCCTCGGAATTTTAAAACTTGTCAAAAAAATCTGAAAAAAATTTGTAGCTTCTTGTCCTTATTTCGAGCAACATTAAAACAGAAAATTTTTCGATTCGTCCTCTTTAGGTCAGCCAGCAAATTGGAACATCGTAATTCTGTCTAGTTGGTCTGCAAATAGCGGGCTGAAATCCTTATTTTTCAGCGAAATCTCGAAAAAAAAAAATTTAACGATCTACGTGTTAGTCACTTTGGGAATCTATAAAAATATATTATTTTCAGTATAGCTACAGTCCTAGGAAAATACATCTTTCCAAGGTTTTTCTAATCCTGAATGCGCACTAGGCTAGGATCGAAATATTTGACTCCGTCTACGTCTAGGATGGCTGCGAATGAGCATGTAGATCCCAACACCGAGGCCATAACGGGACTGCATAATGAGATGACTGAACTTAGGAATATGTTAACCCAGTTCATACAAACCCAAGCTAGGCCACCCCCACCACCCGCTAATGTTGAGTTGCCCCGCCGGCGCCAACAAAGCTCTGATTCGGATTCTGATGGGGACGCCCCTCGAGTACCCCCACGAGGTCGTCGCCACGAGCGAGAGTTTGATATTACTAGAGCCGTCAAGATTGAGGCCCCCACTTACGACGGCATTGGAGATCCACAAAACTTCCTTAATTGGACCGTAGATATGGAATGTTATTTCAACTGGCACCATCTCACGGACCCCCAAAAGGTCCAAGTTGCCAGGATGAAGTTAACTGGTCGTGCCAAAACTTATTGGTTGAACGAAGAGCGTAGGCTAGGAACTGGGAATGGAGACACAATTATTGGATGGACTGTAATGAAGAATTTATTGACCAATCAGTACGTCCCCGCGTACCATCGGATGCAGATGTTTGATGAGCTTGCCACCCTGCGGTAAGGCTAAAGTTCGGTAGCTGACTATATGGGTGAACTTAAGGACCGTATGGTGCGATGTGACTTAAAAGAGATCCCCGAAGTCACTTTATCTAGGTTTCGAAAAGGGCTTCACCCCGATATCCAAAGGAAGCTCCTGCGATATGGGCACACGGATTTGAATGCAACTTTCAATGCCGCCCTGGACTTTGAAAAACACTTAGCCTCTAAGGCTCATTCCCGTTATTCTCACGCGAAGAACAAGTCCACCACTGGGACATCTTCTTCCACATATCCTGATAAGGGAAAGTTCAAATCCCACGAGTCGAAGTCTGTCGTGATCACCGCTCGAAACACTAAGAACCCCGCCAGTGAGCGCGTTCCTACAGGGAAAGTTAGCAAGGCTAACACCACTTATTACTCTTGCGGCGTTCAAGGTCATTATGCATACGAATGTCCAACCAAGACGAAAACTCTAGCCTTATTAGATCCCGCCACTGATCCTGACGATTATGAGTACGAGGCCGCGGAGAAGAGCGACCCCGAAGGAATCCCTAGTGACTTGGAGGACGATCACCGTCTTATAGTGATGCGTTGTATTGTGACCACTCCTCATCCCGTAGATGACTGGAATAGGACGAGCATATTTTCCCTGATCTTTAAGAGTGGCGAGAAGTTATGCAAACTAGTTATTGATGGTGGTAGTTGCGTGAATGCCATTTCTGAGAACGTTGTTAAGCGTATGTACTTGACTGTTGAGCCGCACCCGACCCCCTATCAGGTTGCTTGGATTAGTAAGGTTACTATTAAGGTAACCCAATGATGCCTAGTCCCCATGTATTTCAAATCCTACACGGATGAGGTTTGGTGCGACGTTCTGTTGATGGACGTTTGTCATGTGTTACTAGGCCGCCCCTGGCTCTATGACCATGATGTGACGCACTATGGTCGCGCTAACACATATGAGTTCAAATTCAACGGTAAGACCATCACCTTGAGACCGACTGTGCCAAAAGAATCGGTAGTGATGACGAAGGATACCACAGTTCTGGTAGAGAGGAAGGCGTTGAGCTTGGTTGGTAGGAAAGAATTTGTGAAGGATCCCTTCATTGAGGGCATGATGTACTCTCTCGTTCTCATGGGTGCTAAGACTAATAGTGGTGTGTTGGATGATTTACCCTGAGAGCTACGGGTATTGTTGGATGAATTTATGGACGTTTACCCGGATGAGTTGCCATCGTCGTTGCCTCCGGTTAGAGACATACAACATGCCATCGACCTTATCCCAGGATCGTCCATACCCAACCAACCTCACTATAGGCTTAACCCCGCCGCCCATCAAGAATTACAAACCCAGATAGAGGAATTATTGCGTAAGGGGTTTATTAGAGAGAGTATGAGCCCGAGTGCTGTCCCATCCCTCCTTGCCCCAAAGAAGGATGGCACCTGGCGCATGTGTGTTGATAGTCGGGTTATCAACAAAATTACTATCAAATATAGGTTTCCAATCCCGCGGTTAGATGATCTCTTGGATGTCCTTTCAGGTGCAACTATCTTTTCGAAGCTAGACTTACGGAGTGGTTACCACCAGATTCGGATCCGAGAGGGGGATGAGTGGAAGACTGCATTCAAGTCTAAGGACGGGTTGTATGAGTGGCTTGTGATGCACTTCGGTTTATCCAATGCCCCTAGCACCTTTTCCCGGATGATGACGCACATCTTTAGGTCGTATATGGGGAAGTTTGTTGTGGTATATTTTGACGACATCCTAGTCTTTAGTACCTCCCCCGCCGAACACCTTTCCCACATCAAAGTAATCCTCACCACTTTAAGGAAGGAAACCTTATTTCTGAATCTTAAGAAGAAGTGCACCTTTTATGTTAATGAGGTTGAATTCTTAGGTTACATAGTTGGTTCTGAGGGAATTCGAGTTGACCCAGGAAAAGTTCAAGTGATTAGAGACTGGCCCGAGCCCACTAGTCTTCGAGAGGTGCGTAGTTTCCATGGCTTAGCTACCTTCTACCGTCGTATCATACGCGATTTTAGTAGTATTATGGCACCCATTACCGACTGCATGAAGAGGGGCGAATTCACATGGACGAAATCCGCCACGTTTGCATTTCGTCGCATTAAAGAGCTTATGACCGAAGCCCCGGTGTTGCGTCTCCCCGACTTCACCAAGGTCTTCGAGCTTACATTGTATGCATCTGGCGTTGGAGTTGGAGGTGTCTTGAGTCAGGAGGGACACCCCGTGAGTTATTTTAGTGAGAAGTTGGCGGGCACCAAATTAAACTACTCCAATTATGATAGAGAGTTCTACGCCGTTATTAGATGTCTGCACCATTGGAGGCACTATCTCCTCCCTAAAGAGTTTGTGATCCTTTCTGATCATGAGGCATTACAATTCATTAATGGTCAACACAAAATCAGCCTGCTCCATGCTAAATGGGTATCATTTTTGCAAGAATACACTTTCAATCTTAAACACCTTAAGGGAGCTGACAACCGAGTCGCGGACGCTCTTAGTCGCTTAACCTTGTTAGTCACCACTATGGAGGTTAATGTGGTAGGATTCGAGCACATCAAAGATGAGTACGCCATGTGCCCCGATTTCCAGGATGCATATTTGTCAGCCCAGGATAGCTCCCCCACGAACATATCGGCTTTCGTCATTAAGGACGGCTATCTATTTAGACTTGGAAAGTTATGTATTCCGCAGTCATCGTTACGTCTCCATATCATCTGGTAAATGCATGGCGGAGGGTTGAGTGGTCATTTCGGTAGGGATACGACCATTACGTTAGTTGAATAAAAATTCTATTGGCCAAAACTTAAGGCAATGGTGGGACGAGTGGTGAGTAGTTGCCGTACTTGTCAATTATCTAAGGGCACCAAAACCAACGTTGGTTTATATACGTCGTTGCCTATTTCTTCCACCCCTTGGGAAGATGTGAGCATGGACTTTGTCTTAGGCTTATCCACTACTTTACGACGTCACGATTCTATTTTAGTAGTTGTGGATAGGTTCTCCAAAATGGCATATTTTATCCCATGCACCCGAACTAACGATGCGTCTCATATCGCCAAATTATATTTTAAGGAAGTAGTTAGTCACCGGGGCGTGCCGAAGACAATTGTCTCGGATCGTGATGTTAAGTACACGAGTTATTTCTGGAAGACACTTTGGGTCTTAATGGGTACCAAGTTATTGTTTTCCTCTGCCTATCACCCCCAGACTGATGGGCAGACGAAGGTGATTAATCGAAGTTTGGGTAGCCTTCTTCGATGCCTAGTGAGCGATCAAAAAGGCACGTGGGATCTTATTTTTCCCCACGCCCAGTTAGCTTATAATAATTCCAAAAATCGGTCTAATGGTCTGTCACCAAACGAGATTGTCCATGGGTACAAGGCCCCTGTGCCTATTGACTTGGTACCGTTGCCCCCAACATACAAGATAAGTCAGTTTGCACAATCCTTCGCCCAATATATTCATGACTTACATGCACGTATACGAGCTACCTTGACTGCTCAATATGAGTCTTATCAGTCGCACACTAATTTATATAGGAGGGTGTCGCACTTTAAAGTTGGTGATTTGGTCCTAGTCCGCTTAGTTCCCGAACGCTTGCCATCTGGCACCGTTAAGAAGTTGGCACCGAAGCGCGCCGACCCTTTTCGGATTATTAAGAAACTAGGTGACAACGCTTTCGTTTTGGATTTGCCGGCTGATTGGGGTATCTCCCCTATTTTTAATGTCTCGGATTTGACGCTGTTTGTTTTACCTCCACCTGAGTTGAATTCTCTGTCGTCTTCTCCCTCCACTAAAAATTCTGATTGGTTGGGGAGTGGTAGTTAGGATGATCTCTCTCCTTCGGTCCCCGCAGGTATAACATCGGATGGTACGTTGCCTTCTTTTATTCCTACTGCTGACATGTTTCCCAGGTTTCCTCGGACATTTCTCACTCCAGATATGATACTCGCTGCGGAACCATTCACTACTCCGGATGGTGCTACTTACCGCTTCCTTATCCGTTGGCGTGACCTCCCCCCTTCGGACGACTCTTGGGTACTCGCGACAGAGCTTCAACGTTTGGATGTCGAGCTTCTCCGCCGCTACCTCTCCACTAACGCATCAGAGATAAGTGATTTTGAGTGGGGGAGGATTGATGTCGCGCCACCGCTACTTGATAATGACCCGGTTGCCGAGGCGCTACGACATAAAGATCTGAGACGTCGTGATGACACTGAAGGAAGTGCACGTTACAACCTCCGCCCGCAGCGTGCTAAAACCGTCATGAAAGATTAGCCTAAATTTCTTTTTTCATGCACTTTATTTTATATTTTGGGAATATAAAATTATCTTATGTTAAAGTGATAATTTTATATTCATGGCTTGCTTTTATTTTTTAATTTGAACAATTTTTATTTTGGTGTGCATTTAGCCATTCGGATGGATGAGATTACATCTCCATCATGGGGGGCTAAGAGTTATAGTAAACTCCTATTTAATGAGGTGATTACGAGGAATAAGATAATTGAAGATTGAAACCTAAAATTCCCTCTCATTGAGAATTTCGGCCAAGGCTATTCCCCTAGCCGCCGCCCCCCCCCCTTGAGTGGTGTGAAGCCGCCGCCCCTTATGTGGTGTGAAGCCGCCGCCCCCTTGCTCCCTCCATCCGTTCGGTGCGACTCCGGCGCGGCTTCCTTGGTGCGACTCCGTGGTAGAAGGTTGCAAACCCCTCAGTGTGACGTCGGCGGATCCGTGAAGAGAGTGATTCTCCCACCATATCTTTGTGTGAACTTTCATCCCGGTTGGGTAATCTCTTCCCGTTGTGTGATTCTTGCTTTAGTTTGTGGAGGTTTTCCATGCATCGTTTTTTCCTTGATTTTTAAATCCATCGCTTGCAAAATCTGAATTTGAAAGTGTTGTCATTGAATCTCTTGTTGTCCGGAATGGGTAGATCCGTCTCGGGAGTGCGACTTGGCCTAGCCTCGATTTGCTCTTCCGCTCGGCGCACTTTATGTGCCAACAAGGGAATTAATCACGACTCGAATTTCGATCGCTCTTAAAGGTTTTCCGCCGCTCCAAAATAACATTATTGCTGCGCTTGAAACGGCTTAAATTGAAATGAATAGATGCTTGTGTAGGTGTGGTGAGTTGTGTGCTTGTTGGAGAGGTAGGTCTTAGGGAAGTTGTATCGAGTCCGGCTTACGGTGAGTTGTGTGCTTGTTGGAGAGGTAGGTCCTAAGGACGTGGTATCGAGTCCCGGATTTTGGGAAACAACCGACCCCTTTTCGTTCGCTTTTGGTCGGCGTTCTCTCCTTTTATTTATTGTTCTGTGACGATTAGGTGTCCGTTAGCGTAGTCATGTCCGTATCACGGTCGTCATTACATCAATTTGGTATCAGAGGCGGTCGTTTCAACTCCCAAGTTGCAAACATCCTCGCTATGTTCTTCGTTGGTCGATCTCATCTTTCAAGGATCTGAAATTTTCGGATTGGTCTGCGTTTAGTAAAACCCTCAGAATTTTAAAACTTGTCAAAAAAATCTGAAAAAAAATTTGTAGCTTCCTGCCCTTATTTCCAGCAACATTAAAACAGAAAATTTTTCGATTCGTCCTCGTTAGGTCAGCCAGCAAATTGGAACATCGTAATTCTGTCTAGTTGGTCTGCAAATAGCGGGCTGAAATCCTTATTTTTCAGCGAAATCTCGAAAAAAAAAAAATTAACGATCTACGTGTTAGTCAGTTTGGGAATCTATAAAAATATATTATTTTCAGTATAGCTACATTCCTAGGAAAATTCATCTTTGCAAGGTTTTTCTAATCCTGAATGCGCACTAGGCTAGGATCGGAATATTCGACTCCACGTCTAGGATGGCTGCGAATGAGCATGTAGATCCCAACACTGAGGCCATAGAGGGACTGCGTAATGAGATGACTGAACTTAGGAATATGTTAACTTAGTTCATACAAACCCAAGCTAGGCCACCCCCACCACCCGCTAATGTTGAGTTGCCCCGCCGGCGCCAACAAAGCTCCAATTCGGATTCTGATGGGGACTCCCCTCGAGTACCCCCCCACGAGGTCGTCGCCACGAGCGAGAGTTTGACATTACTAGAGCCGTCGAGATTGAGGCCCCCACTTATGACGGCATTGGAGATCCACAAAACTTCCTTAATTGGACCGTAGATATGGAATGTTATTTCGACTGGCACCATCTCACGGACCCCCAAAAGGTCCAAGTTGCCAAGATGAAGTTAACTAGTCGTGCCAAAACTTATTGGTTGAACGAAGAGCATAGGTTAGGAACTGGGAATGGAGACCCAATTATTGGATG
The DNA here is from genome assembly GCA_039513925.1 of Platanthera zijinensis. Taxonomy (NCBI): domain Eukaryota; kingdom Viridiplantae; phylum Streptophyta; class Magnoliopsida; order Asparagales; family Orchidaceae; genus Platanthera; species Platanthera zijinensis. The sequence goes on from CM077082.1 coordinate 73,111,316, forward strand.
GACTGTAATGAATAATTTATTGACCGATCAGTACGTCCCCGGGTACCATCGGACACAGATGTTTGATGAGCTTGCCACCCTGCGACAAAGCTCAAGTTCGGTAGCTGACTATATGGGTGAACTTTAGGACCGTATGGTGCGATGTGAATTAAAAGAGATCCCCGAAGTCACTTTATCTAGGTTTCGAAAAGGGCTTCACCCCGATATCCAAAGGAAGCTCCTGCGATATGGGCACACGGATTTGAACGCAACTTTCAATGCCGCCCTGGACATTGAAAAACACTTAGTCTCTAAGGCTCATTCCCGTTATTCTCACGCGAAGAACAAGTCCACCACTGGGACATCTTCTTCCACATATCCTGATAAGGGAAAGTACAAATCCCACGAGTCGAAGCCTGTCGTGATCACCGCTCGAAACACTAAGAACCCCGCCAGTGAGCGCGTTCCTATAGGGAAATTTAGCAAGGCTAACACCACTTATTACTCTTGCGGCATTCAAGGTCACTATGCATACGAATGTCCAACCAAGACGAAAACTCTAGCCTTATTATATCCCGCCACTTATCCAGACGATTATGAGTACGAGGCCGCAGAGGAGAGCGGCCCCGAGGGAGTCCCTAGTGACTTGGAGGACGATCACCGCCTTATAGTGATGCGTTGTATCGTGCCCACTCCTCGTCCCGTAGACGACTGGAAGAGGACGAGCATATTTTCCCTGATCTTTAAGAGTGGCGAGAAGTTATGCAAACTAGTTATTGATGGTGGTAGTTGCGTGAACGCCGTTTCTTAGAACGCCGTTAAGCGTATGTACTTGACTGTTGAGCCGCACCTGACCCCCTATCAGGTTGCTTGGATTAGTAAGGTTACTATTAAGGTAACCCAACGATGCCTAGTCCCCATGTCTTTCAAATCCTACACGGATGAGGTTTGGTGCGACGTTCTGTCGATGGACGTTTGTCATGTGTTACTAGGCCGCCCCTGGCTCTATGATAATGATGTGACGCACTATGGTCGCGCTAACACATATGAGTTCAAATTCAACGGCAAGACCATCACCTTGAGACCGACTGTGCCAAAAGAATCGGTAGTGATGACTAAGGATACCACAGTTCCGGTAGAGAGGAAGGCGTTGAGCTTGGTTGGTAGGAAAGAATTTGTGAATGATCCCTTCATTGAGGGAATGATGTACGCTCTCGTTCTCATGGGTTCCAAGACTGATAGTGGTGTGTTGGATGATTTACCCCGAGAGCTACGGGTATTGTTGGATGAATTTAGGGACGTTTACCCGGATGAGTTGTCGTCGTCGTTGCCTCCGCTTAGATACATACAACATGCCATCGACCTTATCCCTGGATCGTCCATACCCAACCAACCTCACTATAGGCTTAACCCCGCCGCCCATCAAGAATTACAAACCCAGTTAGAGGATTTACTGCGTAAGGGGTTTATTAGAGCGAGTATGAGCCCGTGTGCTGTCCCATCCCTCCTTGCCCCAAAGAAGGATGGCACCTGGCGCATGTGTGTTGATAGTCGGGTTATCAACAAAATTACTATCAAATATAGGTTTCCAATCCCGCGGTTAGATGATCTCTTGGATGTCCTTTCAGGTGCAATTATCTTTTCGAAGCTAGACTTACGGAGTGGTTACCACCAGATTCGGATCCGAGAGGGGGATGAGTGGAAGACTGCGTTCAAGTCTAAGGACGGGTTGTATGAGTGGCTTGTGTTGCCCTTCGGGTTATCCAATGCCCCTAGCACCTTCTCCCGGATGATGACGCACATCTTTAGGCCGTATATGGGGAAGTTTGTTGTTGTATATTTTGACGACATCCTAGTCTTTAGTACCTCCCCCGCCGAACACCTTTCCCACATCAAAGTAATCCTCACCACTTTAAGTAAGGAAACCTTATTTCTGAATCTTAAGAAGAAGTGCACCTTTTATGTTAAGGAGGTTGAATTCTTAGGTTACATAGTTGGTTCTGAGGGAATTCGAGTTGACCCAGGAAAAGTTCAAGTGATTAGAGACTGGCCCGAGCCCACTAGTCTTTGAGAGGTGCGTAGTTTCCACAGCTTAGCTACCTTCTACCGTCATTTCATACGCGATTTTAGTAGCATTATGACACCCATTACCGACTGCATGAAGAGGGGCGAATTCACATGGATGAAATCCGCCACGTTTGCATTCCGTCGCATTAAAGAGCTTATGACCGAAGCCCCGGTGTTGCGTCTCCCCGAATTCACCAAGGTCTTCGAGCTTATGTTGTATGCATCTGGAGTTGGAGTTGGAGGTGTCTTGAGTCAGGAGGGACACCCCGTGAGTTATTTTAGTGAGAAGTTGGCGGGCGCCAAATTAAACTACTCCAATTATGATAGAGTGTTCTACGCCGTTATTAGATGTCTGCACCATTGGAGGCACTATCTCCTCCCTAAGGAGTTTGTGATCCTTTCTGATCATGAGGCGTTACAATTCATTAATTCTCCTCTACTCGTGCACGGGATTCGTAGAAAGGTCCGGCAACTATCTTAAACTAAGTAAACTGGTCACTCCATAGCACTGAATCTGCTCTGCTTTCCCTTCCGACTCCATAGGACATCAAGTAATTCATTGAGAGTTAGTCAGCTACGTTCTCAGAGCCAAGGTATCTATTATCTCCGGTCTCTAACCTGATTGAGTTGAGTACGCCTAGGTCTTCAGGCATTGGTCCTGTTTCTTAGGCTTTTCTTCTATCCTTTTTCTCTTCTATCTCTAAGCCCCTGCGTTGAAAAGTGAGTGCCTTACTGGATCATTGCGGCACTGGGCGTCTTCCCCTTTCCGTGTTCTTCACTTCTCACTTTCTGAGGAATCTGAAGTTCCGCACCGAGTAAGTCAAGGTATCTAGGTATCAGCCCGCGCCACGCTAAATGGGTATCATTTTTGCAAGAATACACTTTCAATCTTAAACACCTTAAGGGAGCTGACAACCGAGTCACGGACGCTCTTAGTCGCTTAACCTTGTTAGTCACCACTATGGAGGTTAATGTGGTAGGATTCAAGCGCGTCGAAGATGAGTACGCCATGTGCCCCGATTTCCAGGATGCATATTTGTCAGCCCAGGATAGCTCCCCTACGAACATATCGGCTTTCGTCATTAAGGACGGCTATCTATTTAGACTTGGAAAGTTATGTATTCCGCAGTCATCGTTACGTCTCCATATCATCTGGGAAATGCATGGCGGAGGGTTGAGTGGTCATTTCGGTAGGGATACGACCATTACGTTAGTTGAAGAAAAATTCTATTGGCCAAAACTTAAGGCAATGGTGGGACGAGTGGTGAGTAGTTGCCGTACTTGTCAATTATCTAAGGGCACCAAAACCAACGTTGGTTTATATACGTCGTTGCCTATTTCTTCCACCCCTTGGGAAGATGTGAGCATGGACTTTGTCTTAGGCTTACCCACTACTTTACGACGTCACGATTCTATTTTAGTAGTTGTGGATAGGTTCTCCAAAATGGCATATTTTATCCCGTGCACCCGAACTAACGATGCGTCTCATATCGCCAAATTATATTTTAAGGAAGTAGTTAGTCATCGGGGTGTGCCGAAGACAATAGTCTCGGATCGTGATGTTAAGTACACGTGTTATTTCTAGAAGACACTTTGGGTCTTAATGGGTACCAAGTTATTGTTTTCCTCTGCCTATCACCCCCAGACTGATGGGCAAACGGAGGTGGTTATTCGAAGTTTGGGAAGCCTTCTTCGATGCCTAGTGAGCGATCACAAAGGCACGTGGGATCTTATTCTTCCCTACGCCCAGTTAGCTTATAATAATTCCAAAAATCGGTCTACTGGTCTGTCACCAAACGAGATTGTCCATGGATACAAGGCCCCTGTGCCTATTGACTTGGTACCGTTTCCCCCAACATACAAGACAAGTAAGTTTGCACAATCCTTCGCCCAACATATTCATGACTTACATGCACGTATACGAGCTACCTTGACTGCTCAATACGAGTCTTATCAGTCGCACGCTAATTTACATAGGAGGGTGTCGCACTTTAAAGTTGGTAATTTGGTCCTAGTCCGCTTAGTTCCCGAACGCTTGCCATCTGGCACCGTTAAGAAGTTGGCACTGAAGCGCGCCGGCCCTTTTCGGATTATCAAGAAACTAGGTGACAACGCTTTCGTTTTGGATTTGCCGGCTGATTGGGTATCTCCCCTATTTTTAATGTCTCGGATTTGACGCTGTTTGTTTTACCTCCACCTGAGTTGAATTCTCTGTCGTCTTCTCCCTCCACTGAAAATTCTGATGGGTTGGGGAGTGGTAGTTAGGATGATCTCTCTCCTTCGGTCCCCGCAGGTATAACATCGGATGGTACGTTGCCTTCTTTTATTCCTACTGCTGACATGTTTCCCAGGTTTCCTCGGACATTTCTCACTCCAGATATGATACTCGTTGCGGAACCATTCACTACTCCGGATAGTGCTACTTACCGCTTCCTTATCCATTGGCGTGACCGCCCCCCTTCGGACGACTCTTGGGTACTCGCAACAGAGCTTCACCGTTTGGATGCCGAGCTTCTCTGTCGCTACCTCTCCACTAACGCATCAGAGATAAGTGATTTTGAGTGGGGGAGGATTGATGTCGCGCCACCGCTACTTGATGATGACCCGGTTGCCGAGGCGCTACGACATAAAGATCTGAGACGTCATGATGACACTGAAGGAAGTGCACGTTACAACCTCCGCCCGCGGCATGCTAAAACCGCCATGAAAGATTAGCCTAATTTTCTTATTTCATGCACTTTATTTTATATTTTGGGAATATAAAATTATCTTATGTTTAAGTGATAATTTTATATTCATGGCTTGCTTTTATTTTTTAATTTGAACAATTTTTATTTTGATGTGCATTTAGCCATTCTGATGGATGAGATTACATCTCCATCATGGAGGGCTAAGAGTTATTGTAAACTCCTATTTAAGGAGGTGATTATGAGGAATAAGATAATTGAAGATTGAAACCTAAAATTCCCTCTCATTGAGAATTTCGGCCAAGGCTATTCCCCTAGCTGCCGCCCCCCCCCCCATGAGTGGTGTGAAGCCGCTGCCCCTTGTGTGGTGTGAAGCCGCCGCCCCCCTTGCTCCCTCCATCCGTTCGGTGCGACTCCGACGCGGCTTCCTTGGTGCGACTCCGTGGTAGAAGGTTACAAACCCCTCGTTGTGACGCCAGCGGATCCGTGGAGAGAGTGATTCTCCCACCATATCTTTGTGTGAACTTTCATCCCGGTTGGGTAATCTCTTCCCGTTGTGTGATTCTTGCTTTAGTTTGTGGAGGTTTTTCATGCATCGTTTTTTCCTTGATTTTTAAATCCGTCGCTTGCAAAATCTGAATTTGAAGGTGTTGTAATTGAATCTCTTGTTGTCCGGAACGGGTAGATCCGTCTCGGGAGTGCGACTTGGCCTAGCCTCAATTTTCTCTTCCGCTCGGCGCACTTTATGTGCCAACAAGGGAATTAATCACGACTCGAATTTCGATCGCTCTTAAAGGTTTTTCGCCGCTCCAAAATAACATTATTGCTGCGCTTGAAACGGCTTAAATTGAAATGAATAGATGCTTGTATAGGTGCGGTGAGTTGTGTGCTTGTTGGAGAGGTAGGTCTTAAGGACGTTGTATCGAGTCCGGCTTATGGTGAGTTGTGTGCTTGTTGGAGAGGTAGGTCCTAAGGACGTGGTATCGAGCCCCGGATTTTGGGAACCAACCGACCCCTTTTCGTTCGCTTTTGGTCGGCGTTCTCTCCTTTTATTTATTGTTCTGTGACGATTAGGTGTCCGTTAGCGTAGTCACGTCCGTATCACGGTCGTCATTACATCATATAGGAAACTAGATTAAAAACCTATAAAATTATATATGTTGCAGTCATGCCCTCGTATAAACACTGTAATATATGTTGCAGTCATGCCCTCGTATAAACACTGTAATATGAATTATTCATTACAACAATGGTGAGTTTTCCCCTGCCTATTGATCTCTCTTTTATTTCATTAATTTGACAAAAAAGAATGATCCTTCAACATGATTATTATTTTCATGATCAAAGTTTATATCAATTTCAATGTGAGTTCTCTCATCATGATTTCTATTTTAATTTATATTCAAATTTAAATTCGAGGGTCTATTTTTGTGTAGTAACACTTTCTGAGTTTGTAAGAGATGTTACATTCCACTTGAGGGTTTGATATTTATGCTTTGATCTGGCCACTAACGAAGTTTAATAATTCCAGGCTTGCTTAGACCACGGTTTCTTCCACCTCACAAACCATGGCATTGAGGACGAGTTATACCGACAGGTATTTTTTGATCAAGAGATTGTCTCCAATCTATTAGAGCAAGTAGTACTAAAAATTTGTACCTGTTCATTAAGATCAACCTATTTTAAAAGCCTTACATAATACTTTATCCTGATGAACTATTTTGATTATTTCATTCTCTTTATTGTCCGTCACATTGTGTAAGATCCGCCTTTTCCTTTTCGAAGGCATCCCGGATCTTATGCCCAGAACCGCCGCCTTACGGTGACACCAACTCCTGAGTTAGTCGACACTGTAAGACGCCGATTCTACCGGCTATTACGATCATTTTTCACTAGAGATGCGGAAGTAAAAGTGTATAAACAAGCTAATACACATGTCCACAGAAATCACAGAGCATATCATATATATGGAAATGAAAGAGCTACTATAGTCCAAGAATGAGTACAAAAGTGAAATAGGGCTTATGCCCTTATACATCAATAGTAATCAAACACTCTCTCACAAAACAGAAAGCTGTAAACTAAACTATCCACTACATCTCCTCCCACCTGAGGACGTGCGGTAGTAGTGTCTGGTGGTGGTGGTAGCTGTGCCTCATGCCCTGCCTCCTCGTCCCGCTGGACGTGCTGGTCCATCTCCTCGAACTCCTAAAAAGGGGGAGTCAACGTATGTTAGTCAAAAAGACTAAGTCGTATCCTCAACACCTCCTCCTGTCGCTCTTAAGCACCGGGTGGAAGGAGGATGCGGAGGACAACAAGGGGTAGCAAAGTGGAAGCAGGTGACATTTCTATCTAGCGGGAGTAGGTAAAATCTAGCAGTTATATATATAATCTAGCAGTTCTATATAAAGTGCAAGTAAGTAAAGACAGTACAGAAAGAAAAGGACTGCAGCAAAAAGATAGAACTGGAAGTAAATGCAGTACAGAAAGGAAAGTACGCTACTACTACTCCTACTCCTATCAATATCACAGAAGTACCCCAACTTATATGAACGCCCATACGAACTTATAAGTTAGGGTTTCCAAAAGTAACTTATCATATAAACCGCCCATACAATTTATATGATAAGGATCTATGAAGCGTATGTCTTAATGAATGAATGTATGTTATGATGAGTATGTTAAACATGCAAGTGCAACACACACACACGACTCCGTGATCACAGACCTTTAGTTCCCTCTTTTTGAGAGCTTGCATCACTCTCGGGTACTACCGTTGTGGCTACGGCAACAGTGGAGCAGACTCTCCACTTCTAGGTGGGTATAAGCACTACCTGACGTAGACCCCTCTCATACGCCTCTGTACACGTCCCAGGTGCACTCTAGAGTCTTGCGTACGTATTTTGCTGACTACCCGTCAGTCTTGTAGGTCGAGTGTACGTCTTCGGGGATTCCGCAGTATTATATATTTAGCATACTGGCCCCTCCACCCGTACGCCTCGCCCGAGTCATCGTACTGCCATCGGTGCATCGACTGGCCTGTCCCGCGTGACTCGCCACTAATTTTATGCACATGCAAGGTATTAATCTGAGCTTCCTGCTCGTACTGATATTGTTAACACATTCCCTCCAATCCAATTTGGGTGAGCAAGTGCTTATATCCCTCCAACCTTATGAAACAGGTGAGCAAGCCACTCGTAACCCTCCAACCTGGTTAGGATGAGCTCATCACTTGTATCCCTCCAACCTTATGAAACAGGTGAGCAAGTAATCCGTATGAAGTTTCCAACCTTATTAAACCGGTGAACCTTTCGCGTAGAACTCCAGGCCTATTAGACTACTCTTGTCTAAGGTTTATTACACATAACAGTTTAGGGTGAATCCCAGGACTGCCCAAGGTATGCCCAATGAAGGGGTCTCGAAGGAACTAGGAACTACGATGGGATGACAAGCCCAAAGTTCCCTTTCGCAAGGATAATTACTTTTAGTTGGTGTTTACCCGTTACCCACGATTCTCCTTTAGTATTACTCCTTAGTGGCCTAATGACTTATGGTGTTAATCGGAAGTCGAGGGTTTCCCGTCGGACTCCGTTATGCTTATTGTAAAGTGATTTGCACTCTATCACTCGTTACTATACTTATGACGCTATCAACACCACTCGGGTTTATTCCCAATTTCCACAACTATCCCATTTTATTCTATCTTCCGGTGGTCCTAGTAGGGTAAACCTACTTATGCTAAATGTAGCCCCAGACCTAATACCACCCTGCCATATTCAAATTACACTACCATCCCCATCGTTCTGTTCATTAATCTAGGGTGGTATTCTCTAGATAAGTATTTACGTACGACACATCTATCGAGACTGAGCGATTAGGGTAAGATGACCTAACTAATGATCAATTGAATGAACTTCCAAATGCGTTGTATTGTGTTTAATCACATGAGATTATTATAGATATGATACATCGATTTATTCATTATTTTATCTCCACCAGAATCATTCAATTATTGTTAAGGGTAAAAATTGTCATTTTCCCGTATACTTTAAATTAAATCTTCAATTTATCAAGTCGGATCTCAAGGGCTCGAATATGTCTCCCATGAGTTTAAATAATATCTTTAGGGTTTTGTTAATCTTCTAAACCCTAGTTTGATTCATTTTATAAAATTCTTAAGTGTTCACCAAATTCTCAAAAATTGTCAAATTCACTAAGTGTGGGATTTTTACTCCCCAAAAATCCCAACTAATTTAGGGTTTGAAATTATACCCTACTGGTCTACTAATCAGGGGGGGGGTGTGCATTCTAAATGCACCCCTTTAGGCAAATATCATAAACATGTTTTACATTTGCTATTTGCACCCCGAGCCTAAGTAGTTCAATTCTTGCATGTGGGTCTTTCCCAACATGACTTGTTCCAATTCCAGAGAAATTTCTACCACTGGTCTATATGGTCCCTAAGGGCCAGCCACCAAAATTTGGGGCCATTTGGAGTTAGCTAACTCCAGGAATCACCTAGTTAAGCCCTAGGGGTATTTTGGTAATTGTCCCATATTTTATTTTCCAATCAATCCCATTTTTGGGCAGGGCCTAAATATGCCCTAATTATACCTCTGACCAAAATCTCAGGTCAAGGGGGCTTCTGGTTTGGCTTGGGCAGCCATTTGAAATCCTGCAAAATTGCTATTTGCAGCCCAAGCCAAACATTATTTCTCAAACATGCAAGTGAGATTCCTCATCATGCAGTGCATCAATTTAGCCCAAATTTTAACCATGGGTCTAATATACCCATGAGAGGGTGTCACCAAAATTTGGGGCCATTTCGAGTTAGGAATCTCCAAAAATCACATTTATTTACTTTTGGGTATTTTTGTAAAAACTATAGCAAAATGTTCCTCAAAAATTCTGATTTTTGGGGAGGGCCTAGATAAACCTAAATTAGTAACCTAGCCCAAATTTCAGCCCATTTGGACCAAGGGTTTGGGCTGAGGAATTAATTTAATTTCTGTCCTACCCTAGGAGTAGTCCTAGTAAAATGGACCTACAGGGCAGAATACTTAACCAAATTTGATGAGTAATATGTCAAATCAAAGTTAACACAGAGATCTACAATATTTATGTTGGGCAAAAATTCATCAGGTGGCTGTAAGAGCCTTAATATTATCATGCAATGTAACTGCTAAAATGTTACAGAATTTATCACTATTCATACATTTAAATAATAACAGATTTATTCATAATAACTTAAAATGAATAATCAGGCCGCACGAATCTTGAAGCAATCGGACGGCATCTGCTCTTCTTCTCCATGCATGCATGCATGGCCAACCGACGCAGGGCACTTTTGCGGGGCGATTTCCGGCCATCGCCGGCGGCGGGACCTCCGGCCAAGTCCTTCCCCAGCCTCACGGTGGTCGGGGCTAGAGCTGGCCGGCGACTGGGCGGCGGACAGCGGCGGCGCAACCAAGCCGAAAGCTCCCAGGACGCCATTTTTTTTCCAGAAATTTCGAGCTTTTTGATTCCTAACGTCGAGCTCGTTTGAGCTCGACCTCTAGCCTAGTGGATCTAGGATACTAGTACACTTGGAGGAGAAGGGATACGGACCTGTGGTGGAGGCTAAGGCTGAGGGTGGCGGCGGTTTCCCATAGCATGCAAACTCCAGCGAACTCCTCCTCGGTTGGCCATGGCAGCAGCGGTTTCTCGCTTTCTCTCTCTCTCTCTCTCTGGGGTGGAATGAGTGGGAATGAGGGGGATAGGCGGTTTGGGGGCTGAGTTAATGGAGGGGGGCGATTTCACCTAGGTATGGGCGATTTCACCAAGGTAGGCGATTTCACCAATGTGGGGGGGGGGCTCGGGTTGGGTGTGTGGGCTGGTTGGGTGTGTGGGAGTGGGCCCCACTGCCCCAGCTGGGTTGTCTAGATCCTAAGGGGTCGGGTTCCAAGGTTAGGGTTGGGTTGGGTGAGTGGAGAGATGGGTTGACTTATATGTTGAGATAGGAGAGAGAGACTCGGTTTTGGGTTTGGGTTTGACCCAATGTTGCATGGTGGGTCCCCACAGCCTCTAGTGCACCTATATGGACAGCCCACCCATTATTAGTTGATGGGATGAGCCCAAGTGGCCCAAACCAGATTCTCAACACTTTCTCTCTCCTATTTATCATATTTTCTCTCTCCTAGGTAATTCCCAAAATTACCATTGCATGCCCCTATTTTTCTCTTCCATAGGGGGTATAGGGTCACTTTAGACCCACCTAGTGCTTCTGGGTTGGTTTGGGTGGACCCAACCTAGTGAAATGGGCTAGGGCACCATTTTCACTATTTAGGTCAGCATGTTGACTTGACCCCACATGGGTCAACTAGTTGACCCCATGGCCTACCCTAGGGTTCACTTAGATTGTATTTAGGGTTAGGGCAATGTGGTGGGGTCATGGTGTGGCTAGGGTTTGTATTTAGCCCAGTTTGACCTAGGTTGACTTGGGCCCCATAGTGGGCCCCACATGGTCTAAATCCTCCTCCTAGGGTCAAACCTAGCTAAACCCTAGCATCCATCACATGCCTAACCCAAATCTAAGTTATTTGAAATTTGGGATGTTACAAACCCTATAAACAAAAAAAATAATTTCGTCCCCGAAATTTAAGTTCGGGCTACGGGGTTTCTACGACAAGCTTATAAAAGATTCGAAACGTAACTAAAAGGAAAATATAAAACTAAGTTGTACCTGAGGAGAATAGCTCCGGGTGTCGCTCCATCATGAGATCCCTCGGCTCCCAGGTGTGCTCCTCCCGTCCGTGGTTGGACCACAACACCTTCACGAGAGGGACCTTCTTTTTCCGCAACACTCGGACGGCGGTATCGTCGATCCGGACCGGCTCTAAACGAACTGATCGATCTGATGCTACTGGCCCGTCGGTAGTAGAAATATGTTGCTCATGGCGAAGGAGTGCTCGTCGTAGGGAGGAGACGTGAAAGACGTCGTACAGAGTTCACAACTCTATCGGTAGCTGCAGTCGGTAAGCCAAGGGGTCGATCCGCTCCAGGATCAAGTAAGGCCCCATATATCTCGGACTGAGCTTCTTGTGCCTCCGCACCCGGGAAACACCGTGCACTGGACGTATCTTCAAGAAAACCCTGACTCCCACCTGGAACTCCACCTTACGATGTCGCGCATCGTAATACTTCGCCTGTCTGCTCTGGGCCTCCAACATCCGATCTCTAACCAGACGTATCTGAGCCTCCGTGTCCTCGACATACTCTGAACCGTGAGCTCGTGTATCCTCATCTTGTACCCATGATAGAGGTGTCTGACACCTCCTCCCATATAGTGCCTCGTAAGGAGCCATCCCAATGCTCGCCTGGTGACTGTTGTTATAAGAAAACTCAATCAAGGGCAACAGTCGCTCCCAGGGCTTCCCCGTATCCAAAATACAAAGACGCAGCAGATCCTCCATAGTTCTGTTGGTCCGCTCTGTCTGACCGTCGGTCTGTGGATGGAAGGCAGTGCTGAAAGAGAGCTGCGAACCTAAGTAAGCATGCACTGCCCTCCACTCCCTAGAAGTAAATCGACCGTCACGATCCGAGACAATCGTCCTGGGGACGCCGTGGTATCTAACGAACTGCTCCACAAATAACCTCACCAATACAGCAACTGGGGCGTCCTTCCGGATCGGTATGAATCTGGCTACCTTGGTCAGTCTATCGACGATGACCCAAATGGAATCGTGCCCAGAGTGGGAGCGAGGCAACCCATGCACAAAATCCATAGCAATATCCTCGAACTTCCACTCTGGCACCGGTAATGGCTGTAATAACCCTCCTGGGCTCTTGCATTCAGCTTTCACTAGCTGACATGCCTCGCAGTGTGTAACATAATGTATGATCTCCCTCTTCATCCCGGGCCAGTACATGCTCTTCCGTAAATCAGCCGACATCTTGGTGATACCAGGGTGCACTGAGTACTGTGTGTGGTGCGACTCCCTGAGTATATCCTCCCGGATACCACCTCCTGCGGGTATATATATACTGCCACGGAAATGAACGAGGTCGTCGCGTAGCGTGTAATCCTCTGCCTTGCCCTCAGCTAGGGCTCCGAATATCGGCTCTAAATCTGCATCCTGCCTCTGATGCGCCCTGATGCGTTCCCGGATGTCACAATCACTAATCAGGGAGTTCAGATACTCCCGGTACAGCTCTGGCTCAGTCTCTGACACCACAGTAATGTGCATGCCCTCCATCATCTGAGCCAACGACATAGCTCCCACCCGAGGTTCTAGACCAGTTATGCCGGCTCTCCTGCTCAATGCATCCGCCACAGTGTTTGCCTTCCCCGGGTGGTAATGGATCTTGTATTGATAGTCACATAGGAATTCTAGCCATCTCCTCTGGCGTAGATTCAGATCCTTCTGAGTGTCGATGTACTTGAGATTCTTGTGATCGGAGAAAATATCACAATGGATCCCGTACAGATAGTGCCTCCATATTTTTAATGCGAATACAACTGCCCCGAGTTCCAGGTCATGAACTGGGTAGTTGTGCTCGTGCTTCTTCAACTGTCTCGAAGCGTATGCTATCACATGACCGTGCTGCATTAGGACAGCACCCATCCCCTGGTATGATGCGTCGGTGTAAATCTGGAATCCTTCCTTCCCAGCTGGAAGTGCAAGGATAGGGGATGAGGTGAGCCTGCTCTTCAATTCCTGGAACGCTGCCTCGCACTTCTCAGACCAATGAAATCCTGCCTCTTTCTTCGTCAAGGATGTGAGGGGGAGAGCTATCCTGGAAAACCCCTCCACAAACTTGCGGTAGTAGCCTGCTAGCCCCAAGAAGCTGCGTATCTCTGTGGCCGATTTCGGCTGCGGCCAATCTCTAACTGCCTCGATCTTAGCTGGATCCATGGCTAGTCCAGCCCCACTGATGGTGTGTCCCAAGAATGTTACCTCCTCAAGCCAGAACTGGCACTTAGAGAACTTAGCATACATGTTATGCTCCCTCAGCTTTCCCAAAACCAACGATAGATGCTGCGTATGTTCCTCCTTGGTCTTGGAATAGACCAAAATGTCGTCGATGAAGACTATGACGAACCGATCCAAGTAAGGCTCGAATACACGGTTCATCAGACTCATGAATGCTGAGGGTGCATTCGTGAGCCCGAAGGGCATCACCGTGAACTCAAACAAGCCATACCGAGAACTGAACGCCGTCTTCGGTATGTCCTCCTCTTGGATCCGCAGCTGATAGTATCCAGATCTCAAGTCCACTTCGAAAACCAGAATGCTCCCTGAAGCTGATCGAACAGCTCATCAATCCGTGACAGTGGGTAAGTGTTCCGGACCGTAAGCCGGTTCAACTCCCGGTAATCAATGCACAACCGGAGCGAACCGTCTTTCTTCTTCACGAATAAAACTGGTGCTCCCCAGGGTGATGAACTAGGCCGGACAAATCCGGACTCCACTAGCTCCTGTAACTGCGTCCTGAACTCTGCCAGCTCCCTTGGAGCCATCCGGTACGGTGCCCGGGATACGGGCTTGGCATCCGGTATCAGCTGGATACGGAAGTCGGTGTCTCTGGCCGGCGGTAGTCCGGGCAATTTCTCCGGGAATACGTCGGAGAAATCCCGAACCACGGGTATATCGGAAATGGCCGTCTCCGCCATTATCATCTCGAAGCATACAAGATACACCTCCTCGCCCTGCTCGTAGGCTTTGACAGCCTGTACGGAAGATAATGAAAGAGATGGGATAGGTCGGATACCTTCAATGGTGACGTAGGAGTCGCCATGCCTGAGGGTGATCCTCTTGGACAGACAGTCTATTTGGGCGTAGTTCCAATGTAACCACACCATGCCCAGAATAATGTTGAAGTCCTGCAGCATCAGGATCGTCCCCTGTATCTGGAATATCTTGCCAGCGATCTCGCCCTCCAGGTTGCAATGCTCCGTAGTCACTATCTCCGAGCCGTCGGGCAGACGCACCCTTCTCTCCGCGCCCGTGAATCTTTCCACGCCATCTAGCCCTTTGATGAAGGCTTCCGATATGAACGAGTGTGTAGCACCCGTGTCGTATAAGGTATGGGCGGGTTTGCCATTGACAATGACTATGCCTGAGGTTTCGATTGTTTTAACGAGTGTTATTCTATGAGGCTTAATGAGCTTATAAGATCAAGTAATTTGAAGGAAATAAGACTTTTAAAGTTTTAAATTACCTGTAATGACCTCCTCTGGGTTTCTTGGAACGGCAAGATCCAAGGCGTACATCTGATCGCGACCCCTGCCTCGGCCGTGATGTCCTCGTCCTCGGCCTCGGCCTCGTCCTCGACCTCGGCCCTAGTATGCTGGAGGGGCCACTGGAGGGGGTGGAGGAGGAGGAGGAAGCTGACGGAACTGCTGTGGACAATCAGCTCTATAGTGCCCCGGCTGGTGGCACCCAAAATAGACCACTTGTCTCTGACCTTGATCTTCCTGCCCGATCGGTCCATGAATCTGAAGAGGTGGAGGAGCATATACTGTAGGAGGCCTCTGCTCCTGCCTGTAGTTCTCCTGTCTGTAATTCTCTTGCCTGTAGTTCTCCTGCCGGTAGTTGGGACGACGACGCCCCCCACCCCGTCTGAACCCAATGACCTTGCCCCTCTGGGGGCCTCTACTACTCTCTCCGTGCCATGGCCCATCAAGTGGCCTCTTCCCTCTACTCTGTGTCATAAGCTGGTCCGCCTCGTGCTTCTTTGCCATCTCGATGATCTCTGTCGATGATCCATGAGAAATAAATAGCAGTGCCTGTCGCACTGAATCCTTAAGTCCTCGGTAGAACTTCTTTGCATACCTCCGGTCCTCTAGATCTTGAATGCCTGCAAATCTGGCCAGATGGGAGAATTCCCTCTGGTACTCAATCACTGAACGAGTCCCCTGCTTGAGGTTCAAAAACCTCTCCTCCAACTCATCTCTGTCTGTATCTGTCACAAAATGTCCAAGGACGGACTCACTGAACTCCTCCCATGAGATCTCTGATGGGTCCCTATCAACATATGTGGAATCCATCATGGATTTCCACCATCTCCGGGCATGTGAATCTAGAGCAGAAGTCGCCAAGGGTACTGCCTGTTGCACCGGGCAACTGATGCCTGCAAGCATCTCCTGTATGGCCTCCAGCCATTCCTCTGTCTTCACAGTATTCTCCGTCCCGTGGTACATGGGCGGGGACAAGCTCCTGAACGCACTCAACCAGTTTGACCCCGGATTTGGTAGCTGTGCCGGGGCCTGCTGGGCTCTAAATGCGTCTAGGATCACAGTAAGGGTCTGTCCCATCTCAGTCTGCATGAACGGAATGGCAGCCGGAGGGGGAGGGACCACGTTCTGTGGCACGGCGACCTGTAGAGGTTGCAAAAAGGTGATTCTTAAGTCCAAATTCTTCAAAATTTGGCCTAACTCATTGTTTAATGGACTATTTAGTGTGACTTTTTACACATGGGCACACCATTGCTTTCGCTGAATAGTTTGTCCGCAAACTACTCTCGAGCGGGGTATTCCAGTGTTGTGGACTTCTTTCTCTAATGATCGTATTTTTCAAGTGATACCAGTTTGTAAGATCCGCCTTTTCCTTTTCGAAGGCATCCCGGATCTTATGCCCAGAACTGCCGCCTTACGGTGACACCAACTCCTGAGTTAGTCGACACCGTAAGACGCCGATTCTGCCGGCTATTACGATCATTTTTCACTAGAGATGCGGAAGTAAAAGTGTATAAACAAGCTAATACACATGTCCACAGAAATCACAGAGCATATCATATATATGGAAATGAAAGAGCTACTATAGTCCAAGAATGAGTACAAAAGTGAAATAGGGCTTATGCCCTTATACATCAATAGTAATCAAACACTCTCTCACAAAACAGAAAGCTGTAAACTAAACTATCCACTACATCTCCTCCCACCTGAGGACGTGCGGTAGTAGTGTCTGGTGGTGGTGGTAGCTGTGCCTCATGCCCTGCCTCCTCGTCCCGCTGGACGTGCTGGTCCATCTCCTCGAACTCCTAAAAAGGGGGAGTCAACGTATGTTAGTCAAAAAGACTAAGTCGTATCCTCAACACCTCCTCCTGTCGCTCTTAGGCACCGGGTGGAAGGAGGATGCGGAGGACAACAAGGGGTAGCAAAGTGGAAGCAGGTGACATTTCTATCTAGCAGGAGTAGGTAAAATCTAGCAGTTATATATATAATCTAGCAGTTCTATATAAAGTGCAAGTAAGTAAAGACAGTACAGAAAGAAAAGGACTGCAGCAAAAAGATAGAACTGGAAGTAAATGCAGTACAGAAAGGAAAGTACGCTACTGCTACTCCTACTCCTATCAATATCACAGAAGTACCCCAACTTATATGAACGCCCATACGAACTTATAAGTTAGGGTTTCCAAAAGTAACTTATCATATAAACCGCCCATACAATTTATATGATAAGGATCTATGAAGCGTATGTCTTAATGAATGTATGTATGTTATGATGAGTATGTTAAACATGCAAGTGCAACACACACACACGACTCCGTGATCACAGACCTTTAGTTCCCTCTTTTTGAGAGCTTGCATCACTCTCGGGTACTACCGTTGTGGCTACGGCAACAGTGGAGCGGGCTCTCCACTTCTAGGTGGGTATAAGCACTACCTGACCTAGACCCCTCTCATACGCCTCTGTACATGTCCCAGGTGCACTCTAGAGTCTTGCGTACGTATTTTGCTGACTACCCGTCAGTCTTGTAGGTCGAGTGTACGTCTTCGGGGATTCCGCAGTATTATATATTTAGCATACTGGCCCCTCCACCCGTACGCCTCGCCCGAGTCATCGTACTGCCATCGGTGCATCGACTGGCCAGTCCCGCGTGACTCGCCACTAATTTTATGCACATGCAAGGTATTAATCTGAGCTTCCTGCTCGTACTGATATTGTTAACACATTCCCTCCAATCCAATTTGGGTGAGCAAGTGCTTATATCCCTCCAACCTTATGAAACAGGTGAGCAAGCCACTCGTAACCCTCCAACCCGGTTAGGATGAGCTCATCACTTGTATCCCTCCAACCTTATGAAACAGGTGAGCAAGTAATCCGTATGAAGTTTCCAACCTTATTAAACCGGTGAACCTATCGCGTAGAACTCCAGGCCTATTAGACTACTCTTGTCTAAGGTTTATTACACATAACAGTTTAGGGTGAATCCCAGGACTGCCCAAGGTATGCCCAATGAAGGGGTCTCGAAGGCACTAGGAACTACGATGAGATGACAAGCCCAAAGTTCCCTTTCGCAAGGATAATTACTTTTAGTTGGTGTTTACCCGTTACCCACGATTCTCCTTTAGTATTACTCCTTAGTGGCCTAATGACTTATGGTGTTAATCGGAAGTCGAGGGTTTCCCGTCGGACTCCGTTATGCTTATTGTAAAGTGATTTGCACTCTATCACTCGTTACTATACTTATGACGCTATCAACACCACTCGGGTTTATTCCCAATTTCCACAACTATCCCATTTTATTCTATCTTCCGGTGGTCCTAGTAGGGTAAACCTACTTATGCTAAATGTAGCCCCAGACCTAATACCACCCTGCCATATTCAAATTACACTACCATCCCCATCGTTCTGTTCATTAATCTAGGGTGGTATTCTCTAGATAAGTATTTACGTACGACACATCTATCGAGACTGAGCGACTAGGGTAAGATGACCTAACTATTGATCAATTGAATGAACTTCCAAATGCGTTGTATTGTGTTTAATCACATGAGATTATTATAGATATGATACATCGATTTATTCATTATTTTATCTCCACCAGAATCATTCAATTATTGTTAAGGGTAAAAATTGTCATTTTCCCGTATACTTTAAATTAAATCTTCAATTTATCAAGTCGGATCTCAAGGGCTCGAATATGTCTCCCATGAGTTTAAATAATATCTTTAGGGTTTTGTAAATCTTCTAAACCCTAGTTTGATTCATTATAGAAAATTCTTAAGTGTTCACCAAATTCTCAAAAATTGTCAAATTCACTAAGTGTGGGATTTTTACTCCCCAAAAATCCCAACTAATTTAGGGTTTGAAATTATACCCTACTGGTCTACTAATCAGGGGGGGTGTGCATTCTAAATGCACCCCTTTAGGCAAATATCATAAACAGGTTTTACATTTGCTATTTGCACCCCGAGCCTAAGTAGTTCAATTCTTGCATGTGGGTCTTTCCCAACATGACTTGTTCCAATTCTAGAGAAATTTCTACCACTGGTCTATATGGTCCCTAAGGGCCAGCCACCAAAATTTGGGGCCATTTGGAGTTAGCTAACTCCAAGAATCACCTAGTTAAGCCCTAGGGGTATTTTGGTAATTTTCCCATATTTTATTTTCCAATCAATCCCATTTTTGGGCAGGGCCTAAATATGCCCTAATTATACCTCTGACCAAAATCTCAGGTCAAGGGGGATTCTGGTTTGGCTTGGGCAGCCATTTGAAATCCTGCAAAATTGCTATTTGCAGCACAAGCCAAACATTATTTCTCAAACATGCAAGTGAGATTCCTCATCATGAAGTGCATCAATTTAGCCCAAATTTTAACCATGGGTCTAATATACCCATGAGAGGGTGCCACCAATATTTGGGGCCATTTGGAGTTAGGAATCTCCAAAAATCACATTTATTTACTTTTGGGTATTTTTGTAAAAACTATAGCAAAATGTTCCTCAAAAATTCTGATTTTTGGGGAGGGCCTAGATAAACCTAAATTAGTAACCTAGCCCAAATTTCAGCCCATTTGGACCAAGGGTTTGGGCTAAAGAATTAATTTAATTTCTGTCCTACCCTAGGAGTAGTCCTAGTAAAATGGACCTACAGGGCAGAATACTTAACCAAATTTGATGAGTAACATGTCAAATCAAAGTTAACACAGAGATCTACAATATTTATGTTGGGCAAAAATTCATCAGGTGGCTGTAAAGGCCTTAATATTATCATGCAATGTAACTGCTAAAATGTTATAGAATTTATCACTATTCATACATTTAAATAATAACAGATTTATTCATAATAACTTAAAATGAATAATCAGGCCGCACGAATCTTGAAGCAATCGGACGGCATCTGCTCTTCTTCTCCATGCATGCATGCATGGCCAACCGACGCAGGGCCCTTTTGCGGGGCGATTTCCGGCCATCGCCGGCGGCGGGACCTCCGGCCAAGTCCTTCCCCGGCCTCACGGTGGTTGGGGCTAGAGCTGGCCGGCGACTGGGCGGCGGAGAGCGGCGGACAGCGGCAGCGCAACCAAGCCGAAAGCTCCCAGGACGCCATTTTTTTCCAGAAATTTCGAGCTTTTTGATTCCTAACGTCGAGCTCGTTTGAGCTCGACCTCTAGCCTAGTGGATCTAGGATACTAGTACACTTGGAGGAGAAGGGATACGGACCTGTGGTGGCGGCTGAGGCTGAGGGTGGCGGCGGTTTCCCATAGCATGCAAACTCCGGCGAACTCCTCCTCGGTTGGCCATGGCAGCAGCGGTTTCTCGCTTTCTCTCTCTCTCTGGGGTGGAATGAGTGGGAATGAGGGGGATAGGCGGTTTGGGGGCTGAGTTAAGGGAGGGGGGGGCGATTTCACCTAGGTATGGGCGATTTCACCAAGGTAGGCGATTTCACCAATGTGGGGGGGGCTCGGGTTGGGTGTGTGGGCTGGTTGGGTGTGTGGGAGTGGGCCCCACTGCCCCAGCTGGGTTGTCTAGATCCTAAGGGGTCGGGTTCCAAGGTTAGGGTTGGGTGAGTGGAGAGATGGGTTGACTCATATGTTGAGATAGGAGAGAGAGACTCGGTTTTGGGTTTGAGTTTGACCCAATGTTGCATGGTGGGTCCCCACAGCCTCTAGTGCACCTATATGGACAGCCCACCCATTATTAGTTGATGGGATGAGCCCAAGTGGCCCAAACCAGATTCTCAACACTTTCTCTCTCCTATTTATCATATTTTCTCTCTCCTAGGTAATTCCCAAAATTACCATTGCATGCCCCTATTTTTCTCTTCCATAGGGGGTATAGGGTCACTTTAGACCCATCTAGTGCTTCTGGGTTGGTTTGGGTGGACCCAACCTAGTGAAATGGGCTAGGGCACCATTTTCACTATTTAGGTCAGCATGTTGACTTGACCCAACATGGGTCAACTAGTTGACCCCATGGCCTACCCTAGGGTCCACTTAGATTGTATTTAGGGTTAGGGCAATGTGGTGGGGTCATGGTGTGGCTAGGGTTTGTATTTAGCCCAGTTTGACCTAGGTTGACTTGGGCCCCATAGTGGGTCCCACATGGTCTAAATCCTCCTCCTAGGGTCAAACCTAGCTAAACCCTAGCATCCATCACATGCCTAACCCAAATCTAAGTTATTTGAAATTTGGGATGTTACACATTGTGTGCTTATTTTTTAAGGTTCTTGCAGTTATATTAGTGGACCTATTTTATCGTGACAGAGATTAGATCACAGGTGCACAATTTAAGTTGTTTGTAGTAGTTCCTTGCAATTCCATTGGCATTTTGTACATTGTATTTTCTTTTTTTGAGTATTTCAATAACATTCAACTTTGGATGTGTCTTCTTATATATCATTCCAACCCTCAAACTTTGTAGCTTCACATTTCTGATTTGTTATATGACCAAATGCATATTGGACTTAGTGATTGTATAGGTTTATATGGCCAAAGTATGACACAAATGGGAAAAATCATAGGAAGACCAGAGTTTGGTGATACTTCAATGGGGACATGGCGGAGTGTGCAAAGAAGACTATCAACATACTGAGCGTCGCCGCCACCGCCACCGGTAATTGCGAGGTGGAGATCAGCGAGTACCTAACTCATGTCACTGACAACATCATCTCACGGACGAAGTTCGAGAAAGGCAACCAGATCTTCCACCAGCCTTGAGATATCGGGCCTGCTTCTTACATAGACTATTATATTATGCAATTTCATAGATTGCAGAATTTATATGTGTGCATGAGGGTATGTGATGTGTAAATGCCACTAATTTTTGTTAAGGAACGCGAAGATAACATCTAGTGATTTTTGTTCTGGCCATTTCATTGAGAAGATGTCATTTCTCACTTCCCTTGACTTCAATATCCTGATGCAGTAGTTTCTGGTTTAATTGTTGCGGGAGAAGTAGTTTTTGCGTCAATGTGATGTGCAAATCGCCTTTAACAACATAGGGTAGTACCATATTTTGCAATTTCTTACTTATTTTACCATCAAATGACCACATTCTTAACTCATGCGAGCACCATGATTAGATCAATTTTTTTCAGAGTGTTTAAGAAACTTATATAGAAATAGTCATGTTCTAAAGAAATGATTCACTACTGTCCGTGGATATATAGCACATATTGAGATAAATTACATAAATGTGTGTACTTCTGTGCTTATTGTTTGCTAATTTTGTTCAATTCTATAATATAATACATGAAAACTGGATGGAATCGATCATTAATCCTTGATCTATTAATAGTATATGTTGCTCGCAATGTCTGAGATTTCTTAGTTGATCCATTAAATTCATGTATATTTTTCTATAGCCATTTATGATTTTTTAAAATAAAGATTAACTCTAATTTTGAAAAGAGAACATGAAATGAAAATGAGTCATAACATAATCTTCTAGTTTTTCATGAAAGACTGCATATAATGTAAAAGAACTAATTGTTATTAAATAGTGTATTTACATTAGTGTTTAGACTCATTCTTATTTTCAGCTATCTGTTGGTGGGCTCGCATGAATGATATCTATATAATGGTTCTATGAGTACCTTTAAGGTGTCGTTATGGTTGTAAAATTTCTAAAGAACGACGATAATTTAAAAAATCAAAATTATTCGGGGCATTTTGTTAGAGAACCATTTCCGACGCTTTTACTAAAAAACATCTTAAATGCCTACAAGTTAATCGTTGTGGTTATCTAAACGGTGCCACAAGGCTTTAGCACCACGAACACTTTCCTAAAATTTATATTTTCCCGGCTATAAATCATATGATCATATTATTGCGGGCGAAGCCCACTAAGAGTCAGCGAGCACGAGCGAGAGAGAGACGCATTGTTTATAACATTGTCTACTTCCTCTCTCTCTCTCCCTTCTTTTTTTCTTCATTTTCCTATTCTCTCTCCTCCCCCTTTCCTTCTCCTCCCCCTCTTTTTTCTTTCTCCCCCCTCCCCCTCCCCTTTTTTCCCCCCTCATACTAGAGTAGAACCCGGCGACCCCCCGGTCGGGCCTCACTCCGGTCCGACTGAAAGGGACTGAAAAATCGTTGTTCCGATTATACCCTCCCACCTCATCTTTTCCCGAGCTCCCTCCTTTCCCTCTCCCCTCTCCTTTTCCCTCTCCCTCGACGCTCCCCTCTCCATTTCCAGATCTCTCTCACGCAGCTCTTGCAGCCCTTAGCAAACTCAAGCAAGAAACTGATAATGATCGCCTCCCGTCTTCCGTCTCTGGAAAGAAGCCGATCTCCGACCGTTCATTGACCGCGTCCTGTCGTCCTCCGCCCCTTTCGTGTGCGGCATTCTCGGTGATCTTCAGGCTCTGCCGGCTAAGGCGCTCAACTCCGGCGACTGAGTTCCCCTGTTATGCACTCCGCCAAGCTCCCAGCTCCGCCATGGTGCTTGCTCCGTTCGCCAAGCTCCCAGCTCCGCCAACATGCATTGTTTTCGGACACTTGTTGAAGGGGAATTGTTGGATCCCCCTAATGACTGCATCCATTACGGCTTTTGCCCTATTTTTGGTGAGTTTTCCTGCGCTTTAGATTTTGTCTGTGCTGATTTTTTTGGGATTGAATGAGTTTCTACGGATTGTAGGGACTGGTGACTGGAGTGGTTATTCTTCTTACCACAAAAGGGAAGAGCTCGCCGATTCTGGTTTTCAGCGAGGATCTATTCTTAATATATTTGCTTCCACCATCATATTTAATGTTGGGTAAGATTTTCCCCCAACATGTGATCATTCTTCCTTAGAAATCAATTCCAAGTTTAGGGTTCCTTTGTTTGATTTCATTTCGGGGCATGACAAAGCGGCATAGTTGTTGAAGATGCATTTTTGATGGTAGTAGTTGGTTCAAGGTGAAGCAGGAAGACTACCAGTTTAGACATTTTGGAATTAAGTGGGTTTTGACACATTTTTTTTATTGAATGCTGTTTTTTTAATGATTTAGGGTCCGTTTGGTGCGTCATTTTTTCTCTGATGAGTTTGGACAGATACGCTACCGTCATAAAATATATGTTTGGGATGACAATGGTTATGACTTTTAACCAACACCTAGAAAAGAAAACTAGTTTTGAAGATAAGAGTGAATGAAGTTTCATAGGTGAGACTGGGAGTTCACGAATAACGGTTCATAACCACTGCATTAACGTCTGCTGCCGCTGTGTCAAACGGAGCCTTACTGGAACTTTACTACTTGTTCAGCTGCTAGTCACCTCCGCATGGAATCGACATTCTTGAGTTTAACATGTTATGTTCCATAGCAGCTAAAAATGGATGATTGTATCTTTAGGAATTATTATTTGATCATCTCTTATAGAAAATAAGTGAAATAAATGTTCTAATATGTTATGGATATACAAGAATGAGCTACTGTCACAACCCATGCTCTCCAATTAAAAAAAAATCTCGAGGAAGGACTCAAGGAGAGTGGAATAGTCTAAAAGACTTAAATAGCTGTAATCCCTGTTAGAAATATTCAGCTGTTTTTAGATGAATCTTCTCCTATACACAGTAGAGAGGCTCTAAACTGTGGAGATATTTCTCCATATCTATTGCTATGATTTGTTGCTTTTGCTGAGTGTTTTTTTGAGAGTATTTCGATCAACTGTTTTGTCCAAATTTCTTACCTTTTTATTGGATTTCAACTAATAATTTCTAATATCCTCTGTTCTTGGTTTGCATTTCTATTTTTTCCATAATTTTTTCTGAAATTTTAGTTATTTGGATATTTTTAAGACAAATCTCACAATAAACAAGCATTGTTCCACTGATTTTTTTGTGATTATGGAATATGTGGTTTTTTGAATGACAACAATTTTAGGTATCTGTACCTGAGCATGAAATGAGAGTGTGTTTGTGCTCTAGTTTGATGATATTATTGTTCTGAATCCCCCCCCCCAATTTTGTCTTGATTATGAAGTTCTTAAATTTAATTTAAGGATGAATGTGCTTTGAAATCAGTTGAGCTCGGTGCAGTGTGTGATCCAAACAAAGCAATATTTGTACTCTCATCTCTATGTGAGTAATTCCTCTCTGCATACAACACTCCCCTCTCAACTTGGCCCCCAATATTTTTCATCACATCCTTAACACACGACCAAAAATCATATATTTAATCGCTTATTACTACTCTTATCAAATGGTTACTAAGAATTAAATTTTTTCTTCAGAAGATAATGGCGTTCTCTTATTTTCACATAGCACACCCCTCAACTAAGTATGCTTTCTTTCCACATAGCTCTCCCCCTCCTCAAATGCATTCTACATAAGTAGCATGAAACAAGTCTAAACTTTTTGTGATATGGTAATTTGTCCCAAATAAAAAAATATGCTAAGGTGTGATTTATATTCACTAATCACTTTTTCTTATTCCAAATTGGAAAAGTCCTTTTTCAAATTAATCACATGAAGTTTATCCATGTTATCCCACTGTACGAAACCACAAACATGTCATATAACACCCAGGAAACAAATGGTGTGTAGACATTTCACGTTATTGAGCCTTAAGAACTTAGAATAGTTGTAATAAGCAGCTAATGAAAGAATGTGTCGCAATGATATCAAACGAATAAGCAATCAGACCTCAGTTCCTACATGGTGGAATTGCAACTTGCCACAAATCCTCCTGTTAAAAAGACATTTTTTGATCCAAGGTTAGAACTCCAGTAAAACCAAAACCACACTAAAGGTTCACTTGATTGATTTAAGACTGCGCAAGAGAGATAGCCATAGAGACAAAAGACCGAGCACCAAAAGACGGAGAAAGTGAAATTGGAGCATCTATCTGGAATTTTATATAACAAAAGCACAAAGGAAGTTCGTGAACACAAATTTCACCCAGTTTTGCTGGGTTAAGAAAAGGAACCAGAATAAAATATATACTAACAAGGGATTAAGGAAATGTGAACCAATATCATGCAAGAAATTAAAACCAAAAATAATATTCTAGACTTGAAATTTCGCCTGATGTTTTTTTCATGTTAATTTTTTTTACTTTGAACTCTGACATGGTGTGGTGTGATCTCCCCAAAACTGCATCCAAGCATATAACCCATGATGTGATGAAAAAATCACCATAAGAATTTTAGTGGACCAAAATGTAGTGTGGCCCCTAAGAGGAAGATTTCAATTTCAGTAGTTCAAGGTTGTTTAGTGAGTCCCTGAATTGTGAGTTTGACTTTCTTGAGGTCTAAGAATGGCGATCCTCGGGCCATGACGTCACTTAATGGCGGAACTTGGAGTTTTGCGAAGCCCGGGCCCAATAAATTTAAACCATTTTGGAACTATGCATTAGGGACAAAGACCAACTAAATTAGCATCATATAATTCAGCTCAAAATATATTTTTCAAATTTTTCAAATTTTTCATCAGTTTTATTATCCTCCTTAAATTAAATTTTGCGTCGATTCTCTCTTAAAATGCCGCTTTAACAAATGTTCAGATTTTAGGGCTCCACCACTTATTTTACTATTTCACTCAATCTCCAGGCAACAAAAAGAGAAGATGAACTCCGCTTGATCTCTAGGCCGCCAAAAGACAAGATTAACTCCGCTCGATCTCCTGGCCGCCGGAAGAAGGTGACTAGCTTTCTCTCAGAATTTTTAATTGTTTGATGTACAGTTTTTGAAGGTGCTACTTGGAGTAGTTTGTGTGTTGTTTTGTGATTAAAGCGGGTATTTCATGGTGTTTGAAGAAACTAAGGTTCACATGCGTGCATATTAAAGTTATGGTTCATTGTTGCTGTTTTCGAGCTGTTTTGCGCCGCTTGAATGCTTCCAGAATAATTTTTCCTCTATTTTCATGGATGTTTGTTTACCCGACGTCTCGAATTCATGGTATAGTAATATTATATTGATTGGGACTTTTTTTACTAAAATTATTAGGCTGTTTAGAGAAGTTCTGTGCCTTCTTTGCTAATTGAGCAACATGGAGTTCATCTGCCTATTGATCTCTCTTTTATTTCATAATAACATGTTTATAAATGAAACTAGATTAAAAACCTATAAAATTATATATGTTGTAGTCATGCCCTCGTATAAACACTGTAATATGAATTATTCATTACAACAATGGTGAGTTTTCCCCTGCCTATTGATCTCTCTTTTATTTCATTAATTTGACAAAAAAGAATGACCCTTCAACATGATTTTTGTTTTCATGATCAAAGTTTATGTCAATTTCAATGTGAGCTTCTCTCATCATGATTTCTATTTTAATTTATATTCGAATTTAAATCCGAGGGTCTATTTTTGTGCAGTAACACTTTCTGAGTTTGTAAGAGATGTAACATTCCACTTGAGGGTTTGATATTTCTGCTTTGATTTGGCCACTAACGAAGTTCATTAATTCCAAGCTTGCTTGGACCACGGTTTCTACTACCTCACAAACCATGCATTGACGACGAGTTATACCGATAGGTATTTTTTGATAAAGACATTGTCTCCAATCTATTGGAGCAAGTAGTACTAAAAACCTATACCTGTTCATTAAGATCAACCTATTTTAAAAGCCTTACATAATACTTTATCCTGATGAACTATTTTGATTATTTCATTCTCTTTATTGTCCATCACATTGTGTGGTTGTTTTTTCAGGTTCTAGGAGTTATATTAGCGGACCTATTTTATTGTGGCAGAGATTAGATCACAGGTGCACAATTTAAGTTGTTTGTAGCAGTTCCTTGCAATTCCATTGGCATTTTGTACATTGTATTTTCTTTTTTTGAGTATTTCAATAACATTCAATTTTGGATGTGTCTGCTTAAATATCATTCCAACCCTCAAACTTTGTAGCTTCACATTTCTGATTTGTAATATGACCAAATGCAGATTGGACTTAGTGATTGTAGAGGTTTATATGGCCAAAGTATGACACAAATGGGAAAAATCTTAGGAAGACCAGAGTTTGGCGATACTTCAATGGGGACATGGTGGAGTGTGCAAAGAAGACTATCAACATACTGAGCGTCGTCGCCGCCGCCACCGGTAATTGCGAGGTGGAGATCAGCGAGTACCTAACTCATGTCACCGACAACATCATCTCACGGACGAAGTTCGAGAAAGGCAACCAGATCTTCCACCAGCCTTGAGATATCGGGCCTGCTTCTCACATAGACTATTATATTATGCAATTTCATAGATTGCAGAATTTATATGTGTGCATGAGGGTATGTGATGTGTAAATGTCACTAATTTTTGTTAAGGAATGCGAAGATAACATCTAGTGATTTTTGTTCTGGCCATTTCCTTGAGAAGATGTCATTTCTCACTTCCCTTGACTTCAATATCCCGATGCAGTAGTTTCTGGTTTAATGGTTGCAGGAGAAGTTGTTTTTGCGTCAATGTGATGTGCAAATCGCTTTTAACAACATAGGGCAGTACCACATTTTGCAATTTCTTACTTATTTTACCATCAAATGTCCACATTCTTAACTCATGCGAGCACCATGATTAGATCAATTTTTTTAAGAGTGTTTAAGAAACTTATATAGAAATAGTCATGTTCTAAAGAAATGATTCACTACTGTCCGTGAATATATAGCACATATTGAGATAAATTACATAAATGTGTGTCCTTCTGTGCTTATTGTTTGCTGGTTTTGTTTAATTCTATAATATAATACATGAAAACTGGATGGAATCGGTCATTAATCCTTGATCTATTAATAGTATCAGTTGCTCGCAATGTCTAAGATTTCTTAGTTGATCCATTAAATTCATGTATATTTTTCTATAGCCATTTATGATTTTTTTAAAATAAAGATTAACTCTAATTTTGAAAAGAGAACATGAAATGAAAATGAGTCATAGCATGATTTTCTAGTTTTTCATGAAAGATTGCATATAATGTAAAAGAACTAATTGTTATTAAATAGTGTATTTACATTAGTGTTTAGACTCATTCTTATTTCAGCTATCTGTTGGTGGGCTCGCATGAATGATATCTATATAATAGTTCTATGAGTACCTTTAAGGTGTCGTTATGGTTGTTAAATTTCTAAAACACGACGATAATTAAAAAAATGAAAAAATATTCGGGGCATTTTGTTAGAGAACCATTTCCGACGCTTTCAATAAATAACATCATGAATGCCTACAAGTTAATCGTTGTGGTTATCTAAACGGTGCCACAAGGCTTTAGCACCACGAACACTTTCCTAAAATTTATATTTTCCCGGCTATAAATCATATGATCATATTATTGCGGGCGAAGACCGCTAAGAGTCAGCGAGCACGAGCGAGAGAGAGACACATTCTTAATAACATTGTCTACTTCCTCTCTCTCTCCCCCTTCTTTTTTTCTTCATTTTCCTATTCTCTCCCCTCCCCCCTTTCCTTCTCCTCCCCCTCTTTTTTCTTCCCCCCTCCCCCCTTTTTTCCCCAAACCGGAGTGGAACCCCCTCCCCCCTTTTCCCCCCTCATACTAGAGTAGAACCCGGCCCCCCCCCCCCCCAATATATGAATGCACGGAGGAAAAATTAAATTGAGTATACTAATACATTCCTCTTTTTTAATCATTGTTATAAAACTTTACATAGAATTGAGGGCTTTTTTAATAAATTGAGTATACCCACAATATATGAAAAAACTTGGAACATCATTTTTGATTTAAGCTCCGTTTGGCACAGTGATATCGGTAATAAACGCAATGGTTATGAACCGTTGTTCGTGAACGGCTGACCACATCTAAGAAATTTCATTCACTTTTATGTTCAAAACTAGTTTTTTTCTTAGCAGCAGTCATAACTTTTGTCATGTCAAACATATATTTGATGACGGTAGTGTTTTTTAGTTCAAATTCATCGGAGCAAAAACGCCGCGCCAAACAGAGCCTTAGACTTCTATTATAATGGATAGATCATTCATCATCTCCTATCATTCATCATCTCCTATCGGCAAATTTATTTCAACTTTTTATAAACAAGAAGATCCAGAAAGTCATGTTAAAATTTTCATTACAAAATAGTTTTATGACTTCCTTATGTTAGCATTTGTCGCACAATGCAACAATAGAAATTTAACAAACAAGTGATAGATGCAAAAAAATGTGAGCCTCGGCACTTAGCCTTCTTTAAAGAGCTCGCGACCAATGATCAGTCTTCTGATCTCACTTGTGCCAGCACCAATCTCATATAGTTTTGCGTCTCGAAGGAGACGACCCGTTGGGTACTCATTCACATAACCGTTGCCGCCAAGACACTGAATTGCCTGAAATAATAAGCGAAAAAGCATTGAGGATCATAAGCATGCAGGTACGAAGCAGAATCTTATATTTAGCATTTAAAAATGAAAAAAAATATTACAGTAAACTTCAAGCTCGGGGAATATTTGATATCATATGAAGAGAACGTATTGTTTGAGTCATCCAAACGGAACAATGCAAGAGTTTTAAGGACAATTTGGGATAATTAGGTTCAATTACACTCAGCTAATCTTCTCTGCACTTAGAATTTTTTTTTTTTATAAGCATTGGATATAGCATACATGAGTATCCACCAAAAAAGACGCAAATTCAAAGAAATTAAGCAAATACAACAACACTCGAGCCTTTATCCCACTATAGTGGGGTCGGCTATATGGATCCTTTGTCGTCATTGTGCTCTATCTTTTGTCATAATCTCATTAATGCCTAAGTACATCATATATTTCCGTATAGTTTCATTCCAAGTCTTTATTGGTCTACCCCTCCCTTGTTTAACATGCCTAGTGACTAGACTTTCACAACGCCTAACAGGTGAAAGGTCTCTTTTAAGCAAATGTTTGTAATAAAATTTTACATCATTATATTAGATAAAAAAGTAAAACAAATTAAGCATAATTGAGTGTATTTGACCAAATTTAAAATATAGTTTATGAATCGTTATGTTAAGAAGGCTAATGAAATTTTCTCTCAAAACATAAGCAGCACTATGAGAGCACAGAATCCTAGTATTTACGGTTACCTGGAGAGCAACTTGAGTTGCATTTTCAGCAGCAAGAAGTATAACTCCTGCGCAGTCCTAAAAATGGACAGTAGAAAACAAAGATTATGATACAAATGTAAAGGAGTAAATCTCTTGTACATTTAAAGAAGGGTCAATTCCAAATTTGACATTTCTGTATCAAAGAGTAAAAACTTCAGCATGACAAGCTACTTTTCTTGCCCAAGGGAAGACTCTTTCTTATATTTACATTATGAGAAAAAGAGAAAAAGAATGCGAAAAATATTATTGTATTTCCTGGATCATATCAAAAAGAAATTTTGGGATTGCTAAATAATAAATGAGATAAATATATAAAAATATGAAGTAGCAGAATCACATAGTACTACAGAAATTCTACTACAGAAGGAAGGGTTTTGTATATGAATCATTTACTGATTTGGATTGGATGAATTATATTTCTTCTTTACGATAGAAGAAAAAAAATTCTATTGCAAAGCAGTATGCAATGTACAAAGCATGCATGCATGATTACTTAGTTCTAGTTTTTTTATATTCCTCTCTACTTTAATCTAATCATGCAAGTTAGAGAGCAACAAGAAGGGGAGAAAAAGAAAAGAGGCTAGTTGATGGCGTGCCACGACCGACGCACGCGTATTCCCGCATGAGGCAGTGATCCGCTGCCTTGATGGACGATCAGAATCCGTGGTTGCGTCCGGATGGTCGATCCGAGTCGAGTTCAGAAATATGGCTTTTATATTTTGAGATGTATTTTGCCCCGGATCGGTCCGAACAGTGTGAGCCGTCCGATTCGAGTTTTATTTCATTTTCAGTTGTGCGTGCAGTTATTATTTTGGGCGTATTAAAATGTAGTCAATTCGCGGAGGGTGGGGCATCAAAGATTTTCTGAAATTTGGGAACTGTCCGGTCACAGCTCGGTGTGACGCCGACGCTTCTCCTTCCGGTGCGACGCCGAGAAGAAATCTCCTGGTGTGACACCAGGCAAACAGCAATCTTCTCTCCCGTGAGTTCCCTCCCCTCTCTTCATTCCTGTGCTCATCCAGCCGGCCGGCCTCTGCCATTTCCCCGCTTAGCCCACCGCCATCTAAAGCCATCCCTATCTTCTCCCTACCTCCACCCGTCAGCTTCCTACTTTCCCCGTTGGACCTCCGTTCAGCCACCTCCTCCATCGTCGGACAACCCTACAGCCACCACCTTCCTTCCCCAAACCACTGTTATCCTTAGAACCCATCATCCTCCACTCTTGCAGCCCACATCCCATTTTTCTTCCCTTCTTCTAGGCCCTACACAGTAAGTACCATCCAGCAACATCTCGTAACCTCACTATCAAAGGCCTCCTCTACAGTTAGGCCCACACCCAAAACTCCCCTCCAACACAACCCATGAAGCCACTATAGAAAATTTCTTTGATTTGCATTCTCCCTTGACATCAACCTGAAATCACCACCCATGTTATTTCTATTTATCTATATTCCTAAAATTTCCCCTCCCTCCATCCTATTTTCATTACTCGTGAGCCCTCCCACAGAGCCACCATTTACAAAGTCAGCTCCCTTTGACAACTTCTGAATCCTCCTTTCAGCCCAGAGTTCATCCCGTGCCCCGCCACGCCCTAGCAACCTTGGAAGCCTGAAATCAGCAGCCCTTTGCCGCCTGCACGTGTAAATTGTGTTTTGTAGTCTTATTTTCTCTTGCTTCTTATTTCGGCACTATACCGGCAGGGATTGTTTATTTTTTATTGTTGTTAATATCGACGTCCATATAACTTGCAGGATTTATTCTGTTTGTGCTCAAAGACATTTGCACCTCGCTCGTCTATGAACATTTCTTGTTTGCCTTAATTAAATTTTATGAACGTTTGTGCTCCTGTCAAATTTAAATATAATTCATTATTGCTGTCATTTTGTTCAGACCGTTTTCTTTGCATTAGCATAACAATTTCATTGCATATAGGAATGCATTTAGAGCGTCCACTTTGAGTCGTCCCCACTACTGCATCAAATTGGTATCAAATCCCAAGGTTTGGGCCACATTTACAAACGTAGAGGTAGGACTTATAGAGTCTTTAGGTTCATTTATGACTAGTTATTGCCGTCATTCGTCTCCTCTTTTTGGGGATCCCGAGTCTACCTATGTCCGACCTCATAGAGTCCCTTTAGAGAAATCCTCATGTTATCATGATGATTATTATCGTTCATCCCACACCACTCCTAGAGATCGTGTCAACCCCACGACACAATTTCATTATGCTCGAGACGATCGCCAAGTCTTCACATCATCATCAATACACCTCTACGCGACTTTATGATAATAGAGTTGAATATTGTTCAGGTCATCATCGCCACACATCTCCTCTAGTTGAGGAATCGGAGTTTGGATATGTGCGGCCACCACCGCACATTTGTAGGGTCCATGCCCACCCACGAGCACAATCTGATTATGTTAGGAACTACCGTATAGATGACCCTCAGGAACCCTATAGAGATCACCATCGCCAGGATTACAACACATGTCAAGACCCTCCCAGTGTTCCGCAAATAGAGTTACCTGAGAATGAATTCCAGCGATTAGTTCTTGACCGCTGTGATCTCTTTGATGCTCAATTTGATCACATAAGATCTACATTAGGAAAAAAGCCTAGGGATTTGGGTCAAGCTACTGATGCATCTAGTGGCGCTCCCACTAAGATGAGAGACTCTACGCCTGATTTTGATCCTTCTCATTTTGATGAGACTCAGTGCCCATGCAATCTTGTGTGGAATCTGATCATGATCTTATGATATAGGTGGAGAGCGATATTAGTATGGCTAGTGAGCGTGGCCACGTGAGTGAGGACGAGCGGCCCAGTGACACTGTGATGGTATATCCATCTTTAACACCCCCTCAAACCTAGTGTCCCCTTTGGGAAATAATCCAATTCTCGATACTATACCGATTGACCCACACATGAGTCTCGGCAATCCTTACTCTTCTCTTAGTATTATCTCAAGTCACATCACTACTGAGAGCCGAGAGCATAGTGTTGACTTCAGAGTGACTGTCACACTCATTTTTAAGAACACTACCACTATCATGGATACACATCTGGAGTATCATCCCACTATTAATGATGTCATTATTGAACATCCGGATAAGCCTTCTCATGAGCCACTACTCACTTGGAACGAAATATTTTATTGCAAATATTTGATTGCAAAATAGAAACCATTTTTTTTTGCTAAATATTTATGTAGAGAAAAAAAAATTCCTTTCAAAAAATTTCTTCTCACTTTCAAAAGAAAATATTTTTTCCATTTTTATTCCATCTTGTAAAATATAATTATTGTTTATATATATTTATAAATGAGCATAAATATTTTAAATTCAACTAAATAATTAATAATATAGTAAATTCTTTATATAATTTTATAAATATTTTAAATATATATATTTATTTATAAATTAGTATAGATTATAATTATATAGGAAAATATATTATATAAGATAATATATATTATATGAGAATATATAATATAAGGAAATATATATATTATACAAAAAATATATATTATATAAGAATATATATATATATTATATAAAAATATATATTATATAAGAAAATATAAATATTATACGGATATATATATTTATATATGTAAGGATATATATATTTATATATTTATTTTTATATATAAGGATATACATTATAATGATATATATATGTTATATATTTATATATAAAGAAAATATCTCATCTTTCTAATAGATTGACATGTTTGGAGTATTGGTTAAGATAGTCTTAATGTAAATGGCTTCATGGATTCGAATCCCAGCAATGCCAAAAATGTTGAAGTATTTTGGTTATATAAATATTATTATTTTTATACAAAATTATTTACAAATGTTTAAATATTAGCAATAAAAATAGATTCCCTTACTAATTTAGGAAGGAATAATTTCCTTCCTTAAAATCCTTGCAAAATAGGAAGGAATAATTTCCTACTTAAAATTAGCTAGGAGCATATTACCTACAAATTTTTTTTGTTTTTAAATTCCTTGCTAAATAAAATTAGCAAGGAATTTAAGTAATTAGTAAGGGATTTAGCCCCTTGCTATTTAAAGTTTTTCTTGTAGTGTAGTTTGCATCATTCGCAGGAGTCAGCAGAGTCTTTCATATAACATATGGATGCACTTCATGTGTCGGTCCGTAAAAGAATTGCAGTTAGTAATGATTACTATAAAAATCAAGCAGACCAACACAGAAGGGAACAAATCTTTGAGGCAGGGGAACAAGTATTGATTCGCATCCGATTCGAGAGGGTTCCACAAGGACCAGCAAAGAAATTGAGCACACGCAGAATGAGCCCCTATATAGTTGTACGGCGGATTGGTACAAACGCATATGAGATAAGGCATCCCTCATGGTATGGGCATCAGCCGAGTAATCAACGTAGATGATCTGACTCCATACTACGAGGAGCGCGTGTATGTAGACCCATCTGCCACACCTTTACTTGAACCTTCATCTCCCATAGCCCCTCTGCATGAGTCTTCTCCTCCTACTGCAACTAGCAGTTGATGACTAGTAATTTATTCATCATTTTAGCCAAATTTGTTATTTGATATTTAAATAAATTATTGTATTTATTCGTTGTTTGAAAGAATTTTTCATAAAATTAATATTTTATGTTCTAAACATATATATTTTGATTTTGTAGGAATACTGCAGGCCTGGGGGAAATTTACGTGCAATGTCCCGCTGCCGCATCCAAGAGTTCGCTTGCGAGTCCAACCTGTCAACGCGGAGCTCGGCCGAATATATTCAACTATTCCGGCCGCCCATGCAAGCTGTCATTTATTATACAAATATGTATATATATGAATGTATACACATATGTACATATATATATACATATATATATATACATATACATATATATATACATATATATATACATATAAATACATATACATATACATATATATATACATATACATATATATATATGCATACATATATATATCTATATTATATTAAAAAGAAGTATGGTAGCAGGGTAAATAAGACATTCATGACATGGTAAATAAGACATTGGATAAATCTCAACCATTGGATCAAGATAATCAGGTTTGCGAATATATTAATTTTTAATACTTTAAAATAATAATATTAATAAAATATGTGTTTAATTAAAAAAATAATTAACAAAAATTATATATATAATATTTTAAATTTAAAATAATTTAAAAAATACATGATTAAAAAACATCGGAGGCGGGCGAAGCCCGCCGCCATTAGATACTATCGTGCGGGGCACGAGAGCCGGAAGCCCGTGCCTGTCACTCGTGTATATATATATATATATATATATATATATATATATATATATATATATATATATATATATATATATACATATATTTATAGGTATAAGTATACATTATACAGCTCGGCCACCACCTCCTCCAAGCTGCCCGAACAACTCCCGGCCAACACTTATAGTCATCTCAACTCCAAGCCAAAGCCTGAGCTCACCTCCAGCTACCCGAATATCTCCTCCGCTGCAGCTAATCCAGCTTCACGACGAAGCTCAGCCTCCCTCCTCCGGCCAACGTCAACTCAACGCCACCGCCGTGTTCAGTTAATTCCCTCGGCGCCACAACCTAGTTCGGCCGCCATCACACTCCGGACAAAACCAGCACCGCCATCAACAGCTCCGACCACCAACTCCTCCATGCTCGGGCAGCAGCTCCACCTCCTCCATGCAGCCACGTCATCGATCCAGCCCGCCTCCTCCACGTCAGCGATCCAGCCCGCCTGAAGAGAAATGTTGTATTTAATTCATTTCGGCCGTTACTGTAGCACGAACAGTAACGGCGAATGAATTAAATCCAGCGGTTCCAAGTTTTTGGCATTTTAAATAGCTATCTTTTGGGCCTTTGGGGGGATTCCGGAGATATTTTTAAAAGGAGAAATTCATTCTTTCGTTTCGCACCAAGTTGTTAGATTGTTCGGTTGGAGAAATTCATCCGGGATCGCTCAAAAGTTGTCATTGTCTGTCTTTGTTTTATTGTTGTTTTATAATCTTGTACGTCCCTTTTATTATAAAATTTAGGATTTAAAAAACTTATAGACTCGCTAATTTTATTACTTGTAATCTCGTTCGTTTACTAGCAATAGAATTTCATTTCTCTTTCACGTAAAACAATATTCATATTTTAATTTTGTCTCGTGTCACTTTCGTACTTTTTCGTGCGTTGCATTTTCATAATAATGATTTTCCCCATCTCCATGAGTAACTAATCTCTTTAGTGCTCGATCGAGATGATCCGAGGATGAGATAATTTTCGCGATGATTTTAATTTTGTTTTTCTCAAATTGTTGAACGCTTACGATTTACCGTTGATCAATTCATTATGCTATATATTCTATATAGTTTTCATAATGGTTTTCGCTCTTTAGTTAGCCGAGAGGCTCATAAGGTGAATCGATCACTCATTGATAAAAAAGTAGAACGCAACTCTCGAGAGAGGACAACGTAACTCTTCTGGATTGGAGTAAAATCAAATAGCGAGTTTCACAACCTAAAGTAAGTTTTTGGCGATGCGATTTGAGAATGAAAGTTCGGTCGGTACACCTAAGCTTAGTTGAACCTAATCTTCGAAAGAAGGGTGTTCATGTTGGGTTTCTCTATGAGGTGGCACAACAGTTGTGCACGCAGCGGAAATAGTAAAATCAAGAACAACCCAAAAGAGATTTGGGATCGGACCATGAATGTTGAATCAAGAAGTTAAGAAATAACTATGTAAAATTACCTTGGCGGCGTTGAGTCACAACTCAACGAAGATGCTCCAATGTATGAGTTCTTGTCGGCGGCGAGTTCCACGTAGAATAGCGTCTACGTCTCTGCAGAAATCCACACGAACGGAAGAACGCCGATCTTCGTCGCACGAAAAACGGGAAGGGATATTAACTGCACCTTGCACTTCCACGGACTGCTAGGTCCGCTCCAGGAAGACAAGCACCGGCGACTGTCGTCGGAGAGGAGGCCGGCGGAGCGAGCGAATCGGCGGAAGCGAAGCACTTCCGTCGGCGGAACACTTCCGTCGGCAGAACCCTTCCGTCGGCGGAACGGCGGAACACTTCCGTCGGGCCGTGGGGTGGATCGGATGATCCTCAAACCTAAGTTCCTATTTATATCCAAAGCATAAACAGATCTAGGAAAAATCGCTATCCGCAGACCACAGAAAATTAGGGTTTCTGGAAATAATTCGTCGGGAATCAGCATTCGTCGAGAATCGAACAGTTCGATTCTCGACGATTCTCGACGATTCTCGACGATTCTCGACGATTCTCGACGACTCTGGACGATTCTCGACGAACCATAGTCGACGATTCTCGACGAACCACAGCCGACGATTCTCGACGATCGATACTCGACGATTCTCGACGATCGATACTCGACGATTCTCGACGATCGATACTCGACGATTCTCGACGATCGATACTCGTCGATTCTCGACGATCGATACTCGTCGATTCTCGACGATCACCTTGGCAACATTTGCCGGACCCCATTCTCTATGGTGATTGGTAACCTTTACCAACACAGTCAATCTTCCAACTTCTCCACATGCTCTTATGTGCGACCCTGCAGGCTCATATCGCGTTGGCAGTGAGATTACATGTTTGACCACTTCTAGATCACCATGGTAACTCCAACAGTTCACGCTTCGGGAACCTCCACGGTCAAAGCCTCTTCAACAAGAGAACTGCATTTTTATTTTCATTTCGATATTTTCTTTACCGAGGCGATTCAAAGATCGGGCACTAGCTTTTAACCCATCGAATTAATTCAATTGGCATTTTTAATTTTTGTTATTCGCAACCTCCAACCAAAATTCCAATTGATAAGATAATAACGATTTTCAAAGTAGAATTACTCAACCACCCCGAGTCTAATACGACCTTGTTTTTTTAAACCTATTCTACTCTCGATATGGTACACTTGTCGTTGTCGTTTGCGGATATAGTTTTGCGCAATCAAGTTTTTGGCGCCGTTGCCGGGGACAATTGATCGATAATTTGAAAAAGAAATAATTATTAATTTTATCGCTTCTCTTCTTCTTCATTTTAGTTTATGACCCGAGTAAACTCTTCAAATAATTTTGAATTCGGTTTTGATCCGGAAATCGAGCGCACCTCTCGGCGACGTCCCCGATTTAGTGATCTACCAATAATTCGCGAAGAGTTATCGGAGAAACTAACGAGGAAATAATGGAAGTTCCTAACATTAATGCAGCCCCGCTACGAACCATGTCTTATTATGCGAGACCGAATTTGGAGGGAACACAATCTAGCATTATTTGCCCAGCAGTAGCAAATAATAATTTTAAAATTAAAACGAGTATCATTCAGATGGTACAACAATCGGTTGTATTCGATGGCTCACCGGATGAAGATCCAAATCTACATATGCTTAATTTTTTGGAAATTTGCGATACGTTTAAAATAAATGGCGTCACCGATGACGCCATCCATTTGCGTTTATTTCCGTTTTCATTGTGGACTAAGGCCAAGCAGTGGTTGAGTTCTCTTCCTAGAGGTTCCATCACTATATGGGCCGAAATGACGGAGAAATTTTTAACGGAATATTTTCCTCCGGCAAAGTCCGCTAAATTACGTACGGACATTCTCTCGTTCATGCAAATAGACTCGGAGTCTCTCTATGACACATGAGAGCGCTTCTAGGAACTTTTGCGGAGATGTCCTCATCATGCCCTTCCTACGTGACAACAAGTTCAAACTTTCTACAATGGTTTGAATCTCCAAACGAGGCAAATGATTGATGCAGCCGCAGGGGGAACTCTTAATAACAAAACTCCCGAGGCCGCTCAAGAGCTTTTCAAGGAGATGACTATAAATGCTTATCAGTGGAATGCGCCACGGTCGCGCCCTAAAAGGCCGACTGGACTCTTTGAAGTCGAGGCCACCCCGGATTTGGCACTTCAAGTAGAAATGCTCACAAAGCAAGTGGCGGAGATGTCTGTTTCATCCGCCACAAATTGGGCTTATAATAATAATAATAATTTTAATAATAATTTTCAAGAGCAAGTAGATTATATGGGGAACTCTTATCGTCTCCGTATAACCCGAATAATAATATTCCGTTCAATAATAGTTATAATCCGGGTTTGCGGAATCACCCAAACTTTTCATGGAGCAACCCCAATAATGTTCAACGCCCATCACAAGTGAATCCTCCCGGATTCGCACCACCACCACCACAAAAGTCTTCTTCACTTGAAGAGATCTTCACTAAATACGTAGCCTCCAACGAGTCCAATATCCGGAATCTAACCGGATCTATTAAAAATCTAGAAAACCAAATTGGACAGCTAGCCAAATTGTTCTCCGAGCGCCAACAAGGAACTTTGTCGGGCAACACTGAGCCCAATCCAAGGGAGAGTGACAGCGCAATAACCCTCCGTGGCGGAAAGGAGGTAACTTCTACAAATTTGGCTGGACCCGAGGTAAACATTTCATCTTCACCCTCACAATTTACTTCTCCACAAGTTAGTTCTTCTACTTTATCATCTTATACTCTAGCTCCGCGTAATAATTTAAAACTTCAATGTCTTATCTTTCAAAATTTAAAAATGAGCGCAATGAGGAACAATATAAACAATTTAATGAAATTTTAAAACAAATTCAAATAAACGTCTCATTCTGCGAAGCAATCTCCAATATGCCTAAATACGTGAAATACCTCAAAAAATTACTCTCTAATAAAAAGAAACTTGAGGATATTTCGTTTGTTTCTTTAAACGCAGAATGCTCGGCGGTTGTATTAAATAAATTGCCGGAAAAACTTAACGATCCGGGACGATTTTCCATCCCATGCTTGTTCGGCAATTTGTTAATAAAACACGTCTTGGCCGATTTAGGAGCTAGTATAAATTTGATGTCATTCTCTTTATTTAAAAAGCTTGGTTTGGGCACCACATGCCCAACTAAAATGAGCATCCACCTAACGGACCGGTCAATAAAATACCCAATAGGGGGAGTTGAGGATGTGCTGGTTAAGGTTGACAAGTTTATTTTCCCGGTAGACTTTGTCATCCTCAACATAGAAGAAGACGCTGAAAGTACCACTTATACTCGGTCGTCCCTTCCTTGCCACCTCCAGGGCAATAATAGACGTAAGTAACAGAAAGCTTCTCCTACAAGTGGGGGACGAAGAAATTAATTTTAGCATTAATTTTTCAATGAAAAATTCTTTTTCTAATGATGATTCTTGTTATACATTAGAAACAAATTTTGATGAAGATTTATCATCATTTTCTAAAATAACCTCGAAAATTTTTGAAGATCCGGAGTTGGAAAATTTATTGTCTAAAAGAAGTAACTCGTCCATTACCGTTTGAGCAAATAAATTTAAATTTTTAAATAAAAAGCTCTTACGAAGAACCGTCGAACCTTGAGCTAAAAAAACTCCCGGAGCATTTAAAATATATATATTTTTAAAAAGATTCAAAATTGCCCGTAATTATTTTTTCCGCGCTTAACGATTCGAAAATTTCCAAATTAATTAAAATTTTAAATAATCATCGTCATGCAATTGCATGGCAAATTTCGGATATCAAGGAAATTAGCCTCTCATTTTGCACGCATAAAAAAATTTAGAAAATAATTCTTGCGGCACTATTCAGCCTCAACGACGCCTTAATCCCAATATGAAGGACATCGTTAAGGCCGAAATTATAAAATTATTAGACGCGGGGATTATTTACCCAATTTCTGATAGCACTTGGGTTAGCCCGGTGCAAGTCGTGCCTAAAAAAGGCGGAATAACGGTAGTCTCTAATGAAAATAATGAGTTGATCCCAACCCGTACTGTTATCTTCATTAATCAAATCTTAGAACGTCTATCCGGTCACTCACACTATTGTTTTCTTGATGGTATTTCGGGACACTTTCAAATCCCAATTGCGCCCGAAGACCAAAAGAAAACCACATTCACTTGCCCGTTTGACACCTTCGTCTATCGGAGGATGCCTTTTGGTCTTTGTAACGCGTCGGCTACATTTCAAAGATGTATGTTGGCTATTCACTATTAGAAAAATGACTTTTAGCAACAGTTTTTTTTGCCACGGGGGAAAACCGTGGTTAATACTGAAGTATTAGCCACGGTTCCTATTCCGTGGCTAATAAGCTAGTATTAGCCACGGATGACTAATCCGTGGCAAATAACCCGACTTTTTGCCACGGTTTGCCTCTTTCGTGACTAATAGTCTAGTATTAGCCACAGAAGCATAATCCGTGGCAAAAAGTCTGATTTTTTTAGTCCCACACCGCTAATAAAAAGCTCGATTTGGGGTTTATATAGCTCATTCAAAATTATTGTTTGAAATAAAATCGACGCGGCGGCGGCGGCCGGGCGACGGAGGGCGGCCGAATATTTTTTATGTTAGGTTTATTACAGACCCTTTAGCTACGGCAATTGAACCGTGGCAAATGAGGAACTTTTAGTCATGACAATTGAACCGTGGCTAATAACTTATTAGTCACGGATTCAGCGTGGCTAATACTATTAGCCACGCTCGCATTGTCCACGCCCATTTGCCGTGGGTAGGCCGTGGCTAATAGTTATTAGCCACGGTTTTGGACTTTTAGCCACGGAAATCTGTCGTGGCTAAAAGTCTGTTTTTTAGTAGTGATTTTTAACGAATTAGTTGAGGATGTCATGAAAGTTTTTATGGCCGATTTTTCGGTCTTTGGCAATTCTTTTAAAAATTGTTTAAATAATCTTGATCGTATTCTTCAACGCTGCGAAGACACGAATTTGACACTTAACAGGGAAAAGTGTCACTTTATGGTCCGAGAGGGGCTTAGTTCTCGGACATAAAGTTTCTAGCAAGGGGATCGAAGTCAATAAGGCCAAAATCGAGGTCTTAGAAAAACTTCCCCCGCCTACCAACATAAAATCTATTAGAAGTTTTCTAGGACATGCGGGTTTCTATAGGCGGTTTATTAAAGATTTTTCAAAAATTTTAAAACCGCTAACGCATCTTTTAAAAAAAGAAACCACATTTATATTCGACAAGAATGTTCTAAAGCGTTTAATAAAATTAAAAATGAACTTATCAACTCGCCTATTTTATTTGCGCCAAATTGGTCTCTTCCGTTTGAAATTATGTGCGACGCGAGCGATTTTGCTGGAGGGGCTGTTTTAGGGCAACAGGTGGATAAATATTTTCACCCGATTTATTACGCAAGCAAAATGCTCACTTCTGCCCAAGTTAATTATACTACAACGGAAAAAGAGCTTTTGGCAATAATTTTTGCGTTTGATAAATTTTGATCTTATATAACGCTATCAAAAATTATTGTTTTTACTGACCACTCTGCTCTCAGGTATCTAATAGAAAAAGAGGACGCCAAGCCCCGATTACTAAGATGGATTCTCCTATAAGAGTTCGATTTGGAGATCCGAGATAAGAAGGGAGCAGAAAATTTGGCGGCCGACCACCTCTTAAGGTTGGAGAATCCGGCTGCAGGAGCACTAGCGGAGTTCGAAATAGATGATAAATTCCCGGAAGAGCGCCTCCTCGTCATGAATAAGGTAATAACTTCTTCCACCCCTTGGTACGCGGATCTTGCCAACTATTTAGTGGCACGGGTCCTTCCAAAAGATTTTTCAAGTCAACAAAAGAAGAAATTATTTTCGGACTTGAAAAATTACTTTTGGGAAGACCCCTTTTTATTTCGTGTCTGTGCGGACCAAGTGGTAAGAAGGTGTGTATCGGGCGAGGAAGGCGTCCAAATTTTGCGGCCTTGCCACGAAGTACCAACCGGTGGACATTATCAAACAAACCGGACCGCTAGGAAGGTGCTAAAGGCAGGCTTCTATTGACCCACTTAATTCAAAACGCTCACATGTTTGTGAGCAAATACGATAACTGCCAACGGTCAGGTAACATTTCTATCCGAGACGAAATGTCCCAAAATATATTTTTAGAATGTGAAATTTTTTATTTATGGGGGTTAGATTTTGTAGGTCCACTACCACCTTCTCATAATAATAAGTACATCCTTGTTGCGGTCGACTACGTGTCATGGTGGGCTGAGACACAAGCCTTTCCCACTAACGACGCGAGAGTCGTCGTAAATTTTTTTTTAAAATTATTTTCTAGATTTGGCACACCACGCGCACTGATTAGTGATAGGGGCTCTCATTTTTGTAACGACCAACTTGCTAAAATTTTAGCTAAGTATGGCGTTAGGCATAAATTATCCACCCCCTATCACCCACAAGCAAATGACCAAGTGGAGGTGGTAAACCGTGAGTTAAAAAGAATTTTAGAAAAAACGGTGTCCGTTAATAGGAATGATTGGTCACTCAAGCTAGACGATGGTTTGTGGGCTTATCGGACGGCGTACAAGACCGTCAACGATTGTACACCGTACTGATTAGTCTACCGAAAAACTTGTCATTTACCGGTGGAATTAGAGCACCGCGCATATTAGGCGCTCAAATTTTTAAATTTAGATCTAAATTTACCCTCCAAACAAAGAAAAATTTCAATTAAATGAATTAGATGAATGACGTGCAAACTCTTATGAAAAAAACAAATTCTATGAGGAGAGAACTAAGTTTTATTACGATAGAAATATTAACAATCCAAAATCTGTTTCACCGGGAGATCTACTCCTTCTTTCTAATTCTAGACTTAGGCTTTTTCCGGGAAAATTGAAGTCTCGATAGTCCGGCTCCTTTATCGTGAAAGAGGTTTGGCCATATGGGACCGTGCTAATTGAA
Organism: Platanthera zijinensis; assembly: GCA_039513925.1. Classification (NCBI taxonomy): domain Eukaryota; kingdom Viridiplantae; phylum Streptophyta; class Magnoliopsida; order Asparagales; family Orchidaceae; genus Platanthera; species Platanthera zijinensis. The sequence goes on from CM077082.1 coordinate 73,156,038, forward strand.
CACCCGGAAAACGACTCATTCAAAGTTAATGGGCACTGATTAAAACTTTATCACCTCGGCGACCCCTCAACCGGAAAAATTGAATCTCTAAATCTTCCAAACATTTAATATCGTCACTTAGTCAAGCTACGCGGCGGTAAACAAAGCGCTTGTGGGAGGCACCCCATAGTTATCCTTCTTTTTATTATTGTTTTGTTTGTTTTAATAAGTTTTGCAGGCTCTTTCTCCGGATTATAAGTAGCCGCCTTACGACCACTCAGGGAAGTCTTTAATAATCTTCTTTTTTAAGTATTTTTTTAAATCTAGTTTTCATACTTAGTTTTAAACATTGTGGATAATGTTTATCTTTAAGTATGGAGGGGTAACATTAGTTAATTTTTAACTTAGTTTGTTTAAAAACAAAAAAAATCTAGTCTTATATCTTGCATTTTTTTCACATAAAAAAAACTACAAAAAAATTCTAGAAAATCGAAATGTAATTTCCTAGAAAGAGAGATTTGGGTTTGTCATCCCATCATATCTCCTAGTACCGCTGCGAGCCCTTCACAGGGAAGACCTCGGGAAGTCTAGGAATTAACCAAAAGAAAAAATATATATATTAGGAATAAATTTTTATTTTTTTCGCTTAGTTTTTTAAAATCTCCATGTTTATTTAATTGTAAGTTCTAAGTAAATTTTATTTTTCATGTGGACTATGAATTTTTCGTGCTAAAATAGTTTTTGAAACATTTGAGTAAAATTGTTGACTCATGTAGTACTTCTAGTTAAATGCATGTGTTTGAGTAGTATTGGTGTAGAATTAAATTCTTGGCATAGATCTAAAATTGAATCTTTTATTTTGCGTAGAAAGAATTTATTTTACTTCTAATTTGAATCTGGTTTTATCCAAAAGTAGTTTAGAAGAGTGTATAGAAGATTGTTAGAAAGCTATTACTCGACTCGAATGAAAGGGTGTCTTTTCTCGACGTCTAGGATTTTCCCTTAGCAAACTTCAGAACATTTGCACTTTAGAATAATTATCTTTCGGAAATGATTTATGCCTTTATTTGGATAGTTTGAGGCATTGCATTACAATCCTAAAAATACTACCTTTGTTGACACAACTTGAGCATTTTACATTTTTTTTGATCCATCCTCACCACTTCACCACCAAAGCTAAAAAGCCAAACTCATGAACACTTAAATTTTGAGCTAAACTTGGAAGTTTCATATTTGGTGATGCGGTGGGGAGCTAAAACATTGAAAACATACGAATGTCAAAAAGAAAAACATTTCATAGTGATATGTGGCTTAGGTATGCACATGCGTACTTGGAATGATCCCAACTGTGAAAGGAAAATAATATGGGTGAAAAAGAAAATTTTCATAATGATATGCGGCATAGGTATGCACGTACATACTTGGAATGATCCCAATTATAATGAAAAAGAAAAATAAAAGTTTAGCTCAAAACTCTTTATTTAAGTGGAATATGTCTTCATGTTTATCATTGTTTATCTCGTCCTTAAACTCAAGGCTTAAGTTACAACTTATTTAAGTCCTAAAGATCCATAAAGTTGATTGAGTATGAAGTGTAGTGGAGAAGGTGCAATAGGCAAGCCTATGACCATCGTCATTGATGGATTTCTTGAGAGGACACCCGAGCGTCAACATCTAGTAATTTAAATCTCAGCGATCATGTTATTTTCTCTCTTTACATAACTTTGAAATTAACCGATTGACTCTCCTTAAAAGTAATAATAAATAATTGAAACGCATTTTAATTATTTCATAAATTAGTATTTATGTCAAAAACATCTTCTACTAAAATGTCTACGCATGCCGGCATAAAACTTCGCATTTTACTTTAGCTTTCAAGATTCTATCTGGCACTAGAATTCCGTACCCTTATGAGAATGGTTTGCTCGAGACGAGCAAAACTAAAGTATGGAGGTGTTTGATGACTTGTAATTTAGTCATCATTTTAGCAAAATTTGTTACTTGATATTTAAATAAATTATTGTATTTATTCGTTGTTTGTAAGAATTTTTCATAAAATTAATATTGTATGCTCTAAACATGTATATTTTGATTTTTGTAGGAATACAGAAGGCCTAGGGGAAATTTACGTGCAATGTCCCGCTGCCGCATCCAAGAGTTCGCTTGAGTGTCCAACCTGTCAATGCGGAGCTCGGCCGAATATATTCAACTATTCTGGCGGCCCATGCAAGCAGTCATTTATTATATACATATGTATATATATGAATGTATACATATATATATATATATGAATGTATAAACATATATATATATATAAATATATATATAAATATATATATATATACACATATATATATATATGGGGGCGCTGGGAATACGCGGTGCACATATATGAGGTATAAACGCGCTTACCGAAAAAACGGTAAATACACCCCCAAAAATGCATTTTTCGAAAAAATGGTCAACATGAAAGTTGTAGATCTCGACGATATCTACAACTTTCATGTTGACCATTTTTCCTAAAAATGCGTTTTTGGGGGTGTATTTTTAAAAATAGCGGAACCGGGCGGAACTATTGCGATTCGAAATAGTTCCGCCCGGTTCCGCTATTTTTGAAAATACACCCCCAAAAACGCATTTTTCGAAAACATGGTCAACATGAAAGTTGTAGATATCGTCGAGATCTACAACTTTCATGTTGACCATTTTTTCGAAAAATACAAATCCGTACGCCAGGAATTTCCGGTGAGCGCGTTTTTACATAAAACTCTATAGATATATACATATATATATATATATACAGCTCGTCCACCACCTCCTCCAAGCTGCCCGAACAACTCCCGACCAACACTTATAGCCATCTCAACCCTAGCCAAAGCCCGAGCTCACCTCCAGCTACCTGAACATCTCCTCTGATGCAGCTAATCCAGCTCCACCACGAAGCTCAGCCTCCCTCCTCCGGCCAACGTCAACTCAACGCCACCGCCGTGTTCGGTTAATTCCCTCGACGCCACCACCTAGTTCGGCCGTCACCGCACTCCGGACAAAACCAGCACCGCCATCAACAGCTCCGACCACTAACTCCTTCATGCTCGGGCAGCAGCTCCACCTCCTCCATGCAGCCACGTCATCGATCCAACCCGCCTCCTCCACGTCAGCGATCCAGCCTGCCTGAAGAGAAATGCTGGATTTAATTCATTTCGGCCGTTACTGTATCATGAACAGTAACGGAGAATGAATTAAATCCAGCGGTTTCAAGTTTTTGGCATTTTAAATAGCCATCTTTTGGGCCTTGGGGGGGGGGGGGGATTCCGGAGATATTTTAAAAAGGAGATTCATTCTTTCATTTCGCACCAAGTTGCTAGATTATTCGGTCGGAGAAATTCATCCCGGAATCGCTCATAAGTTTTCGTTGTCCGTCTTTGTTTTATTGTTGTTTTATAATCTTGTACGTCCTTTTTCTTATAAAATTTAGGATTTGAAAAACTTGCAGACTCGCTAATTTTATTACTTGTAATTTTGTTCGTTTACTAGCAATAGAATTTCATTTATCTTTCACGTAAAACAATATTCATATTTTAATTTTGTCTCGTGTCACCTTCGTACTTTTTCGTGACGTTGCATTTTCATAATAATGATTTCTCTCATCTCCATGAGTAACTAATCTCTATAGTGCTCGATCGAGATGATCCGAGGATGAGATAATTTTGCGATAATTTTAATTTTGTTTTTCTCAAATTGTTGAACACTTACGATTTACCGTTGATCAATTCATTGAGGCTATATATTCTATATAGTTTTCATAATGGTTTTCACACTTTAGTTAGTCGAGAGGCTCGTAAGGTGAATCGATCACTCGTTGGTACAAAGAGTAGAACGTAACCCTCGAGAGAGGACAACGTAACTCTTCCGGATTGGAGTAAAATCCAATAGCGAGGTTCACAACCTAAAGCAAGTCTTAGGCGATGCGATTTGAGAATGAAAGTTCGATCGGTACACCTAAGCTTAGTTGAACCTAATCTTCAAAAGAAGGGTTTTCATGCTTCGGGAACCTCTACGGCCAAAGCCTCTTCAATAAGAGAACTGCATTTTTATTTTCATTTCGATATTTTCTTTACCGAGGTGATTCAAAGATCGGACACTAGCTTTTAACCCATCGAATTAATTCAATTAGCATTTTTAATTTTTGTTATTCGCAACCTCCAACCCAAATTCCAATTGATAAAATAATAACGATTTTCAAAGTAGAATTACTCAACCACCCTGAGTCTAATACGACCTTTTTTTTAAACCTATTCTACTCTCGATACGGTACACTTGGCGTTGTCGTTTGCGGATATAGTTTTACGCAATCACCAGTCCTTCCCTCTTGCCACCTGCGGAGTCACGCCATGAGGGCCACATTACACCATCGACGGTTCCATCGACACAACAGTCAGACAGAGATGCATTATGGTCAGATGGAGATACATTATTATCAAACGGATATACACTATTGTCAAACAAAGATACATTACAGCCAGAGTGATCTAGTTCTACAGGTGGTGTTCTTCAGATCATCGGCCACGACTTCTACACCGCATGCAGGCGAGATATTGAGCATTATCTTGTTCGTTGGAGTGGTCGGTCTCTACACGATGCTACGTGGATTATCTTGTTCGTTGGAGTGGTCGGTCTCTACACGATGCTACGTGGATTGCTTCAGAGGAGCTCGAGAGACTCGCCCTACGGCTACACAACGAGTATGGCCATCTTCACTCACCGGAGATGAGTGCTTTCAAGCTGGGGAGAGTTGATGGCGCGCCACGACCGACGCTTGCGTATTCCCGCATGAGGCGGCGATCCGCTGCCCTGATGGCCGATCAGAGTCTGAGTTAGCGTCTGAATGGTCGATCTAAGTCGAGTTCATATGACTTTTATATTTTCAGATGTATTTTGCCCCCAATCGGTCCAAACAGTATGAGCCATCCGATTTGAATTTTATTTCATTTTCAGTTGTGTGTGCAGTTATTATTTGGGGTTTATTATAATGCAGGGAGGTCATAGAGGGTGGGGCATTGAAGGTTTTCTGAAATTTGGAAACCGCCAGGCCACAGCTCGGTGCAACGCCGACGCTCCTTCCGGTGCGACGTTGGGAAAAAATCTCCTGGTGGCCTTTGATAGTGCGCTTACCCAGTTGGGTGGCCTCCTCCATTTCCCCGCTCAACCCTCCTCCTTTTAAAGCCACCCATATCTTCTCCCTACCTCCACCCATCGGCTTCCTACTTTCCACTGTTGGACCTCCGTGCAGCCACCTCCACCATTGTCGGACCACCCTACAACCACCACCTTCCTTCCCTAAACCACTGTTATCCCTACAACCCGTCGGCCTCCACTCTTGCAGCCCACATCCCATTTCCCTTCCCTTCCGCTAGGCCCTACCCAGGAAGTACCATCCAGCAACATCCCGTAACCTCACTATCAAAGGCCACCTTCTCTTCAGCTAGGCTCAAACCCAAAACTCCCCTACAACACAACTCGTGAAGCCACTGTAGATTTTTTTATTATTTTCATTCTCCCCTGACGTCAACCTGAAATCACCACCCCTGTTATTCCTATTTATCTATATTCCTAAAATTTCCCCTCCCACCATCCTATTTTCATTACCTATGATCCCTCCCACAGAGCCACCAGTTACAAAGCCAGCCCCCTTTGACAACTTCTAGGGGTGCAAATTGAGTTGAGCCGGCTCAAAAGCTCAATGAGCTGGCTCGAAAAAAGCTCGACTCAACCTCGACAAGCTCGAGCTCGTATATTATTATTCATGAGCTCGCGAGCTTTTATTCCTATATTTTTTTAAAACAAAATTAAATATAAAGAAAATCACGCTCATGAGCTAAAAAACTCGTGAGCAGCTCGAGCTCACGAGCTTGAAGCTCGAACTCGAGCTCGATAAGCAGGCATTGAGCTCGAGCCAGGACAAAATGAGCTCAACAAGCTCGAGCTCGAAATGATTAGCTCGAGCTCGAGCTTGGAAATTTTGCCAAGCTCAACTTCTGAATCCTCCCTTCAGCCTGGAGTTCATCTCGCGCCGCGCCGCGCCGCAGTAACCTTGGAAGCCTGTAATTAACAACCCTTTGCCGACCCCTGCTTTACCAGGCCCCCTGGATTCCTTCTTTCAACAGGCCGATCCCATGTAGGCGCCATCATTTCTGCCTAACGCTGCTTCCTCTTCGCCCGAGCTATTATCGTTCCGCTCGTTCATCACCAGTGTTTCTACCTCAGTCTCTGCTACAACAACACAATACCGAGAATTGTTTTGGTGTGAAATTAAAGAGTCAGATGATCATGCAGTACAATCCTTGTTCAAGCTTGAGGACAAACTCGATTTGAAGGTTGAAAAAGATGTTATGGACTGCGAACCAGTTTATCTAGTTGATTATGATTATCTCTATTATGTAGGTGTCATTATTATATAGGTATTATCATTATGCAGGGGCCTCGAGCGTCATGTCTAGTGATAAGTATTATTATTATTGTCTTCTATTATGTTGTAAGCCTATATAAAGGCATATGTAAGGTTGTATGGGGTAAGTAAGAAGTTCTATTTCATGTCTATTGTGTGAGAAAATTGGTGGCTTTTTCCACTAACGAGCAACCCCTCTTAGGAAGTTGTGGTTAGGGCTCCGCTGTATCCTCCACCACCATCATCTCTGCCTCCGACCACTACTCTGATCACTGCTCTGAGTAGGCCCATAACACTTTGTAACACAACCAGAGAGAGCAGTGTAGGAGGTAAAACCTGATGCGAATTCAATCATATGATTGATAGCACTTGAGTCAATATATAATCCACTCAAATAAAGATGAAGACGCAACATGGCCACTCGAGATACCTAAAGTGATAAAGACAGTGGCATAATCAGATTGTGAACACAAGATGCAACAAAATGCCTCCAACTCCTCAGCCGAAAGCCCCCTTGAGGGAAAACCATCCTCATAAACGTCACCAATATGAGCAGAGTACTGTCAGCGAGCACCAGACTCTCGACCGCTAACACAGTAATTGCTCCGACCAAGACAATCATTCCCTCGACCAGGGGGCAAGATGAGGGTGCAAGCGATAACATGTCTCCTTAGTATGGCATTTCCGTCTGCAGTGCCGCACATAGGAGTGTGAGTGGGAGGAACACGACGAAGCCTAGCAAGAGCGGAGTGATGGATCTTAGAGATATGAGCAAAAGAAGCCACAATTCACAACACTGAGGATCATGATGAATGCTTTCGGGGAGAGGGAAGGGTCTAACGATGAAGAACATATAAGCAAACAATTTCAAACTACGCGTTGAGGTCCATAAGGAAGACATGCACCTGAAAACGGTCTTTGTCCTACTGAAGGTTGACAGTATCGACAATGCATAATGAAATGAAGGTATCGAAGAAATCCAATTCTTGATAGAGACGTTCAAATTCTAAGTAATAGACAGATACAGACAAGCATCCCTACTTCAACTCCAAAGCGTGATATGTGAGCACATAGGTTTGTGTCGAGCTACCAATATGTGAGTAAGTCTCACGAGTTGAAGTCCAAATTTCATGGGTAGAGCCCATGAGCATATAAATATGGTACATCAAAGGGGGGAAAATAGAGTAACCATGAGATAGCCAAAGAATTATCCGCATGTCGTTTCCTCCATGAATGATCGGAATGTGATGGTTCAACAACGGTAATATATTTACATCAATATGGACATTCAACAAAGTGGAGTAACCATGTGCAGTCTTGGACCATTCAAAGTAATTTGTGTCATGCAAAACCATTTTAGTGATCTTCAACGATCCATATTGCATGTGGCTCCAAGGGGGCACTTGCGGGAACAATCTGGGGAGTGGATGAGATATCAGAAGAATCACCCATGAGCAAGGAAAGGATACCCGGTAGAAGGAATCAATCAAAAAAATAAAATGAAGAAGCATCACATCCCATGGTCCTCCCTTAGATAGAACCAACCGGAAAGGACACCATAGGGATGTGACTATGATGTCTCTGGAGGCTGTCATGGAGGACAAAATGATCGGAGACCAACGTCCTCCATCTAGATGGGCGGAGAGAAGAAAGTTGTGGGTCTGGACCGAAGGAGGGGAGCTAAGGAGCAGAAAAAAGGACGGAACTAGAAGAGAAGTTGTGGTGGCGGGAGGCGACTATAGCCCTGGATCGGCGCTAGTTTGCGGAGAAGGTTGGTCTTGGATGCGACGAATAGAGACAACGTGCGGAAGAGATGAGTTTGTTGGATGGCTGCAAGCGACAAGGAGCTAGACCGTATGTATATATATATATATAGATGCGACACATGACATCACGTGAAGCACGAAAGTTATCATATATTGAACTACAATCACTTGTATATCTTGCTTTATTTGAGTTATCAAATATATATATATATATATATATATATATATATATATATATATATATATATATATATATTGTTAAAGAGGCTCATTTAACAAAGGCCTATTTTGTATATTTTATGGCTTTCTTCTCTCTTCTCTTTAGTCCCACATCTTGTGTAGGACCTTCTTCTCTCTTTCTCCCTCATATATATTTGTATTCATTCTTTGTATTTGGTACAAGTGAACATATATACAAGGTTTAATTTTCCTTCTCTACATGGTATCAGAGGGAGGTTCGGCCTCTCGCGGACTCTGGTTTTCTGTCCGCCTCTGTTGATCTCCTGCGGCGTGCTCGTCTACCTGCCTGATCTTCAGCGGCCTGCTTGTCTACCCGTCTGATCTTCAGCGGCCTGCCCTTCTGCGGCCTGCTCTTCTGCATCCGCTTTCTCTTCCTCTTCCTCCCGTGGTTCCACCCCCCCCCCCATCCCAGGCTTCTTTTATAACCATTTCTCTCCTTGTACCGTGGGGCCCTCTTCTCCCTACAGTACTCTGCAGTCCGCTGCCTCTCTGCAGTCCGCCGCGACCTCCTGCAGACCGCTTTCTTCCCTCCTTGCAAACTTCTACCCGTCCAGACCGCGCTCTCTTCTCGCGGCCTCTTCTGTTTTTCCTGCAGCAGGCTGTTCCTATCCGCTGCGGGATCCCTTCTCGCGAACTGCTTCACGGTCGCTGTGTTTCTGTTTTCCTCTGGCGGACTGCTCCAGCTCGTCGCGGCCTGTTTCTGCTCGCCATGTCCTGCCTCTTGTCTTACTCACGAGGTCTTCTTGTCCGCTGCGCTCTGCTATCCGTTGTCTTGTCGCTGGAGTCCTACTCGCGACCTTTACTCGTCGCGGCCTGTTTCTGCTCGCCGCGGCCTATTTCTGCTCGCCGCGATCTGACCTCTCTATCCGCTTGAGTTGTTTTTTACTCGCGGTCTCTTCTCCCTATCCGCTCGCGGCCTCCTTTTTCTCTGACCGTTGTTGTGCTACGCCAGACCGTGCGGACTGTTGCCTTCCCGCATTTAGGTCGCGGCCTTCTCCTTCCCTCCCTGCAGTGTGTGGTTTCCAGCTCTCCTCTTTCCTGTCCGTGCGGCTTGTCTTTGTCCGCTACGGTCTTCTATTGCTGTCTGCTGCCTTATCTCTCTGTCGGGCTCCGCCTTTGGTCGCGGCCTCCTCCTGCCGCTGGTGTCTTCACATCGTGACCAGGCGATCTCCGCTCTAGTCGCGCGGTCTCCGCTCTAGTCGCGCGGTCTCCGCTCTAGTCGCGCGGTCTCCTCTGTTGGCGGTCTGTTCTCCTAGCCGCAGCTCGTCTTCATGGCCTCTTCTGCTGACTTTACCGGAACGGCGATTCCTCCTGCAGACTGCCCGACCTCTATTACGGAAGTACGTGATGAGCTCCATATTACTACTATATCTCTGGCCGGCAAGAAGAATTTTGTGGAATGGGCGCACTCTGTTCGCCGGGTCCTGCAATCGAAGGGGTTTCTTCATCACTTGACTCAGTCAGTTATCGGTACTTCTACCGACGACTGGTTACGCAACGATGGTCGTGTGCAGACATGAATCCTTAATTCTCTTGATGGCGAGTCTTATCGCCTGGCCATGTACCACGAGACGACCAAGGGCATGTGGGACGAACTCCATACCCTCTACTCTAGCAAGGATAGTCTTCACCATTTGTATGACATTATCACTGCACTTCAGGCCCTTGATAGTGGTGGCGCGACCGATCTGACCTCCTTTGTTGCCCAGGCTCGATCTCTGGTCGAAGCTTGGATCCAACATCAGCCTCCTACTGTGGACCTTGCTGCCCAACGTGCCAAGAAGGAAGTTGTGGGTATCGCCTTGATGATGGCTCGGGTCCCACATCACCTTCACAGTGTCCAGGCTCAAGTCCTCTCCTCTACTGTTACCCCGTCCTTCTCGGATGTGTGCTCGATGCTTCTCAAGGTTTCCCCGCCTCCGTACTTGTCTGGACCTCCTCCGTCGTCCCTTGTCCAGCAGGCACCTGCACCTTTACTGCCTCTCCCTTCTTCAGCTCGTGGGGGCTGCTCTGATTCTCGGGGACGTGGTCGGGGCAGCCGGCCTCGGCCTAAGTGCTCTTTCTGCGGCAAAGACGGGCATCTTGAAGCCACGTGCTATCGCAAGCATGGTCGTCCTCCTCGTCTGCAGGCCTCTGTTGCTGCCACCGACTCCTCTCCCACTCGTACTGACCTCGATGAGGTTCGCCTTCAGCTCCAGCATCTTCATGGCCTGCTTAGCCGCCCGCCAGCCTCGGTTGCCTCCGCTGCCTCCATCTCCAATGAAGGTATCGCCTGCCTCTCCACTAGCCCGCGATGGATCCTCGATTCTGGTGCCACTCATCACATCACCTCTGTTCGCCTGCCTCAGTACTTGTCTTCTCCTCACCCAAAGTACATTACTGTGGCCAATGTGGCAGTTGACCCTGTCTCTGGATGTGCTGATATTCCTCTCGCCTCCTCGCCTCCACCCTCCTCTTGCGCTCGGCTCTTGCGCTCGCCTCCTACTCTCCTCGCATTTGTCTCCTCTTCGGATTGGCATCGGCGTCTTGGTCATGCTCCTCTTCCCATCCTCAAGAAGGCTCTCCCGGATATATCTCTTCCTGTTTTTCAGTGTGAAACCTGTATTTTTGACAAACAGCCACGTTCATCTTTTCTTTCTCATTGTATTCGGATCTCTGCTCCTTTTGTTTTAGTACACTCCGATATATGGGGTCCATACAAGATTACAAGCATTTCTGGCTACCGTTATTTTCTTACATTTATCGATGATTACTCTCGCATGACGTGGCTATATCCCCTTCGTGAACGTTCTGAGCTTTCCCGTGTATTTCGGGTCTTCATTCTTGAGACTCGCACTCAATTCTCTGCGTCTATTCAAACTATTCGCACTGATAATTCACGCAAGTACACTGGTCATGACTTCACGACCCTCTGCTCCGAGTTTGGGATTATTCACCAAACATCTTATGCGTATACCCCACAGCAGAATGGTGTCGCCGAGCGCAAGAATCGTCATCTCCTCGATGTGGCTCGCTCTCTTATGCTTCAAATGCAGGTTCCCAAACCATATTAGAAATTTGCGCTCTCCACGGTCTGTTTTCTTATCAACCGTCTACAATCCTCCGTCCTCCAGAATGCTACTCCATTCAGCCTCCTATTTCCCTCCTCTCCGGCCTTCCCTCTTACTCCCCGCATTTTGGGTGTACATGCTACGTTCACCACCTCGGCCCATCTACAGACAAGTTGGCTCCTCGTGCGGCCAAATATATCTTTGTGGGCTACTCGCGCACTCAAAAAGGCTATGTGTGTTATTCGCCCACTACCCGAAAGGTGACTGTTTCTGCGGATGTCACTTTCCGGGAAGATCTTCCCTTCTTCTCTGCTCTAGATCACACTCCTCTTCCGGAGCCCGTCGTGCGCCCCGTCATCTCTGTTCCCCACTCTCCACCGTCTCCCCTTCCTGCCCAGCCTCCGGTCCCTCCCCAGCCACCGGTCATCCGGGTCTACTCTCGCCGCTCTCCTCGTCCTGTTGCCCCACTGCAGTCGACTTTGACCTCTGACGCTCCGTGCTCTGCTGCTCCGGTCCCAGCCTCCACCGCTCATCCTATGGCGAATTATGTCTCTCTTTATCGCCTTTCACCGTCACTTCTTCACTTTGCCACATCATTATCCTCTATTTCTGTCTCTAACTCTGTGCAGGAGGCGCTTCTACATCCAGGCTGGCGGGCTGCCAAGGAAGAAGAAATGACGGCCCTTTGGGCCAACCAGACCTGGGTCCTTGTCCCTTTACCTCCCGGTCAGCACCCTATTGGGTGTAAATGGATTTTGGTCATCAAGCATGCTCCTGATGGCACCGTTGACCGTCTAAAGGCCCGCATGGTGGCCCGTGGCTTCACTCAACAGCAGGGCCTTGATTATGAGGAAACATTTTCTCCAGTGGCCAAGCTCAACACCGTTCGTGTCCTTCTCTCTGTGGCTGTGCATCGCCACTGGCCCCTTCATCAGCTGGATATCAAGAACGCATTCCTGAATGGCGATCTTCAGGAAACCGTCTACATGCGCCAACCTCCCGGGTTTGAGACCACGGGGGAGTCTCGTGTGTGTCTTCTGAAGAAATCCATCTATGGTCTCAAACAATCCCCTCGGGCGTGGTTTGACAAGTTCAGCAAGGTTGTTCGGGACATGGGTTCCTCTCCACTTGGTATCAGAGGCGAAAAAAACCCGTGCCCTAGCCTTCCTCGACTCGTCGTCGCTCGGATCGCTTTCGTCGTCCCGTCACGCTTCTTCTGCACACGACCACAGTTCTCCTGTCGCGCTTCTTCCTCATCGTGATGTCAGGCGGCACTCTTGTCGGCTGCTGAGAGGAACGCCGCCACCGTTTCTCCATGAAGTAGCCCGCCTCTCCCTCTTCTTCATGAAAAACGAGTTTCTCGCAGCCCTCTTGGCGCCGATCCGTGTCGTCTGTGCTGCTACCGTGTCGATGTCCTGCTCCTGTGATGCTATCGTGCCGCTGTCCTGCTCCTGTGTCGCTGCCAGTGTTGCTGTCTCAGGCCGATGTCCTGCTCCAGTCCTGCTCCCGTGCCACTCCTGTGTCGCTGCCTGTGCGCGGATCTATTGATCTGCATGACAGAATAAGGTGTTATTGATCTGTTGTGTTGCTTCTTGTGTTGGTATGGGTGAACCTGATTCATCTGTTTCTTCTCCGAGCGTGATCCAGCCACCGATGGTTGAGCCTAAGCGGCCCCATGGTCACTCTAGCTCCTTGAAGATTACCACGGTTCCTCTGGATGACACGAATTACCTGGAATGGTCTCGTGCTGCTCAACATGTCATCTGTAGTCAATAGATGTTTGGCTATATCAATGGGTCGATTACGGAACCTCCAGTATTTGATCCCTCCTAGTTGTGTCTTGGCTTCTGCATTCGATGTCGCCCAAGATCTATCGGATCTATATGTTGATGGACTCTGCGTTCGAGATCTGGACTCGTGCTCGTGAAACATACTCTCAGATTGGTAGTACCACCCAGATTTATGAGCTCACTCGCCGCATTTTAGAGTTGCGTCAAGGTTCGATGGCTGTCTCATCATTCTTCTCGGAGTTTGAGCGCTTGTATTAAGAACTGGACTACTTTGCACATTTCACTCCAGCGTGTACAGCGGATGTCGTCCTGTTAAAGCAACGGGAGGACCGCTTCCGTCTTCATGTCTTCTTAATGGGGTTGAATATAGAATTTGATGTGGTCCAGACACATGTTCTTCACCGTTCTCTTCCCTCCCTTCGGGAGGCGTTCAGCATGATTCTGGGTGATGAAGACTGTCGCAAGTCTCTCAGTGTAATGATTCCTCCTGATCGTTCTTCCTTGACGAGTGTTAGTCGGGGCCTCATCCCTACTCCTGCATCTTCAGTGCCTATCTGCGATTACTGTGGTCGACGGGGACACTCTCGGGAGGCATGCTTCAAACTTCATCCGCATCTGGCACCTCCTGGTCGCGGTCGTGGTCGCGGTCGTGCGGGCCATAGGCACAGTGGCTACCGTTCTCATGACGCTGCTAACACTACTGATGTCTATGATGAGTCCCAGTCTTCGGCTTCCTCCTCTCTTACTGCTCATGAGTTGGATGTCTTTCGCCGCTTGCTTCACTCTCAGTCCGATCCGATCACTGGAAGCTCTACTTCTCTTGCCACTGTTGTTATGCCTAGTGCTCATGCGGCCACCACCTCACCTTTTGAATGGGTGCTCGACTCTGGTGCTACCCACCACATGATTGGGTCCTCCTCAGGTTTTCTCTCTTATACTCCTTTGTCTGGTAAGGAGAAAGTTATTTCTGCTAAGGAATAGTTGTCCTCTATTGCAGGCAAGGGCAACATTTCTTATTCTCCGTCCATATCTCTTACCTATGTTCTTCACGTCCCATCTTTTCCACGCAATTTACTTTCCATCTGTAATCTTACGAAATCTCTTAACTGCTCCATAACATTCTTTCTTGATTCTTGTGTTTTTCAGGAACTGGGTACGAAGCGGAACATTGGCAGTGGTAAGTGCAGTGGCGGCTTGTACTACCTGGATACTCCTCCCCGTTCTCAGACCCTTTCCAGTTCTACTGTTACTACAGAGGATGTTCACTGTTGGCATCTGCGTTTGGGACACCCGTCCTCTGTCTACCTGCAAAAATTATTTCCTGTTTTTTTACCATTTCTTCAAAAATTTTCTTGTGATATTTGTGATCGGTCTAAACATGTGCGACAGACCTCGTCACATCTTTCTTTTCCTAGTAGCACTCCTTTTGATGTTATACATTCTGATGTTTGGGGGCCGTCCCCCGTTGTATCGTTGACTAGTTTTCGCCGGTTCGTCACCTTTATTGATTGTTTCGCGCGTACTACATGAGTTTATCTATTAAAAAAGAAAAGTGACGGTTTTTGTATTTTCAAGTCTTTTATAACATGGTGAAAAATCAATTTAATGCCACTATCTGTGTTCTTCGAAGTGATAATGGAGGGGAGTATGACGATCGTGATTCCTTTGCCGCTTACCTCACCTCTTACAGTATCATCCACCAGAAAACTTGTGTTTACACATCTACTCAGAACGAAGTGGCCGAACGGAAAAATCAGCATCTCCTCGAGGTTGCTCGCTGTCTCCTCTTGACGATGCATCTTCCTAAACCATATTGGGGTGATGCGGTGCTTACTATTGCACATCTTATCAATCGTCTTCCTTCTCGTGTTCTCTCCTTTACTACTCCTCTAGCCCGTCTCTCTACCTCTGGAGTGGTTCATACTTCTCATTTTCCACCCCGTGTCTTTGGGTGTGTTTGTTACGTGCATGTGCACCAATCTCAACGTGACAAACTTGACCCTCGGGCTCAACGTTGTGTCTTCCTTGGCTATTCCTCCATGACCAAAGGGTATCGCTATTATCATTCCCCCTCTCGGCGTATGTTCTGTACCATGGATGTTACCGTCCGTGAGGAGGAGTCCTACTTTCCATCCTCGACTCATGTTCTTCGTCAGGGGGAGAGTACTACTACGGATGATGTTATTGTTGTCCCTCTACCTCTTCTTCCATCCTCTTCCTTCATTCCTTCACCTCCTTCCACTCCGGTACCCAGAGATCCTCCTATCCCGATACCGGACTCCTCTACTATGATCTCTCCTTTTCCCCATGTATACCACCGTTGTTCAGGTATACAGGTCACCGTCGCTCCACCTCTACCAGTGCCGACTTCAGACTTAGATTCTGATGATGCCGACCAGCATATGCCTCTTGCCTTGCTGAAAAAAGGTAAAGTTACTTCCACGCAACATCCGATTTCTAATCATGTGTCTTATAGTCATCTTACTCTGATTCATCAGACTTTTGTCTCATCTCTTTCACTAGTTGTTATTCCTAAGACATGCCAGGAAGCATCGGCAATACCGACTTGGACACAGGCTATGTGTGATAAGATGTCCATCTTGGACAAAAATCATACGTGGGATATCACCGCTCTCTCTTCAGGAAAGAAAGCTATAGGTTCCCGGTGGGTCTTCTCTGTTAAGCAGAACCAAGATGGCAAGGTGGAACGGTACAAAACGCGTCTTGTTGCTCAAGGATACACCCAGACTCAAGGAGTTGATTATCAGGATACTTTTGCTCTTGTAGCAAAAATGGACTCTATTCGGGTTCTGTTATCATGTGCAGCTTGTCTGGACTGGGAACTTTTCATCAACTGGACGTGAAAAAAGCATTTCTCCACGGTGAGCTTGAGGAGGTGTACATGAAACTCCTTCCTGGTTTTGTGAAGAAAGGAACTGAAAGGTTCGTCTGTCGCCTAAGAAAATTCTTATATGGCCTGAAGCAATCTCCAAGGGGCCTGGTATGGAAGATTTCTCACAACAATGCTCAAGTTTCGGTACAAGCAAGCTCAATCGGATCATACCATGTTCATCCGGAGACATGAACAGCGTGTTGTGGTTCTCATTGTCTACGTAGATGACATTGTGATTACTGGAAATGATACAGAGGAGATTGTCAACCTCAAGACCCTCCTATCTGTTGAATTTGAAGTGAAGGACTTGGGAAGATTACGGTACTTCCTGGGTATCGAAGTGGTTAGATCAGAGCGGAGTATCTTTATATCCGAACGGAAGTACATATTGGATCTCCTAAAGGAAACTGGTATGCTTGGTTGTGTTCCTGCGAACATCCCTATGGAGGAAAATCACAGGATTGACGAAGATGGTGATGGTGATCATGCAGATATATCACGTTACCAAAGATTGGTCGGAAAACTTATATACTTATCTCATAAATGTCCCGACATTACGTATACAGTTGGTATTCATAGCAGATATATGCATTCTCCTAGAATCAGACAACAAGAAGCGGTGTATCGTCTACTGCGATATTTAAAGAAAGCTCTTGGTCGCGGCCTCCTATTCTCTAGGAACAACAACTTGTAGATTGAGGTTTTTACTGACGCTAATTGGGCTGGTTGCCAGGATGACAGAAAGTCCACAACAGGACACTGCTCCTTTGTTGGTGGTAACCTCATAACGTGGCGGAGCAAGAAGCAGAATGTGGTGGTCAGGTCAAGTGCAGAGGCAGAATATCGTACCATGGCTCAAGGCTTATGTGAAAGATTATGGCTGTGTACCGTATTACAGGATTTAGGTTTCCCTGTGACAACCCCCTTTTCTTTATTCTGTGACAATAAGGCTGCAATTAGTATTGCTCATAACCTTGTCCAGCATGACAGGACAAAGCATGTCGAAGTGGATCGGCATTTTATTAAGGATAACTTGGATAAGAAAACCGTTGTTATTTCGTTTGTTGACTCCAGGGATCAGTTGGCCGATTTGTTCACCAAAAGCTTGGGGTGTGATGTGTTTACCGACGATATCCAAAAAATTGGGATGACTGATATCTTCCGTCCGACTTGAGTGGGAGAGTTGTGAAACGTTATGTACAAGTCATTTTTTATCTTTGTATATGTACATCCCGTGTCGGGGAAGTTATGTCTTTTTCCTTGTTTTTAGGTTTTCCCTTACTAAAGTATATGTATGAGTAAGGGACTAGCATTATCATTATTATTGAATACATCCTCTTTTCCTTTCCACTAAGCCTTTATCCCACTAACAATGAATGATTAAATGCACGTATTAAATGTTGATTAAATTATCAAGGAATGCATATAATAAATGATGAATGAATGATGGAATGCATATAATGAACAAAGAAATAAATGATGAAATGCATAATGATACAAGAAAATGAATGTTAAAATAAAATAAATGATGTGCTTTCCTTATTATAAACTAACGCCGACACTTTTGTAGAGAAGGTAAGAATTCACTTAGTCATTTGACTTGTTATTTAGATAATTTTCTTATTATAAACAGTTGCCGACACTTTTGGAGGGAAGGTAAGAATTTGCATAGTCATTTGAATTATTATTTAAATATTTAAATTAATATAGGCAAAGGACATTGTGGTTCCCGACGTCTATGTAAGAAACTTCAAATAGACAAGTACCGCATTTGGGTGGAGGTGACAATGGTTGTTGATGCATCCTTCGTCGCATCCTAAATTACGCATTTTATTTTTCAGCATTTATTTTTTAGCATGTATTTCTTTCACGTATTTTCTTTTGAAGTTGGTTGGATCATCAGGTTGACCGTCCAACGAGACCTTGAATAAAAAGTTCCGGTAATTTAGATAGTTAGGACGGTAGAGGCAAGCTTAAAATAATTTAAGGTCGCATAGATTTGAATTGGGTAAGATACCAAAGAGATAATATTTGAAAACCATATTTGGAATCATATTTAAATATCAACTTGGAAAAAATTATCTATGGCATATTTCAATAACCAACAAGAATTTCGATTGGAAAAATATATATATATTTGGCAAAGTTGGAATTATTCTGAGTATTAAATGTGGCAAAAATTTATTTGGAAAGGACAAGGCTGGGAAAAAAAACAAAATTCTCTTTAAAAAGGCCCACTCTGTTGAAGAAGCAGCAGCCCGAATAGAACAGAGGAACAAAAATATTTTCGTCCCCTCTGTAATACAGGAAATAGCCCCCTCCTGAACAACCACTGTCTCCCTCCTTCATTCCTTCGGTGAAGCCCAACAGCCACTGACAAGCTGCCGAAGTCACGATAGAGCCTTCCTTGCCGAATGCTGCCAACACGCGTCCACTAGTCAAATCCTGCCACTCCCGACGCACCCAACAATTCCTCCAGGCGCTTCCGACGGTTTTCCCGAACGCCACGGTCAGCCCCGAAGGGTGCCGCACTTGCCAGGTCGTTGTCGACCCCGAAATCATTTTTCGGGGACCTGGGTTGTGTCCAATGTCGTAAACTTCATCCTCCACGCCGGTGAGGGTCTCCCTTGATTAGGTCGTCGTCGACCTTACCAGTGAACCCGGCGACCAACAGACTAACATCGACGTCGAATCGTTTGTTTCGTCAATCGACTGTTAGACACTACCGTGCATTGATTCCTTTTTGCGCCGCCTGGGCCAGGATGGGCCACATGCCTGTAGGGGTAAAACTCTTGACTCTTGCTACATTTATTGCAATAATTTTATGCGTCTTATTTAATTAATTGAAGCTTGCCTCTACGTTCACACTATTTTCATTACCGCTTATCCATAAATCATTACGTGTGAATTTGCTTGTGGATTTACAAATCTCGTCACGTTTCAACCTGGTTAATGCTTATGAATTCTCTCTCCAACAATAATTAACGGCCACAACAGCCACATATGCCTCCTCCCTGCTACCCTACTGCCACTGCCCCTGTCCAGCAAACCCGCTGGCCTCCCCTATTCCACCGCCTCCTCCCTACACCATGTTGTCCATCCAGTTCACCCATATCCAGTCCCCCCAATAGCAACCTCCCTGCTACCATATTGTTCATCCAGTCCGCCCAGATCCACCCCCCCCCCCAATAGCCACCTCTGCTGCCTCCCTGCTACCATGTTGTCCATGCAATCCACCAAGATCCAACCCCCAACAGCCACATACGCCTCCTCCCTGCTACCCTGCTGCCACTTCCCCTGTCCAGCATACCCGCTGGCCTCCCCTATTCCACCACTGCCTCTCCCATGAACTCCCCACAAACCGCCTTCCCAGATTTACCCTCTATAGCACCGACCCCACCCTAAATAGCTAGATCCTACCATTCCAACCCCTAATTCCCTTTTGGATCGTCCTCACCACCTCGTGCTTCACCGAATCTCCACACCTCGGGTAACCCTCATACTATTGTGAGTTTCTTGTCGTACGAACTCTTATTTTTCAATATTAAAATATGGTGATGTGATTTCATATTTGTTTAGATAAATAAGCATCGTAGAACCTTGTTTTAAATATCTTATGATTTGTAGGAACCATTCTCCGCACACTCTTTCTTTGGCCCTCCACGCGAAGGATAACCAAAGCTTGTTCTCCTAATGAACAAATTTTGCATTGCTTCAATTATCTAAGCACGGTTTAATCATTTATTTCTTAACTTGATTTCTCCATCGGATGTTGCATCTTACATACAGTAGTTTAGGGTTGTTGAGTTGTTTCCCTGACACTTGTCTTAGAATTGCATGTCGTAGCCTACCCTACATCAGGAACATTAGATAAAGTTATCGGCGGCTCGAAGTGGCAGGGTGGTTGTAGAGTCCACAGAATCGACTTCGTGGAGGGATCGCAAGAGCTTGAAAACTCTGTCCAAATTTTACAATCTCTGAAAATCAGTCCCCACTACTCATATTTATAGAATTAGAGCCCTCTACGAACGGCCTAGATCAATGATACAACAATATATGAAATAAGAAATAACAAAAATAGATAGAAATATCTCATCACCGCCCTGAACGTGATCATAGGCTTGAATCGTCCATAGGACGATCATAACTCCACCTTCTAGTATGTAGATCCATGTGAGATCTGATAAAGGTCAGCCTGCTCGCAATTCGTGATCTCAATAACTACAACTATTAATGATTTATAAAATATACTTAGTACTAAGGAGAGAGAAAATGAGAAATAGAAGGTAAGAATTGAGATCCAAACATCTAGATCAAGTTAGATATTTTAGAAGTGAAGAAAACATGACTTCAACAAGACATGAAAAAACCAAAGATACATAAAAAATACTACTTTAAATAGTTATCAAATGAGGGTTTAAAGGAAGAAAATATCTTGAAAGAAAGTAATGGATAGAATTACGAGGTAATTATAGACTGATCAAAAAAATAGAGTGAAATTAGTTTTGAAGATGATATGTAGTAGTAAGAATTTAGAGCCTCATGAAATACTGTTAACATTGTATTCAAACTAGAAAGATGTAATATGGGTGCAATATGTGTGTTAAAATAATTAAGGAAAAATATAAAGCACAAAAGATCATATACTTGGTTATCGATTTTTTAAAGGAATATGATAGCATATATAGTTCTCCATTAAGGAAGATACATATGTTGGTTACTAAAGATGTGTATGACTAGGCATTAACTATCTTTAGAAGTAGTTGAGCGACCAAAGAATCTTCAATTGTAATAGGTTTACCTCATTGGTTAATATTGAATTCTTCACTTTTTAAAATCATGAATATTCATATAATATATATTCAAGGCATCTTGGTACTCGTTTTGTACAGATGACAACTGAAAATACATATAAATATATTCAAGGCATCTTGCTACACGTTTTACACAGATGACAAAATTCTAATCGGTGGGGCATCTACAATTGACTTGAGTAAAAAAATGATAACAATGGAGATATTGATTAGAGCATAGAAAGCCTTCTGGCTTATAATTGCCTACTTAATTCAACAATTAAAACTTATACAGTACCACAAAACCAGAACTGACTGACAAATCCAATTATGATGACAACCTCATCAATGAATATTTTGCATGGCTAAGCTCATCCTGACCATAAACTCAGAAAATCATAAAGGTAGTGAAAGACAGAACTAACATTATATTCCTGAAAGAAATTAAAAAGGTCATTAAACATACCTTGCGGTCAATTTTTCCATTGTCACACTCCCTAGCAACTGAATACAGGAAGGCTCTGTAAAGAATAATGATTTCTAGATTATTGGGGATCTAAAAAATATGGGAAGAGTTCATAAATTGTTAAAATTACATGGCATTTCATAAAATAAGGTGCTCACCGTGATGATTGTAATGCTGTATACATGTTAGCTATTTTTCCCTGCATTTTTTTAATATTTAAACTAAAAAAGTTTTATTTCATGAGAATTATAGAGAGGCAAAATAGAATACAGATATCTTACAGAACAGACTGTACCAAACAAACCAATAAAATGCACCTGTATTAACTGAAATTCACCAATTGGACGCCCAAACTGCTCTCTTTCACGAACATAAGGAAGAACAACATCAAGGCAAGCCTGCATGAGACCAAGAGGTCCAGCAGCCAAAACAAGCCTCTCTAAATCAAGTCCAGACATCATAACGTACACTCCTGCAACAATAAACTTGATTCAACTACTGATATCACAAGTTATCCTATTATGATAATTTGAAATATTAAATAAATATTAATCCCAAAAAAATCATAATAACAAATTGGATCTCACCTCTTTATACAGAGTAAAGGTAGACAAAGAATTTAGACTTGGAGATGTGGGGCTAACTACAAGAAATAGAAAATGTACAATGGGACCCTTTTGGGCTTTTAATCTTAGGCTTTAACACTTTCCTCAAGCTGTAGCATATATATCGATCATTCTAAGTTTGACACAAATATCTAAAAAAGAATAAGAAGTTGGTTTGGTGAAGATGTCGGCCAACTCTTTATCCAAAAAAACAAACGGAGTGTATATTTATTTTTTGATAACTTCTACAATTCTACTATTATGAAGTGACCATCAACTTCAATATGTTTTGCTCTTTCAGGGAACACTCTTTCAGGGAACACTGAATTTTTATATATGTAGATGAATGTTTTATTATGACAAAATATCAGCAGAAAATAACTGTAGATTTCTCTCAAGTCATGTGTAAATGTTCTCAAATACTTTAACTCATAAGCAATTTAAGTCATACTTTTGTATTCAATTTTTGCATTTGAGATGGTGAATATCATTACTTGTTTCTTGTTATTCTAAGTGAGAAGATTTCCTCCGACATATATGCAAAATTCAAAAATGGACTTACAGTCTCCTTTATCATGACATATCTTGCATCAGAATATGCTTCGATGTGTAAATGATTATTTCTTTGAAAAAATAATCCTTTACCCGGAGACCATTTGATCTATTTTAATATTTTAAGGAGTTTCGAAATGGCATCTTTTGTGACAAAATGTTCCCAAAGATGTTTGTTTTCTCTATTCCATAGGAATTATCTATGGTAAAAAGAATGTCACTCACATAAACAACAAGAATAATCAATATGTAATTGGTCTTCTATATAAAGAGATAATAATCAACATTGCTTCTGTAGAAACGAATGGTAACGACGACCTCACTGAATTTGTTAAACTATGCTCAAGGGCTTTGTCTAAAGACTATAAATGGCCTTCTAAAGCTTACAAACATAAGACCCCCACCCCCAAGAAACATAACCAAGATGTTGCTCGATATATTTCTTTGTGCAAGCCATCATAGAGGAAGACATTTTTGACAGCAAGCTGAGACATTTGTTCATTCTTGTTGACAACAACTAAAAGTACCCTGATAGTACTAATACGGGTAACCAGAGAGAATGTGCAAAGAAATCAAAGTCATGTGTCTAGGTGAACCATTTGTCAATACAGAGATTTCCTCATCCATCGCCTCTTTCCAACAAGATATATGAAGAGCTTCATGATCGGTAGCGGGTACAATCGTGGTAGATAATGCCCAGGCAAACCCATGAAGGACTGAGCTTGGCATATGATACAACATTGGTAAGAGAATTCAGCGCACACCCCCTACCCCCTTCCATAAAGCAATGGAAACATCAGGATCGAGTCTGCTGAGGTAAAGGAATCTTCCAAAGAGGGAGTGCTGGCCTAGGAGCTGGCAATAGGAATTTTGGAGTGAAAGAAGTGAGGACAGATGGGGAAGCAGCACAAAACATTCATCTTACATGGGAGTGCCCAAACAACATCGAGGAGATGGTAATTTTTCATTTTCTCCACTCCATTTTTTGGGACCTATGCGCGCAACTCATATGATGAACAATACCGTTGGAGGTGGAGGAAGATGAAAACTGCTGGCTCATTCATTCTTTCGCATTATCGGTTCGGATAATTTTTAAAAGTAAACCAAACTGTGTGGCAATTTCATTATAAACTTTAGAGAAAACATAAAAAAATTCAGAAAATTCTTTCAAAAGAAACACACATGTACACCAAGAGAAATCATCAATAAATGTTATAAAATATAGACTTCCTCCACCAATAGACTTGGCGGGGCAAGGACCCTAGTTGTCCGATTAAACAAGATCAAAAGGACAAACAAACTCTTACAAAATTTAGTAGAAAAAGTAGAACGATGAAGCTTTCCATATTGGCAAGACTCACATTCTAAAGTGGGGTCTGACTTTAAAGATGGCAGGAGATGGTGGAGGAGACATAGCGGAGGTTGACTAAGAAGATAATGCCACCAGAGCAGAGAAGTGGAGATGGTAGATTTAGAGAAAATGAGAAGATCACGAGACCGTTGTGTTCAATCTGATTAGCAATCATCTTCTTCGATTGAAGGTCCTGAAAATAGCATGCAGCATGAGAAAATAAGATAAAGCACTATAATTGCCGCGAAAGAGCATTGACACATAATAAATTGTAAGGAAACTTTGAAATAGACTGTCGTCCAACTGGAGAAGACAGGTGGGAGTAACTCCAGTTGCACAAACTGGAGCAAGGAGTCATCAGCCACAAAAATCAGTGGTAACCGATTATGCTTCTCGAAATGAGAAGACATGGGAGTTTTGAGTCATACGATTGGTGGCACCGGAGTCAATGAGTCATTTACCCTGCGTAGCAACTTGCGTGCTACCTGAAGAAGTGGCAACAGAAGCGGATTGCTTGGAAGCACTGATAAGGGTCTCATTATCTGATGAAGAGAACCATCAGTCAGGCCTTGGCTGCGGAGTGGATGGGGCGGAGAAGGCTCAGACTCAGTACTAAAATGAGCCTGAGGATGGAGGTTAGGATGCTTTGCAAAGCATCGCTCGAACAGATGACTAAGCCGCCCACAATGTGAGCAAAGAGGGGGAGTTCCCCTACATCCACCAGTGCGGCCCCCACGGCAATGGTGAGAGCGA
Source organism: Platanthera zijinensis (assembly GCA_039513925.1). Taxonomy (NCBI): domain Eukaryota; kingdom Viridiplantae; phylum Streptophyta; class Magnoliopsida; order Asparagales; family Orchidaceae; genus Platanthera; species Platanthera zijinensis. The sequence continues at coordinate 73,180,721 of CM077082.1, forward strand.
CAACAAGATATTTCTACATAGTTTTATTACTTTGTATTTTTATTTCATATATTATTAGAGATTGAAGTTTTGACGATCTAGACCGTCCGAAGTTACCTCTAAATCTATAAATAGTAAATATGGTTTATGGGTTGACTTACATTGTAGAATTTGGTAAGAAATTTCAGGTTCTCGCGATCTCTCAACATTGTCGAAATAATGGAATCTAGGCGTCGAAGCCTTGAACCCGCTCAGCATCATTTGAATGGCCACTACAACCCTCCACCGTATAAAAATCCATCCTCCAACCACCAAAATCTTCACATAGCCACCTTAGAATTTCAGTTCTCACCACTCATTATCATCCTAACTTCCATCTAGTCACATAAAACACCCATTATCACCATTCAATCCAATGACCACCCCCTTCATTAACTCTGACAACCTTCCCCTGCCTAAAACATGACTTCCAACATCACCAATTCTATAAACAAAGACCCCTTCTGTCCATCTCATCAATTGTCGCATGCTTTCTCTCCCCCTATAATCTGCCCATAGAAGCAGTTCCAAGTTCTAGTTTCCCTCCTTGCAGTATCCAATCAACATATTCCAACAATTCCGTACCTTACGTCTGCCCGGCTCTGTATTCTGTCTTTCCACCAATTGCATCACTCATTCCACTGCAGCAACCAAGTGCTAAGCCACAAATTTCCATTTCATCCCCTCTGTTTTGATTTCCTGCTCCACTAAACCAGCCTTCATAGTTATGGGGATCACCCACACATATTTATTCCCGCAGAAGGTGGTGATTTTTTTCCCGTCCGGACATTCCAAGTCTATAGATGTGTCTGCATGGTCGTTTCGAGTTCGTTTCATATATTTATTTTTATTTTTCAAGTTATATTTGACATCTGATCGGTTTGGATATCATGAGCCGTCTGATTTGGGTATCCTAGTAATTATCCTCTTTTTATAGACGTGCATGCGACAGTTTTGGGGGTCGAAGTTTTGGAGTTTCTTTCCCGAAATAGTTGTTCTCCCTCTGGTGTAATGGCCCCTTAGTGTGACGTCTTGGGCATATACCTTCAATTTCTCTTCAGCAGTCTAGTCAATACACCCAACATCGCTCAAGCCTGCACCGCCTGTTTCTACAACCCGATACAGCCAGACCGCCGACTTCCTCCGCCGCATGTCCTCGCCCAGGTTTGTCGCCGCCTGCCCTCCTCCTAATTCGTCGCCGTCTTCCCTCCCCCTAGTTCGTCGCCACCCACCCTCCCCCTGGTCCGCCGCCGCCTTCCCTCGCCATCCAGTCCCCACAAATCCACCATGCATGTCATTTCCCCTCCATAATCCCTCCTCCCTAGCCTCCCTGTCTCGAAAGCCCAACACCATCTTGAATCCCCTTCCCAATCCCACTCTATCGCAAGCAACCACCTCCTCAGTCATCCACACTCCAAACTGCCATTTCTTCAACCCTTCCCACTGCAAACCATCACTTCCCAAATCCTCCTCGTTGCAGATTGTCGACTCCCCATCCTTCTAGCTACCAGTCGCATTCTTTTCGGGCTTCTCAAAGGCCTTGTCCTTCCTCCTATAGTGTCAAAATTCACCCACACCTACACGTGTAATACGTAGTTTGATGTTCTTGTTTTTTATTGTTGCTTGCTTAGACTATAACTTATTGGATGTGATACTATATGTTTTTTTACTTTCATGAAATCGTCTGATTTGTAGTACTTTTTCGTTGTGGCATAAAATATTTATGCTTCAATGTGTGGGAATTGTACAACCCCGTATTCGGCAAGTGGGGCCTTTAGTTGGGATCAAGGTCAGAAGGGGCCGTTCAGATCCAGGAGAGTCGAATGGGCGGGTGGAGTCCCCGGCTCGAGCATGGCGAATGCCCAGAACAGTCAAGGGACGAGTGGGGTATCGTTGCCAGCACTTGCTCGGGCCCGGGGCAGGTGGTGGGGGATTGGGGCGGCGTGGCCCGCACTCGCCTCCGGGCAAAGGTGAGCGGCGAGTGCTGACCTCATCAAACACTCGCCTTCTATGGAGAGTGGCCGACTCGCCCAGAAGTTTTTCTCTAAGAAGATTCATTTTGAGTCTGTTAATGCCCCCTCTAAACAGTGGAGTTTTGTTGTTGGCAGACCAATTTGGACTGCGTATAGTAAAACTAAAAGACGGAATTCCGCTATTTGCAGGCCAGACTTGAAAAACTATAAATAGACCTCAAGGACACCTTTGGAGGAGATCCTTTTCTTTGGCTTCTGCCTCCTCTGGTTAGTGTGGGTTGGCTACCAGTGCTCTCCTAGGTGCTCAGCTCAGCATTAGTTAGGGAAGAGAAGCTCTCTTCGACCTTCCGGGTGTGTGGTGGGATCTCTACACTGTAGCTCATGGTCTGTTCCTTAGTCCCAAGTCATCAATCTAGGGCTCTTCCTTGGGAAAAGTAGGTGCAGGTTACTCCCTTTGGGACCAAACTGCTCTTGGGACCGAGATCCGTTTTCAACATTTTTGGTGAGGTGAGCGTGTAACGTAACCTGCACAGGAAAATCCTAAGCAAGTCTCATGACTGGAGGTGATGAACAAAGTGTTGACCTGGGCGACTCGCCGCCCCCGGCGAGAGTAGTTACAGTTGGGATGTTCGAAGAGTTCAAGGAGATCTTGGATATCATGCATCACGCATTTGTCCTGTGTGGCAAGTGCTCGACACCATCCGTCTCGGTGTTCGCGTCATTGTCCCTTGGAGAGAACTCCCTCATCAAGTAACCCGGGAAGGAGCGGCTGTTGAGAATCGAGAGCGGGATCTCGCCGAGCGAGAGCTTTTCCCAAGCTCGGCGAGTGCCTGTAGGGCCGGCGAGCCAACGTCGCGGGACCAGCCGACTGGCCCCACAGGGGGAGAAAGTCCCTTCAGTGAGCCGATCGTCACGACCCCAGTTCCAGAGGGGTTTCGGGAGACGGAGATATCTTACTACACTGCCAAAGATGATCCTGCTCAGCAAGTTCAGTGGTTTGAAGATGCAGTTTCCATCAGGAAAATTTCAGACGCTTTCAAGTACCAACTTTTCGTCATTTCGTTCAAGGAAAAGGCCAGGGACTAGTTCCACCAGCTTCCACCCAGTTCGATCTACTGTTTCGAGGATCTGCGTCGGAATTTCCTATTGCGATTTTCGACGTCAAAGAAGAGAAAGGAGGGTGCAGAGTTCTTGTTCGCAGTCAAGAAGGGGTCAGAGGAGACTTTGGGAAGCTATATAAACAGGTTCCAGGAGCAAGTTATCCTAGTCCAAGAGGTATCATGGTACACCCTGATGCTAGCCTTCACGCTTGGGCTTCGTCAGGGATTCTTTAGGATAGAACTGAAGCGGGAGCCTCCTCTATCCTTCGAGGAGTTGATGGAGAGGGCGTCAAAGGAAATCGAGGGGGGGGAAGCGAACTCGGCATTTGCCAAAAAGTTGGCTAGGTTGGCGGAGGTTGAAGTGAGGGAGAGGGGAGGAAGCAAGCAGCAGGAGGTGAGGAGAAGGGACGAGCCCAAAGGAAAGGGATTCCAGGGACAGCAGCAAGGATGGGTCACCAGGAGCCGAACAACCAGCTGGCCTGGAGACCGCAAGCAGGGCCCGTTCAGGGACAAGGGAGAGGATTCCAGGATGGGGGGAACTACCACGGAGGGAACAGACGGTTCAACCCTCCGGGGTGGATACCGGCCCAGAGACCTCTCCTACCCCCACCTCAGCAGGCCATGTCCATCGGACGAAGAGGCAGAGGAAACATAAGAGTTCTAACTAGAAGGGGAAGGGGCGGGCTGGCGTTGCCCTACTGTGACTTCCACAAGAAGGAAGGACACACAATGGCCATGTGCCCGGAGTTCTTGGAGATGAGGAGAGCAAGAGGTCCGACGCAGCAGCAGGTGCGGATCAAAGAGGTTATACCAGGAACAGAGGAGGAAGACAGGTGTGAGGACCGGGCTGATTGGGAACCCAGGGGGAATGGGGGTGATCCATAGGGTAGTGGGGATTGAGTCCACCCGCAAGGGGAGCCTCCAAACAATGTTTCGGGAGGAGCGTTTCTTCAACCTCCCAAACCTTGCCTCCGGAGGAGAGGATTACCTTCTCGTTGAAGGATATGGCAGACCATGAGGACATGTACTGCGACGCCTTGGTGATCTAGATGACCATAGAGAACTTCAGTCCCTAGGATCCTTGTCGATAATGAGAGTTCGGTGAATGTGATCTTCAAGAAGGTCTTCGATGAGATGAAAGTGGAAGCGAGGAGGGTGGTGGCCTCGGATGGACTCTTGTTTGGGTTCTCCGGAGAACGGAAGGAGGTGAACGGGGGAGTAGGGCTCCATGTGACCCGGGGGGAACGTCCTAAAACCATCGGTTCGTCATCATGGACGCTCCGAGCAGCTACAATGCCATTTTTGGACAGCCCCTCATCAGTGCCTTTCGGTGCGTGCCCTCCTCATTCCATCAGTGCCTGAAGTTCAACTGCGGAGGAGTCCAGGTTCGGATCCGGGGAGACCCTAAGGTGGTGAGGCAGTGTTACGTCACAGCCGTCAACACAATCTCATGGATGGCAGAAGCTGAGGAAGTGTAGAAGGTGATGGAGGAGCAGGCAAGCCTAGAGGAGGTGATGGAAGTAGAGGAGGAAGAAGAGGTCAATGTCCGAAGTGGGAGAATGAAGAGTGAGAGGAAAAGTCACGACTGGAGGTGGTAGATAAGGAGTCCCTCACCCAGTGGGGGACGGAGAAGGTGCGGGTCAGCGAAAGGCTGAGCCCGGAGGACCGGGAAAGGATCTTGGCCTGCGTCCAACAGAATGTGGACGTCTTTGCCTGGAGTGTCGTGGACATGTCGGACATTGATGTTCATGTGGCATGTCATCTCCTCAATCTTGATCCAGGAGCCCGCCCCATCCGTCAGAAGAGGAGGTCTGAGGATGACAAGTTGGAGGAACCGATCCGAGAGGAGTAGAAAAACTCTTGAATGTCGGGTTTGTATCGGAGATCCAGTATCCAGGTTGGGTCTCCAACGTGATAATGGTAAAAAAGGGGATGGTAGATGGAGGATGTATGTGGATTTTTCTCTTTTAAATAAAGCATGTCCTAATGATGGTTACCCCTTGCCTAGAATCGACGCGCTAGTTGACTCAGCCGTCGGTTTTTCTGTAATGAGTTTTTTGGATGCTTTTTCATGTTATCATCAGATCGGGATGCACCCGTCGGATGTCAAAGATCTCTCCTTCATCAAGCGAGATGGGTGATACTGACACAAAATGATGTCCTTTGGGTTGAAGAATGCGGGAGCGACATATCAAAGGATGATGGATCGAGTCTTCCGGCAGCAAAGGGGAAGGAACTTTGAGGTGCACGTAGATGACCTAATGGTCGAGAGCAAGGATGTGAGCTCTCACCTCCAAGACTTGGCGGAGACTTTCACCACTTTGTTAAAATTCAAGATGAGGTTGAACCCCCTGAAGTCGGTCTTCAGAGTCAGCAGGGGAAAGTTCTTGGTTCATCTTCTTACCCCAGCGGGGGTAGAGCCCAACCCTGACAACGTGAAGGCGATACTGAAGATGGAGTCACCACGGAACGCTAAGGAGATTCAGTGTATGACAGGAAAGCTTGCAGGGTTGAGCAGATTCCTCTCACTAGCAGGAGAAAAATATTCCCTTTCTTCAGAGTGTTGCAGGGCAATCAGAAGTTCGAATAGTCCAAGAAGTGTGAGAAAGCCTTCCGGGCTCTGAAGGTTCACTCACCAAGGCCCCGGGGAGGGCGAGGATTTGACTTTGTACCTCGAAGTGGGGACATAGGCTGTGAACTCCGTCCTGGTCAGGGAGGAAGGGAACAAACAGCTGCCCATTTATTATGTTAGCAGAGTCTTGGAGAAGGCAGAGCTCAGGTACCCGATCCTGGAAAAGCTGGTTTTCGCCATGGTCATCTCGGTCAGGAAGCTAAGGCTTTCCAAGCGCACTCGATCCGCGTGGTGACCGACCACCCTCTTCGCAACATCTTTGAGAGGGTGGAGCACTCGGGAAGGCTCGCGAAGTGGTCGCTGGAGTTAAGCAAATTCGATATCTTGTTTGTTCCCCGCCTATCAATGAATGCCCAGGCAGTGGCGGAGTTTTTAGCCGACTATGTGGTCGAGGTGGAAGAGGCAGGCTCTTCTCAGCGGGTCGCCTGGAAGGTACTGGTAGACGGAGTCAAGGAGGCTCCCTTGGTGGTGGGGGGGGGGGGGGGGGGGGGGTTGGAAAGCCCACTGGGGACAAAGATAGAGCAGGTTGTAGTAGTACAATTCCCCATCACAAACAATCAGGCATAATATGAGGCTGTGATCATGGGACTGCGTCTAGCCAAGGAGATAGGGGTGCAAGATGTGGATGTGCTAATAGACTCGATGGTGGTGGCTTCCCAGGTCAAGGAAGAGTTCGAAGGAAGGGAGTCCACACTCCAACGGTACTTAACAAAGGTGAGGGCCCTCGTTGGGATGTTTTGAACGTTCTCCAATCAACATGTGTCGCGGGAAGAGAGTGCTCATGCGGATCAATTGGCCAAGTTCGGACCCCGGGGAGGAGGGACCTTGACGGATTTGTTCACCCTTTCATCGAAGAAGGAGAGTTGATAAGAGATATATTGAGACCCCTCGTGGATGGACCCCTTTGTGACTTTCTTGACACAGGTAAGTTTCCGGAGGAGGTCCTGGATAAAGAGCGTTTCAGGCACAAGTCAGCGTATTACATGTTACGCGAGGGGGTCTATACTGAAAGACCCTCTCGGGGATTTTGGCGCAATGTCTGCTGCAAGAGGAGGTCCTGGAGGAGATACACTCTGGGAAGTGCGGCAGTCAATCTGGGAGCAGGACCTTGGAGGGAAGGGTGTTGCGACAGGAATACTTCTGGCTGACCTTGAGCAAAGATGTGGCGAAATTCACAAAGAAGTGTCAGAAGTGTCAGTTGTTTGCACCACTCCAGCTTTCGTCAGCCCAAAAGCTTAGAAGCATCACAGCGCCATGGTCCTTCGCAATTTAGGGAATGGATTTGGTGTGACCTTTTCCTCAAGCAAGTGGGCAAAGGAGGTTCCTCCTGGTAATGATCGACTACTTCTCGAAGTTGTTGGAGGTCATGGCGCTAGCCAAGGTGACTTCCCAGGTAGTCCGCAACTTCATATGGAGAGAGATCATTTGCCGGCACGGATTACCCTTAGTCATAGTCACCGACAACGGACCACAATTTGTCAGTGAGGAATTTGTCAACTTCTCTGGCCAACTTGGGATAGATCTCAGGTTTGCTTCAGTCCATCACTCTAGAAGCAACGGGCAGGTAGAGGCGGCAAACAAGATCATCGTAAACTTGGTGAAGAAAAAGGTGGAGAACCTGATGGGAAACTGGGTGGAGTAGCTCCCCTTAGTCCTTTGGGCCCTAAGAACTACACCCAACACGTCTACAGGAGAGACCCCTTTCAAACTTTCTCATGGCTCCAAGGTCGTGTTGCCACTGGAGTTCGAGGTCAAGTCGCCACAGGCGATTACCGCAAAAAGAGACGGTGAGTGGAGAGTGAAAAATGAAGATGAGTTGCAACTCTCGCTGGACCTAGTGGAGGAACACTGCGATCTAGCCGTCATACGGCAAGAAGAATTCAAGCGTCGGATGGCCATGTACTTTGATAAACACATCCGGCTCAGGCAGTTTGTAAAGGGGGGCCTCATCCTAAAGAAGGTCGATGCGGCCGGAAGGTCGGCGGCTGTTGGGAAGATCAATCCCAATTGGGAGGGCCCCTATGTAATTAATAAGACCCTGATGTCAGGGGGATACCACCACCAAAATGTGGAAGGGATGACCATCGGTCACACCTTGAGTGGTGATGACTTGAAACGTTTTTATCCATAAAATTGAATAATGAGAATGTTTGTCTTTTTGATACTTTTTTCTACTGTTTTTTTCCTTTAAGTGAAAATGACAAGTTTAGGTTGAATGATGGCCCCGAGCAGATCTTGCTGACCCGGCTCTCACTAGCTGGCAGGTGGACTGGAAGTCACTCAGTGGAGGGTTGAACATGGAAAGATGTGGTTGAATGGTAGCCCCGAGCAGATCCCGCTGACCAGCCTCTCATTAGTTGGCAGGACTGAAAGTCACTCGGTGGCAGGTTGTATACGGAAGATGTGGTTGAATGATGGCCCCAAGCAGATCCCGCTGACCAGACTCTCACTAGCTGGCAGGACTGAAAGTCACTCGGTGAAGGGTTGAACATGGAAAGATGTGGTTGAATGGTATCCCCGAGCAGATCCTACTGACCAGATTCTCACTAGCTGGCAGGATTGGAAGTCACTCGGTGGCAGGTTGTATATGAAAGATGTGGTTGAATGATGGCCTCGAGCAAATCCCGCTAAACAGGATCTCACTAGCTGGCAGGACCGAAAGTCACTCGGTGGAGGGTTGAACATGGAAAGATGTGACTGAATGATAGCCCCGAGCAGATCCCGCTGACCAGACTCTCACTAGCTAGCAGGACTAGAAGTCACTCGGTGGCAGATTGAACATTGAAAGATGTGGTTGAATGGTAGCCCCGAGCAGATCCCACTGACCAGACTCTCGGTAGCTGGCGGGACTGAAAGTGACTCTGTGGCAGGTAGAACATGGAAAGATGTAGCTGAATGGTAGCCCCGAGTAGATCCCGCTGACCAGGCTCTCACTAGCTGTCAGGACTGGAAGTCATTCGGTGGCAAGGAGAGGGGGAGAGTAACCTAATTGAAGGTTTGAGAAAATAATGGGAACGATAAAAACAAGCGAATAAAGTCATACACATCATACTCGTCAGTCGGGCTCTTACCCCTCTCCTTAAGACGGTTGTCGCCTACGGGGGGAAAGGGGGTAAGAGGCGAGTCGGGCCCTAATAACTCTACTTGTGTGCGCTAGCCCATATCCTTAGATAAAGTAAAAAATGAGCCGCGCAAGACCTCTCAATGCTGCGACCGGGCAAAGGCGAAGAGTGGACGAGGTCGATCCAGCCTTAGCGAGACTTCGACGCGAGAGGCCGAGAGGAGTTCGGCGAGACATTTTCGTGGTGAGTGTCATACCACGATCGCGGCCTGAGTGTTATGGGTCCGCGATGAGCGAGTCCATTTTCTAAGTGTGTGTGGCGAGTGAAAGAATTTCAACACAAATATGGAGTGAAAACAGGTGAAAATATAAGTATGTTCATGCTATAAAAAGTTCTTACAAAAGAGGGGGGTTTGCCAACGAGTATACCATTGAATTGGCAACAATAAGCGCGAGTACAAAAAATGCCCTAAGCTATCGGTCAGGTCTGGTCACCCGAGTCGTTGTCGTAATCTCCAAACAGCGAGGCAAAATCATCCTCAGTAGGCAGAAACAACTCCGGAACTAGTTCTTGCGCGGTGATTTCCTCGCAATCGAGTTTCAGCACCTCCAGGTCGCGCATCATCTTGAGGATGTGCTCTGCGGCTTTGATGGAGGTGGTCCTCATCATTTCGTCGACATCTCGCACGCTGAATTGCTGCGGACTGCCTCCCCTGCAGTCGACTCGCCGCGACTTGGAGGTAGAATGTAGTCGAGCAGACGGGTGATCTCGGCTTTGAGCACCATGTTCTGCCTCTCCAAATCAGTGACGCGCGCGCGCATCCAGTCAGCGGTCTCGGCATCCTGCATAATTTAGAAAAGGAGAGTTAACGCAACAGATAAGTGATAGTGCGAGTGTTTGGATGAATCGGCACTTACCACCCCGTCGGAGTTTTACTCAAGGAGGTTCTCTGTGATCTCCAGCTTCCGCTTCAGGTCACTCAGCTTGTCCTCCGCGAGCGCTCGCGCTTCCTCGGCCTCATTCCATTTCTTGTTAAGAGTAAAGCCACGACGCACAGCCATGTGCGCGAGCTCCAGGGAGCGCATCTAAGGCCGTGTGTTCTCGTGGGCGTGTCTCTGCATGGTCATGTCATCGTAGGCCACCGCGTCCTCACATCCGTCGAGCCCAAAGCCGAGAGGACAAGTGTGCCAGCTAGGAGGTCACCGCTCAGACCACGAGGGAAGGAGCGAGGAAACCGAGATCCGGTGAGCCGCCTCATCCCACAGTAGAATCGGCTCGCCGGTGTCGTCCATGACTTTTGGGCCCAGGTCGAAGTTGCGGTACGAGTCAGGACGACCTTCCTCGTGAGGCGTCGAGGGCTCCGGGACGTCGCTTGCGACTTGGCCTTCCTCCTGGGGGGTTTTTTGGACTTGCTCCCCTTTTGAGGTCGTCGTCTTCTTTGTTCTCTTCGGGGGTAGAGAGGCAAAGGGAGAGTCGAGGTCGTCAGGCGTCACCCTCTTCATGCTACCCGGGGCAGGCATACTTGCTCTTTGCGGCATGCCGCCGCGACAGTTTTGGCGAGAGCGAGCCCAGAGGTAGAATCCCCAGCACTCGTGAATGGTTGGTTCAGTGGAAGGAGTTGCACCCCTGCATTGTTATGGCTCTAGTGAGAAAGGGTTAGAGGCTGAGGGCGAGATCTCGGAGGAATTGGGAACGAACGTACCTTCACCGGGAAGCACGGGAAGGAGCGAGTCGACATGTCGCCTCAAGTAGGAGACCCCAAAGTCCTTGTATAAGAAGAACTTGTGGAGTTTGGCATCCTGGCCTCCCACTTATGGAGCACGACATGTCGCCTCATCTTGTTGAACTGTCGAGTAGGGGATGTTTCTGAGGTCCCCCTTGATGAAGACGATCTTGGTCACCCAGTGACGATATTTATTGGCGGTCTCGCACACCTTGAAGTGCGAGCTGGAGAATAAGGTGACACCATCATTCATCTCCCTGTAGATATAGAGCTTGCGTAAGACGGTGAGGTTGAATTCAATTCGCTCCTCGTGCAAGAAGCAGGTGAATGCCACCATCATGGCGATAACGTTGGTGTTAAGCTGCGCTGGGAAAGCCCAGAAGTACTTCAGGATTTGGCGGACCTCAGGCCACAGCGACAGGCGCAACCCCATCTCGAAGTGCGAGATGGGGAACGCGAGATCGTCGTCGTAAAAGGTGAATCTCCTCATCCCTCCTAGGGACACGCACGACGAATCCGTCGGGACATAGTCCGTCACGAAGGATAAGTGCTCCCCTTTGGTCAGGTGACCATTAGGGAGGGGTACTCGGCAATTTGCCTTACACACTTTAATCTACCATCGGTGGTCGCGTTGTCTCCCACCATCTTAGGCGAAGAGAGAGGTGTGGGTGCTCCGAGGCGAGAAAGGTAGAACGAGTAAGTGCAGGGACGTAAAGACAATTGTGAGAAATGAGCGAGAAAATGGCCAAGAGGTAAATAAAGGAAAATTTTATTGCTCCAAAAAAATAATTATTGCATAGGTATGCCCACTTATTTATAGAAAGTAGGAGAGAAGAGAGAATACAACAAGCAATGTGAGACTAAATACAAGCTGCGCGGATTGCGCGGTTTGACACAGTCAAACCACTAGGCTACACAATACATAACAGCAAAACCTCAGAACCGGGGGTGGATAACACCAAGACCGCTTCGGCTAGCATCAGACCGCTGCGGTCAACCTCCATGCCGCTGCGGCTAATCATCCGGACCTCTGTTGCGGCCAACATCAAGCCAATGGAAATGCTGACCAGACAGGCCGCTGGTCCAAACCGCCAGGTCGCTGACCAGACAGGCCGCTTGTCCAAATTACCAGGTCGCTGACGAGACAGGTCGCTGGTCCAAACCACCAGATCGCTGACCAGACAGGCCGCTGGTCCAAACCGCCAGGTCGCTGCCCAGACAGGTTGCTGGTCCAAACCGCCAGGTCGCTGCCCAGACAGGTCGCTGGTCCAAACCGTCAGGTCGCCCGAACAACTAGCCGCCCGATTAGAAGGTTAAACCGCCAAACTTTAACACTCCCCCTCAAGTTGGAGCGTATATGCCAACCATGCCCAACTTGCTACAAACATCTGAAGCGGAAACTGGTTTTGTGAAGAAGTCTGTCAGTTCTTTATCAAAAGTGACGAAGGGAGTACAGATCTGATTCTTCAACACCTCTTCCCTAATGAAATGACAATCAACCTCAATGTGTTTTGTCCTCTCATGAAAGACAAGATTCTTCGATATGTAAATGGCGGATTTGTTATCACAGAACATAGGAAGAGGATGATCATAGACTTCTCCCAAGTCAAGCATAAGCGCTCGTAGCCATTTCAACTCACAGGTAGTTGAAGTCATGCTCCTATGCTCTGCTTCAGCACTTGACCTTGAAACCACTGCTTTCTTCTTACTTTTCCAGCTAACCAGGTTTCATCCTACAAAGGTACAAAAACCTGATGTAGACTTCTTATCTTCTTTGTTATCAGCATAGCTGTCATCAGAATACGCTTAATTCTTCAGATGATTATTCTTCTGAAACAACATGCCCTTTCCTGGAGACTCTTTCACATACTCCAAAATTTTCATGGCAGACCGAAGATGACACTCTCTAGGATCCTGCATAAACTGATTGACCTTTCCAACCACATAACAGATATTTGGTCTAGTAATAGTCAGATATATGAGTTTGCCTACAAGACGTCTGTACACAGTGAAATCTGAAAGAAAAGAAGAATATTCAGTCCACCCCTTATCATCTCCAACCTCCATCGGGCAACGAGCAGGTTTTGTGCCAAGAAGATCAGTCTCCTTTAAGAGATCTAGCGCATACTTTCGCTGTGAAAGAACCACTGAGTTCCTCTTTCTTGAAATCTCAATGCCTAGAAAGTACTTCGGAGGTCTCATATCCTTAGTAACAAAATGTTGTCGAAGATGTCGTTTGGCTAGATCAATGCCTTCTTTATCATCACCAGTCAGAAGAATATCATCAATATAAACAGCAAGAACCACAAGGCCTTTAGTAGTCTTGCGTATAAATGGGGAATGATCAACAGAGCTTCGATTGAACCCAATAAGAGAAACAACTCCAACAAACTTTTCAAACCAAGCTCGTGGGCTCCGCTTTAAATCATAAATCGCCTTCTGAAGCTTGCATATCTGAGACTTCCCCTGAGCAACATACCCAAGAGGTTGCTCCATGTAAACTACCTCTTGCAAATCACCATAAAGGAAGACATTCTTCACATCTAACTGAGGCATATCCTAGTCTCGATTAACAGCCACAGAGAAGAGAATGCGTATAATGCTGATGCGAGCAACGGGAAAAAAAGTATCAAAGAAATCTACTTCATATGTCTGAGTAAACCCTTTTGCCACAAGCCTCGCCTTATAACGATCAACCGAACCATTTGGAAGATACTTAACCACAAAGACCCACCAACAGCCAACCACATCAATGCCCAAAGGTGGGGGAACAAGAGTCCAAGTACCTCTCTCAGTTAATGTGTTCATTTCTTCATCCATAGAGGCTTTCCAATGAGGAATGACAAGAGCTTCTTGATACGTAACTGGTATAACAGTAGAAGAGATAGCAAGAGCAAAACGCTTGCCAACTGGTGAAAGCTGAGCATAGGGGACAACCGCATCAATAGGATGTTTAGTGCATTGGCGAATTCCTTTTCGCAGGGCAATAGCAAGATCAAGATCACTCTTGCCCAAGGAAGGCAATTCACTGCCAGAAGAAAGAGGAGGCCCAGGAACAGGAACAGAAGGCTCCAAGGGCAAAGAATCAGTTTCGAGAGAAAGAGACGGCACAACAGGAAAAGTTGTGGAAAGAACTGGTTCCGGCAGAGGTGCCGAGACAATAGGCAATGAAGAAGAAGTATCAGAAGGCAAGAGAGAAGAATCAGGAGAAAAATACGGTGTATCTTCAAAGAAGGTAACATCCGCAGACACATACTGTTTGCGTAGAAGAGGATAAAAACAGCGATAGCCCTTCTGAGTAGGACAATAACCAAGGAATATGCATTTAACAGAACGGGGAGAAAGTTTGTCACGACTAGGAGAAGGTATGTGAACAAACATTGTACATCCAAAAACCTTAGGAGGTAAAGGAAATAGCTCGGCCGTGGGGATACAAAATGGAAAAAGAAGTCTTACCCTAAAGAAAAGATGAGGGTATCCGTTTGATGAGATAGCAGGAGAGAAGAACGGCATGACCCCAATAGGATCGAGAAACATTCATTTGTAACAGAAGGTTGCGAGCAACATCCAAGAGATGACGATTCGTGCGTTCAACAACGTCATTCTATTGAGAGGTATAGGGGCAAGAAGTTTGATGAATCAAACCATGGTTCGTACAAAAATCTTAAAATTGTCGGCTGATATATTCCTTGACATTATTAGTACGAAGAACTTGAATAGGCACCTAAAACTGTGTCAAGATCTCATGATAAAAGGCGGTAAACACAGTGTAAAGTTCAGAACGATCTTTCAGGAGATACAACCAAGTACACATGGAGAAATCATCAATGAAAGTGACAAAGTATAAGCTACCTCTACCGACAGTGGCAGTAGGAGCAGGACCCCAGATGTCAGAATGAACTAGTTCAAAAGGACGTGAAGAACTACGTCCCGTTCTTGCTGGGAAAGAAGAGCGATGATGTTTCTCAAACTGACAGGCTTCGCAATTCAAAGGGGAATCCTCTTGAGGAAGATCTGGAAGAAGTTGGTGGATGAGGCGAGAATGAGGGTGGTCAAGACGACGATGTCATTACTGAAGAGATGAAGAAGCAGAAAGAGCAACGTCGTGGTCAAGAAAAAAGAGGTCAACACTGACAGTTCCAGTAGCAATCGTAGCTTTGGAGACAGAATCAGAGAAAGAATAGGTGGTGCCCGTAAAAGTAACTATGCAATTTAGCTGAGTGCAAAGAGCATGAACAGAGAGTAAATTTCACGAGAAAGTAGGGACATAAAGAGTGTCCACAAGCAGCAAAGACGGAGAGAGACGCACAGTGTCAACACCATGCACAGGTGCACAAGTCTCATCTACAATAACAACAGGAGACAGCCTGTTCTGTTCAAGCAAATAGGAGAACAAACGAGAGTTGCTGGTCATGTGAAAAGTGACACCAGAGTCAATAAGCCCTTATCAGAGGAGGCCACAAGAGCATGAGTGGTAGAAGAGAGAAGGGAAGTCATCCTCAAGAAGAAACCGGATAGCAGAAAGACAAACCGCACGGTTAGAAACAAGCCGGCAAAAGAGGAGCGCAATAAGAGAAATTGCAGCGGCCAAGCAGCGAAAAAACCGCACGAGAAGACCGCAGCGACAAGAGAAAAGACAGCACGGTCAAGCTGACAACACACCAGCGGCTAGAAAAAGAAGCCGCGACCAGGATGTGGAGCCCGCGGCGGGTAGAAAAACCACGGCGACAAGGAAACCGTGCACACAAGGAAACCGCACGCGAGAAGAGAAAAGAAGAGGAGAAGCAATGGGAGCGCGCGCACAAGGAAACCGCGCGACAAAGAAGGGCACAAGCCGAAACAGAACAGGAAGGCAAACAAGTCGCAGAAAGACAACGACCAAGAGAAAAATACCGACAGAGAGGGAAACCGCGCGGACAGAACCGAAGCCGCGCGAATAAGAAAAGAAGTCGCAAAGAAGAAGAAGAAGAAAGAGAGAAAGAGAGAAGAGAAGGAGTCCGCACGGCCTGGGTGACAACACACTAGCGGCAAGCCGCGACCAAAATGCGGAACTCGCAACAGAAAAGAAATCGCACGAGAGCGACAAGCAAGAAAGGGAGGGAAGGGAGTGAAGCGAACAGGAACAAGCCAGCTTAGGAATCAAACCGGAAGAAACCGCGCGAGAAGCAAACCAGAAGAAGCCGCACGGGAAGCAAACCGGAAGAGGCCGGCGCGGTTAGACAAACAAACCGCAATCTGATTAGAGCAAAGGATCGATTCGCTTTGATACCATGTGAGAAATGAGCGAGAAAATGGCCCAGAGATAAATAAAGGCAAATTTTATTGCTCCAAAAAGATAATTATTACATAGGTATGCCGCCTTATTTATAGAAAGTGGAAGAGAAGAAAGAATACAACAAGCGATGTGGGGACTAAATACAAGTCGAGCGGGCTGGACGGTTTGACACAGTCAAACAGCTAGGCTACACAATACATAACAACAAAACCTCAGAATCGGGGATGGCTAACACCAAGACCGCTTCGGATAGCATCAGACCGCTGCGATCAACCTCCAGGCCGCTGCGGCTAATAATCCGGACCTCTGTTGCGGCAAACATCAAGCCAATGGAAATGCTGACAAGACAGGCCGCTGGTCCAAACCGCCAGGTCGCTGACCAGACAGGCCCCTGGTCCAAATTACAAGGTCGCTGACCAGACAGGCCGCTGGTCCAAACCACCAGGTCGCTGATCAGACAGGCCGCTGGTCCAAACCGCCAGGTCGCTTACAAGACAGGTCGCTGGTCCAAACCGCCAAATCGCTGACCAGACAGGCCGCTGGTCCAAACCGCCAGGTCGCTGCCCAGACAGGCCGCTGGTCCAATCGCCAGGTCGCCCGAACAACTAGCCGCCCAACTAGAAGGTCAAACCGCCAAACTTTAACAACAATATATGTGGTGGGTAGAAGGAGGGGGTGGGGGCCTATTTATAGAAAAAATTGGAGGGCACGCGGACGGGTTGAAGGGATGCGGATAGCCAGCTCGCGACCTCCTGTCTGCGCCCTCAGACCAACCCTTTGAACTTTCTCCTGCTCACTGGCGAGTCGACCTAGTGCGTCACCGCGGCAAGAAATTGAAAACAAGCAATGAAAGTAAGACATCACGCACACGAGAGGCGAGTGTACATATCAATTCTTCTCAAAGATATACCATGTGAGATCATAAGATAATGTCACAAAGAGTTCAGCACTTATCGAAATGAAGAGCGAGAGCATAAAAATGAATTGGCGGAGGGGCGGGTCGCGAGTGCTGCTAGGCTCAGAGTGGGAGCCATTTCCATCTACCCCGGCCTCGCTCCCTTGTCCCCGGCGGTCCGCGAGGATTGTTGTACTCGCAAATCGCATTAAGTTCCAGCTGCACGAGGCGCGTGCGTTCCTTAACTGACTCGATGTATGTCTCTGGGGACGTTGCCTCATCATCGGTTTCTCGTTGCGCTTCTCTAGTGAGTCGAGCGTAGCCCTCTTCGAGATCTCGCGGTCGCTTCTCGCCGATGACCCTCTCTTCTTGGAGCTGGCGCAGCATGAGCAGATACTTCTGAAGGACGTCTGTCATCCGCCTCTTCATCCCCTCAGGATCGTTCGGGTCTCTGAGGAAATCTTCAACCATGCTATGGGAAGGGGGTGGTGAATCGACATCCATTTCGGAAGGTTCTTCAGCTTCAGAGGCCCCTGGTTTATCTGTGGAAATTAGAGTCGCAAGAGTTAGAGCCAAAATGATAACAAGTGAAGGGGTGGGTGCTCCGACTAACCGTGCGAGACAGCCAACCCCTTGTCAGGGTGCTGGCGAGAGGAACTCGCCTATCCGTGGAAGGTCCGGCGGAGAGAAAGAGTGAGCGACTTCCCAAGCCCCGGGTGAGAAAGGTCCAGATATGAGATCAAGGCAGAGGAAGGGATAGGAATTTCAACAACACCTTTCACCGCGGGGACCGAGCTGAGGGTGGGGTCACGTGAGGGCTGGCGAACTGGCAATTTTGGCGGCAGGGCGCCCAGGCTGGTGACCCCAAAGGAAGAAGCTGCAGCAAGTAGCGCGAGATTTGTTCGGAGGACAAGTAAAGAAAATGAACAGGTTGGCAACATAGGAATTACCAAATGCTTGTGTGAGCCCGCCAGGAATGGTGTGGGGGCTCGCACCTACAGGTGGGGGGGGGGGGTTCCTGGACGTTCTAGCGACTCGCGTCGCAGCGAGTTGATGTGTCGTAGTCCACCGGTACCTCTCCAATTTCATTTTTCGAGTGATCTCCCTGCAAAAACACTCGGGATGGTCATGGCTTGACTTTCTAACAGGTTGCGAATAAGCGGAATCACAGGAACCTGCATTTCGATAGGAGGCGTGAGCCCCCGACCGGGTGTTGACGACGGCACGTTGAGGGAAGGAGGCTCGCCCATTGTCAGATCGTGCTTGACCTTCTTGGCCGACTTTCGCTTCAGCGGCGAGCCCAAGGATCGATGCGAAAGCCAGGGCATGAGCTCAGTTGTGCTGGGCTTGTTTTGCTCCCGTGCCGCTAAAAGGCGAGCCTAGAATTCTTTGGAAAGAGGCATTATGCGACAAAAGCGGGAGAGCTTCGAAGGGGTTGGTAAGCAAGGATCTCCTTATCCCCCCCCCCCCCAGTTTGGCATATATATAGATCACTGGGGGGGCCACTAGAAGATTCTTTCAAAATCAACTGCCACTCGCCAAATACTTGGGGTTGGACTTTTCATTCTGAGCTTGGGACAAGCTTGCAAAGAGAGGGGATTGTGCATAACCTCGTCTTCAGCGAGTGGGGCCCTCAGTTGGGATCAAAGCCAGAAAGGGACGTTAAGATCCAGCGAGCCGAATGAGCGGGTGGAGTCCCCAGCTCGCGCATTGCGACTCCCCAGAACAGTCAGGGGGCGAGTGGGATATCTTTGCCTGCACTCGCACCAGGCCAGGGGCAGGTGGTGGGCGAGTGGGACAGTGTGGCCCGCACTCACCCCCGGGCCAAGGTGAGCAGGGAGTGCTGACCTCATCAAGCAGTCGCCTTCTCTGGCAGGTGGCCGACTAGGCCAAAAGTTTTTCTCTAAGAAGATCCATTTTTGGTCTGCTAATAGCCCCTCCAAACAGCGGAGTTTCGATGTTGTCAGACCAATTTGAGTTGCGTATAATAAAACTAAAAGACGGGATTCCGTTATTTGCAGGTCAGACTATAAATAGATCCCAAGGGCACCTTTGGAGGATATCTTTTTCTTTGGCTTCTGCCTCCTCCAGTTAGTTTTGATTGGCTCTCAGTGCCCTCCAAGGTGCTCAACTCAGCATTGGTTAGGAAGAGGAAGCTTTCTTTGATCTTCTGGGTGTGCGGTGAAACCTCTGCGCTGCAGCTCAGGGTTTGTTCATTAGTCCCAAGTCATCGATCTAAGACTCTTCCTTGGGATAAGTAGGTGCAGGTTCCCCCTTTAGGTCCGGCCTACTCTTGGGACCGAGATCCGGTTTCAGCAGGAATTATTACTTGTTATTCTACTCAATTTTTGTAATTAAATGTGTTATTGTATAGGATATCTTTTTATGAATTAATTATTGTTATTTTTAATCAGATTATTTCAATTGCATGCACAACATAATTAGGTTATGATGCAACACGAGTATGCAGATGGCGGACGATCGATGCCCTAAACTCAATATGCAATGCTAGCGACGACACAACACATGTTAATGAAGTTATGATGGTGCAAATAGTCCGGCTCCAGATCTAAATAACAGTAATTAAAATTTTTAACGCATTCAAACAGCCAATTGCACAATGGAATAACAAGCCGTAACGAGTAAAGAACAATTATGATTAATCAACAAGATGAGGTGCAATTCCGTTCAAGTGTGTTGAATGCTACTCCGCAAGTTACACCACAGATAAAGATAACAAAAACTTATGAAAATTAAATCCCAATTACCGAAGCAAATAATGCAGAAAATAAACATCCATACCGAGAGTTACGAATGCATGTGGCGGCTTGATTAGGGATGGAGGATGGCGTCGAGGTAGACGGCCTTGGCACGCAAGTGGCTCCACGAGAGAGCTGGTCGGGGTTGAATGGATGCAGATCTGGGGGTTTAGGCTTGGGATCACGTGGATCTAAAAGTCTATTGTGGATGGAAGGAGTAGCAGGAACAGATTTTGGATGAGAGGGTTTTGGGTGGTCAACTGGGGTCGCGTAGGGGGGTGCGGAAAGGGTCAAGGAAGGGGTGGTCAGGCTGGGGAAAATGAACTCAGACCAGGCGGAGGGGGAGGGTGGAGAGATGACGGGAGAGGGAATCGGCGAGGGGTTGTGGCAGGGTGCAGAGCCGCGGGTGGGACTGGCGTCGCCGGGTCTGGTGGCTGGCGGATTGAGGAAGGGCGGCGGGTGGCTATCAGGGAACGGTGAGGGGAGGGAGGAAGGGCTACTGGAAGGGCCGGGGTGGGGAAGTAGCAGGTCGTCTGGGAGTTAGGATGGGGCAGGAAAGAGGAGGCGGGGCTAGGGATGCTTACCGGAGAGGGGAGAGGAGTCGAGGAGGCGCGCACAAAGAAGATTGCTCAGAGTCCACCGAGGTGACCGACCGGCAGCAAGAGTGGCAACCATTGATCCCTAGCCCAGCCGCAAAAATGAGTACATATAGGGGAAGAGGGAAAAATAAGACTACAGCACCCCCGATGGACGACTAATAGTGCTCGGGCCGATCGGGGGCTAAATACAACACGAAATACATAAAATAATATATCAAAGTGACTCAGATCGACCATCTGAGCGCATCTGCGGACTCGGATCGCCCAAATGGGTCGCCGAACATCGCCTCTTGTGGTAATAGACGCATGTGGGCCGTCGTTCGTCATCAACTCCCCCCGACTTGAAAGCACTCATCTCCAGTGAGTGAAGACGGTCGTACTCTCGGCGTAAGTTCGGGGCGTGTTTCTCGAGCTCCTCAGCAGACATCCAAGTATCGTCAGAAATCGGGCCATCCGACCGCCCATCGTAGTGAAGTCGTGACCAATGATTTGTTGGACATCTCTGATAGGCATTGGCGATTGTCGAAGTAATGCATCTTTGTCTGAAAGTGGTGTTGGTGGAATTGCCGGTGGGGTGGTGTGGTCCACCGAGCGGTGCTCAACCGTCTGGAACTGCCTGGGCATGGTAGGTGGAGAGGTGCTAGGAAAGGGTGGGGCAAGCTGTGACTCAGGGGTAGCTGGAGACAATGGGACCACATGCACTCGCTCCTCGCAGTATGGAGTTAAATCCTCCACATTGAACACCCGGTGAATTCCCCTTGTCGGTGGGATATCAACCTCATAAGCGTTCGCACCAATCCGTTGAGTGACTGTATAGGGGCCCATTCGGCGAGCACTTAACTTCTTTGCCGCCCCAAGTGGGAGCCTCTCAGGTTGATGACGGATCATATCTTGCTCTCCAAAATAAAAAGCTTGTTCCCTCCTGTGCCGATCAGTCTGAGCTTTATAAATTTCATTACCAGCAATGATCTTTCTCCAGACTGTCTCATGTAGTGTGTGCATATGATAAACAGACGACTCAACAGACCAATGATGCGAATGATGAACCCAAAAAATGACATGAAGTGCATGTATGAGCTGAATGAACGACACAACAGACTTATGCAGATGATGAACCCAAAAAATGACATGCTCGCATGAATGATGCATGAAAAACACAACAGACACAGTACATTGACATTCAACAAGCTTTGGTGGCGAAAGTTCTTGAAAGAGGTGGTTTATCGAGGGGTCGTCGAGAAGAGAGTAGTAAAACTCGGTGAGTGTGTGATGAGTATCAGAATGACCGTGTGAGACACCAACACTCACATACAAACTCATATGGTCCCTAATATCTCTCAAGGGACGAGACACATCTGGTGGCTCACCAGGAGGTACATATGAAAATTTGTCGCAGGGATGACAATCGCCCGAGTGAGTAGCCCAGACACCAATAATAGGATGCAGTACTCGAGTGTGGCGAGTGCCACCAATAAGAAAGAACTTATCTGGCGGATCAGCGGACGGTATGTCGAAAAACTCATCACGAGTGTGGTAGATCATACGCTCAATCCTCAATACGTCAGGTGGATGCTCAGGTGGATGCTCTGGCGTACCTAAGAAAATCCCGACATACTCAATATCACCCTCAAGACACGCTCTCCAAAGCAAAATAAGGGACGTGCATTGGAGAGGTGTCAATAAGTCGGCGCTTATATATGACTCGTTCAACGGGATGTCAATCTCACGGGGAGGTGGTGGTTCATCAGGTGGCTTGTTAGGGGGATCATTAAAGAAACCGTCAGTAGGGTCATGATCCTCCAAGTGAATACTACTAATAAGGGTGTGTCCCCAAAATAGGGTGGGACAACAGTCAGGGTATCGACGCTCGGCATGAAGCTCTCAGTCATGACATGACTCAAAATAAGGCTAAGGGAAGAGTGAGAATAATTCGTACTCAAGTGGGGGCCAGTCGGCTTGATGTCAAGAAAGAGGTTTAAAACCAAGGGGGTAACGAGACCAACTTAAGGTATAGGAGATGGATAGACCATCGCAGTGTCACTGGGTCGCTCGGCCTCACTCTCATGGCCAAACTCATGACCAAACTCACTAGACGTGGTAAAGGCGCTCCCCACCTATAATACAAGGTCATGGTCAGACTCTACCCCAAAATTGTGTGGTATAGGAGGCTCATCAAGGGGAGTACCACAATCAAATGGCGAATCGTTCCCGTCTATGGGAGTACTACCATCATCGATGGTTTGGCTTAAATCCTGATGTGTCGCTCTATAGGTCCCCCCTAGGGCAGATTTCAAGCAATCCATTTGAGCATGTACGACATCAAATTGATCAAGATCCAATCGCTGAAATTCGGCTTCAGGTATCTCTATTGGTGGAACACTTGGGCGACCTCTACAGGGATCCAGATAGTCATCAAAATGTTCATCCCTAATAGGCTCATAACATGTCAGAGGGTGAATGTGATCTCCATGAGCACGTGGCAATGGGCAAGGGTGATCATCAAAACAGTATGAAGATCTCTCCGAAGGGGCTCTACGAAGATACTCAACTCTACTAACATCAAGTCGTGGCACGGTGGCGATAACGTGAAGTTTTAGAATCATAGTGATCGTCTCTAGCAAATCGTGACAATGGGTCGACACGATATTTAGAAGAAGCGGAATGCGAATAAGGATGATCATCAAAATAGTATGTCATGAGATACTACCTGTAGACTCCACTACTGCATATATAAGTGTGGTGCAAATCGAACCTCCCTCTGATACCAATTAATGCAGCACAAGTCTACAGATGGCAGGCGACCGATTCCCTAAACTCAATATGCAATGCTAGAAACGGCACAACACATGCTAATGAAGTTATGATGGTGCAAACAGTCCGGCTCCAGATCTAAATAACAGTAATTAAAATTTATAACGCATCCAAACAGCCAATTGCTCAATTGGATAATAAGCCGTAATGAGTGAAGAACAATTATGATTAACCAACAAGATGAGCCGCAATTCCGTTCAAGTGCGCCAAATGCACTCCGCAAGTTACACCACAGATAAAGATAACAAAAACTTATGAAAATCAAATCCCAATACAACAGTTCATTACCAAAGCAAACAACGCAAAAAATAAACATCCATACCGAGAGTTACTCATGTGTGTGGCGGCTTGATAGGGATGGAGGATAGTGTTGGGGTAGACGGTCTTGGCACGTGAGAGCTGGTCGGGGTTGAATGAATGCAGATTTGGGGGTTTAGGCTTGGGATCACGTGGATCTGAAAGTCTACTGTGGATGAAAGGAGTAGAGGGAACGGATTTTGGATGAGAGGGTTTTGGGTTGTCAACCGGGGTCGGGGCAGGGGGTGCGGGAAGGGTGAAGGAAGGGGTGATCAGGTTGAGGAAAATGAACTCCGACCAGGCGGAGGGGGAGAGTGGAGGGCTGACGGGAGAGGGAACCGATGAGGGGTTGCGGCAGGCTGCAAAGCTGCAGTTGGGGCTGGCGTCGCCGGGTCTGGTGGCTGGCGGATTGAGGAACGACGGCGGGTGGCTATCAGGGAACGGAGAGGGGAGGGAGGCAGGGGTGCTGGAGGGGCCGGGGTGGGGATGTAGCAGGTCTCCTGGGTGTTAGGACGGGGTAGGAAAGAGGAGGCAGGGCTGGGGATGCTTACCGAAGATGGGAGAGGAGTCGAGGAGGCGCGCACGAAGAAGATTTCTCGAAGTCCACCGAGGTGACCAACCGACTGCAAGAGTGGGAACCATTGATCCCTAGCCCATCTGCACAAATGAGTATATATAGGAGAAGAAGGAAAAATAAGACTAGGGCACCCCGATGAACGGTTAATAGTGTTCGGGCCGATCAAGGGCTAAATACAACATGAAATACATAAAACAATATATCAAACTGACTCGGATCGACCATCCAAGCGCATCTGAGAACTCGGATCGCCCAAATGGGTCGCCGAACACTGCCTCCAGCGGGAATAGATGCATGTGGGTCATCAATCGCCATCAGGTTATTTAGTGGTCATTTTGCACTCCACTTAGGGTTGCATCTTAAAGCACACGCACTCACAACAAGCTTATTATTGTTATTTTTAATCATATTATTTCAATTGCATCCACATCATCATTAGGTTATTTAAAAGTCATTTTGCACTCCACTTAGGGTTGCATCTTAAAGCACCTGCACTCACAACAACCTTGCATCACATAGACTTTCCATCCACCACATAACCTGAGCCAACCTCCCATTTCATCTCCTACAACACAATAGTCCCCCAATCACCCCAATAACCTCAAAGACACTGGTTACATCTCCTTAAAATAGGAAATTACCTACAGAATTCGGAATTGATGGCTGGCTTTGTGACTACTGTAACATTCGTAATTTAATGCAATAACAAATTTTAACTTCAAGTTCCGACCTCGAGCGAAATTGATCGAGTCAGCGTCTTGTTGAGCTACGATTTTAGTATGGTTAATTTTTGCGCGTTGATCAATAGATTAGTTAAATTTATTCAAAATTTATTCGACACATTTTAGTGTTGGTGCGAGAACGTAGCGTGCAGACCTACCATTTAGTAAGAAGTGGAAAAAATAGAAATAAGATTTGAAATGCCTAAATCCCCCCAATTAAAGGCCAATACACGATTTCCATTCATAAGAAACGTCCTAGCCTCACACACCACTTTAAAATCTCTGACAGCTCTCCTGATTCCAGTGACGACTCTCTCAGCCGATTACCTAAACCCCGCAACCGACCACCATTCCAAACTGAAGGCGCTCCTCTCTCAGACGGCGCTTCCTCGTCAACTTCTTGCGCAAGAGCCCTCTACCTCTCCCTATTCGTCAACAGCAAAGATTCGAGGAGCCGCCTCCTCTCGGTTCAGTTGTCGACGCCAAGTGCAAGCCCATCGTCTCCTCCAGAAACCTTTGGTGCCATCTCCTTACCAATCGTAGTGGTCCGTCGATCCATTCCAAAAGGGACTGGCTCCCTCTCGGCGTTTCTGTCTCTTCCGATTTAATCGAGTACACCTCCATGCGTGTCCATAAGAATTTTCCTGCGTTATTCTCATTTCACTTTCTATTTTGACCTAATGAAGATAACAAAGATTTCCTTTGGTTCTCATTTCCTCAGATCTAGAAATCGAGGATCTCTCCCTACCACGACAGCTCTAGTGGTGCCGAGATTTGCTAGTCACGATCACCTTCCTCTAGCAAATCCTTTTTCAGGTAATGTCAATCCCCTTTGGAAAATTGAGATTTCACACTGTTAGAAAGGCCTACTTTAGGGCCCATCTAGGGGCTCATTCTTCTCTATTCTCTCTCTATTTTTATTAGTCCCACATCTTGGTTTGGGATTTCTCTCTTTCTTCTTCTCCTATATAAATGTATTCATACTTGTAATTATCAATTCAAGAAGTATATACAAGGTTTGGAGCTTTCTCTACATGGTATCAGAGGGACCGGTCCTCAGCCTACGGTTTTACATTTCTACCCGCCAACTCGCCTAGCTTCTGCGGACTGCTCGCCTCCTTCCCGCCTACCCGCCTCATTCCGGTCTGCGGCTCTATCTGCTCCGGTTGCGGCCTTCCGTCTCTTATCCGCATAGCTTCTGCGGACTGCCCTCTTTCTTTTTGCTTCTCTTCTTCTCCTCCGTGGTTCCACCCTCCTCAGGCTTCTTATAGTCATCTTCTCCTCTGACCCGTGGGGACCACCTCCTTATCCGTTGCGGACTCTCATCCTGTCCGCTGCGAGCTCTTATTCTTGCTGCCACGCGCTCTTCTTCTTATCCGCGGCGAGCTCCTCTCCTCTTGACCGCTACGGTCTTCCTGCTGCTCGAGTTCTTCAACCTCACGGTCTCCTTTTCTCCGCTGCGGACTCTCCTTTTAACCGCGCCATCTCTTCTTCTGTCCGCTCGAGCCTCTCTACTCGCGGACTTCTCCTTCCCCGCAGCGGGCTCTTCTCTTGTCCGCCGCGAATTCCTCTCCTATCGCCTGCTCGCGTTGTTCTTTCTGGACTCTTTCCGCGGCCTGCCTCCTCTTCTCGCGGCCTCGTCTCATCGCTTGCTCTACCCGCGCGGACATCCTTTCTGTCTACCCGTTGCGGTCTCTCTTCTTGTCTTCCGCAGACCCTTCCTCTTACTTCTTGGGGTTGTTTTACTCGCGGTCTCGTCTGCTGACCGCTCGAGATCCTAGCTCGCAGTATCTTGCTTCCCCCTGTGACCCTTCCTTACCGGTGCGAGTTCTCCTCTCTACCTCTATCCGCGGCTGTCCACCTGACCGTGCGGGCTTCCCTTTCCGCATTTTGGTCGCGATCTGCCTAATCGCTGGTGTGACCGTGCGGACTGATCTCCTTCCCGCTGTGGCCTGGTTCTTGCTGTCGCCGGCTTCTTCTTGCTACAGCCTGGTCATTCTCTATCCGACCGGTCTGGTTCCTTGCATAATGATCAGCTGTCCTCCGGGCTCCGTGGTGTCTGTTTCCGATGGTGGTACCTCCTGCCTTGCTCACAGCTCATCCTGGATTTTGGATTCCGGGGCCTCTCACCACATTACATCACGGAAACCACCACAATATTTGAACTACGTGCATCCCCAGTTCATTACTGTTGCTAGTGGGGACAAACTTCCCGTCTCTGGTGCGGCAGATATTAACCTCACTCCCTCCATTACTCTTCGCTCTGCTCTTCATGTTCCGGGCTCTCCGTTCAACCTTCTCTCTATGGGTTGACTCACTGCTGACCTCGATTATACTGTTATTTTTTCTTCTAACTCGTGTGTTGTGCAGGATCGCAAGACGCAAACCATCATTGGAAAAGGGCATTTGTCAAATGCTCTCTATATCCTTAATTCGTCTCCCCCAACGGTGCTGTCGTCTATTAGCTCAGTTGACTGGCATCGACGTCTGGGTCATGCTCCTCTGAACATCCTCAAAAAATCTCTCCCAGACGTGTCCTTCCACGAGTTCACGTGTGAGTCCTGTATCTATGGGAAACATCATCGCTCTATGTTCTCACCACATCCTTCTCGGTGTACTGCTCCCTTTGATCTTATTAACTCCGATATTTGGGGTCCTTACAAAATTACAAGTATTTTTGGTTACCGTTACTTTGTCACCTTTGTCGATGACTACTCTCGGGTGACCTGGCTGTATCTCCTTTGTGACCGCTCTGAATTGTCCGGTGTATTTCGTACCTTTTTCATTGAAACTCGCAACCAGTTCTCCACCACCATTAAAACCCTCCGCACCGATAATGCCCGTGAATACACTAGTCATAACTTCTCTCACCTTTGTACGGAGTTTGGGATCATCCATCAGACCTCCTGTGTCTATACCCCCCAACAAAATGGCGTTGCTGAACGCAAGAATCGATACCTGCTCGAGGTCACCCGCTCCCTTATGATTCAGATGAATGTTCCAAAATAATATTGGAATTTTGCGGTTTCAACCGCTTGCACTTTGATTAACCGCATGCCTTCATCTATCCTCAATTTTGTGGTTCCCTTGAATCTCCTTTTTCCCTCCCAACCTCCATTCTCCATCACCTCACGCGTGTTTGGCTGCGTCTGTTTTATTCATCATCTTGGTCTGTCCACTGACAAACTTGACCCCCGTGCCACTAAATATATGTTTGTGGGTTATTCTAGAACTCAGAAGGGCTACGTTTGTTTTTCTCCCACGGATCGCAAGGTGGTTACTTCTGCTGATGTCACCTTCCTCGAAAATCAGCCGTATTACTCTAACCTATTGACCCTTCTCTTCCGCCACCCCTCCCGCGACCTGTTATCCCCGTAACTTCCATCATTCCACCTCTACTTCCCACACCCATCCCACCTAAACCACCTACACCACCAGTCATTCGTGTGTACACTCGACGTCCTCCCTCGTCTACTACCCTACGAGAGCTGCCCTGCTCCAATGATGCTTTGCAACCTGCAGATCCGACAACTGCTTCCACCGCCCACTCAATGGCCAACTTTGTCTCTCTTCACCGCCTCTCTCCGGAACTCCGTCAGAGTGCTCTCTCTTTATCCTCTATCTCCACCCCTAATTCTGTTCCGGAGGCTCTTCACCACCCCGGATGGCAGGCGGCCATGGAAGTTGAAACGAGGGCTCTTTGGGCTAACCGAACTTGGGATCTGGTTCCTCTTCCTGCAGGTCAATCCTGTGTTAGCTGCAAGTGGATCTTTGTTATTAAACATGCGGCGGATGGCACCGTTGAGCGTCTAAAGGCCCGGCTCGCGGCCCGGGGTTTTACTCAGCAACATGGCCTTGATTATGAGGAAACCTTTTCTCCGGTGGCAAAATTGAACACGGTCCGCGTCCTTCTCTCCCTGGCTGTTCATCGTCATTGGCCACTTTATCAACTGGATATTAAGAACGCGTTTCTCAACGGAGATCTGCAGGAGACAGTTTACATGCACCAACCTCCCGGGTTTGAGACCACGGGGGAGTCTCGGGTCTGTCATCTTCGGAAATCTATTTATGGTCTCAAATAGTCCCCGCGCACTTGGTTTGAAAAATTCAGCAAGGTTGTCTGTGATAGTGGCTTTATTCAAAGCTCGGCTGATTTTTCTCTCTTCACCCGACACCGGTCAACCGGCGCTGTGATCCTACTTGTCTATGTTGACGATATCCTCATTACTGGCGACGATATTACAGGGATACAACATATCAAGAAGCAGTTAAACTCAACTTTTCAGACCAAAGATCTTGGCAACCTTCGGTATTTCCTTGGACTTGAGGTTGCACGATGCCCTGATGGTCTTGTGTTAACCCAACGGAAGTATTGTATGGACCTCCTTCATGATGCCAGTTATTCTGGATGCAAACCTGCGGATACTCCTATGGATGCAAATCACAAACTCTCAGCCCACAGCTCTGACTCCGACAAGCTCCTTACAAATCCAGAATACTATAGACGCTTGGTTGGGAAGCTGATCTACCTTACGGTCACGCGACCAGATATCTCTTTTTTTGTGGGAGTCGTAAGTCGTTTTATGCATGCTCCTCGGACATCTCACCTTCAAGCTGTCGAGCGCATTCTTCGATATCTCAAGATCGCTCAAGGACAAGGGCTTGTGTACAAGCCATCCACATCTCTATCCCTTGTCGCGTACTCTGACGCTGACTATGCCGGGTCCATTGATGATAGGCGTTCCACAAAAGGTTTTTGTACCTACTTCGGTGGACATCTCATAACCTGGCGTAGTAAGAAACAAAATGTGGTTGCTCTCTTCTACTGAAGCTGAGTACCGCGCTATGGCTGCTGTTGTTTCCGAGTAAACTTGGCTTGAGAGCATTCTGAGAGACTTGGGTGTTCGTCTCTCATCACCAGCGACCCTATTTTGTGACAGTCAAACGGCAATCCATATTGTCAAGAATCCAGTCTTTCACGAACGCACAAAGCATATTGAAGTTGACTGTCACTTTATCCGAGAAAAGGTACAGGAAAAGAAGATAGATTTGGAGCATGTTCCTGCTGCAAGCCAAGTTGCTGACATCCTGACTAAAGCTCTCTCCCGGCCACTATACTACCAGTTTTTATCCAAGCTTGGTGCCTACGACTTGTACGTTCCAGCTTGCGGGGGAGTGTTAGAAAGGCCTACTTTAGGGCCCATCTAGGGGCCCATTCTTCTCTCTTCTCTCTCTCTATTTGTATTAGTCCCACATCTTGGTTTGGGATTTCTTTTTTTCTTCTTCTCCTATATAAATGTATTCATACTTGTAATTATCAATTCAAGAAGTATATACAAGGTTTGGAGCATTCTCTACACACACGTATGTGGGTTTTTTTTCAGAATTTCTGGTTAAGTCCTACCTTAAATAATGGCTTTTCTAGGTGAGCGATGGAATCGACAATTTAAGATTTAGGCATAGCGCTCCATTATAGAAATCATTATCCTCCACTGTAACAGGAGTGGTAAGCCCTTCTTCCCGCGACATGAAGTGTTATCATTGGAATTCTGAAGAGTATTGATTTAATGTTTAAATTTTTCCCGTTTTAGGTTCCGCGAGGGGAATTGGGGTAAAAGGGCTCGTGATAAATCAGAAGCAAATCCTGGGTGTTCTTCAAAGTTACCTAGAAAGCTAAGTCGCAGTGTCTTGTGTATGTGCGCCGCAATACAACAGTAAAAAGCTCTAATTACTTTTGGCTAGACATATCAGATAGTTTTGCATAAAAATGCTCTTCTTTATAGTTAAGAAAATTCCTATAGTTATAAAAACCACAATTATCCTTATGTAATAATAGTTGAGGATTGAAAGCTATAACTCATCAAATGTGATGCAACTTGCGATGCATCATAGTATTTTTTTATTTATGTATTTTATTTCTTGTTCCGCATTTTATTTCCTGCACTCGCTCATGTACTTTCCCTCATTCCATGGCTCATTTAGGTTCATCTGTTTGACCGGCCAATGAAACCATAAATAAAGAGGTCTGGTATTATTAGTAGTGGGATCGTAGAGGCAAGCCTAAATTATTTAAGGATGTATAAATTTAAATTTCAAAAGGGAGTAGTAACATTTAAAATGAGGAAAGAACAGGAAAACACATGTGGAAAGTGTTTAAATCAAAAATCATCACAGCTCAATTGATTTGGGAAAAAGGCCCAATGTGGAGAAGGCTAGGACAAGTTTGGAAAGTTAATTAATTGGAGATATTTCATTGACAAGAAGAATCAACCGTTATAAAAGTTCACTCTAAGAGGAGGAAGGGACGATAGGACAGAGCGGGGAGCAAAAAAATATGCTTCCTGTTAATTGCCGATCAGATCTTCTATGCCCTAGTGCTGCCAGGCATGTTGTCGTCGCGTCTAGAGGAGACACCTTGCCCGTCGCTACCACCAGAAGCGGAAGCTGCTCCCGCCGCTCCTTTCGGCGTTTGCCGCTACCGCCCACTCCGCCGAAGACTCGCCTCCAGGCCGTCGTCGACTGCGGGACTCAGTTTTGTCGGCCTGGAAGCCCGATGTCGTCGACTTCAAACCCTATTCCGGTCGGGTTTGGAACACGCCGATTGATCGGGATTTTCATTCTCTCCTTTGCGTGAAGGTGTTGGAACGAACAATTCAACGATCTGCGAGTGCTCGGTAAACCCGTTCTCTCCCTTGTGTTAGGAAAAATTTATGCAATCCACCTAAATAACTTTGGGCTTGCCTTTGCGTTTACCCTATTATTAATACTGTTATTCATAAATTGTTGTTTACAAATTTTTGTTGTTGCCGCATAACCCTCGTGGAGAATTCAAACGGTGAACGCGTGAGAAAGTTCCACTCGAGCAACATTAACGAATCTCTCATCGCCCCGAGTGATGAGATCGAATTGCGCGCACAAATAACATTTGGACCCGCTGGAGCCGCCTTGTTTGCTTCTAAATCAAACTCCATTTTTATTTATTTTTCTTAGAAAAATTTTAATTAACCAAACAACTTGATTTAAAATATTGAATGTTCAAAACTCTCCACGAGTCTACATCAAAATGTCTCGTCGATATATGTAAATCATAAATATTATATTCCCCTATCAGTTAGATCTCCATCAATTGTGAAAATACAAAATATATACATACATAAATATTTAGAATGAGGGAAATACCAATCTATTATCAGTGTAAAGAAATTGCATTACATTAAACGTTAAAAGATACAATCGAAAACGAGTTCTCGCCAAGCATCCAGAGGTTGAGTCCTCCTTGACACTGCACTCTCCAAGAGAGCCAAAATCGTAGATTTCCAAAGTTCCCCTCTAAGCATATTACCACTCCTATATATAGGCGAGTGGGGAAAATACAAAGTACAATAATGTCCCTTGGGCTACATAAACTAATAATAGCATGAGGCGGCCGCATTATATCACAATCATATGAATATGAATACAAGTTAATTAACTAATAAAAAGCACTACCTTGGGCCTCCAGATGAACAATTATGCAAACCAACATTTAACAAAAAATGATTTGGAGGCACGATCGAGACCTTCTTCTTTCATGATAGATAGAGGAGCATTATCTTACTCATATGGCGTAGTAGACCGTATGAGCCGCAAGTTCGGGGGGATGACACCCCAGTTAGAAGATTAATAGATGCAAGCTCATCTCCGTGAGACAATAAACATCTGCATTTGTTAGTAAGGACTCGGATCGTTAGAATTGCTCAACAGAAATTACTCAACCTAGAATATAAAAAATGACACGCATAAGTCGCCTAGAATTCAAGAATATGCCGAAGTTTAGAAATGCTCATAGTTAACTAATTTTTGGAACTTGAATAAATATGCTTAACGTGGTTAAACTAGAACAGACCTTTATATTGCCAGTATTATTTTAGAAAAGCATGTATAGTATAAGAGCATATATTTTTCTATTGTATAAAAACTTTGTTTCAAAAAGTATGCACACATGTTTTTTCAAAATATTTTTAATGTTAATAGGAGGAACGGTTTTTCTTACTCACCAGTTGGGCAGATCCATTTTCAGGCATTTCATTACAGGGGTCATAGGTGGGGAATTGCGCCTAGTATAAGTGTTTTTGCGAACTTCCACTTATAGTTTGCTTTTCATTTTGTTGTCTTTCCTTTCAGCACTGTATTATTTTATTTCAAGAACTTGATATAACTCAAATGTTTAAGATTTCTATATATAAAACACTATATAGTATTTCAGAA
This sequence comes from Platanthera zijinensis, assembly GCA_039513925.1. Lineage (NCBI taxonomy): Eukaryota > Viridiplantae > Streptophyta > Magnoliopsida > Asparagales > Orchidaceae > Platanthera > Platanthera zijinensis. The sequence goes on from CM077082.1 coordinate 73,213,411, forward strand.
ATTCAGATGTATGGTTCTTTTTTTATTCTAGTTGACTCTGTGAATTCAGAAATGATGAGAAACACGTTTACCCTTAGCTACATTTTTTACTTCCACTATAAGTTTCCTTTTAGACCATTCATATTTACCTGTCATGTACCAATTTAAATATTGTTACTTAGTTTACTTCTTATCATAGAGCTCGACGGATTGCTGTTTTTTTGTTAAACTAGGTTGGGGACTTGGGGTGTTACACCTACAATGTGGAACAACCTCAAATCAACCCCCTTTCAATTTCACATACCTTGATTACTAGTGTATGCTATAATGCTGTGCCAATTGATTGGTGAAAAGACATAATTTGGGATCTTGATTTATAAGAATTTGCTCAATTTTAATTCTACTTGAAAGATTTATTCACTGAACGTTTTATCGAAGCACTCATTCTTAAATTCAACTAGTTGTTTGTGTTTTTAACGTTTAATTTATAATATGATTGTTTGCAGATTCTAATATTAATTTCATAATTTATTGTAACTAAAATTTAGACAATCGCATGTGCATTGCATTATTCATAGATTCTTACAACACGCCATGAACACTTGCTCATTACCCTTAGGGAACTTTTACACTCACAACATAGGTCTTGTATCACTTGTGTGGGCATTCTGGATACTTGGCTTGATTGAAAATTTAGCCTAATTGATGGTTGGATGAAAGGCAATGTTGTCGGGATCGAGATACTAGGTGAGATCATTTCAAAGTTAGAACGGATCGGATCGGATCGTAGGATCAAAACGGATTGCAAGATCGGATTGAGAATCGCAAAACCCTACAACATTAATAAATTAAGACTAAAATATAAAATTGAACTGTGTATCATCAAATTACATGATCAATTAACAAATAAATCATTAAATTGAGCAGCATGTGAATAATTATGTCAAAAAAATAATTGAATAAATAAATCAAAAAGATTATATCGTTCTAGCTCAAGTTTTAGGTAGGACGCCCAATGGCTACTAATCGTAAAAACGAATCTAGATCGATGAATTGTTGGAACCTGAAAGTAGGAAGACGGACCTGGATTGTTGGATTGCTCGTACGCTAGAATTAGGAAGCCTGGATTGCTCGCATGTTGGATTCCTAGTCATTGGATTGCTCATACGTTAGAAAGGATCACAGGAAGAGAAAACCTAGGCTTGGAAGCAGAAAGTAACTGGATTGTTAACTATTGGATTGCTCATACATAGGAATGGAAGAGAAGACACAAACACCACCTGAAATGGAACTAAGGAAAATGAAGACATTGTCTGGACTGGAAGCAAACGAAGACGTCGACATTGGTCTCTGATTGCAGACGACACTTGAGATAGGGAAAAGTGCAAGATATGATTTCGTGATGGGGTATGATGCCAAGATTGCGATAGGATTAAGTGATGGGATATGGGCGTTGGACCAGCTGAACGGGGTCAAGATTGGGTTGGACATGTTTCTAGTTCCCTTTGGCTGGACAGGTAGAATCGGGTCGGGATTGCGATCCTAATGATCCTAAGATACGGATTGTGATCCTAGCAGTAGAGGTGCCAATTTAGATCATGGGTAAGATCTGGATCGATTTACAAAATCTGAATCGTAGGATCGTAAGATCGTGCGATCCGGATCGTAAGATCGTGCGATCCGGATCGTAAGATCGTGCGATCCGGATCGTAAGATCGTGCGATCCGGATCGTAAGATCGTGCGATCCGGATCGTAAGATCGTGCGATCCGGATCGTAAGATCGTGCGATCCGGATCGTAAGATCGTGCGATCCGGATCGTAAGATCGTGCGATCCGATCGTAAGATCGTGCGATCCGGATCGTAAGATCGTGCGATCCGGATCGTAAGATCGTGCGATCCGGATCGTAAGATCGTGCGATCCGGATCGTAAGATCGTGCGACCCGGATCGTAAGATCGTGCGACCCGGATAGCAATCCATGGTGAAAGGAATTGGGTAACAAATTAATTATTAAAAACTCTCTTTCTTTTAATATCTCTTTCTCTCTCTCTTCTCCTAGGTCTGATGACTCGACTAGGGCATTGCCGAGTCCCCCCCTCCCCCCAGGTCCGATGAGAACCACATCACCTCTCCCAGCTGGGCTTCCACCGTGCTCCTCCCTTTCTCCCTTCACACTCAGAAGTCTCCATCGGTTCACGGGGTACCAAGAAGGGGAACTCCAATAGCCTACATGACTTCACGCTCCTGAGAATGCACATTAGATCCCAAATGGGCGCTCGGAACACTTGTGTGCATAGGTTGGCTTACCGTTCATACATCCATCTTAGTAGAAGATAAGAAAATTGGAGACATATTTAAGAACAGTGTCTCTAGAGTTAAGGTTGGTGATTAAAATGAAGAAATGACTAGTGAATACTATGCTATAAGAGGATAACACCATGTATACTTAAACGTAATTTTTAAAATTGAAATTAAGTTGATGATGTTGTATGGATCTGGGTGTTGAGATGTAAAATCTAAGCAAAATTACGAAGCATAGACTAAGAAGTGATTACGCTAGAGATATTGTAGGAGTGATATCTATCAAAAATAAGAAAATAGAAAATGCACTTATGCAGTTTGGGCATGTACAACCAAGCTTTAAAAAATGTACATATTAGATAGATCCAAGGTAGCATGGATTAAAAAATTCGAGATGATTTGCGTTATTTATGTTTAACACCTCAAGAAATATTCAGTAAGGAATGAATAAAAAATGTTTATTCAGAAAGTCAGTCCCAAATAGTTGGCATAAGGCTACAAATGATGATGTATTTATTAAATTCATAATTTGAAAGAAGTTGAGAGTCAATTGTGTTCCAAATGGAACATCAGTGAAACAAATACCTTTTCCTTCATATCCAAGAACATTTTCTTGAGGTACAAAACAGTTCTCAAAAACAAGTTCACATCTGAAAGTGAACGCAGACATTAGTAAATAAATCACATAAGTAATTTTAAGGGTGAATTATAGAATATTGCAATGAGAAAAGGAACGCACGTGTCACTCCCTCGCATACCCAGTTTGTCTAGTTTCTGAGCGGTACTAAAGCTGCAAAAAATGGAAATCAGTTACAATTCAAGGTACTACCAAAATTCTTAAGAATTAACCCCTCAATAACAAAAGCAAATAATGAAATACTCTGAAAAAATTACACTTCAGAGTCTACTTGTGTTACAAAAGGACCTTAGGATATAATTAAAGAACTAGACCAAGAAGGTACAGACAACTGTCTAAAATGAAAAAACAGCAGACCTCAGTTAAACAAAAAAAGAGAGGCAGGGAGGGGCAGAGAGAGAAATATGGAAGAAGAAGAATAGCCATCATGAATAACAAAGTAAAACTGAAAAAAAAATAAGTAGAAGGAAGAAAATACCCTTGCATATCTTTCTCGATTATAAATGCTGTGATTCCTTTTGACCCAGCATTAATGTCTGTTTTAGCATAGACTACCTGTTTCAAAGTCACTTGAATTTTTACCAGACAATGAAGGATGCCTTCATTCAAATTAGTTCACAAAGTATGACAACTTCAAATACTAATAAAACATATAAAAGTTTTAAAGCATTAACAGAATTGCATAAAAATTTTAAAAAATAACATAATAGATATGGAGCATCCAATCATTAGCTCTGCTAATGGGAAGATTAACACACGGCATGGAACACAAGGATGGAGAATTCTTCCAGCAGCTCAAACGATCTTCATCCTATATCATGTAAACCATATATCAGTGTTAATGCATGCAAAGAGCTTTGAATTTCTACATGAAATTGAGAAGTTACCGTTGGATACTAATATACCAATAGTTGCACTTTAAATTTTGGATTGGAAAGTGTCCAACTTCCATAATTTTGCATGTCTCCCACGCCAGCTTTCTTTGATCCCCACTCACAAAATTGATATCATAGTCAACGTTGACTCAGCTTGAGTGATGGAGACAACGTTTACCAAATATAATGTAAAAACCAGAATACATGATCTGACTTCTATGTTAATGTGCTTATCTAATGATTAATTTGAAGCGTTAAGAACTTTGTTACCAAAAAGATTTCGTATGAGCACGGGAGAGAACATTCAATGCGGAGCCAAAAACTCAAGGTGATGCAAGAGGGAGAGAAATCAAGCTGATGAAATTGCATTGCATAAAAATAACGGATACAAACTCAGAAGACAAGCTCCCACCAAGCACTCAGAGGTTGGGTCCTCCAGAGTGCTCTTCTCTCCAAAGAGAGCCCAAAGCTAAATGATCAAAAGATGATCCTAACACTCCTATCTCTCCCTCTTATATAGATGAGGGAGGGCATGCCTAATAAGAAATTACAAAATGCGCAAATTAATACTCAATAATTAATATTAACCAATTAAATAATACTAATTAATTACAAAATATATATCCATGCATATGAACTGTAGAAAAGAACAAAGACACTTGGGAAAAACTTTGTATATCCTTCTTGTGTATGTAAATACAGTGTATAAATACATATATATAGGGAGAGTAGAGATAGAAGAGCCCCATTTACAAGATGTGAGACTATTACAAGAGAAGAAGAGGAAAAATAAATGGGTCAATATATGGGCCTTCACATAGTCTTTTCTAACACTCCCCCGCAAGCTGGAGCGTACAAGTCGTAGGCATCCAGCTTGGACAAGAACTGATAAAATAGAGCACTCAGTAGGGACTTAGTGAGAAGATAAGCAACTTAGTCAGTAACTGGAACATGTTTCAATTCCATCTTCTTCATTTGAACTTTTACCGAATGAAGTGGCAATTAACTTCAATGTGTTTCGTTCTTTCGTAGAAGACCGGATTCTTAGCTATGTGTATAGCAGCTTGACTGTCACAGAGTAAGGTAGTTGGTGAGGAAATTTTTACTCTCATATCACTTATGAGACTTTCAAGCCATGTAAGCTCGTATATAACCAACGCCATCGAACGGTATTCAGCATCAGCTGAAGATCGAGCAACCATAGCTTGTTTCTTACTGCGCCAGGTAACAAGGTGACCTTCGAAGTAGGTACAAAATTCATTTGTAGAACGCCGATCATCCAGGGAACTAGCATAATCTGCATCTGAATACAAAGCCAATGTTGGAGAAGAGGTAGAGGTTTTGTATACTAGCCATTGACCAGGAGCTGTTTTTAAATATCTCAGGATGCGTTTGACGGCCTGTAGATGAGACATCTGAGGAGAATGCATAAATCGATTGACAACCTCAACAACAAAAGATATGTCTAGTCTCGTGACCATTAGGTAAATTAATTTTCCAACGAGACGTCGATAGTACCCTGGATCTGGAAGAAGTAGATCTGTATCTGAGGCATGTGCACAGAACTTATGATTGACATCCATGGGAATATTGGTCGGCTTGCATCCAGAGTAGCCGGCATCCTAAAGGAGGCCGAGACAGTACTTCCGTTGAGATGGGACAAGGTCATCAAGACGTCTTGCGATCTCAAGAGCAAGGAAGTATCGGAGGTTTCCCAGGTCTTTCGTTTGAAAAACAGAGCTCGGGTGATGTTTGATCATTTGTATTCCCTTTGAGCCATCACCTATGATTATAATGTCATCGACATATACTAAGAGAAGAACAGTACCTGTTGTGTGATGTCGAGTAAACAGAGAGAAATCTACTGAACTCCGAGTAAAACAAACTTCTCGCACAGCCCTACTGAACTTGTCGAACCATGCCCGAGGGGATTGTTTGAGACCATAAATCGACTTCTAGAGGTGACAAACCCGGGAATCCTCCGGGGTCTCAAACCCCAGAGGTTGTTGCATGTAGATTATTTCTTGTAGATCGTCATTTAGAAAATCATTCTTGATATCCAGTTGATGCAGGGGTCATTGGCGATGCACAGTCACTGAAAGGAGGACACAAACCATGTTGAGCTTGACCACTGGAGAGAATGTTTCCTCATAATCGAGACCTTGTTATTGAGTAAAACCAAGAGCCACCAGCCGGTACTTAAGACGGTCAATTGTCCCATCAGGAGAATGCTTGATGACAAAAACCCATTTACAGTCAACAATAGTTGGGCCTGGAGGGATAAGAACCAGATCCCATGTCCGGTTAGCCTAGAGGGCTGTTATTTCTTCGTTCATGGCTGCCCGTCAGCCCGGATGTTGAAAAGCCTCTTGCACAAAGTTAGGAACAGAAATAGAGGATAATGAAGTAGCAAAGATGTGAAGCGTCGAGGACAGGCGATGTAAAGATACATAATTTGCCAGAGGATAAGCGGTGGACGCTGGTGTCGGATCAGCAGGTTGCAGAGTGTCAGAGGTCGAAGCCGTCTGCATCGGGGCGGCGGAGCAAGGAGGGTGACGAGTATAGACACGGATACGAGGGAGCTTGTGGAGAACAGGAGCCGAGTCAGGGAGGAGCAGTGGTGGAGGAGGTAACTGGGATGGCATGTCTTGGCAAGGATTGTGGTCGAAGAGGTGGGTCTGGAGCGTAGAAGAACGGTTAATCTTCCCGAAAGGTAACATCAGCTGAAACAGTCACCTTGCGGGTAGTAGGAGAGTAGCAAACAAAGCCTTTCTGAGCATGGGAATAACCGACGAACATGTATTTGGCTGCCCAAGGATCGAACTTGTCCGTGGACGAACCAAGTGAACATAGCATGTACAACCGAATATGCAAGGCGTGAGAGAGAATGGCAGAGTAGAGGGGAAGAGAAGACTAAACGGAGTAGCATTTCGTAGGATGGAGGAAAGGAGACGGTTAATGAGATAACAGGCCGTCGAAAGCGCAAGGTGCCAATAAGCCTTGGGTACCTGCATTTGAATCATGAGGGAGCGAGCAACATCAAGAAGATGTCGATTTTTACGTTCAGCCACTTCGTTTTGTTGGGGGTATAGGCACATGAAGTCTGGTGAATAATTCCAAATTCAGAAAAGATATTAGCAAATTTATGGTTAGTGTATTTGCGAGCATTATCTGTCCGGAGAGTTTTAGTATTGTCGGAGAACTGTGTGCAAGTCTCAAGGAAGAAAGCCCGGAACACACGAGGAAGTTCGGAGCGATCACAAATTAAGTACAGCTATGTCATCCGAGAATAATCATCAATAAAAGTGATAAAATAACGATACCCAAAAACACTCGTTATTTTGTACGGACCCCAAATATCAGAATGTAATAAAACAAAAGGAGCAGAGCTCCGGGTACAATGTGAAGGAAAAGAGGAACGATGTTGTTTTCCCAAAATACATGAATCACATGTAAAAGCTGGAAGAGAAATATCAGGAAGATCCTTCTTGAGGACCGGAAGAGGAGCATGACCGAGATGCCAATGTCAATCAACCGAGGAGATTGAGGAGAGGATGGTAAGAGAAACAACAAAAAGGTAGGGCCTGTTTTGCAGTAGTGC